>CM068367.1:726130736-726743291 GCA_034769895.1 Magicicada septendecula
CTTTCAGACTCAGTGAGAACATAAAAAATAATAGATGTATATTTTATTGTTTAATTAATGGAGTTTGCTTTTTAACAAAACAGAAGTTGGCTTTTCACTGACATAATGAGGCTGTAGATTCTTTCAATAAAGAAATTACATTGCACTCCTAAATTATTCAGCTTAGTATGACAATCAAATCCAAAAACATTTGCAAACAGCTCAGGGACATCCCATTAAGTGCAGAATGATCTGATTTCAGTTATGAGTAATGTAATAAACGATTGCATTATGTAAGATAAGTAACGCAGACTTTGGAGACAATGTTTACTAAATTATCTGTAGTAGGTACTTTCTTCACTAAGTCCCCTAAAAGTAATAAGACATGATGTGAAATCTAACAATTTTCTTGTCAGAAACCAATTACAATATGTGAAGGTGTACTTTTAATACAGTTTATTTGTATAGAAATTTGACTTCTTGACTACATAGTAATGATATTTTTGGGGTGATGAGGTCATAATGTGTTTAGAGATTATCCATGGAGTTAAATATGTGGAGTTGAAACACATGTTCTGATTTTATTGGTGTTGCTGAGGAATCAAACCCAGGACCTCTAGATTAGTAACCAAGCGCTACATCCAGTGGTCTACTTGGAAAAGAAGAAGAAAAGAAGAGACATTTATTAAATTTCATTTATCAACATGTTTCATGACCATATTATACAACTAAGTATTATGTATATTGTTAAATGGTTGATCTCAATATTTAAGATGACAAAATTTAATATATCCAGGATTCAATTCGGGGCTTCCAAACAATTCACCCTAACATCAATTGTTACCAGCAACATCAATACAGTCTATGTAAAATAATAAATGTAAAAATGTAAATTTAACAGAAAAATCGTTAAACCTATTTATATCATTTGGTTTCCCTAAAGTTACAGGATATTGTTTTCAAAACTCTTCCTTTATTTATACGTGTTTTATTTCAACGAAAGTTGTGTCTGTTTTAGTAGCAGATAGGGAATTGTCCCAATATCCGTATCCTCATTATAATTTCGATAATTTGAATATGCGATTGTATCGATATACTACGATGTGAAGAAGAAGTGTACAAATTGTAAATTATTCTATTTCTTAATGTAAAACGAAAATACATCTTGTTTTCATTTGTGAAGTTAGTAATTGATAGTTTTTGGCTTTTGGCTTACTGTTTAAAGAAGGAAAAGCCATGGTCAGGAATAATATGACATTTAATGTGTATACACAGTACTTGAAGGAGAGAAACATTAAAAACAAGGAACGTAGGCCTAACGTATTTATAACAAAAACAACAAAAGAAAATGTAAAGTGAAAAATACAGTTATTTCTGGCAAGTAAGATTAAAAAAAAAAAGTAATAACAAATGAAAACAAGATTTGTTATTTGTTAGGTGGTCAATATTCCTTTATGATATTCAGTAAAATCTCAAAAACTTCACTGGAAGCAAATTTTGTACGAAACACAAAACAATTGGAGACATGTATAGCATCCCGCCTTACTTCGAGTTTTTTCGTGGATTTCATAAAAAGTGAGAGCCAAAATTAACCTAACGACGCCAACTTCTGGCGTTAAAGACACACATCGGAATTATATATTGCTAGAAACATTTTTAGTAAAAAAATATGACCATAACGATTGCAATCGTGAACAAACTATTTTATAACACACAAATAAATTTTCACGATTTCTGTTATCAAACAAAATTACCGGTATATGCGATATTCACTACATATCGATGTCAATAATCGCATAATCGAAATATCAAAAATGAGTGCGGGTACTGTAATTGGGACAGTATCACAGATAGTTAGCCAGCGCTTAATACCAGTTATTGCTGAGCCTGATATTCACCTATGTTATTTTTCCTTTTCCAGCTCATATCGTTTACTCTTCTAACGTATAGTCACTGTTTTGCGAAAATGTTTTGTATCGTAGCCTGTAATATATAGCAGTTTTGTTGGAATCAACAAAATCAGTTTATTATTTCTTTTGAGACTAGGTCGTCCACTGCAACATCCCTATGCGGTCTCGTAAGTCAGTGCCGCTTAGCATTTTGTAGCAGAGAATTTCAACGAGCACTTTTCAATAGAGAAATCATAACGGCGCACTAATTTTAACTTAGCACCTGTTCAAGTTATAAACTGAATTACATCAATACATTTTTTAAGCATTTGGGCACGTTAAACACTAAATTCCCTTTCACTCAAAATTTTATCTTTTCTACCAAATTTACAAAACAAGGAACTTACTTAAAGATAAAAAGAAACGAGAAATAACAAAACCATAGTATGACAATACTTGTGAAAATTAATTCGAAACTAATTGCCTTACCAAAATTGATAGTTACTCATTTTATATTTATTTTATTTCAAATCTATGTATAGAGCACTTAGAGTTGCAGGTGAATTTTCTGTTCAGCACTTCATTTCGACGAGACAGTCTATGAACAGCGTTCATGTACCTGATATGTCCGATTTACTTCAAATTAATTCATAAAAAAAAAGATTAAACGGTATTTGGTAATAGTTCCGATTGACACCCTTGTCTGGAAAAGCAACGAAACCTGCAAAAACCGATGTTTTTGCAGGTTTTACGTAAACTACAGACCAAAAATAGGTGCGGAAGTGAATAATCCGCAAAAAAAATTTTTACAAAAAATTCGCAAAAATTTATTTTGGGGCCTAAATAACGTAAAAATGCGTTATTTCGTATTTTACATGAAACCTACGTATAAACAAAATTATACAGCACTCTTTTTGAAACAGAACTCAATGCTGTAATGTCCAACGGTACCTCCGGTGCCGCTCGGCCCGTCGGCGGGCCTCACAGAGTCTATTCACGCGCGCTTCGCGCTCGTGAATAGACAATGCCTAGACCGCCCGTCTTCGGGGCTTCGCCCCTCAGACCTATTACACAATTCTCAAGTCATTAATAACTCTACGACTCCAAGTGGTATATATATCTACAGTATATTCATACGTTACATATATCATTTGTCTAACATCTAATCTCTGCGCACTAGCAAATGAAGGCATACCTGTGCTTGAGTCAGTATTTTTACTACCTCAGTAAGTAACAGAAAATTTGATGTGATGTTCTGCACAACCGAGTTTTCATGTGGCACTTGCGTTTACAAACAGCATGAAGACTACGAGAGTAAATATTTTTTAATTGTAACGTTATTCTCCATCTAATATGAATAACAGAATACACTATGTAAGGTACGTTATTGTGTTTCAGTGTTGTATTGCTATAAGTAAGTTTGCATTTTTTCGTAACTTGCAAATAAAAAGTTCAAGTTGGTTTTTCGTTTCCGCACGTAGGCTTGACCTGTTGTTTACGTAGAAACACAAAATCCCGTTTTTTTTTTTTAGGTTTCGTGGCTTTTTCAGACAAGGGCGTCCATCGGAACTATTACCCGGTATTTTAATAACTTCCGAAACTAATTTTAATTTGGATTAAATTGAAATCCATCACTCGGTCAATGCTTCCAACACGGCTTTAATAAATAGCAAACTTTTCAGGAATACATGGGTTGAAACCGGTGGTGTTATTAATGTTATTACGAAGTTAGTCGAACAGGCTCGTGAACGCTCGTGTGTAACCTCATTCTGGCGCTCAGAACAAAGTTGGCTCAGTGTTGTAGATGCGCGATGACTGGTCTGTGCCTCTAGTTCACTGTAGCTACAAAATTTAAAACGAACTGCGATCGAATAATTGTTTTCGGATGGTTAATTGGAAAGTGTTTATATATTATTAATTTAATATGGCTGATATGGACAGAAGTGATTCCGATCGAAATCCACCGCCAACTACAACAATCAGCACTATCGCTGTACAGAGTGGAAATACGAAGATAGTTATTGCTCTACTACAAGTAAGCAGTAAAACATTTTATTAACTACCTATCAATATTCTTAACTTAAAACAATATTCACACCATAAACTATTTTTCTTTGGAATGTATGGCTGTCAAACTGTCCATTTATTTAAAGCGTCAGTGTTTCTTCATTAGGATCAGTACCTACTGACCAAAAGTCTGTTCAGGTGTAGTGTTCGAGTTTGTGGACAAAAAAATGTTTTTGGCAAAAAACAAATATTTTATTTAATGCTTTTTAATAAAACACCTGTTGGCGAAGCCTAATTGGAAAAATGTAATTTATATAGCCTACCGACAGATTCCACTAAGTTGTTTAATACACGTGCTGTTACCAGACGTAGTTGAACACAATGTGGTGTACAAGCATTCATACTTAACGCTCCGCTTGGCGGTTCTCGGTGGCGCTACTTCTAAATTCTATGTCTCACGTGACTTCTACTAATTGTTAACAAAATTTGTTGTTAATGACAGCAATTATTATGTATTTAATGTCTGGCAGAAGTGATGGTAGCATACAATTAGCGTGTAGAATAAATAAAATCGCGTTCATATCTCTACAAAAATATATTTTGTGAAGAAGTGAACGCGGGCTAAAGGCGCGTAGCCCAGCGTCAGACGGATTCACCACGATGCAGACAATCGCTTTTTGTGTCATTTACCTGCAGAACATACACAGAAGAATTTTAATCGAATGGCTACCTACAGAAACATTAATTATGACTGGTTTAACGGAGATGTGCGATGTAGTATATTATAATGCTAAGGCCTAAATTGATTTAATAGCAATCGGTACGTAAGTTACCTAATTAATTTAGGTGTCTTGATAAGAAATTCCCAGGAAAGCATGTACGTAATTTAACTGACGCAAGTTTGAAATCGTATAATTTATATAAATGTCAAAAAATATTACCGGTATATATTTAAATATTTAGTATTTTATTGACATTTTGATTTATAATTTTGAGTTACCTACGCTTCTCACAGTTTTTTATTTTTAAATTCAAATAGCTTCAGTCACTTTTAAAAAACAACACAAAATACTTAAATTAACATATACAACTTGAAGTGTTAATACACAAAATATGTATAACATACAAAAAATGATCAATAAAATCTTTTACTGTTTTTTGTTAATGAACTCATAACAGATGTAAATTATAAATTTCAATTTTAGTGATTCCAATCAAATAAGAATATGGAACAATTTTGTTAAAATAACGATTTGTAATAAAGAACATGTTTAGCAGAAATGGTATGGTATAATATTAATAATATCCATGAAGAATTTTTTTTTAATCTAAAAAAATTGCTGAATAAATTGTAAACTACAGAATACATAAGTAACAGAGCTCTTATAACGTCTTAACGTTATAATATCGGGAACCTGGTTAATTGGCTCAGGTCAATTAAACAGGCTGCCATAATATTAACAAACTCATAATTAACTGTAATATAAACAAACGTTAAATAGGATCCCGTGAATTCAGGAATTTTAACAGGGGTTTGTAGATTTATTCACTCACCTTTTTGGACCATGACATCTCTTTATTACATACTGTTTTAACATCATAGAAGAAAATTAGTAATGTGTATACTAACGACAAAAATATTTGCACATTTCGTACAATTGAAATTAGTGTAAGTCATGGGTGAACATAGCTTGTACTGCCCTCGGATCCGAGTTGTTTGTTCCTGTATATGATATTACAAATAATAATCTTTAATTTGTGCCATCTGAAGAATGGGCTTATTTAACTTTAGAGTGTTGTACTCATTAAACTCATTAAACTTAACACATCTTATTACATATCATGAAATTACAATTTTATGGTAATTAGGTCAGTCTTTAGTGTTTTATTTTACTCTTATTTTGTTATTTAAGTGTCTTTCATATCTTAGTTTAAGTTAAGTTCTGAACCACGGAAGTAGAACTTCCGTGTCACCTGTGTGTAACATATCCTCGGCGAATCGGCGCTTCTGTCTGTTGTGCAGGGTGACTGGGAGATCTTCTGTCTATCGTGTGTTGGTGAAGTTTGGTGAAGGTGTCATTCTTAAAGATGAGTAGTCTGTCTCTCCTGTAGATTCTTGTGGTCTGTTTCTTGGTGGTAACTTTCACTGGTGTTCACATTGTTGTACGGCACATAATGCTTATGGTTAACAGTTACATTCTAAAAGTTTAACATCACATTTAGGTGATGTTATTTAATTATAGAGATGTCATCGTCGCACACTCAAGTCATTTACAGCATTCACATCATTCGGCAATTACACAAGCTTTACCTAGTCTACATGTTTTATATTGTCAACATAACTTTCTGTACGCTGTATCACCAGCGGACTCTCTGATTCAACTGAACTAACTAACTATAGGGGTAATGGGGCTGTCCGCGCGCGGGTAGTTTCTCAGCGCGAAAAGTAGTTCTCAATTATTATTAATTATTTTCCTTTAATTTGCTTACAATTTAATTACATCACTTTTATTATTCTTTTATGTAACGCGAGGTCGTTATGGATTTATTGGGTTTCTTTAAATCTAATTTTAGTATATTAGCTGATACATGGCAAATCGGCATGTTACTACCGGTTTGGGGCATGCAGAAAGGGTTCATCAGTACCTTATTAAATTATTTTAGTATTATAATTTTTAATTTTTTTATTTGTGGGATTTAGGCATCTTAAATCGTCACACTCTGTGACTACGATTCAACTATAATGAGTTAAATTTACTCGTATATTAGACATGTAATTAGAGGTCCTTTAATAACATTTATGCATGGGCCACTACCAGTTTACAAAATAATAAATATCTCTTGGACCAGTAACTGTCCTTCATTTGCTGTTTAATCAATTCTGATCATTGTTTAAATTAAAAAATTGAAATAAATAATAAACTAAAATTCTGGCGTTGGAAAAATATCTTTGTGGTCTTGTGAAATAGTTCTTTGTATGTTTTTGGAATAACGTGAACACGTCTGATGTTTTTCGAATAGTGTGATAGCGTCTGACTTAACACATATGTATTGATACTAATAAATGAAAGTGTAAATCAGACTAATGTATTTACGCGCGCGCGCGCGCGCGCGTGAGTGTGTATTCTTAAAGACGCTGGTTACTGAGTAACCGTAGTTGTCCGACGTTAGCTATCTGACACACAAAGCTTCAGAAGTTACTCTACTGAGCTCATTGTATGGGTCTATGAAAGTACGCGTATATTAATTTTAATAAGTAATGAATTAAGTTCATTGATCTAGCCCAGTAGTTGCATAGGTCAAGATGAATGAGATTATGCGGGTAAACTGTCAGGAGACGGCTTCGTTAGTAGGACCACTCTGAATAAGTTTGGCAAGAAAGAAATTGGCTATTCCCTCTAATTACTTTGACGTTGGTAAAAACTTACTTAAACATAGTCTCCTTGAGACAATGTAAGCGTAAGCCAGATGATAGACGGTTATTAATATTTACTTTAGTATAGGCTATGTAGGTTAATGTGAAGTGGCTTACAGCCAGAATATCCTCCGTTTCCCTTCAAGGCTTTCATATTTAGGTCTACTCTGATTAACTTAAATACGTCATAACATATGCAAGTGCCAAATGACCGCTTTTTTCATACTATTCTTTCCGTTCAGGATGTCTAACACATTGAGCTTGTTTGTAAGGTTTTTATTGCAATGAGCGGAAAACCTGTTTAGAGAAAATCTGAATAATCTTTATAAAATTAATAATAAGCAAAAATCACCGGAAGACAAAAAACGACTAACGGACCGTTATCCGAAAATCAAAATACTAAGCAAATGATTAGACTGAAGAGTCTGAATCCCATTACGTTTTCGGATTGGTTTACGAACCTCTCGGTGATCAAAATGAAATTTATTAATACTTTATAATTAATATATTTTAAGCATAAAAGTATTTCTGAACGAACTTATTTTTAATTTGGTTGGCTTTCTTAAATACAACGCTTCTACTACTTTTGTTAACATTATTGAATAACGAGATATAACATACAATTTCTTTGCCAACTATATTACGTACATACAAATATGTACTTTATTTATTTTGTTGATACAGGTTATTAAAAGCAAAAAGTAAATGGAAACAGAGCGAGATATAGCTACTTTAGCTGAAGGTTTTATATCAAAAGATAGTGCTGTTTTATGACTGCTTAAACGTAACACGCCAAAGAGAACATGCTCATCGGTCGCTCCCTATATGTGTACGGTGAAACCATTATATTCACACAAATACGCGCGCGCGCGCACACAATACATACGACGACATCAAGTATATTATATTATCAAATACGATATATCACTTAATTAGCTCTATGCATAATTCTTTAAAAGCTAACGATACTTCTTGACAAGCAAAATAAAATCCTAAAAACTGATGTTTGTAGGCTACTGGAACTATCAACGGGAGCAAGTGGACTGGTCTGTATCTATGAGACAGTTAATACTGCCTCAACCACAAGGATAATAACAACCGGAAGCCTTTCATATTATAATGTATTCCTAAAAGTGCGGTAATGTCTCTGTGCACCGTTAGTAAGGTGAGATTACTCCGCATTAGCACCAACCGCAGCTTGTCACTTCAATGGAGTCGACCCGTCTTGTCTGTTTTCGATGTAGTCTTTGTTTCCGTTATGCATGTCATCAACGTAACTACATCGAGAGAGATATAACAAATAATTACGATCGATAAAAGTGGTTTTGATTGCCGATGTTAGCGGTTTTAGAGGGAGCTATAACAATAGGGCTAAGATTGAGCCGTACCGATTACTTTAAGGTAGATTGTGAGTGACTAATGGTGTCATGTCGTGTTGCAGACCAAACAGCAGATTTCATGATTTCCAATTTTTAAAGTGTATTGTAAAGTACTAGAATTAAACGTAATTTACTGAGCTTAATATTAATTTAGTTGTAGTTTTTTACCACATTAAAATAACCTGATGAAAATCTATTGATTTCGTAACCATGAAAAGTAACTATATTTCAAAATGTTTCATTCAATCATTCACTCATTCGTTACTCACAAGGGTTATTGCCGAAAGTAAAATTGTAATGCATGTTTACAAAAATGCCTGTGTTTATTCAATAATAAATTGTTTCTTAAGAAGGAATTTTAATATAGAGAATAGTATGTATCTTAATAAATTCTATTTAAATTAGTTATATATAAACTGTCTGCTTACACAGTTTATTCCTGGATTATTCCACTCAAGCTAAGACGTATTTTACTTAATTTGTATTGTTTTTTGTTATGGTTACTTTTAGTTATGGTTTTGATAGGATGCGTTCAGTAACTATATCATCGTTAACGTTACATCGTTAACATCATCTATTAGCTGGAACTAAATGATGTCGTTAGTACTTGTTAAGGACCACTTGCTCCCGCTGTAAACGTATCAGTACCTACTGTAACCGAATAAAACCGGCATTCCAGCATTCAGCAGCAGTGGCGTACATAGAATTTGACGTTGAGGGGTCCGGGGTTGGGTCGGCTTCATGCAAAAAAAAAACAAGTTAAGATTAATCAACGTTACCATCAGTCCCATTAAATTTCAGTCACCAAGTGGCTGAAATCAGTCCCATTAAAGTAAAAGGTTAATAACACAATAAAACACAATAAAAATATGGGTCACTGAAACATTGTTTACAAGGTACTAATTGACTGAATTGATTTTCTTGTATTTCATACTTCAAACGTGTACGCTAATGGTATGTAATAAACCTTTTGTATATTTAAAAAAGATTTACTGCTATATTAACGTTCACAGCTGAAAAATGAATAAAACAGCCTAATAATTAAGAAATTAACAAAACCTGTCAAATGTTTCGACCCTCTGTGGGAGGTCAGGTAAAGTCCCTCCCTCCCTAAATACGCCCCTGTTCAGCAGAAATTTGATCAACTGGTGAAGATCATGCAGTTGTTAGCTGAAGAAGAGGATGATGCATAATGATACCGTTACGTAATGTTGACATTGTGTGCATGATCTTAACTCATCTCTCTACATCTCTTACTCATCCTCCCACAGAGGGTCGAAACATTTGACAGGTTTTGTTAATTTCTTAATTATTAGGCTGTTTTATTCATTTTTCAGCTGTGAACGTTAATATAGCAGTAAATCTTTTTTAAATATACAAAAGGTTTATTACATACCATTAGCGTACACGTTTGAAGTATGAAATACAAGAAAATCAATTCAGTCAATTAGTACCTTGTAAACAATGTTTCAGTGACCCGTATTTTTATTGTGTTTTATTGTGTTATTAACCTTTTACTTTAATGGGACTGATTTCAGCCACTTTAAAGATGGTAACGTTGATTAGTCTTAACTTGTTTTTTTTTGCATAAAGCCGACCCAACCCCGGACCCCTCAACGTCAAATTCTAGGTACGCCACTGCTGCTGAATGCTGGAATACCGGTTTTATTCCGTTACAGTAGGTACTGATACGTTTACAGCGGGAATAAGTGGTCCTTAACAAGTACTAACGACATCATTTAGTTACAGCTAATAGATGATGTTAACGATGTAACGTTAACGATGATATAGTTACTGAACGCATCCTATCAAAACCATAACTAAAAGTAACCATAACAAAAAACAATACAAATTAAGTAAAATACGTCTTAGCTTGAGTGGAATAATCCAGGAATAAACTGTGTAAGCAGACAGTTTATATATAACTAATTTAAATAGAATTTATTAAGATACATACTATTCTCTATATTAAAATTCCTTCTTAAGAAACAATTTATTATTGAATAAACACAGGCATTTTTGTAAACATGCATTACAATTTTACTTTCGGCAATAACCCTTGTGAGTAACGAATGAGTGAATGATTGAATGAAACATTTTGAAATATAGTTACTTTTCATGGTTACGAAATCAATAGATTTTCATCAGGTTATTTTAATGTGGTAAAAAACTACAACTAAATTAATATTAAGCTCAGTAAATTACGTTTAATTCTAGTACTTTACAATACACTTTAAAAATTGGAAATCATGAAATCTGCTGTTTGGTTTGCAACACGACATGACACCATTAGTCACTCACAATCTACCTTAAAGTAATCGGTACGGCTCAATCTTAGCCCTATTGTTATAGCTCCCTCTAAAACCGCTAACATCGGCAATCAAAACCACTTTTATCGATCGTAATTATTTGTTATATCTCTCTCGATGTAGTTACGTTGATGACATGTATAACGGAAACAAAGACTACATCGAAAACAGACAAGACGGGTCGACTCCATTGAAGTGACAAGCTGCGGTTGGTGCTAATGCGGAGTAATCTCACCTTACTAACGGTGCACAGAGACATTACCGCACTTTTAGGAATAGATTATAATATGAAAGGCTTCCGGTTGTTATTATCCTTGTGGTTGAGGCAGTATTAACTGTCTCATAGATACAGACCAGTCCACTTGCTCCCGTTGATAGTTCCAGTAGCCTACAAACATCAGTTTTTAGGATTTTATTTTGCTTGTCAAGAAGTATCGTTAGCTTTTAAAGAATTATGCATAGAGCTAATTAAGTGATATATCGTATTTGATAATATAATATACTTGATGTCGTCGTATGTATTGTGTGCGCGCGCGCGCGTATTTGTGTGAATATAATGGTTTCACCGTACATATATAGGGAGCGACCGATGAGCATGTTCTCTTTGGCGTGTTACGTTTAAGCAGTCATAAAACAGCACTATCTTTTGATATAAAACCTTCAGCTAAAGTAGCTATATCTCGCTCTGTTTCCATTTACTTTTTGCATTAACCTGTATCAACAAAATAAATAAAGTACATATTTGTATGTACGTAATATAGTTGGCAAAGAAATTGTATGTTATATCTCGTTATTCAATAATGTTAACAAAAGTAGTAGAAGCGTTGTATTTAAGAAAGCCAATCAAATTAAAAATAAGTTCGTTCAGAAATAAATTTATGCTTAAAATATATTAATTATAAAGTATTAATAAATTTCATTTTGATCACCGAGAGGTTCGTAAACCAATCCGAAAACGTAATGGGATTCAGACTCTTCAGTCTAATCATTTGCTTAGTATTTTGAGTTTTTTTTTCACAGAATGCCAATCCGATTGCGTTTGCAAATAATTTCTAGTTGTTTTTTGTTCTGTGTCAAAACTTCCACACGAGGTTCTTTTTGCAGGACTTCCACACGAAGAACTGCAAATAGAATCAAAGATTAAACTTCGACCGTGAAGAACATAAGAAGAACATAAGAAGAATAGCCTATATCTACAAAGAGAATAGAGAAGATAGAGATAAGCTGCTGCGACTCTGACGCTACGGGGAAGAAACAGAAATAGCCTACTGCTTTAGATCTATAGAAGGCCATGCTTCTTACCTCAAGTCGATGACAGGTAAATCAAGCCAAAAACAAAACCTCTGTGAGTAAGGCAGCTCATTTCGACGATCACCACCTATGTGAACATAGCTGTTTTTTAATGCAGTTCGTATTGCTGTGGCCAGATTAAGTGGAACGAGAGAATGTGCTCCTTATTGTAACGGAGGCTGTGGCTTTTATGGTGAAGGCTGAAAAAGGGCTACAGATGGTTTTAAAATGGTACACATTATTTTTCTCGACAGGCCCTTCACAGACACAACGTGAAGACGTTCGAGAGCAGTATCCTGAAATAGACGAATTCATTGCAAATGAGTGAGGATTTTCGTTAAATTTTAGATTTGGTTACTAAAATTTAAAAGAAGAGTCATCATTTCTACCCGTTTTCGCTCAATTCGTCGTAACATTCTGAGGACTTGGCTTGACGCTGCAGTCTGTTATTGTACAAGTTACCGACATAGAGATGATTTTCATTAGATTTGATGAGAGTAATTCTACTGCAATCAAAACTGTTGGAGAGTTGTTTTCAGCCGAATTGTCAAGAAATTTGGCCTGCGTTAAATGTCTTATCAAAATCTATTATTTATATTGAAACTGTACGTGTGCTAGTGTGAAAGGTACAGACAGTGAGTTACCATAAGTATAGGGTGAAGTCAGAGTAAACCTACAAAGTGTCCGGAATATTCAATAATGTCTAAAGTTGCTGAAATATTACTGAAAAAATAATTAATTGGATGGAATTAATTCTGAACTTTCCGAATAATTTAATGTTTTTCAAGTTCACTTTTTCTACGTCATGCGACGTAGAATGGAGTTTCTCGAAATACAGATATCTACTGGCACACTTAATTTGGATGTATGTATGCTACATTTTGTTTCATCGTCTAGCGTACAAAAACTTAAAATAAAATATATTTACAATATTAAGCCATCCATTTTTATTTTAGTTTTATAGAATACATTTTACCCCTTTTATTTCATGTTTGGTAGTTTTTAGGACATAAGGCACACGGGGCTGCTTACGGCCCAAGTGACCTGGGCGGCCTTAAGATGCGCTAAATTAAATAAAATTTTTTTTAAATTTGATGTTTGAATTTTGTATGTTGTTGTATTACTGTTATCTCCATACATGTACATAATTTTAATATTAATGAAACCGTATTATTTATAATCAAATACGGTCTACTTCCGTATAACATATTTACTGGTAAGTACGTCAAAATATGACAATATTTAAAATAGCAATTGTGATATCATTGTCAAAGTCTCATAGTCGGTTGACCTCGCGCTTCCGACGCCACGGTGTAGGGAGAAGAACTACAGTTACGTTATCTACCCTTGTTAGTCGGTCTTTTAGTGCCTGTGCTGTCAGTGTTGGCGAACTCGGAGTGAATCAAAATTTAGACACTTATCTGATGATTTGCTGTAGGCATATTTGAGAAAAAGAAACATTATGGGTTATTAATTAAAAAAAAAGAAATTACAAATACCCGCTGAGCGAAAACAAGGGGTAGACCTCAGACACAATTCTTGTCTATCGCAGCTACTCGGTTGGCTTCGCGATCCTGAGTGTAAGCCTCACAAGGCCTCTCTCGCAGGAGACATCACGGACGACGTCAAGTCTTTGATACGGGACTTTTTCACTCAAATATAAATCTGACCCATTTGTCAAAATCGTATGTTTACAATAAACATATTGTTATAGTTTAATAGCATTTACTTTTTAAGAGTTACTCAATGTTTGTCCGAGCAACGAGTATAATTCAATGTTTGTATGCATCTGTGGAAAAAACACGGATATTTATGTGAGTTTTTATTTCAGTTTACTATTTCGCTGATTGAATATTCACCAGGCACTTCAGTTCATATAAATACTGAGACAAATTTTTGGACCAGTGCAAAATAACGACGGCTTATGGAGAATACAAAGGAATCATCAAATAAATAAGCTAATACACGGAACTTTTATAGTAACGTTTGTAAAGAGTAGAAGGATAGCCTCGCTGGGACACACAATGAGGATGGAACAAAATAGAATTCCCAGAAAAATTCTATAATGGAGACCATTACGTAGAAGATCAAGAGGAAGGCTAAGGAAGAAATGGATCGACGATGATGAGGAGGTTCTGAAGAATAGGGAGATAAGTAGATGGGAAAGACTATATAATGAGTGGGCGGAATGGAGAAAAATCGTTGAAGAGGCTAAAACCGCCAGTAGAAGAAGAAGATTTCAGTTCATACGTATTCTTCATCGTGTACAAATACCCCTACAATTCTCTTACTTTGTACAACAAAATATTTACGAATATTCCTTCGTTAATATAACTAAAACTCTCTGAATCTGTGTTACAGGAGAAATTATTGTTAGAATTAAATGTTCACGACACATATCTAGTCATTAATTTCGTTACATGCTATTCTATATTTCGTTTATTTCTAATATTTTCTTGTCACAGATTGCAATTGATTGATTGTAGTCTATGAATTATGAGCATGTTGTATTAGATTCATTAAACAAAATAATACTCAACAATTCGTTTCTTTACTGACATGACTGCTTATGTAACACAACAAGTATACAGTGTGGGTTTACAATTTCTGCCCTCTCGAAAGCATCAGTGTCCCTTCCCTACATTAATATCGGTCCGCTCTGTTATTGTTTCATTAAATTAAAATTTATATTAATAAAAGTGTTATCATCTTATCGTTAAACTGAATCAACGTTTGTACATATTCCAACTTAAACAAAGTTGGCTTACACCTTATACAGTACTTACATAATTGAGGTCATATGTATTATGTCTTAAAAAGTTTACAAAGTAAAATTGAGAAAATAGGAGTTGCATGAAATCTGAAGGTAGATTTACTTTATTATATAGTGTGTTCCACCACCACACGTTCCCGCGTAAGATACGTCACTACTACTGTAGCAGCTAACCGTACTGTGCAACCACAAAAGTGCGCGAGTTCTGCGTTGTGTTCAAATTGTATGTAGGTCAGAATTTGACTACTGAACAAAATGTCATTTCTGTTAACCTTGACGGGACAGTGTGTTATTGGTTGTGGACACCTCTCAAGGACACCGTCTACTCCGCACAATGTCTTGTTATCAATTATGCAGACATAGGTACCCATCTTGAAACGTCATTGCAGCATCCATAAGTACAACTGATACATTAGTTCAAAAGTATATGTTTCGGATGTTTATTTTTGATTAATTAAATAACTTCATTCTTAGTTGTTTGTGCAGACAAAAATTCGTGTTATATATTCTACGGTCTTATTGATTTTATATTTAGAACAGAAAAAGTATATCTAACAGAAAATGCTTACGAAGTTAATGTGGTGCCCGTCCGTCAGACATTCTGTAGAGTTTTCCCATTCAAACCGCATCAAGAAACTTTATTAACATTACGTTAGACCAATTTAACGGGCCCTTGTGAGGCATAATTTTCCGACTCCGGTAACCGAATGACAGAACTACACCTAATTACAGTTATCATGATCACAATTTGTTCTGTACTTTTACCTTGAAATATTTTATGTTATAAAGTTTATTTTATAATACGCTGCCACGAGTCTTTATTACTATGGAGTTTTTAACCGAATGGTAAGCTACATTACATGCATCCTGTTTCACCTAATCTCACAGTTTATGAGTACCATTTCGTCATACTATTATTTTTGCAGTGAACTGAAGATTTTCTTTTTTGAAACAGTTTGAAACCCCTAATTCTGATAAGCTGTAATCAGCTGTCGCTCTCCACTTTTAATAGTTTCTCTCATGGTGTTTTACAGCCAGTCGGACATGATCTTACACTCAAGCTTATAAAAACCTGAAGTCACAAAAAACAGTACACACAGTACGGTTGCAGATCGTGTTAAACGAATTTTTGGTACAGAAAATTAGGTGACTTATTGCATAATCCGGCAATTAAATACGGATCTCGTAATGTAGACATATACAAACAGGACAGAGTCAATACTAGGACTGAAACTGAAAGGTACGTCATGAATAGTATTATTAACAGATTAGCCTATTGACAGTAGTGAGGAGGCAGTATGTTGTGGTTTAGTGACTGATCACATCCTTGCCGTGTTGACAACAACTATACTTGCATTGAATGGTTTACTTGTAAAAAATTAAGTGCATTCACTGACCTTTCGCTGTCAGAAAAGCAAAAGGATACGCATTGCAGACGATTAGAATTCGTCACTGATTCTATGAAGTGGCTTGATGCCCATGTTTACTTGATGCCAACATTATTTAGTGACTCAGACAGTTATATATACACCTTATTGGTAAGTATGTTTGACATGGCTCGTGTGCCGGTACAGAACTAACTACTATAGAGTGCCGGCCACTAAATATAATATGCTTCTGCTTCGCGTGTCGGTACTGTATGTCACGGACAACTTACATATACCAGTTTGTGGTTTGATAAATATAGACGTGTCTGATGCAGAAAGATGTGCATCACCTGTTGCTGTAATTGTCTAAATCTCGAAACCGCAGTACGAGTCACCAGTTTTACGACATAAAAATAAATTATTAACAACACAGAATACGGGAGCCACATTCTGTAAAAATGCCTGTTTGGAATTACGCACGATGGAGACAGTTACATGTCGTACCAATCATGTCGATACGTTGCAGAAGTCCAAATACAGGACTAAGTGTAGTACGATTATACAAACCTAACATAACGTAAAACCCAAATGTCATGAAGTGAATATCTAAAAAAGAAATTACTATATGATTAGGAAATGGCGGGTCAGGTACAGTATACGTATTCTAAGATTTAATTAATTTCACTGTCTGTAGATTCTGAAGAACAATAAGCCACCTTTTACACATTGCTAAGGTATTATAGATAAAGTGTATAGCGCTTATCCTGGTTACAGCTACCGATATTTCCAAGAGTCGTTTTGTTGATAAATTTTACCGCAGAGACAAGAGATAGATTATCTGCGCCTTCTTTATTCCAGCTTAGCGGAGTGACAGTGTTATTTCCGTCATTACCTGTTGGTGCAGACCAAAAACATTTGCCAATCTTTTACAGCTTGAAAACGGTCTAACCAACGCCGCCCTTCTCCTTTATTAGAAGGTAATACTGTTGGAAACACCAGATTGTTCATTCCTGAAATGCGAAGTCGTGTACATCTATGCCAGTAGACTTCATTTTTTCTGTTAACTAAATTTTCTGTTAACATTCATCTGACGAAATGACGCAAAGATATTATTTCGCTATCATTCGGCTTTTTTCAACTGCTTCGTTATATGAGTTCAGTTTCCTGATCAGTTTAATTACTGCAATAACTTTATAAAATTTTGAAAAGTAGTATCTTGTTCGCCTTTCTGAAAAGTCTAACTGAATTTTATATATATATATATATATATATATATATATATATATATATACACACACTGTTGAATGTATTCATTTTGTCTTCAAGAACTTTTGTCTTTAGCATCATGAATTTCGTATATTCTAGCCTCGTTTTAACTAGGATTCATAGCAACACTTTTCTAAACAAATTATGTAGAGATAAATTTCCGATTGCCTAGATTGCTTTGAGAAGGATTACTTTCTCGTTACTTGTACGTTCTGTGTACAGAATCCTATAGATTTCGTATATTTATATAACACATACCGGTACTTAAAAAAAAATTGTATTCATGAATACTAATAATAACAATAATAATAATAATTAGAAATACAAATAAGTAGTCGTGCGTGCATCCACTATTCGTTATTGTGAAGTTAATGTAGTGCAATGCTTTGATCACGTGTAGTCAAATCGCGCGTCTGCAATATGAACCACGTGGACATTTTATGAAACTATGAATTCAAGCATAGAGGTTAATGTTTGTCATAAACATAAAGTGTAAATGACGTAGAGCTATCTGTCGATGAATGTCTCACTGGAAACAACAACGACGATTACGAAAGTGTTATCGGTTCGTAAACAAGTCTATGCAAATTAAAATAAGAAATAAACAGCGGCTGGAAACATGTAAATAGTTTTATTATAACATCCATCTGTACATATTATTACAGTAAAAAATCCATTATCGTACCGTTATTAGAAATAGTTTACAGAATAAAAGTATTTAACAAAAATAAGGACTAGATAAGATGAAAATATATTCACGCAGGTATAAAAAATTTACAGTATTGTAAAAAAGTTGAGCGTGTTAGCGCATAGCGCCGGGTGACAGAGCGGTCAAGGCCACAATAACTGGTTGAAATAAATATAGAAGTGACGCAGGGACAAGAGTAGCCAGTAACAGCTGTAATTCATGAATTGGCTGTAGGCCTATCCATTGACTTATGGCGACTCGCGAACTCACATTATATAATATGATCCACCGTTATTGTCTTTAATTATTGTTTCTTTTAATGCATGCCGTTATTTGCGTAAATCGTATGTTAACAGCATAAACTCATTAGGGGACGCCTTTCACTGTCATTTGTACCTCACGTTGAAATTTGTAACGCCGCACACCCCGTGTTTTAAGCGAGTAAAGCTAAGAAACTGAAGTGATTACTATTAATAGTTACAGATACTAAAAACGGGTGGCAATCTAGTATTGATTTAACTGCTGTATATTTCGACATCTAACCTTTGTTACTGACAACTCTTTACAGTCTGTGCTGGTAGTCTGAAAACGTTAGGATCGTAAAGAATAACGTTTAGGTTTGTAAACGTTAGGGTTGTTTAAGTGACAGTAAAGCTTTTGAGTCTGTTGAGGACGTCAAAATTTAAGATTTTGTGTTATTAATGTGTATAAACGCAACGCCAACAAATCCTACAGTACTACTTATGACGTAGGGAGTTGCACATATCCGTATCATGTGGCTGAAGAAATTTCACATTTTGGGTTTCAACACTTTAAATCAAAGTAAACTAACTGTAGAAACATGTAGGCAATGTGAGAAGCGACACGTTGAAGTCGATGTGGAGAATCCTTCTATCCTAAGACTGTCACCGCTGGCTTCAGGGCACACGACCAACCAGATTTTGGCTAGGCTGAGATCCTCTCCCCTACCCAAATGAAAAGGAGCATACCTTCCAACCCCCTAGACTTTGTATACCCTAGTCCTTGAGAGAGAGTACGATTCATGCAGTCATCGGAGGAGTCACTCCGGGCGCTGCTACCATGCAGGGGCCTTGAGCCCCGTCCCCCCACTAGCTACAAGCTATCCTAAGACTACTTCATCTGCTTGATAAACGCAATACCACATGAATCCATTACAATTGTAAAAAAAAAAACAGCTTTAGTTACCATTAGTGAAGTGCTCATGGATGTGCATAGTCACATACTTGTCTTAATGAATAAACTGAATAGGGATCAGGAAAGGAACGACCACAAAGAATTATCCCCAATAACACATGACATTATTTCCACATGAATTTACAAACATTATTACGACGCGGAACACTAATATTTACATAAACCTGAACAATTTTTTACCTTATTACTTGACCTAGCTTTTGCCCATAGTGAGCTTCACCAGAAGGTGCCGCTAGGAGCGCTGTCTGTCCTCTTTCTAGAGATAGCACCGTTGTTTGAAAGATCATAGTGTGTGTGTGTGTGTGTGTGTGTGTGTGTGTGTGTGTGTGTGTGTGTGTGTAATATATTACAATAGTATGTGTGATTTAAATTGTCTGTTCGTTTTGGATGTTGTTTCCATGCGTTCTCGTGTAGGCCTATTTGTTTTTTTTTTCAAATTGTTCGGATGTGTCTAGTTTTCGGAGTTTTGTGTGTACTTTGAGGATTTCCATATTTCCATGTCTTCAGTTTTGGTCGTACAGAATGCAAAACATTGTAAACAACATTTAAAAACTTTCAGATCGAAGGCTTAAAGTAGAAAAGTAAAACCATGGTATGTGTTTTGATATGATGTAGAGAATGAGACGATTGGACTGGCTGGAGATTTGGAGACTCTGTCGGCTGGCTGGAAAAACGAGGGTTGTATTTTTCATAACGTTTATACGGTTTACGATCAACATGAGAGTTTGCAGAATACTTTACCCATGGATGTTTATATACTAACTGGATGCCCGACTGCCAACCCTGTATGCTTGCGAGACTGAAGCAAGTGTGACGTCACGCCGCCATCTTTAAAACGGGCAAGAGATCTCGAGCCCACAGTTCTACCTATACAACTGGTACATAATTGTGCCATTAATTACGCGACAATTAATTATTTTTTGATGATAAATACATGCTACGGTACGTCCTGAATAATACGATTTTTTGTCAAACCCATCAGCCCGAATGGTAATTCTCATTTAGGCCTACCTGTTAAATCTTTTGCTATTTCCACTCGTAATCAAAGAATTTATTAGCCGACACCGTGGGACATAGTGTTATGGGAACGTAAAATGAAATTTAAAAACAAAAGTTTCTCAACGAAGAATTAGAAATAAAAGGCTGTATTTCCAACTTTCATTATTATTAGGGCTATTTATCTGTATGAAAAGTTACCGGTACTCACCAGGAACTCGCGAGTTCAATTCCGGGGGAGGTAGATCGATGTAAAAGTTTGGAAAATTCTATAGAGATAAATGAAATTATAAATCTTGAGAAACTTGGGCTTAAAAATGTGCCAGTACTGCATACCACCAGAAAAAGCCATTATTAACTGATGTTGTTGTTGTTGTTATTATTATTATATTATTATTATCATCAATCTATATAAAATCAGCTGCTTTCTTCCTCTAAAAAATGATATTCAAAATAAAACAAGAAAAACACACAGACATTTTACAATATATTTTACAGCAAGAAGTACAGAGAAAATTTACAAACAATGAGCTATGTTCTTCTCAATGTGCCACAAAAATGACAGCTTTGACTTGAAAATCAATAGTCACAACTTACCAAAAGCGAATGTACAAAATATCTGGATGCACACATGGTCAACAAATTTCATAAAACTACTGGCCGACACTATCCATTCAAACCCCACAGACAAGTATTTTGCTCCACTAGTGAGCTTCCTCAATACTAGTTTCATTGTTTACAAATACAATGAAAACTATTCCTGCATTGCTCCACTCAAAGGCAAGATTAATTATTATTAAATGGATGCTTATGTAAAATGAGGTTACATTTGTTAAAACCCTTCCACACATTTAGATTATTACTATTGTTATAGCTTGATGAGATGTCAGGTTAGGTTCCCAATCAGAACCTTGGATATATCCCTTGCTGTAATGGCCCAATCTCCCATCTTTTCCAGCCCTGCCTAAGTGCCTTACAATTACATATTATTAAATAAAATTAACTTGCTGAGCTTGTGGCGATTACTAACAGGTTTTATAATGTCTTCGGTACAAATTTTTCCAAATGAAAGCAATCTGATTTTTAAATATCTTTCACTGACAGCTCGGATTAATTGAAGTTTATGAGGGACATCAAACCCTATTTCAACATCTGGACAATTGGTGGAATTGGGAAATACCTTTACGTCTAGTGCAAATTTACTAGTTACATTATGAGCAATTATTTTGTTAAAAAATGGAATGCTACCATTCCTCAAGGTCTTTACAAGCTGAAATTCTTTTTCTGTGGCAGATACTACCTTGAAAACACTAGCTGATGCATGTAACAGACCACCATTATTATTATTGTCAGTGAGTACTGAATAAGAATGTTTATGGCAATAACTGTGATCTGTTTCTTCCTCTAACAACATGCTACCACAATTGGAACAAGCAATACTACATAATAACTTCCTCTCTTACATAATGGGTTTTATTTTGTTCTCTCTTCGAACTGCATGCACCCAAGCATTCAGCCTTTCTTTATCATTCAAAGGAAATCTGAAATAAACGAAAAGATTCAGCATGAACATATTTATTGGTTATTAGTGCAGGAAAACTGTCGGCGTAAGCCTGAATTGAACAAAAAAAAATCTAAGTAGTCTCGATTTTTGAGGAGTAGTTGTTTATAATGTATACAAACATTTTTTGTCTAATCACCTGCCAGCGGCGCCAGAAAAAATTGTTATAAACAAATAAAAAAATAAAAAATAAAAAAATTAAAAACAAATTAAATTTCCAGGCATCGATTTTTTGGCAAATTTTGGAGTCGCGCGGCTATCGGCTGAAGTAGCAACTAATTATTATTAATTATCCCAATTTAACCGTAAATTTTCATACCTATTATAATTAAATCTTAAAGGGCAAGGTTTAAGCTTTCGAAATAGCCCAAAAAGAAGTGTCCTGATTATTGCATTTATCGCATAATTATATTTTGAAATTAAGTTATTTTTTTAGTTACGATTTTTCCAAAAAAGTGGATTTTAAAAATGGCGAATCTTAAAACTAAATTTTTGTAATTTTTTTTATTCCTTGTAGTAATCAACCAAAGGGTCTAGAAAATGACTTTATACGGGGAAGTTCATTATAAAATTAATTGTTTATTTAATTGCATATTCTTTAAAAAAACAGCATTTTGTAATTTCATCTCTTGTACAATATACACATAATGAAATCCTAAACCTTTTTTCATAATAGTCGCATGTAAAAAACTATAATTTTTCGATAGGCACTTTGTTTTGTTAAAATAGTTCAATTTAAACAAGAGTTATAACGTTTAATGAAGCGCGCGCGTGCCTCCGCTCGCTAGCCTCGTCCCCCACCACGACAGAATTATACGGTATAAACTTTAGACCTCCCGCGCTTGTTTTTGCTCGCACAAAAATATTTTTAAGATGAAATTTGTGTAGAATTTCTTCGGCTTTAAAATTTAGCTCTTGTAAAATTAAGCTACGGGCGAAATTAACGGAGATATGAGCGAAAAACTGAATTTTTTTTAAATTTGTTTATAACAATTTTTCCGGGCGCCGCTGGCAGGTGATTAGACAAAAAATGTTTGTATACATTATAAACAACTACTCCTCAAAAATCGAGACTACTTAGATTGTTTTTGTTCAATTCAGGCTTACGCCGACAGTTTTCCTGCACTATATAAGGAGGTGGATGACAAAAAATCGCTGCAAAACAAAACATGCCACTTAAGCAAAAAACTGCAAGTTCTCTCCTTTTTTCCGTCGATTTGTGCAACCCACAGCACAACAAGAGTCAGGCATTTTATCTTCTTTTCGAAGTGATAAGTCAAGCAAGCATTAAATCAATTTACACTCCAAAAGGTCCGCACAAATCAACCTAACACTACGTCTGTTTACATTTTTTTTGCCCGTTTTAAAGATGGCGGCGTGACGTCACACTTGCTTCACTAAAGAGTGCCTGTCGGGCATCCAGTTATATTAACATCCATGACTTTCTTTACCAAATGCAATAGGTTATGTGGACATATAACAAGGTACTGAGAATGACGTACGCAGATTTTGAGAACTTAGATTCGTAGAGATACCGCTCAGGTTATCAACGCTGACTTCAAAATATGTAAGTAAAAATATTGATAGCAAATGCGAAGATACAAGGGTGTCACCACTGAGATATGTAGGGAACCAAACCAGAACACAGATTGCAGAGGGAAGCACAGTCATGCAATCTAGAGGTACCCCGATGATCTGATCCTATACGGACTAACAGATCTGAGAAATCCGAATAGGCCTGCTTATTTCTCATGTAAAATAGTCCAATTCGCTTCACTCGGAACGAGCTTCATAACATTTGAGCGGAAAATGAAGAAATAAATTCCAGTGTTTTAAGCAGAATGTTAAATCTTCTAGCAGTTTTCCCATAATTAGTTTTATTCGTTTTATTATAAAACTCAAGAGATTGCGTCTTAAGCATTATGCATACTGAACAACTGAGGTAACATATTTATTTACGTTCACAAAACATATATATTTCTACTTACTATGTATCATTTTGTAGATTAATAATGACTACTACATTACCATGACTCATCTCAGTGGAAACAATTTTCAGGGTAATTTCCGATTTGATATTGATAAATTAGACAGTCAAATTTATCGCACCAAAAGATAGTTATTGTTTTATTTATTATTTTTTTAGAATGTAAAACGCACGTCAAATGAAACATTATTCATATGTGTTAAAGCATTACCAAAAGTTTGTTTCACAATATACAATAATTTACATAATATTAATAAAACAAATAAGTAATTTTAATTAAGGTCACAAGGTGAGTGTTGAGTTACAAATTTTGTTAATATTTGTTCAGTGTATGTGCCTATTTTTCACTGTCAGAAAAAGGTTTCATGAAGGTTTGAAGAAAAAGGGTCTAACAAAGCTTACATAACTTCTAAATTTGAATCCTTTATAATAACTCTATTACATTGACATTTTATTTTAACTGAAATACTGTCCCTTAACCTTTTAATATTCAACAATGTGCTTGTTACAAATTATAGAAGACCTCTACAACAATTAAATTAATTTTGTTTTAGTACAACATGAGATATTACTATGTCACTTAGAGTAATACGTTTATAGTTACTTTACGCATTAATAAGAGTAGCTTTAACTAATGACCGTTTCTTACATTAGTCAGATTCATTGTGATATCTCTGGCTCTGTACCTGATTGTCCAGCCAATTATACCACTGAAGCAGTAGGCCTACATTTATTCCCTTATTAAATGTCAAAACATTTCATGTCACTGATGTGCATGTACATGGCCGAGAAATCAAATAGCTGTTAAACTACAGTAAGTACTCAACAGTTTCGGTAATTCTCCCAAATGGTTGTTTGTAAGAAATTCTTCGAACTTCCGTACAACGTTTGAGGGAAAGAAAAATTTTGCACGTGTGTAAACATATTGCACCACACGGTTATTTCTCTATGTAACCTTATTTCTATTTTATGTTTTTAATAATATTAATTTAGGCTGCGCAAGCATTTACTTTGTTTAGCTTACTTATATACATCCCGTTTGACTGTTTTTGCTCAACACCTTCGGATAAATAAACGAACAAACAAATTTTACATTGTAAACTTTCGATTTACTCCGAAGATGATCAACAAAAAACAGTTAAACGAAATTAAAGTAAGTAAAACAAAATAAATGGTTGATTAGTAAAATAATGTAATACACAACAAAGAAAATGAAAAATAAAAGTATTTATAATTTTACAAGAAAGCCAAATTATTATTCAACTTTATTTTGTAAGATATATTTGTTTTCACTTTTGAAAACTGAATCGGATATTAAATGAATTTGAATACCTCGTTGATACTTAAGAACGAATTGAATGATACTCTTCCTTTACATCAATACTACATGAAAAATGAAAGCGTTGTCTATCACTATTGTGAGAAGTAACAATAACAAGCAGCTACTGTGTAAGCGAATTACAACAGCAATAAGCCTACTGAAAGTATTTCAAAATATGTATAATCACGGACCTGAATGCGCTTTTAGCACTGTTATGAACTCAAATCGGGTCGTCTTCTAAAATACCAAGGGTAAAGAGTGAACCGATAAAGATATAATACTTTATAAAAAACTATGTGAGGGAGAATAAAATGGAATAGTCCTCAGAACTCAGGAAAGATATTTTCAATATTTACTGCAGTTACAGGTGTTTAACACTCGAATAAACATCAAAAGAAAACATACGATAAACATCAAATAAACCAAATATAATTATTTCACTACGACTCGGAACACAAAACTTTTTCTGGGTAAAAACGTAAATGTTTTACCTTGTAACCTGAACCGGTTTTCGCTTTTCAAAAAGCTTCTTCAGAGGTTGCCGCTGGCAGCACTGTGCGTCTTGTTGGCGACGGAATCGATTTTCGAAAGATCGATGTTGTGTGTGTGGGGTGTGATATGTTCGAATAATGCTTGTATGTTCAATGTATCTTTGTTTGAATCTACGTCCTGTCTGGCCTATGTAGAATTTGTTGCAATCTGTATGCATTGAACACACAGAGGCACTCCACTCCACTACAGAATCCACCTTTGCAAACCACCTCATTGAAGCAAACCACACATACAAAAACATCGACAATAACATGAACATTCTACACGTACACACAAAAGGCCGAAAACTAGACACTCTCGAACAGTTGGAAATATACAAACACACGAAAACAAACAAAAACGACATTCTAAACGAACAGACACAATTCAAATCACACGCATTATTCGAACATATCACACCCCACACACACAACATCGATCTTTCGAAATAGATTCCGTCGCCAACAACAAGTCGGACAGTGCTACCAGCGGCAACCTCTGAAGAAGCTTTTTAAAAGTGAAAACCAGTTCAGGTTATAAGGTAAAACTTTTACGTTTTTACCTACAAAAAGTTTTGTGTTCCGAGTCGTAGTGAAATAATTATATTTAGTTAAGTAACGGGCACGTCATGGACAACGAAATCCAAGAATCAAATAAACATCATACGATACTCTGTGTCAACAAGAAAAAAACTAGTAAGACAACTTCCATACGTTCTCTTCATAAAACATCTTTTCTTCTGATGTGGGACTTCCTTTGGTTTGTTGTGGTAGACTTTTTGAATTTCTTATGTTCAGAAGCTTCGCGTTATTCCTTCCTTTTTCTTATTTACTCTCTTAAAAAAAAGCATTTTCACATTATATGGTTTTATTTTCTCTGCCTGCTTACATTTTGTATGGTACAGCTGTCTCCGTAAACTTGATTGCTTTCATAGTCGGTTTATATCGTGTAATGACGCGGTCTGACAGCCAAAGTGCTATATGTTCTTATTGGGAATTAGGTGTTCAGGTTTCTACCCAGCTGTCTTTATGCTTTTAGTTTTTTGCATTGCGATTTATAACCTGTTTCTAAGGATGTTACAATAATACTTGTTTAGGAAGACCCCCCGTCTTCCAGTCTGCTTACGTGGATGAATCAGATTAGGTGTTTTCTGTCTTCTGTTTCTGGTTCCTTCTATACCCATTCGTTGTTTATAATCACATTTGTAATTCTACCCCTCCCCTCTCCCCTCCTTGATATTCTCATTGATCAACTAATAGCATTCAAGTGCAGTGAGTCAAACTTCCTGAAATATTTTTCGATAATCTTCCATGTTTATGTCTCATGAAGAAGGCTACCTTTAGTCACAGTTACGTGTATGTTGAACTAGCGCATTTGTTACATGTATAGTGCTTTTATTCATCAGAATCAATGCAAACAAGCTACTGCCTTGTCTGTACAATTCTCACTGGATTCTCGTTCGCTGGTCAGACATAACTGCTAAGTGTTTATATAAATTGCATACGGCAATTTCTTAATAATTGACGATATGTAGTTGAAATCCTTCTGAATTAATACAAAGAAACCTTTTTTTGTATATTTACTGAAAGTCTTATTATATTCCTGTATTATGGGTATTAATATAATATTAATGGATATGGATATTAATTATAATATAATAAAATAATATATTATATTATATTTGTATACATTATATTTATGTATATTATATGTATATATATATATATTATATTTACTCTCTCATCACACACACACACACACACACACACACACACACACACACACACACACACACACACACACACACACACACACACACACACACACACACACACACACACACACACACACACACACACACACACACACACACACACACACACACACACACACACACACACACACACACACACACACACACACACACACACACACACACACACACACACACACACACACACACACACACACACATCATATCATCTTTGCTTTAGCAAACATCGTCTGGTTATAAGCAACTTGTAAGGCGATTTCAATTTAATTCCCATACCGCTGACTTTTTTGTGTGTTAGCAATACATAGGAATTCTGTCTCAGCAATTCCTTGGTCATCTGGAATCGTCCCATCAAATACTTGCCTTTAATCTGTGAATTTGACGTGTGTAAACGTGGTCTGTCCTTAAACTAGCTTGTTTAAGGACATAATCAGACAGTTGATAATGTATCAGTATCAGGTCGCACAATATTCTTCTCTACAGACTGCTCATTGTACTCGTTACAGATTACTCTCTATAGTTTTCACATTTGTTTTTGGCTCCCTTTTTATAAATCAAGGGCGGGTAGGCTTTTTTCCAATCACTGGATATTGGACGTCCGTTCACATATTGGTTAAGACACCAGCGAGCATTCTAATAGTTACCCTGCAATATTTTACTATCTACTTTACCTGGCATACCTCTTTTACTCTCTTCCAGCAATACGATAGAGAGAGTCGCACATAGAGAACGTCGTGAGGCCTTGAAGTAGTTTAGTTAGAACCGCATTATGTTTTCCTTTCTCGTCTGAGATGACTGGTGTTGCATATACGAGTCTTTCCCTCTACATATTGGACTCTTGTATGATTTTAGTTTTAATTCTTAAAGATTCGACAGTTTTATAGAGTAGTTCAAGCATGATCAATTCCTATCAGCTTTATTTATTTGTTTCTTGATTTCTTCATTTAAAATACCAGTACTGGCTACAAATTTCTGAAAGTATTTAATTTCATACTATGCCTATTATTACATATTATAGTACACGCTTACTTGCGGTCGGCTATCGGCTAACATTGTTATGTGATATCGTCAGTGTGATTGTCGGCTGAGATATACCTGGTGACATTTCCTTGATCAAGACATTTCTTGTCATTGTGATTACATTTATACTCTTTACAGGTCACTTCCGTTCCGTTCGGTATTAGCACTGTGACGGCTGTAACTGTGTGTGCTCTAGTGGGGGTAAGCCCAAACCTCCATTTCTGGAACAGAATCCGTTCAGACAGAGTTATCTCTGTTATAAAATGTCATGCTCACGTGAACACGCATGATTACCTTATAAAGTAGTAATGCGTCAGTTCTGTATTAGGCTATCAGTAGAATAGGATAACTACGTTAGAATTCAAAAAATATTCTTCCTGTAATGTCCTGTGAATTTAAGACATACGCCCATATATAACCACGTAATGGGATATCATTTACCTATCGTAGGGGTGAAACGTGTTACCGTATTCAGTTACATTTAACCTGACCGTTTAAACATTCTGAGCTGTACGTTCTCATGATAGTCGTGTAGACTTATAAACACGTTGAAGTGTTCTTCATTTGTGTGTTATTGTACAGTTACATATTTTATAACTAAAATTAGATGCTTTTCGAGAATAAGAAAGTTAAACACGAGACTTCTGTGTGCGCTAGGTTGCTATCGGTTGATTACAACACCGTCAGTAACCATTAAATATATATATTGGGATACTTGACCAGTCTCTTCCAACACGTGACCTTCCTTAGAAGGGAGAGATGTAGACATGAGTCAGTGGACACGCAGTCGACTCGGATTTCCCGTTGTTACCAGCCACTTTAGAAGTCGGTCCGGAAGCATACATTTAATTTGTATTGTATAAATCTTAAGATTTATTAGAACATTGCTAGAAAAATTTGGTCACTCGTAGACGCTGATTAAAACTTATATCCATATGAAATAAAAATGTAGATTAATAATTAATTAATTTTTATTAATTTTATTTTAAATAACACATTATCGTTCTTTAGTAATTTGTAGTGAGAAATATTTCTTTATATACATGTTTCTTTAAGGATGCAAAACGGTATACTTTTGATCAGAAATAAATATTTTCATTGGTGTTTCCAATATATCATTGATACTGAAAATAATAAATTACCGGTAGTTGAAAGGTACGTTTGCACTCATTTTCGTGTGTTGTGTGCGAAACCTGTTACACTCTCTATGACGTTAGTACGAAAAAAAGCATTTGATCCTATTGTTAGGCTTATTATGAAATTTACTGTCAGTCTTGTTTCCGATGAACGAAACGCCATTACCGACAATATTAAAATTTAAACCAATAAAAACGTGGACTTGACTATTTTATGTTAGTTTCAATCTGATGTTATTCTCTACTTGTTCATTTCCTACCGACAATCGACAGTCACTGCAACTACTTGTCGACTGTAAACGTAAAAACACATTAAGTAACCTATTTCAGAAACCAATAAACTTTTTAAGTTAACGATCATTTGTCTAATTATTTTATTGTAATTTATTAATTAGATGTCTTACCTCTTTTTCTGTAAGTACAAGTACCGTAAAGGATCAACTTTATCTAAGGATCAATATGGTACTGTTACGGTTTTATACGTGATCAATGTAAACATTATATTACTCTGTACGTCGGTCTACTGTTGTATTGGAATTAGCCTATGTCAGAGTAACGGCCAACGATTTGTAACGGGCAGCGACCGGAGGTTTACTTATAACGCTTGTAAAATTTTCATAAAAGAAGCAACAAAAGATAAGAAGCAGGTCGACAAAGGGTAGGTGAACAACAGCGTGGCTAACGGAAAGAATTTAAGCAAATTAGGAATGTGAGCAAGGTCGATACGCAGACCTGTAATGATGGTTCGTGTAGGCTGGTAGAAGCAAAATAGGGAAATTACACTACAGAAATCTGTAACCGGCAGTGGCAAATATGTAGCCTACTGTACATCGGCGTCATATATTGAAGCTGACGGTCGTTGTTTCTCTATAAGTGACTAGTGTAAAAGGCGTTGTTAAACCATTCGGACGGTGCGAATGGTATCGTTAATTAATAAATGATGTAACTCGATTTGTTGTTGCTACTCAGTAATGTCGAGTTGTCTTCAGATGTTGACCACGAAGTCACTGTGATTATTTCAAGTCAAACAAGTAATATCCACGGAAGATTTATTCAGATAGGAAATCAGTTACAATTTGAGGTGAGGTTTTAAATTAAATTGTTGTTGCGTGTAATTTCATTTCTGTTAATGCACTCATTGTGCAATCTGTGCAGACAGCTGGAGAATAAGCACACTTCTTGTTACATTACTTGTTCTGCAGCCAATACTCCTTTTGCTGATTCATTTATATATATATATATATATATATATATATATTGTAATGGTACATATCTTCAACAAACACTAATGAAGAAACATGATAAGAATAAATTATTAAATACTTAACACTATAATTAAAAGGGATGAGTCAGAGATAAAAGAATGGGTAATTAAAATAATAATACGATCAAGCATATAAAAGTAATCATAAAAGTAACCTCTGATAAGAGAAAAGTAACAAACAACGAACCAAAACGTTGAAAACAATGATACAAGGCGATTTAACCATAATAACCCAATAGATGGTAAGTGAGAAAGTAGAACCAGCCCCAACACCAATGAAAGGATATATGTATGGATCATCACAAAATGAAGTGAATAACTAGAACCAGCCACAACACCAGTGATAGATCAAATAAATAAGAAACAAGATAAATTCAGACAAATCTAATGATACTGAAAAAGCAGTTATAACAATAGACAAGCCATAATATGGAAACTAATAAAATAACATACAATTACTATAGAACAGACATAAAACCATTCAACAAATGAACAAATCTCTATATAAGCGGCTTTGTCCTGACTGACAGAGAATCAACGTAGAGCAAAAACTACTGAAGATAATGATCTCAAAATTTGAAGGTATATTCTTATGGGGTCGTAGATGCTCACTAAGAAACGGTTTTAAAAACTTTCACTCCTAAGGGGCAACCCCCCCCCCCATTGTATGTATGTTCCACATCTCCTCCTAAACCACTGGACCGATTTCAACCAAACTTGGCACAAATATTTTACATGACGGGAGAACCAACATAGGATAGGTGTTTTTTTGATGGGGTCCTTTGGGGGGGTTCTTTGGGGTCTTCCACATCTCCTCCTAAACCACTGGACCGATTTCAACCAAACTTGGCACAAATATTTTACGCGACGGGAGAACCAACATAGGATAGGGGTTTTTTCGATGGGGTCCTTTGGGGTCTTCCACATCTCCTCCTAAACCACTGGACCAATTTCAACCACACTTGGCACAAATATTTTATGCAACGGGAGAACCAACATAGGATAGGTGTTTTCTTCGATGGGGTCCTTTGGGGTATTCCACATCTCCTCCTAAACCTCTGGACCGATTTCAACCAAACTTGCACAAATATTTTACGCGACGGGAGAACCAACATAGGATAGGTGTTTTTTCGATGGGGTCCTTTGGGGTCTTCCACATCTCCTCCTAAACCACAGGACCGATTTCAACCAAACTTGGCACAAATATTTTACGCAACGGGAGAACCAACATAGGATAGGTGTTTTTCGATGGGGTGCTTTGGGGGGTTCTTTGGGGTCTTCCACATATCCTCCTAAACCACTGGACCAAATATGATAGGTGGGACGGATAGACGGGAGAACCAACATAGGATAGGTGTTTTTTCGATGGGGTCCTTCGGGGGGTCCTTTGGGGTCTTCCACATCTCCTCCTAAACCACTGGACCGATTTCAACCAAACTTGCACAGATATTTTACGCAACGGGAGAACCAACACAGGACAAGTGTTTTTTCGATACGATCCTTTGGGGGGTCCTTTGGGTCTTAAAAAACTATTAGATCTGGTTACTATGGCAACCCAATAGAATAGATTCTGGTTACCATAGCATCGGTGGAAGTCTCCCGCGTAGGAAATAGCGCGGGAGTCGTGCGACGGGCCTTCCCCGGAGTTCATCCACGGAACCCGGGGATTCTTAAGTCGGATCCTGCGAAAGACGGTGGGGCCAGAGTCCACGGTTTTTATAAATAAAGATATAGGTTATGATATCAAAGGTGGTGTATGCATCTTAAGAAACTTCTTAATAGTGTGTGAATTCAGAGTTGTTTCAGTTTGAATTTAAAAGTGGATAAGTTAAGGTCGAAGTAAGTTATAAGCGAGTATAAAAAACAAAGTTTTGATAGCGAATGTATTCAGATCATAGTGTTCAGACAATATAAATGCACATGCTTCAGTTTGAATTTAAAAATTGATAAGCTGAAATCTATAGAGGTATTGTATTGTTAGAATAAGTTTAGGAGACACTAATTTAACAAATGCCTTATTTCAACATTAACACAATGAATTATAAAACGACAGTTAAATACGCAGCGCGTGCAAGTACTGTAGACATTTTATTGAAAACTAATTTAGCTGTTCGCCCTCTCCCAGAGTTAGAAATCGAGCAGGAGCATCACGCGCAACAGAATTCTTCTCCAGATATAAGAATACAGTTTATGACATGTTCTTAAACAGGTGCGCTACAGAGTATTCCTCCAGTGAGAATGCGAACGTAACAATATAAGGAAGATTATACAATATACAAGTAATATAACGTTAGAACAAGAATAGGTGCCTATGAGCCTATGAATAAATTATGAACCCGAGGAACGCTGGGTAAATCGGCTAGATACAGATATCTATATAACCCAAATACCACTGACTGACTCACTGATCACAATATCTCTGAAACCACTGAATGGATATCAATGAAACTTTGAACATAGCTTCATCATAGGTCTTAGGTGCTCACTAAGAAACGGCTTTAAAAACTTTCACTCCTAAGGGCAAAAAACCAAATACTGAAATTTATCGCGGGAATTGCATACTTTGTAAATGAAGTGGTTGACATATCAGTTTACTGGAAACCCCGAATACATTTAGTCCTGAGTTTTTAATCATTTTTTTAAATTGAAAAAAACTTCGTTGTTTGCAGGTTCTTATAGTCGAGAAAATTTCGAAGTTCAATTAATTAATAAATGTATGTCCTATTTTCTCGGAAACGGCTCTAACGATTTTCTCAAAATAAATAATAAATAGCTGTTGCTATGAATGTAAATAAACAAACTAAGAGTTGAGAATTTGTACAATCTATCTAATCCTATACTATTAAGCGAGCAATAATTGTACAATTACGTACAGTACAACGTGAAACTCCGTAGCGAAGCACGGGTATTTTGCTAGTCATGTATAAAACAAATCAGAACCTATACAAGGGGAAAATAAAATGTAATCTGTGTAAATTAAGAAAATAGCCAATTGCTGTTTAAGCCTAGGCAAATGCCTAACTGTAAAACAACAAAAACTACAAATTTTAAGAATTAAACTATAACATCAGCAAAACTAAGACAAGTAAACAATAAAGGACAATTAGGTAATCATATTAAGAGAGAAATGTTAAAGTAATCATGTAAAATAAGAAAACAGTGTATTTAAATAATATCAACATAACTGTCCAAATGTTAATACATCAGTAAATTCAACCTTATGGGATGTTAAATTAATCTTTGAAACAAAATACAAACAGTGGTGATGATATTTAATACTTAAAAAAGTATATCGAAGATTAATAGCAATCAGAAGATATGTAACCTTTTTGAATAACAATTCAAATCTTCTAACAATGGTCTTAAGTCGAGTTTATCCAATCAGAATCTTTGAGTTACCATGACAACAGCAGGATATTGATGATTTTTCGGTTAGTAACGTGAGAATCTTATAGTGACGCTTACGAGGAGAGACGCTAAGCCGTGTAGGGCCCAAATTTTGATTTAAAAATAGTAAAAGTGACCATAGTTCATGAAGTGAAGGACCGAACTAACTGATGAGGGGATAACACATGCAATCCAGGCCAAGGACCAGAGTAATTAAATCCAGATCTATTAAAATAAGTCAACTAACAAGAAAAAGACGCTAGGCGTACCTGAAGCCAAAGATGTTTGAAGAATGAAGAACCAACATCGATGAACCCAACCTAAATTAACTATCTGACACTACACTTCAAAGAGATCGACACCGCCGTAAGCGAAGTCCGCGGGTAAGGTCAGCACAATAAAGAAAAAATTGAAGAGATCCAGAAACGAGAGATTGCCAAGATCAGAGAGGAGCTGGAAGTCATTAATAACAGACCGCCGATAATGTCTCAGTACCAGCACATGGACAACCGGGAGGTCATTAATTTCAAACAATACAGGCGAAACCCGATGGAGTTCTTCGAGAGAGTGGATGAACAACTGCCCAAGACTCGGGAGAACAGATGGACCATTATCCGAGGGTATTTGGACGAGTACTTCCGTGACATAAACGATAATTGGTGGACGGCTACGAGACACGACCTCACGAACTACGAGGAGTTTAAAGACGTTTTTAAAAGGAAATACTGGTCGGAGGCAACACAAAAGATCGTGCGAGATAGTATATGTTTCGGCAGGTATGACGCCAGCAGAGGGACGACTTTCACGGCATATTTCTTGGGAAAAGTATGTTTGGCAAGGAATCTGGAGCCGAAAATTCCGGAAGAGAGTTTAGTAACGAAACTCGCCTTTCACTATGAAGAGGGTGTCTCCAGAGCGCGGCTGGGCAGTCAAATTAAAACCATACAATCCATGGCAGCCCTATTAGAAGACTATGAAAGGGGCGATACTACCGTAGGAGTCGACAGCGGGACGACAGGGGCGATAACAAAAATTTTCAGAACGGTTACCAATTTAATAACAATAATTACCACTCAAATTGTAATAGCCGTAATAATACGAATAACCAACCCAACGAGTCACATAATAGACCAAATAATAATCCGGCCAGCCAACCAAACAACGGATATACTAACAACAATAGGCCAAACAATCAAAACAATCAGTACAACCGGCCAAATAATCCACAACATCAACCCTATAGGCCGAATAACACGAACTATAGCCGGCCAAATTTCAACAACAACAACAATGACAATAGGAATCGTAACAACCCAGATCGTAGCTATCGTCAAGTACATTATGTGAGGGCCGAAAGCGACGGGAGAAATAGGTCGTATTATCAGGGACGACAAAGTGCCGACTGAAACGCCTACGGACACCGGTACAGTAATAGCAACTACGGACGTGATAATGCATTCAACACGGGCCGAAGTCGTAGCCAAGAGGTATACAGGCGTGACCGATACGAAGAAGATCATCACCAGTCTGAACCCCGACCGTCAACGAGCGGAAATCAGCCAACAAGTCAACAAGACAGGCATGACGAACAGCCCGAGACGGCTTTAAACTAGGAGCGGCAGTGAAAAAGCTACTTGTACCCTCACTGAACCAGTCTATTGGGTTAAATCGCTACGGTGCACAAACCAACGACGAACGCACAATTACGATCGCACGAAACAACTATTTAAAAAATATTGTAGAAGAATTGCTCGAGGAAAGTAATAACCAATCTGATAATAAACACAGCGAAATTGCTTATATATCAACAAAAGTTAACGGAGTACCGACACAAATCATGATAGACACGGGATCAAATATTTCGTTAATCGACAGTATCGAACTTCAAAAGATCCAAGAAGCGAGTAAGACGACAATATTTACGCTCAGTGGCGGCTCGTGAGTACATCTACAGGGGGTTCACAATTAATAATTTGCAGTTTTTGAGATACACTGTGTCAAACACTTGTGTGTTGCTTGCAATATTCATATAATTTAGGCGCTGCTATACCTTGATGTAATGTATTAATTTTGAAACGAAATGTTATTATAGATATTACTGTACTTTAACTATTTCACAACTTAATAATAAAGGATTACTTTATTGATCATACTTGTTACAATATGCTAATTGTTCTTTTTTACTAAAACAATTATTTTCATTTAATTTTAAAGTAGTAAAATAAACGCAAAACAGAAAGCTTGTTTTAAGTGTTAAATATTTAGATAGTTAGTCACAAGGCCTCATGCTCTCAATTATTAGATTAGATTATTAAACACACAGAAAGGAAAATAATCAAAGCTGCTGCATATGATGGTAAGGTCTAGTATTTACTTACACAAATTTATTTGCATGGTAGCTTAGACAAATATTTTCTTTAAGTACAGTTTTTGTAAACAAAGTCCATCCTTCTATCTTTTCTTGACACAAAAACATCAATAACTCTTTCATTGAAATTATAGATGTTAGAAATCATTTCCTTCTCGATTGCAAGCATGGCTAAAGCCTCTCTTGACACATCGTAGACCGCAAAAATGTCTTTATCCGTTTTAGGGTTGAAAAACACCTTTCAGCTTCAGCAGTCGTCATTGGTATTGTTGCAATGATTAATAACAGTTTATAACTTTCAGAAAATGATGACAATAAGTTGTTTTCAATAAAAAACTGTAAAAGACTAACTGCACCACGCATGTTTCTGAAATCAGTTCTTTTGTAAATGATTTTAAGCTCTGTCTTGACGCGATTTTTTTCAAGAAATGAATACACATTTACTGTATCTTCAAGCAATTTCTCGGGGAATTTCTGTTCAAACTCTTCAAACTTTTGTGATTCAAAAAGAGATACAGCTGAGCAAGATGTTGTGAATGAAAATCTTGTTTTTATTTGCGTTGTAATAATGTCACAGGTTTCCTTGGCAGCCACTGTTCTACTTAAGTAAAAAATCTTCTTCACGCCTCGATCGTTTAGGTGCATTTTCTGGGTACTGATTAACCAGCTCTGTCACTTTGTCCATGTTAGCTCTTTCCTTATCAATGGCTTTGACGAAGTGGTCAATATTGGCTTTAGTTCTCACAGCATCAGTGTAAGTTAGCTGTAATTGGTTGTACAAAATATCCACATGTGGCATTAATCTGTGAAAAATAGAAAGCCAAAATATAAACTTATTATCTCTAAGGAGACGAGCTATCTCTAAGCACCAGCTTTAATTATGGTGGTTAGTTGCTTAGAGGTTGATTGGATTTCCTCCATACATTCAATTAATTCCTCTCTGTACTCAAAAACAGTATTAACAGTTCTCCTCTTAAAATTCCACCTTGTAGCTGACGCCCGAGGTATTCGTTTGCCAACTATCTTGTCCAAAACAGCCACTCTCTAAGGGGAATTCGAAAAAAAATTTGTTATATCACTTAAGTCCGAAAAAAAATCTGACATCTTGTTTTTGGCTTGTTGCTTGAGCTACAATCAAGTTCAACTGATGAGCGTAACAGTGAACGAAAAAAGCATGTTTATAGGTTTGTTGCACTATGGTCTGCACGCCAGCATGGTGCCGACTCATTACATTCGCACCGTCATAGCTTTGAGATACGAGTTTTTCTGGATTTTGCACAACATAATCTAAACTGGTACAAATACATTTTGCTATAGATTCTGCGTCGTGTCCTTCAGGGTTATCAAATTTCCAAAATCTTTCAACTGGTTGGCCATTAGCTAAAACATAGCGGAAAACTATAACTAACTGAAATACAGACGAGATGTCTGATGTTTCGTCCGCAATCAAAGAAACATACTGTGCAGTTTTTATTTCTTCTATTATGTTTTCTTGACATACAAAAAGCATACAATCTAACAATTCATTTTGAATTTCTTTCGAGGTACCTTTAAAGACAGTAGCGGTACTCAAGTGTTCTTTCAAAGATGAGTCAAGTTCTGCAGAAAAGTTTACAAGCCCTTTAAATATGCCAGGATTTAAGGAATCGTCATCCTCACGATGATTTAATACAGTCTATAAGCTTAGAAAGGACATACCTATTTTTAGTCACTTGTTCATTGTGCTTTTTAATATTTTGTCGATAAGCACTGTCAAGCTGCTGACGAACGTCAACCTTTCCCAGCAAATTAAAATCCAATGTAGCACTTATGTGTCCATGAGAACTTTCGTGTTTTTTATTTTTTGGATTCAAATGAGCTAAGTCACAAACGCCGTTTTTCACCCAAGCAGGATCGCCCTTTTCACGGGAAAATAACAAACAAGGAAAACAAAATATTTTGTTTGTTTTGTTCACAACCACAAAGCCAAGGAATTTTTTCGTATAGCTCTTCTTTAAATTCTCTTTTAAAAGTTCTAGATTTTGATGTCGATGTTTGACTTATATTAATTCGGGGCGTTGGCCTACCACTCTCTTTTATTGCTATTTTAACTTCTATGGGTAAATTGGCAAACGCTACTTCGTTTAAATTACTAACTGAGTACTTACAGGTACTTTCCATTATTGTACAGTAAATAAAAACAACAGTTCACTAGCTACACTATAATAGATAAACTGTAATTTCAACTAAAACTTTATCACTAAAAAATAATCGGAACTGCAAAACACAAATGTAACACGCGCGCGCGCCAAGGTAAGGAGCATCCACCGTCAACTACAGCCGTGGAACTACTGAGCTGAGCTGTGTCAGAGGCAGCTCATCGGTATTCTCCGTTAAGCCGCTTGTAAACATGTTTCCCCCCCCCCTACCGCGAGCAAATGGACTCGCCCGTCTGTCGTATATCCCGTGTGTACAGCATCGAGAGCGGCGCATTCAGTCCGCTCCCAGCCACTGGCGCGTCATTAAACTTAACTTCACTTGGCGCGCTCTACGCTGTTTTTCATTGTCCGCTCTTTTAAACTTACCGAAGATAAGCCATTTCAGTACTGCGTCAATAAAGATGTATAATTTATATCGTATTAATTATTTTTATAGGGGGTTCACGTGCTCTTGTGCTCTTATGGACGAGCCGCCACTGTTTACGCTACCCATCAGCAACATTGTCCTTGTAGGAGCGACCGGACGACAAAATAGAACCGTCCGAAAACAAGTACAACTCGAACTGACGAGCGACGGACAAACAGTAACAATGACGTTCTTAGTAGCCAGCGGATTACCATTCCAGATGCTAATTGGTCGCGATATGCTGCGCCAGTACTCAGCCATTATTGACTTAAGCAAATATATGCTAATTTTGAAGAAAGGTGACATACAATGGACAACCGAATTAACCAATAGTGACGAAATACAGCCGAATAAAACCATGTATCATATCCAGAAATGCCGAAATACTGGGGAACAGACACCAAATAATGGAATTTGTGACGAGACCGACAATAAGAACTATGGCAAGAAAAAATCGAAGAAATCCGAACTTTCCAGAGAGAGAAAACGAACGCAGAATTAACAGTTCAACAAGCTGAACAACTGATGGAAGTGTATAATAGACACAAGCACGTATTTTCAGATACACCTGGGAAGGTCAGAGATTATCAGTGCGAAATTCAATTCCGAGAGCCTGTCAACTTGATAAAAAATCTTACCCGATCGCATTTTCATTGAAGGAAGCGGTGAGAACAGAAATCAATCGGTTAATAGCAGAAGACATAATTGAACCAAGCTACTCACCCTACACCAGCCCTATCCTAGCAGTTCCAAAGAAACACGGGAAGGTGAGAATATGTCTAGACGCCCGTGAGATCAATAAGCACATAGTAAATGATCGTACGTCCCCAGGGGAAATAGAAGAGATCCTGAAAAAGTTCTATGGGACCAAATTCATCAGTATATGGGACACTGTCTGCGGCTATTGGCAGGTCGAGTTACACCCATCCAGTAGAAAATACATGGCATTTATATTTGAAGGACGGAACTACCAATTCAAAAGATTACCCTTCGGATTGGTGAATTCGGTAGCAGTATTTGTAAAAATTATGGACCAGATGCATTACAGTTTACAACAGTCTATGTGGACGATTTATTAATAACTTCAGATGTGTGGGACGAACATTGTCACCGAGTAGAGTACGTGCTAGAAAAAATATAAAAAAACCATATAGCCCTCAAACTGGAAAAATCCAAATTTTTGGCTGACGAAGTGCAATTTTTAGGATTCAACTTGTCTGGAAATGGGATAACACCATCACAAGAAAAGGTTGAATGCATACAGAAGTTTCCAACACCTAAAAATAAGAAACAACTCCAATCATTTCTCGGTCTGTGCAATTATTACCGAAAGTTCCAAAAGAATTATTCTGAAATGACAGCCAAATTTTCACACCAATTGTCATCCAAGAACAAATGGACGTGGGGAGTCGAACAAGACATAACACTCCAACTTATTAAAAACAAATTCATTGAGTCAGTAATGTTACGTCATCCTAATTTCACCAAACCATTCTATTTAAATTGCGACGCCAGTGACGTTAGCCTTGGGTCCGTTTTGTACAAGGAGGATGAAGAGGAGAATCATTGTGTAATCAGTGTCGCAAGTAGAGTGCTAAACAGGAGTGAGAGAAATTATAATGTCACGGAGAAGGAATTGCTGAGCGGTGTATTTTCATGTGGAAAATTTAGAACCTACATATTGGGGTACCCGATTATAGTAAGGACTGACCACAAGTCCATATCATTCCTCAGAAATTGTAAGTTAAGTCATGGAAGATTGACTAGATGGAGTTTGGTATTACAGGAATACAATTTAAATTGGGAATACATCCCGGGCAAGAAAAATGTTGTAGCAGATACCCTGTCCAGAGTAAACATTAAAGACCAGACGTACGAAGGAGAAAAGGAAACCATTATCAAAATATACCACATAATTAAGAGCAGAACTGACTTGGCCAACATCATGAAAGAAATGGAACGACAACAAGAACAAGATCCCAAACTAAGCAAAATTCTACAACGCTTAACAGACAAAGACGACCACGTATCCCAATTTTACTGCAAACACCAAGGAATACTTTTCATTAAAACACAACATAAATTCAACACCTGGAAAATAGCAATACCTCGAACCACAGAGAAGGACCTAATTCTCGATTATCATGAGAGATATGGGCACATGGGCGCATTAAAAGTGGTAAAGGCCTTACAAGAGCATGTATACATGAAAGATGCCAACAGAAAGGTACGGAAATGCATAAAACAATGTCACATCTGCCAACTAGTGAAGGTCAACAATGACAGAACAGAAAGGAGGGCACCATGATACCGATAACCACCTGTTGTAAATTGGAGAAAGTCTTCGTTGACATATGCGGACCATTTCCGCGTAGTGGAGGGAAGCATCAATACAAATACCTCATTATTGTGTTCGACCACTACACAAGGTTCACAAAGCTTTACCCCATCAATCGTGCCACTATCCAGAAAATTTTAAAATTAATACTAGTACCATACGTTAGTGAAGTTGGAACAGCCAAATGCATCATCACCAATCATGGAACGCAATTCAAGGGAAATAAATGGAAGAACACTTTACTAAATCATGGAATAAAAACGTACAAGACATCAGTGTACCATCCAAGCAGCAACCCTGCAGAGCGAGTCTTGAGAGAAGTGGGGAGAATCCTCCGTACATATTGTTACGATCAGCACAGTGAGTGGTCTAAATACCAGAAGCCGAAAACTTTATAAATTTATCGCACCACCAATTTATTGAAACAACACCATATACAGCAATGTTCCAAAGACCACCACCAAGAGAGATTACTTCATTAATTCAATTTCCCAATGGAGAAGAATATCAGTTCGATAACGTGCAATTTCACCATAAGATACTAGAGAAGACGGACAAGATCAGACAAAAATATAAGCAAATGCAACCGAAACCCATACAATATCAGATTGGAGAGCAAATACTACTTAGAAACAAAGGATTACCAAGCACCATGGAAGGGATAGCCAAGAAGCTATTACTACTTTACACAGGACCTTATATAGTAAGTAAAGACAATCAAAATAACACATATGAGATCGTAGACCCAAAGACGCAAAGAAGAAAGGGGACATATAACCAATCCTCTATGAAAAAGTATTATTAAACGCAAGAAAAAACATCCTGAAACCAATTAATAAATAGCTAGTGTTAAAAAAGGAAGAAAAATAAACAAAACAAATAATAAAAAGATCATGTGTATCATAACCACTAATAATATCGCATCGCTAAGAGCTAAAGAGTGTGAATAAAAGAAAAAGATTATAATTTGAAATAATGTATTGTATAAACTAAAAGATAATAATGTGGAGAATCCTACAAATGATATTTATTTTATAGTCGCACAAAGACTACTTATATAATTTTGTTAATGATTGACTGTAGATAAGTCCGGCAATCATATGTATAATTGACGGCGGAGCAATGGAGTCAAAAGTACCCCTCCGATCCGATTCAATATGTTAGGGAAGAAATGTTAGGGAATTAGATATCAAAGGGATAAGAACGTTAAACAAAAATATAATACAAAAATCAAGAAGAATACTGACACTCAATAAAAAAAAATTAAGAACCGATAGCTCAAAACTAACCAGTGATTAAGAAAATAAATTGAAATAATGATTGATAATTTCAATCAAAAACTTGAACGATATTTGCTGAAATAATCAATTTTAGTGGCAGGGCAATATGTAATGGTACATATCTTCAACAAACACTAATGAAGAAACATGATAAGAATAAATTATTAAATACTTAACACTATAATTAAAAGGGATGAGTCAGAGATAAAAGAATGGGTAATTAAAATAATAATACAATCAAGCATATAAAAGTAATTATAAAAGTAACCTCTGATAAGAGAAAAGTAACAAACAACGAACCAAAACGTTGAAAACAATGATACAAGGCGATTTAACCATAATAACCCAATAGATGGTTATTGAGAAAGTAGAACCAGCCCCAACACCAATGAAAGGATATATGGATCATCACAAAATGAAGTGAATAACTAGAACCAGCCACAACACCAGTGATAGATCAAATAAATAAGAAACAAGATAAATTCAGACAAATCTAATGATACTGAAAAAGCAGTTATAACAATAGAAAAGCCATAATATGGAAACTAATAAAATAACATACAATTACTATAGAACAGACATAAAACCATTCAACAAATGAACAAATCATGTATAAAACAAATCAGAACCTATACAAGGGGAAAATAAAATGTAATCTGTGTAAATTAAGAAAAATAGCCAATTGCTGTTTAAGCCTAGGCAAATGCCTAACTGTAAAACAACAAAAACTACAAATTTTAAGAATTAAACTATAACATCAGCAAACTAAGACAAGTAAACAATAAAGGACAATTAGGTAATCATATTAAGAGAGAAATGTTAAAGTAATCATGTAAAATAAGAAAACAGTGTATTTAAATAATATCAACATAACTGTCCAAATGTTAATAGATCAGTAAATTCAACCTTATGGGATGTTAAATTAATCTTTGAAACAAAATACAAACAGTGGTGATGATATTTAATACTTAAAAAAGTATACCGAAGATTAATAGCAGTCAGAAGATATGTAACCTTTTTGAATAACAATTCAAATCTTCTAACAATGGTCTTAAGTCGAGTTTATCCAATCAGAATCTTTGAGTTACCACGACAACAGCAGAATATTGATGATTTTTCGGTTAGGAACGTGAGAATCTTATAGTGACGCTTACGAGCAGAGACGCCAAGCCGTGAAGGGCCCAAATTTTGATTTAAAAATAGTAAAAGTGACCATAGTTCATGAAGTGAAGGACCGAACTAACTGATGAGGGGATAACACATGCAATCCAGGCCAAGGACCAGAGTAATTAAATCCAGATCTATTAAAATAAGTCAACTAACAAGAAAAAGACGCTAGGCGTACCTGAAGCCAAAGATGTTTGAAGAATGAAGAACCAACATCGATGAACCCAACCTAAATTAACTATCTGACACTACACTTCAAAGCAACTGATGATAAGTATTGCTGAATTAATTAAATCTCTGAAATAAATTCTTTTCCGACTTTCTCACTAAACTGTGAACTCTCACTATAACTGATGGTATTATTTTTTCAAAGATTGATAAATAAAACATATTTTATGCATACTAACTAATTGAATATAACCTATGTACTAAACGAATGACACCGTCACACACTTTTGACACCACAACTTTGAATCTAATGTAAACCTTGTTCTTATTTAATTATCACGATTGTAAAGTGATGTACTGTAATTAATTATGTTGTTTTAAACTTCTTTGTCGTACTTCAATGAATTCATTGGCAAATTTATTGTGTATAAATAAGAAACGCCGTCTATCGTGGCTACAGAAAAACATTGCATTGCCAACCCAGCCTTCCGCTGAGTGAACGATTATTTATTGCCGAGGCTAAAACATATTATATTAATCACATTTTGTATAAGCGTTAATGAAGATTAACAAGTACTGAAGCCAAATAAAAAAGTGTGAATCGTTAATAACTGTCCAATAATTATTTTCAATATATTATGTATGTTGTGTTTTGTAGCAGCGAGTAGAATTAACCAACAATATTTTACGTTGGTAACACGTTTCCCCCACTCAAGCGAGATTCGAGTTCCAGCCAGTCGGCGAACAATTCGAATCAGACACTAAGATTCCGTAAAACAACTAAGATAGAATCTTTTAATTGTTTTCTGGCAAAACAATTTGGCGCCTATCGGGAAGAAGGAAAGAGTGAGAAGGGACAGGTAAGGACACACAGGCTACACGACGCTTTTATAACACAGAACGCGTCCGACGTGCGACGTAATAACGTTTCGCAAATTAAAACACTAAAACTCAAACTCAATATTAAAAATCATAAATATAACAACACGACAAACACGAGATATCTACAAAGTGACGTATCCAACGTGTGGCATAAAAACCCGTCACATAAGGCTTTTCTACAATATATATACAGGGTGATTCACGAAGAAACGGAAATACTTCGGGAGATGAATCTACATCGAGAAATAAAAAAAAAAGTTCATATAAACATAGGTCCGGAAATGCTTCGTTAGCTAGTTACGGCTAGCGAAAGATTTCGCCCGGGTTTCGGTTCCCCCGGATAAATGAAGGCTTTCTAAAATTCTGGGAAGGGGCGAATTCTGTTGTTTCTTATGGTTTTTGACCTGAAAAATCGAATAAAACAGGTCGCAGAACTGTATCTCCCATAAGTTTCATGATATCCGACGTAAAACAGAAAAATCTTTGCCTAAAAACAAATTTTGGAAAATTGGAAACAGTTGGAATTTTTTGTTGATTTTTATTGACTTTATTTACACCATTTTTCTCAGAATTAAATTATTTACAAGTTTTGTTTTTAACTTTTATGCATTTATTAGTCATTTAACAAAGTTATTGTACTTATAACCTAAAAAAACGTAACTCGCTAACGAAGCATTTCCGGACCTATGTTTATATGAACTTTTTTTCTTATTTTTCGATGTAGATTCATCTCCCGAAGTATTTCCGTTTCTTCGTGAATCACCCTGTATATAATATTTAATTTTTATAATGAATTTATCTCAAGATATTTCTTTCCTTATTAGGAACATGTTTCGGGTACCATTGTGTACCCATCCTCAGCCTTCCGGATTTTGTGTCTGGTGAAGTACATGTGCGTTGGCTGGTTGTTATTGTGGCTTCCTGTTGGCTTCTGGTACTTTAAATTGGTATTATTGTGTGTGATTGTGGTGTATGTATTAGTATTTTGTGTACTTTCGATGTTGAGTGCTTTGAAAATTGTGTCGTGTTTTGTATTGATTTGTATTTGTTCAGGTATTAGTTTGTTTTGTGTTTTATGTTTGTATTTTTGTAAATTTTCCCAAATGTTCATTATGGTGCCTTTGTGTGGTATGTGTTTTATTAGTGTCATGTTGGTTATGTTTGAGAATTCATGTTCAGTGTTTATTGCATGTGTGGCCAAATTATATTTGTATATTTCTGGTTTTTGTATGCGTTTAGGTGTTCAAAATAACGTTTTTTCAGTTGTTTTTTGTTTGTCCTATGTAACATTTGTTCCAATCTTGGGATTCAATTTTGTATATACCATTGGTTGTTGTATTATCTTTGTTGTGTGGGTTATTTAGTTTTTGTAGATTATTTTTGTTAGTTTTGTACGCTATTTTAATGTCTGTGTTCTTAAACAGTTTTCTTAGCTTTGTCATTTTATTATTTATGTATGTGAATGTGGCCCATTTTTTATTGTTCATTTTGATTAATTCTTTATTCTTCAGTTTTTATTTTATATTTTATTTTATTTTCTATTTTGTTTACATTGTTTTTATTATATCCATTTTCACAAGCAATTTGGTATATTATATGTATACATATATTTGATTGGCTGAACCCGCACATATAACACGTTACTGTCTTTGCATGGTACTAATTTACAGAAATCTTAGTGATAAGTCAGAGTTATTATTCTTCAATGTGCTGACTTTATCTTTGCCTACATTAACTTGTCAACCAGCTTGTTCGGGTGAATCGCAATCGTTCATTCTGTTTGCCATGTACGAGTACACTTGTCACTTCTTTGACGGTGGATACAAAAACACGTTCTATTATTGATTCCTGTAACATTAACTCACATCCAAATGCTTCGGAAGACTTCGTTTTGAAACTTTTCTATTTTGTCGGTATTGATGTCACTGACGATGCCTCAAAGCTGCATTCCGTATGTCCATATGGATTTTACATTTGTCTTGTGTATTAACACCCTACTTTCTGTAGTTAATTCAGTGTCAGTTCTAAGGCTTGTAATCCTGGGCATGGCCATCTTAGTGGGTGGGAATAACGAAAATGATTAAACTTAAAAAGTAACATGGGGCCATGTTAGTAGGTGGGTATAAGAAATGGTTCAATAGCAAAAGATAAGAATAAAAAAAAGTAATTTAACGTATGTGTACCTTGAAATTATACAACATGTAAACAGTACAGATTTAAACATTTTGTAAGAACACTCAGAGTTCTGGGAGACTAGAAACCGCCATTGTGTTAATTCTAACTGCCTGCCTATCGTCCACTACAAATGGTCTCGTTTTTAGATGTAGCTTTAATTTGATGTGCATTGTGTTAAAATTAGCTCCTTAACCTGAATTTTTGTAAGTTGCAATAATAAATCCCGATTGAATGGAATTTTCTTGGTGGTTAATATAAACAGTTTTCGATTTTAAAAAGAAGTAGCAATATTGGAAGCAGTATTATCGGCTGTGTCACACCAGTTAACAGTGCGTAGCAAGTAAGTCGCTGGCCATAACGTTTTGACGGTTGTCATGAGAGAGCTGTTGGGTACGCGGATCTGCATGCTGCAACTATTACTATACCGTTACGTTCATATATTCACGCTATATTGTTCTTGTCAATATAAAAGATTAACTTACCACCTTAGGCAGCAATCCTGACAAGTGTCTGAAATCTACAGAGGACGGAATCTACACCGGACAAGCCTTATTGTGTTTGTTTCATCCAGTTTCGGAAGGTAATTGTTTTAAATTGTTGGTGAAGAGCTGTTTACACCGTGTTTATTAAACACGGACAAAATAAACTGTATTAAATAGAATTCATAATTCTATTTAAGAGGAAGTGCAAAACCGGTTTTAAGAACGTATAATTTCTAAAATCGCCAGTAGATTTCGATTCTGTTGTGTCCACACATTGTCTGTAGTCTCAGTATCTTCTTGTTATTGAATCAGTTCATCTTGTTATTGTTATCTTCTTCTAGCTGTTTTCATTATTACAGATTTTTTGTTCTTATGATATTGATCAATCCTCTTATATTGATTGTTCTGACTTTATACTTCACTTTTATCTTGTCTTTACTATTATCTTACTATTATTCTGACTTTATATTTTATCTTGTCTGTAATTTACGTATGCTTATTTACGTTTTCAGTCATACACTTTTTTTTTGTAGATATGTATCCATTGATTTGTTGTACACTATTTTTCTAGTTTTTTCATCCTTTGTCGTTCTTTATCGTCTACAGAGTATTCGTTTTCTTAGCAATATGATTTTTTGTAGGAATTTAATTTCAACCATTTCTCTTCTTGGCATGTACTTTTCGACATTCAGCTCTCACAGTGTATAACATTTACTACTACTATTGTTGTATAAAATCTACACGCGCATACTTTTATTTGTAGTCCAACCTGCTATCGATATTTTGATATTTCGATTGATCACAATCAGTGAATATTTGGCAGTGCATGGAATAGCGGTAGTACGGGATCTGATGTGGGCAGAACTATGAAGAAGTGAGATCGACTAGATTGATTTCGACATTTTTCCAATTGTTTTAAACTGCCTATGCGGTCTGCGTTGGAAGAACACGCCCAAGTTCCTGGTATTCAAGAGGTTTGGATTATTATTCATATCGTTCCTTGCAGCAACTGTGTCCAGATAATTGCACTTGTACAGTGTAACAGTCGAGCTTGTCGATCACGTGTCGTGCCCTTCTATGACACATGTCTTTTAATAACAACACTTTTTTCAAATTAAAGTAATAATAATTACCAGTGAATATAAGTGATTAGTCCCTGATAGAAGCGTCATTATATCGCTCTTACGTAAAGACTACGTATTGTTCAAAAATTATTTGTACATTTTTACAATTTTTGTACGAGTAATTCGGTTTTTAAGTTTTATGCGCGCACGTATACTATTAAATTCCCAAACGGCGGGAAAGCGATGGTAAATCTGACGTAACGTTCGTTAGTTAACTGTTAGCAGTGCGTGGGCTGTACATCATTAAATATCTGGATTTTATCCAGGAAAGTGAAGTGAACAGCATAGGAATGAGACTGTCGTTTCGATGTACTGACGGCAGTTTTCGTACTGTCTACAAGGATATTTCAAGTAGGTCAAGTTAACTGTACTGACAGTGAGCGTATCTTTACTATATATGTCTACAATCTGAGCTGAACCAGCGGCCTTGATGTGTTTGCTTCGTTAAGGCATTAAACGTCAAAATGCCCCTAAATCGGGCTTTATGCAACTACTGGTATATTAAAGTAAATCAAAGTTAGTGACTATCCACCACAGGTGAAACTCTCTCTCACTCTCACTCTCTCTCTCTCTCTCTCTCTCTCTCTACACGTGGAAAAGTTTATTTAAAAGGTTTACAAATGCTCTTGTTGACTACGGTTGACAATGCACATTCTGTGAAATCTATAATACTTTTTTTTTATCATATCAAAGTTGGCTACAATTAAAACTACATTTTTAGTTGCTTAAGCTTAAAACTATCGGTCAGTAGCTAGCATTTGTAGTATTTTAATTTTATAACGCCGCCTTTCTTTTTAATTAATTTTACAACAATTTCCTATTACTTCTATATTATATATCTCTCTTAGTTTTATATTATTTTACCGTATAAATGAAAATTATTTTATTATAGGAATGTAGTCAGAATTATTCTGCCATTAGTTTACTATTTTTTTCCTACCATTTAGACTTCGTTATCTGAAATTAATGTAAAATTTTCCTGTCTTAAGTACACAGTCTTAAAAATAAATTGGGCGTATAGATATTTATATTGGGCGTATTTTGTAATTATAGATACAGTATACGATAACAGATGTAGATTTTCACTCGGCTACCTTTTAGGCAGGATTCTTTCACATTTATGTGAAAGAATAGGAAATGCTCTACATATTATTCAATTTATTAATTCTTTTAAATTTTTTGTATGCATTTTTATTGCTTACTCAATTTATATATAATTTTTGCTATGTGAAATGTGAAACTAGTATAAAAGTTCGTCAGTAACAGATCACTGATCAACAGATACAGTGTAATTGTCATCAGTTTTCCGGTTTTTGTGATTGGTTAAGGTTTGTTGACTTTAAATGGGCTGCAACCAGCGTTAAATTATAAATAATTTGGAACAACAAAAAATAGGTCTAAATATAAATATGAAAATATACCTACAGACGTTACCAATTCAAGTTTTATATTTTTATAGAATTTCTAAATGCTTATGAAAACCTCAAGTGATCAAATTAAACAAGTGAAAGTCAAGTGAAAACATTTTAAAATTTTAAAAAATTGGTTGCCTTGTAACACATCATAATGATGACTTATGACTTTTCTTTAGCATTAAACCTAATCTTCGTTTAATCGCTTCAGAGCATTACTATAAATATTTCGGAAATGGTCATAAAGTCTAGCAATAGTATTGAGTAGATTGCGCCTGTACAGTGACCTAATATGTCTTCTTGATTTTTAACTTTAACGTTTTACAGAACTTTCATTGTAAATGTAAACTTGGGAGTTCAAATATTCTCAAAAAGATCAGTATTAATTATGAATGTGTGTTTTTTTTTGAGGAGCTAATGCGAAACGCTACGACAGACTGAAGTTTTACCAGTCCTTTTTGTGTGCTATCTCAGAGATTCACATCGTCTTCTGTCGATAGCGAATGCGTAGCTTATTTAAGTGAAAGGGGACATTATCAGAAACTCAGAGGATCGATAATCGTACAGCCAGTACATCGTTACATTACAGTACATCGTAACAACATACGTAGCTTGTAATAAAAAGCGATCACACTGATAGCCTACTTCACCTGTAAGGTACCACATTTAGTTCTGAAGTTTAAGACAACAGATGACGTTGCCTTATTGTTAGCGGGAAGTGGATTCTGATTAAACCAACATACACTATATCGCGTGTTTGCAGACATTTTTCCAGCATTGCCATATTTAAATGAATTTACAACAATCAGAGGTCACAGTCATTACCTTCCGAATATTTTAATTCTATTGAAGCCTTATTTTCATTTAAGATTTCATATCAAGTTTATACTTTAGGAACAGTTTCAAGAATATTCAGGAAAAAGGCACTGAAAGAGAGAGGCGCAAGCCCGTTTTTATGAGGTAATGATGCCTCAGGTGGAATCAAAGTCTCAGGCAGTAGAAATAAGGTTCCTTAGAACGAATGTGTTCGAAAGAATAAGGAGTTAAAAACAATATGATGCGCGTAAGCCTACAAGTATCTTTAGGACGGTAGTGGTTGCAAACGGTTTATACTTACAAAACATACTGCCGAACATGTTTACGTGCACATGTCTTCAAATAGGATAACGACAAAAATTATAGCGTATGACCGTCATGGAAGACGGAATGTGACAGTCTAGACAGACAACGATGTGTACCCGGAAAGGCAAACGACAACGACGGTTTTAGTAACTTGTTCAATACGTGCGACTGCAAGTACGTACACTTTTTTACAAACGTTGCTGCTGTCTTAGTGACGGCACTTGAATAGCGTACATTAATACTATTTTTCTGTTACTGGTGGTATGACTGGTACTATGAGTTTTACGTCGTTTCTTTTCATAGCGTTCTATTATTCCAGCCACCATAAATTCCCACCAGAGCTCTACTGATGTAGGTTTGTCTTGTCAAAGGTGGTGCGCGGATCCTTCTTTCACCCGGTGGTTGCTATTCGAATACTCTTTTGGCCCAATTTGTATTTACAAACAATTTATCTTTGTAGTGAATTGTTTTCTAGGAAATTTGTAATGGAACATGTTACTACCGTCTTCTATTTGGAATGTGTACTCCTGCGTCTTTAGTTTGGATTTTATTTTCTAGTGCTAGTTGTAGACGTCTTCACATGTAATCAAATTCTACGGTTCTTATTTTATGTCTTGGCCTCTTCGACCATACTCGAGTCCCTTGTAAACGTTATGTACTACAGCTTGCAGGATTTTCCCTTATTTTCTTACTTGGAGTTTCATTCGATATTACCGCTATGTGGTGCTGTATACAAGTACTATATTTTTTAATTTTGAAATTATATATGTGTGTGTGTGTGTGTGTGTTCTGATAAAAAACAGTACTAATTCTTCATAATTTGTGTAATACTAATTGGCTTTTGCCGCATTGCAAAAGATTAGAAGCATGGAAGCTTCCTTGTGTTCAAAAGGCTTTTGGTAGTTTTGACAATCGTGAAATGTTTTAGTAACATATGTTTATTTTAATGTAATTTTATATGTATTGTGTGGTAATTTTGGTAAGGTGCATTCCGCAAAAGGCGTTCGAGGAAAGTGAAAACTAGTTAATAGGTAAAAATTCACAGTCTAAACAGGCAGATATCAAATATTTCGTGAGCGACTCGTAGATAGAACTACATACAGTAAAATATACCGTTAAATAGTTTGCTACCAAGATTAGAGAAACTTGTTAATAAAGCCACTTTACTGTCGCGAAGGAGAAAAACACCCATAACTGCTTAGGAATGGAAAATCTAATCACTTACGTTTATTTCACTTACGAAACTTAAGATTCTCTTACCTTTGTGTTATAGCTAGCCATTCTTATATGTTTACTGATTACGACTTCATGTCTTCGGGAAATGAAAGCCAGAGAATGAAAAATATTCAAAATAGTTTGTTTTAACTGAGACGTGCTGGTGAAAGACTACTCAGACCATCATATTTGAAAGCTTGTGTCTTATCACGAGAAAAGATAGGGAGACAGTATTATTTATACGTGTCTTAAGCGTACCATGTATGAGTTACACGGGTGAAAACTTCCTTGTTACATATTTACCAGGAGATTAGGTTAGTGTACTTTGTTAGAATGACTCTGTTTACGCGGACACATGTGCAAACTGTGTCAAAGCTGTTTGTCTTTAGCTATATCTGTGCCTCCTCCCTCCTCGTCTCAAACTGGGGTAAAGAGTTGTATTAGGGAGAAAGTATACTGAGATGGGGGATAAGTCTTTTGTGTAAATAATGTTGTAATTTTTGAAGTCAAGAATGTGTATACGATACTTGTCGGTCCTGTTTACGCCATAACACAAAGCTGAGAAACCAATGGGGCAATTCTGTAAAGGATCTAAACGTGATTGACAGTGAACGAATTAACGAATGGAACTGACCGTCTTGAACCTTGGGCATGCTAAACTACACCAAAACTACGATAATTCGGGCTAATGCGAAATACACTCCGCATTATAGGGTATTCTTAAAGAGATTTTGTTTTTCTCTAAGTCCGACGACGGATGATGTAATATCTGAATATACACCAAACTGTAGGCTACACGTTAACCCTACGTATGTGGAGAAAATGTATCTTTCACTACACATAAAGGTAGTCGGTAAAATTACTGTATAACACTAAATATAGTTAGTATTTTATTACAATAATTTTAAAGACATATACTCGCATATGTAATACACATCCTCACAAAGACATATACACGCACACACTCACGCGCGAACGCCTTCACATAGTGGGAATGGTGCTCTGAACAACCAGTAAGAAAATTGTATTCAAATCTAAGTGAGGTTCCAGTTCAGGAACAGTTAGAGATTGTTGGAGGGCTTGGAGAGACCAGTATCAAGTCTTATGACTTCGGAAGATCTTTATAGATGGAGACTGGGTTAGGCAGGACGGTCTACCTGAGTATGTAAAGCTCCCTTGTACAACTTTATTGACTACGAGGAAATTCCTTGATTCCTGTCTTCACTACTTACATTGAGAGTGCTGTTCGTGGACTTTTTGACTTCCAAAGTTACAGCTACAGTTTGTGTAGAAGTCAAAACTTTAGCTTGACAATTTCTGTATCTCCTTAAAAATTGTAAATTTTAATAAAGTCTCCTGTATGCATTGTTAAGTTTTCATTCTAAAATTGACATATTCTTATCTTGCTCTTTTCTTTGTAATCGAAGGACATTAATATTAATGTACAAGAATCAGCAGGATAATAATAACGTACAGGAACAGGAATCAGAAGTTTTATCTGCCACCAATAAGTTGAAAATAAAACAGCTGTAGTTGCTGACACACAAAATAAGTATAACTTTAATAATTATAACTGCACTAACAGTCCGACGACACGAGAGTTAATGCACGTGTTTGTTGATTATTTGTTGGAAGATACAAGATCTTCGAACGTTTCTGTAAAAAGTCGTTATCAAAACAACGGAAGTGTCGGTAGATGGCCTTTCCAGTTAACATAAACTTACTTCTTGTGAAGAAAGATACAAATTAGGAGGTAGTAATTAACAGCGTACAAATATTTGTATGCGTGCAGTCAGACCTGTTTGTGATACAGTCACAGCACCATGCAACTGGAACACTGTTACTGCTGAACTTCTTGTTAGCACTGTCATCAAGCATTTCGTAAATGCGGGTGGCGTCCCCGTTTGGTAATAATATAATAACTAATATAACTAGTATAACATAACAACATTACAGGAGATTTCTTGGTTTTTGTTTACTGCACGTCGTTTTATAAGACGTGCCAAAGCCAAAAACCACTTAACACAGCTCCTTGTCAAAAGACTAGTTAATAACTTTACGTAAGCTGTCAATGAGTCTTTAGATTCATCAGTGATGTGTTGCTGCTAGTGATTTTCTGTTTTACGGAAGTATAGTAACTATATGTTATACAAGGTATGAGTTCCCTTAGTTCATTCAACTGACGAATCTCCACTTAACTCCATTACCCAATAATCAGCCCGATCGGCAGTCGGCAACAAAATCTGTCGGTGCATTTAAAGTAAATTTTAAAATTCATAAATTTAATCAAATCTTCATAAATTTTAACATAAAACACATCGACAGACAAAGCATAAAATGAACAAATTTAAGTTTAGTTTACTGAAGTTTATGCGTAAGCTACCCGCTTTGAGCCAAGGCTGTTTAGACTAGCGAATATGTTGTAATGCGAACAAGTTTTTAAAATAGTTTAATGAGGTAATGTTTGTTAGACAGGAAACGTATTCTCCTGTCAGCAGAAAGTAGTTAACAATAACAATTTACAGTAAGCCTATCTGGAGGTTCAGGAAAATAGTTCTTTGTCACACCTAAATTAATAATGAAATGAATAAAACGTATACGGCCTTAAGTCTGACTAAATAGACTATACGGTTAGAGTTTGGTGTGTGTATGGGGGGGGGGGTTTGTTATAAACATTTATTCTTGAATTTAATCAATTTCACAAACAGTGCCATTATTATGCATTAACACATATTTACATTAATGTTTGTTAAGAATTCTCGGATAGCCATCTTCATATTAAAAACGGAAGTGTTTCTTTCTCGTAGTTCACCAGTAGGCCTACACGTGTTACTCGGAACGGCTCTTGAAGTGAACGATCCACGGCGGATATTAATAGATCTAATTCAATGTATACTTGTGATTCTGTGTAGAATAATTATAACAAGGCGCAGTAGCTGCCTGCATTAAGGGTTTCTGATCGCGCAGTGTTTAACATATAGGCAACAGTTTAACCAATAGGAGCAATGCGGTGATGTGTTCATAATACAAAAATAGTTTCATACCGAGAGCCCGGCTCAACAGTAAAAATAACCGGGCGCCTCTTAGTATGGCGTATTGTTTTCTCTCCGAAATTGATCTGCACTTTTGTTATAAAATATTAACACAGCGCTAATTTCGTATGGACTTTTGTATGTTAGGAGAGGTTTAGTTGAGGACCGAGTCAACTAGAAGAGCATCAGACTTTTATGTCGGGTAGATAACACAAAGTAAGGATTCAGTGCGTAATTAAACTATTGTTCTTTCCATTTTCGTGTTAAACATTTCTCGGGAGTAACTACTGTTCAGCATCTCATGGTGACAATATGTTATAAAACCGTTGAAGATAAAGCGATTCACACATCGTACACAATCCCATACTTACAAGTTAATTCGGTGTAGGAATACAGTCAGCGCTTAATTACATAATTTTAACAAGGCCCGAACAAGTACCTTATATGTGTTGCTGAGTAGTGACCTCGCTCCTAGAAAACGGCAGTTCCTTGTATTATGTACAATGTAGAAGGGATGGATACACCTATAGGTGTATACACCTATAGAAGAAAAGAAGGGCCCCGACTAAGATAAATGAGGCCCAGAGGAAAAGAATAATTGGGGTAGGGGACTAAGAGAGATCAGTAGGTCAAAGTGAATTTGGATTTTATCTTGGTAAAGGTCGTAGTAATCAGTGCAATAAAACAGTAACATACTTGTATGTAGCAGTGTAATAATATACTCCTATAGGGGCAACCAGCGTTTGCAGTTTGTTCACTATACAGATTGAAAATATACAAATTAAAATAAAATGTGAAACAAGCTAAGCCTGTTTACGAGCAGCTGACGCTCTACACGCTGCAACCGGAACTGCACGCGTATGTGAATAGTATTTTGAAAAAGTGGACTTTTGTAATGTCTAGTTACACTTAACATAAAAACTATGAATATAGTATGAGGCAGTGATATATACGTGTCTTCGAACCACTTATAAAGAAATTTCGTGTCAGATATTTATCTTAGAAAACTAGATAATTCGGATATTCTGAATGTTTATCAGGGTACCAACTACAAACTCTCTTCGGAGCTCTGCCATTCTGTATTGTGATAACCTACTGACAATGTAATGCATGTACACGAAATATAGTGACAGTACAGTAAATAAAGTTTTCAAATTAATTACAGAAATCAGAATTAAAAAAATTCAATATTAATTCTCGCAATTAATTCTAAAGTTCTAAAAAACAAGTGCTTTATATGAAGTTAAAAATGTTATTAATTACTTTTTTCTTCAGTTTTTCTAATTACCCGCATTTGATCAAAATTGGCTAAATTATGTAGGATATAAATACTTTAAAGCAGTTTTAGTTTAGACAAATTTACAAAATATTTAACTCTATAATTAATGCATGTAATATAAACATTGTGTGTCACTGTTTTACTTCCATGTTCCATAAGGAAATGGAAGTATGGTGATGGTAAAAAAAATCGTGTTCGAGATAATTGCAGATTCTGATTATACTACCCTCAAAACATGAAAAAAAGTCATTTTTCGAAATGTGTGTGTGTGTGTGTGTCTGTAGATTTTTTTCTATGGCAAACGATAACAGCCGCAAATTCAAACAGAATCAAATAATTTTTTGCATACAGCCTTGAATACTCAAGAGTATTATAGGTCTTGAGTACTCAAGACCTATTGTTTTTGGTGAAGATCGGTTAAGGGAAAGGGGTAGTTTACCTGCAACGTTTTATGTTTTAACAAGGGTAATTTTTTCTATGACGAACGATAACTGCCGGAAATTCAAACAGAATCAAATACTTTTCGCACACCTTCCTGAATTATAGAGTACTCAAGGTTTGTTGATTTTGGTAAAGATCGGTTAAAAGAAAAGGGTAGTTTACCTGCAACGTTTTATGTTTTAAAAGGGTAATTTTTTTATGACGAATGATACCTGCCGCACATTCAAAGAGAATAAAATAATTTTTTGCATACGTTCCTAAGTTGTAGAGTTCTCAAGATCTATTGTTTTTGGTGAAGATCGGTTAAGGGAAAGGGGTAGTTTACCTGCAACGTTTTATGTGAACAAGGTTAATTTTTTCTATGACGAACGATAACTGCCGTAAATTCAAACATAATCAAATAATTTTTTGCATACATCCCTAAATTATAGAGAACTCACAAGGCCTGTTGATTTTGGTGAAGATTGGTTAAGGGAAAGGGGTAGTTTACCTGCAACATTTTATGTTGTAACAAGAGAAATATTTTCATGACGAACGATAACTGCCGTAAATTCAAACAGAATCAAATCATTTTTACATATGTGCCTGAGTTGTAGAAGACTCAAGGCCTATTGATTTTGGTGAAGATCGATTACGGGGAAAGGGTAGTTTACCTAAAACATTTTTTGTTGTAACAAGAGTAAAGTACTTAATTTTGATAAATAAAGTATCCTGATAAGATCTTAATAATCCACTGTAGAAACGCATATGAAATATCTATAAATGAAGAGGTTAGTTGAACGGGATGGGGGTAATTTTCTATAAATGAAAATTATAGTTGAAGGGGGAGGGGATAATTTTTATATGTGTACTATGTTATCGGCAACAAAGTAGTAGTTTGTTGTTAAAATTCCTTCCCGGGCTGTTTGGCCGTAGTCCAATGTTTTCTGCAAAACCAGACGTTTCGGCAGTGCCGTCGACTGCCATCATCAGTGAAAATTGAGTGCGATAACGTGTGGTGGTATACGTTAGTGACCACAGTACTATGGTTAAGGCTGAACAATAAGTGGAAAGAAGTAGTTTCTATGGAAACATTTCATTTCGTAAATGATTTTAAATATAAATCTTAGAACATGGAAGTCATGTATGGTTCTCCATACCAATATTTTAGGTTTTGTCATGATTCATAATCAAAAACAAAAGGGCGTTGTTTATCCAGATTGACATCTGCAGTCTTGAGTATGGATAATCAGTAGAGAACTGGGTAATTATAATACTTGATGTCTAATGTATTGAACGTCATTTTGTAATATTTAATGGGCACCACACTGAATTGGAAAATACGACAATTCAAAAATTACCCTATTTCAACAATATTAAAAACCCCTCACCGTAACCTACAGTGCTAAACAAAAAATACTTTGCAGTAATTATAAAAAATTACGAGAAATCCAAAGATAAGTAAGAACACTCATATATAAAAAATAACAGTCATAAAGATCATAAAAATGAGTAATATATTAACTTCAGTAAATCATTTCGTCACGGTGTGTACAATAACTGAAGTGTGCCTTTAAAAAAAGACTATTTAAAAATCTGTTATCAGAAGCTGCTTTGTTACTGATTTTTGAGCTGCAACATCGTACAATCGTTTGAAACAGAGAATCTGAGAAGAATCGTATTCTTTTTCTTTTTTCACTCCAAACAGCTCATAGTAATAGGCAAACATTCACGGACTATTCCTTCTGAATCTACGTTATCGTCTTCTTCTCCACTAGATCATCATCACTTCATACGACGGCGACGTCTAACATCTTTACTTTTTTATACATATTTTTGTAATAATTACATACTGCAAATCTGTACAGTCCGGTTGATTTTTAAATCGGTAACGATTAAAATGATATAGTTATCTTGTATATTGTATTTTAAAGGGAAACAGATTGAGTTTTTAGAAAAATTTATGTTTCTTACGAGTTTATTATTAGGCCTAGTAATCATATCTGTTTATTATCAGTTTAAAAGTACTCTTACATGTTAAATATAATAGCCTATATTGTTTTCAAAATTCCGCTGTTTTTTTACTTGTATAACTATCAGGGAATTTGAAATAGTCATTGATCACATAAATTATGTCAAACTTATACTTTTTCAGTTTTTTCTTCATATTAATTATTGAAACTTAAAAGTATTTTGTACAGTGATAAAAAACGTCAGCAGACAAATCCATTACCGTATATTACTTTCAAAAATTTGTGATTAAATAAATTTTTAATTAACTTTAAAGACTAAGTTTCTCATATTCCCCGAATTACATTTTTGTTTTACATTTTAAAGTATATGTAAGTAGGCCTATAATATGCAGTACTCATCAGTATTCTTTAATATAGGTAATATTATACAATGATAAATACTTGTGCTATTTTTTAGGTTAATAGAAGAAATGTAAAAAATGTATTGGCTTTTTATCTATCAAAGTTTTGGATTAACTTAATCAAATCTCAGTAAGCGTTTTAAAGACAGTACTGCTATATTTTTGTCATTTTAAAATTCAAATAGAAAAGTACGTTTAGGCGTATTTACATTGTGGCGCTCATGCCATATTGTCAACTTTGCCATCGAGTTAAATTATATTTTCATATGATGTTCATAATGAAATAATCGTCCACGTATTATTAACAAGCAATTCATAATACTTGGTATAGTGGCGAAAACAACACTTTTCTGAGAGCAAACGTGTGGTTAGTAGCAACTCTAGGGAATAAATAATGTAAACGCACATTCACAAATCCACATGGTTTCAGTACTGTGTAGTGTGTTTGTAGAAATGTGTATAAAGGACACAATTCTGTTGTATTCCAATATCTGTGTACTGTTACACTGTTTGTAATTTTTACCTTTGAACTAAATTTTTAAATCGACTTCGTAATCGTGTTGTTAAAATATGTAGTTTATAATTTTTAGGTACGTAGTATATCGAAATGTCAAATAAATTGTTATCTGATTTGTAACCTTCATGAGATTCATATTTTTCACATGAACATATCTCACAGAACATACATGAAACAATGCACATCGTAAAAGTGATAATATTCTGACACCCTACGTTGTAGTGTATATCTAGTCAAAGGTGAATGTAATGTTGCAACTCCCGTGTACAAGGTGTTTTACCTGGCCGAAACTCAAAACGAATTCGGCGAACATTGGCCTGCTGTTTTACGTGAGATATCTTTAACTTTATTCCTGTTATACAAAATTTTTCAGGATTTGTGTTATAAAAGGATAGTCTAGAAGTTTCATATGTAATCTTGGAAACTCGTTTTGGCCAATGAGCATTATAATTTAACTATTACACGCATACAAAAACTCACAAACAAATGTCTGGTTTCGGTCAATGGATACGATGTATTCAGTATTCACGCTTTGAGTGTGTTCCGTGGCTGTAACTATCTTTCATCTCTCCTACTATTAATGCTTTCTAAACAAGAGCGTTTATATTTCTTCTGCGCGTGAACAATAGCCATTTGAGGAGAGCGACAGTTTTAAAAACCATTAGTCCACAAAAAATTAATAATATTTGCACTATTCTCTGCTTTTTTGAGCTACACAATCAGACGATTTTTGGCTGTAAAGTTAAATTAAAAGAAACAAATTTTAAAATTTAATTTAATTTTTGACTTTTATTTCTGGGTTGTGGTGTTGCTAAAGATAAACAATTTTCACAATAGAAAATTGCTACTAACCACACGTTAGCTCTCAGAAAGGTGTTGTTTACCCCACTATACCAAGTATTATGAATGACTTGTTAATAATACGCGGACGGTTATTTCATTATGAATATCATATGAAAATAATTGAACTCGATGGCAAAGTTAACAATATGGCATGAGCAATCCGAAGGTCATTCGGATTTGGATTAAAATTCCCTTTAGCCTGACACTCGGCTGGATTTTCACTATTTTGTCAAATGTTTGATTCCTGGTAACCTAAAGTTTTGAAATTTTAATATTAAAATTTGGTAAAAGTAAAATATTAAAAGAATGTTTTTCTATAGATCAGATCACATTAAAAGGTATATTTTTAAGTCTCAACGTCTTGGTACACGTGAAAAAATGCTATTGAAATATTCGTACAGGCGCTATATACAGTTACTTAGTCTTCAAATGATTACAATCACTACCATAAAAGCATAAGGAAAATATGCCTTAAAACAGGACAAACAGTAACATTGCTTATTGAAGCCAGATTGGTATTTAGCATATTAAAGGTTTTTTTTGTAATCGAGATGTATCCAAACAACATATTTTGGTAAAGTTCCATTTCCATTGGAGGGTTCATATTGTAAATCTGAAGTGGCAACACTCATTAATCAAGTGAGATCAATATGGGCGTGGTCTCTTCTACCAGAGGTGTGCGGATCGCTGTTTTAATCGGAAGTGACACCGTCACTGTGTAACTGTAATGACAATAAGTAACAAAAACGGTGTACACCTTGGATTAAAACAACAATTGTTGAGCACAAATTGCATGTCTTATATAGTATTATACTCGTAATTAAGTAATTGATTGCGCACTAAAATAAAAATACACAACCCTCTTCCTGAATAAATATTTTCAGTATCCATACTTTTAGTCGTATGGGAAACGTAATGCCGACACCTGATAGTCTGTTAGTATCGTTTATATTTCTTGCAGAATTTAGATGTGTCGGCCTACTGCTGCGGTTGTGCCAGCGTTTACTTTATTATGTTTACGATTTATCCTTTGTATAATGTTTATATCACTTTACTACTTCAATTTTATCATGACGTTATTTTGGAAATGCTTTGTGTCTCGGGAACAGGAAATTGAAATATAACTATTAAACTCCATGAGCCACAGAACTCTCTCACTTTTACACTTAACATTATTCTCTTTAGTCTCTTATCCGGCGTGAATTTTTACAAGTTTTTCAGAATTTTTATACATACCGAAGTCCTACAATTTTTTAGATTTCCGAAACTAAACACTATATTCAGATTGTGGTTAATATTATGTTTAATTTAATATTCTGCTTCGATTTTTGTAATTTTTTTTTCAAAATTTTGGTACATTTCTGGATTCTGGTGCGCCAATAATTTAAAAAAATATTTTAAACTAAACATTCAGATTGTTGTTCAAATTCTCTTTAATTTGGTACCAAACATGGATTTCTGCGATATTGTCGTAATCTTAACCCTCCTTCCCAATTTTGCCCCCTGGGACCATATTTTTGGGGGCAATCAATCTCATAAACAACAGGGTTCTGAAGGTTAAAGGTATGGACACGCACGCAGAGTTTTACGAATATCGGTTGATGCATTCAAAAGATATCGTGGTAGAGATTGTCAACGTTAGAGAAGCTCAATTTGCGCCGGTAGGGAGAAAGGTAGGTACACGACAATATTGGTAGGTATACCCATTACTCCACTCTCGTGTTTCACTGCGCATACGCTTCTCTGTCATTGACAACCTCTACATACCTATATAAAAAAAGACAGACAGGCAAATAGGTAGACAGATAGACAGACAGACAAATGCCAAACAGTCGAGTTCAAACTAAGAAATTGCTTTGCTTGTTCAATAAAGTAAAAGAAATAAGATATAGAGAAACTTGGTTTTTACACAGAGACTTAGAGACTTAGCGTTTATGTATGAGCTGTAACTCATGTGCAAATTTTTGGACGTATTTAAATATGATTCAAAGCAAATAGTATTGTAGGTTTATCCCCACGCGAGTCAAATCAATTTATTGTCTGGTTATTGTGAAGCGTACACTTCCTTCTTATGGCGGTTAATCTATTGCAGCACGTGTACGTGTATAAAGTGTAATTATATTTCTGCGGGGTATAGCCTACACAAGCGTCAACGGCCGGCTTAAAAGTTAGTTAGCGATTTATTCAGTGCGGGTCAAGTGATTGTTGCGGATTAGTGGAAAGAGATTATTGTATTAATTACTACGGTAATGTAATAAGGTGACATTATTATTGCGTGTAGACAAATTACCTTGAATGATTGTATAAGGGTACCTTTGTTGATTTCAAACTGTTATTTGTGAATAATTAGTGACTTCATTTGTCTGTTGGTGAATAATCAATGTCAAATAAAATATCTGAGGTAGCAATTATGAAAGCTTCAGTCTCAACTATAAAAAAGTCAATTGCAAATATAAAAGAGAAGTCGAGCAGTTCATGGAAATACAGCCACGCGTTTCAAAACAAATTGCTGATAGACTGTACCAATGGTAAAAACAGAAAAAATGGAAAACACAGAAAATAAGACAACAGGAAAAGTCACTTTGCCTGCAGTTGGGGCAGTTCATGTCAAGGCCCCAACCTTAGATGGAAGCATCCACTGGGCGACGTACTTTCGGCAGTTTGAACCCTCTGACAGCGAAAACAATAGGACGGAGAAAGACAAGGCAGTTTTCACTCGTTTAAAAGGACATGCCGCAGAGCTACTACAGAAAGTGCCATATGATAGCCAGAACACCTATGGGAAATTGATAAAAGTTTAGAATTACAATACGGTGATAAACATTTGCGAGGTGTGTACTGCACTCGGTTGAGAGCAAGACGACAGCATTCCCGGGAGGGTCTTCAAGAGTTTGAACCAAGCATCGACAGATTAATTAGACTGGCCTATCCTGAAGCACCAGAAGATTTTCTAATGCGGTTTGTGATGCAGTTATTTACTGACGGTGTCAGAGATGTCTACAACTACACTAGGGGGAACCAGTGCTCTATATTCGAACCACAGGTAGTCAGCACACTGGGCATACTAATTACTAAACTTTAATAAAACCAGACGAAACCGTATATTATCTATTAGAGTGACGAATATTTTGGACCAGGCTGCCACTCTACAAAGCAATACACATCTAGGTAAAATTTCTCCTGTGGTCTGGGTAGGATAGCTGAAATGACTCAGCGAAGACCCAGACACTTCAAACACTTCACAATTATCAGAGAAACTTGAGGAAATGTTGAACACATCATCTGACGATCATTCAAGTAGTGAGAAAAAAGAATTCGGACAATTTTTACATGAATTTAAAGGTTCTTTTGCTGTTCGTGGCCAGTCTTTGGGTAGAACCTCTCTTGTACAACATCACTTCAACACAGGCGGCAATGCAACACCGATACGCTAACTTCCTCGAAGACCTTCGTTAGCTAAGCAGGAGGAAATGTCTCTGTTAGTACAGGACATGTTGACAGAGGGAATGATCGAGCCTTCGTCAAGTGTTTGGTCTTCTTCAGTAGTGCTGGTAGCGAAGAAGGACAGTGGGTTACGTTTCTGCATGAACTATCGGAAGTTGAATGACGTGACAAAGAAAGAATTCTGTCCACTACCTTGCGTCGACGATACACTCGACACGCTGTCTGGAGCTCAGTGGTTTTCCACAGTGGACCTGAAGAACGGATATTGGCAAGTAAGTCTTCATCAAGAGGACAAGGAAAATACAGCTTTCTCGACCCCAAGTGGCCTCTTCCAGTTTAAAGTAATGCCAGTTTGATTCTGTAATGCACCAGCAACATTTGAAAGACTTGTGGATCTGGTCCTCCGAGTCCTGACGTGGAAAACTTGCTTTGTTTATTTAAACTATGTCATAGTATTCGGAAAGACTTTTAAATACCTTAAGGAGGCTCTAACTAGAATTGATGGTGCCCAACTGAAGCTGAGCCCAAAGAAGGAAGTACAATATTTTGGGCCATCTGGTCTCGGCAGCTGGTGTTAATATGGATCCCAATAAAATAGACACCGTGAAAGACTGGTCAGCTCCGAAGAGTAAACACAATGTTGGGAGTTTCCTGGGGGTATGCTCATATTACAGACGTTTTGTAAACAGATTCGCTACTACTGCTAAACCGCTACATGAGTTGACGGAAAATAAACCTACCTTCCACTGATCAAAAGAGTATGATCACGCATTCAGAAGTTTAAAAATTGCATTATGGTCGCAGCCAATTCTTGCTTTCCTAGCTTCCGAATTGAAGTACATCGTAGACACAGTGCAAGCAATACTGGCCTAGGAGTAGTTCTGTCAAGTGCAAAACGGTGAAGAACGAGATAGCGCATTACACTAAGAGGCTTTCCTAAGAGAGAAATTATTTTGCGTTACAAGGAGAGAGTTACTGGCTATCGTCCCAGCTTTGGAACACTTTCATAAATATCTGTATGGGAGGGAGTTTTCACTACGTACCATCCACGTCGCGCTTGCATGGCTCTTAAGTTTTAAAAATCCGGAAGGACGGTTGGCAGGGTGGCTTGAAGGTTTCCAAGGTACGGCTACCATCGGCCACGATGCCTGCATGGTAAAGCAGATGGCTTATCACGAAGACCGTGCTCGAAAAATTACCGACATTGCGGCAGAAAGGAAGAACAGAACGCAAATTAACATGTTCAAGTCATCACTATAGATTTCCTGGCAGACGGTTGGACGACGCAAGATTTTCGACAAGAACAGATGACTAATGAAGACATTGGACCTATCTTGACGGCAAAAATGAAGAGTCGTCGCCCGGATTGGCAAGATGTCTGCCATGGTTCCGAAGTGCTGAAGAGCTACTGGGCACAATGGGAATCTCCAACCTTGGAGAACGGATTACTGAAAAGGTCTTGGGAAAGTGGAGATAGTCGAGACGTGGTCATTAAGGTGATAGTTCCCCCAAGTAAAGTGCAGTTTGTTTTGAAGGAGCTGCATGATGTCAATCTTGTTGCCAATAAAACAATTGACAAAAAACGGGAACGATTCTATTGGTATAATACTACTGACTCGGAACATTTTGTCAGTAGTATTATACTTATAATTAGTTAATCAACGGACACGTCATGGACAACAAAATCCAAGGATTCTATTGGCTTCATCTTCGCCACGATGTAGACGAATGGTGTCGGACCGGTGAAATATGTGCTGCAAGCAAGAGCCAACAAACCAGAAGCAGGGGGGAAATGGAACAGTGTAACGTTGGACTGTCACTTGAAAGAATTTCCGTAGTCACTGCTGGACCTTTCCCAGTTACTGACGATCCAAACCTGTGCACCATGGTTGTAGGTAACTATTTTACTAAGTCGATGAAAGATTTCAAATCAGGAGGTTATCACTATGGCAAAGGCATTAATTCACGGATCAAGGGAGGAATTTCGAGTCAGGAGTGTTCAAAGAATTATTTCGTCTACTCGGAATTCGAAAGACCAGAACAACGCCTCTCCATCCTCTGTCTGACAGAATGGTTGATAGGTTCAGTAGGACATTTCAGGAACATCTGTTGAAGGTTGTTGACAAGAACCAGACAGACTGGGACCAACGTATACCACTATTCCTAATAGCGTATAGGTCATCAGTACACGACACAACCGGCATGGCTCCAGCAAAATTGGTGACAGGGTGGGAGATTCGTCTCTTGGGAACTTGATTTTCGGATCACCCGAGACTCAGTTCCAAAAGCCGCATAGTATTCCTCACAATTAGAAAAGCAACTGCGAGATATAATCGCTTGATAAAGAGGACGGGTGAAGATAGCCAGTGACAAAATGAAAACGCCGTATGACGTTCGCAGCAACAGTGTGGGTTTCGAAGAAGGAGACCAGGTTTCGTTGTACAACCCAAAGCACCCTCGTGGTCGCTCCTCTAAACTTCAGACTAACTGGGAAGGGACTTATACTGTGAAAAACAACCAACGGTATTGTTTATCGGATACAAAAGAAGGACAGGGAAATTCAATGTCGTCCACCTAGATCGCCTACCAAATATTACTGCAGAGACGGTTTGCCAGTTCGGGACGAACCAGCTTAAGGAAGGAGCAGTGCTACGTTCGACGAGATGAAAGACATTACGTAACGTTCTTGAAAATTCGAGTTTGTATCAGTCGTGGCGTCTGTGTCAAGGTCAAAAAACTTAGTCTCCAGACTGTTCGAGCGCCTGTTAACTACGCACATTACGTATCTCGCACGCTGCCCAGAGAATAGAAAGTTATTCTAGAACTTCTGTGGGGTATATAAGCGTCAACGACCGGCTTAGAAGTTAGTTACAGTTGGCGATTTATTAAGCGCGGATCACGTGATTGTTGCTCATTAATGGAAAGTGATTATTGTGATAATTAGTGCGGTATTGTAATAAGGTGACATTATTATTCCGTGAAGACAAATTTAACTTGAATTATTGTATGAGAATACCTTTCTTGATTTCAAATTGTTGTTTGTGACTAATTAAAGTTGCCAATTAGTGACTTCGTTGGTGTCTATTATTCTGTTTCCACTGTACAATACAAGAGTCGGTGTGACGTCGTAACAATAAACGAGTACAGGTATATATTGAAGTATGTTTACTTGTATTGTGATCTGTGTTATGTATTGTACATAAAACGAAATCTCGGTATATCAGAATAACTTATGTCAAGTTACTTAATAGACATATAATCATTTAAACGTGCATTTTGCATGTCTGTATGTATTATACACATACGCGGAATGGTACAAGTAGTGTAAAGAATGCTGCTTTTATTGGTACTGGAGAAGTGCTTTTAGTACTGCCAAAATTTAAAGTGAAGGTTGTATGGCTGCGTGAGTTGCCACAATTCGGACTGTTCACAGGTAAGGCAACGCATTGAAAGAAAATTTACCTAACTCTAAACATCTATACTTTAAATTAAATTTAAAACATTTGTTTTACTATATTGCACTGCATAACCAGTCCCTACATGCGTTAACCTACCGGTAAGTATTATTTTATTGTCTGTACTACTTTTGTTCCGCCAATATGTATTCTACTTATCTTCTCGACTTCGTAATCAGTGTCATGCCTTCGTTGTGAAACATTGTGTTTTATCAAGTGGCGCAGGTAGCCCAAGGTACATTTAAGCCAGAAGATTATGATTCCTCATTGCCTATAGATCAGCCTGTTGTCTGTATAACGTTACTGCAGGTAGGCTCCAGCAGGTAACCAGCAGTATAGGCCTATATGTTGTAAAAATATCTAATAACCATATTTGACTTGCAGCTACAACCCAGAAGTGCATTGTTATAACTACGTACAATACTTGTAACTACTACTTTCGTAGTTCCCATACTGACCGTTAAAGCTAAGCACTGGAGGATCTTGTGAGGGAGGGGCTGACCTGACGGGCAGTAGGGAGACCATTATAACAAGTGGGCAAGAAGGCATGCTACAAATATTTGATTGCGTAAATTTTTAACCATAAATTTTGAGGCAAATTTAGTAATTAAATTTTATTAGGTATTCTTTCACATGTTTTACTGTTTTATGTAATGAGCGAAGCGAGTTCTCAGTTTTAACTCGACCGTTTGAGTTTGTCTGTCTGTCTATGTGTGTACTTGGGGCATAGCTCATGATAACTTTTGAACGCATCAACCGATTTTCGGAAACTTGCCACGCGTATCCATATTTTAACCTTACAGAACCCCATTGTTTTTGTAGATTGCCCCCCCCCAAGTAGGGCGGCGGGAGGGGAAAAGTGAGGGAAACAAACTGTAGAAAAATAGCAACAGTCCATGTAGGGTATCAAATTAAAGACAATTTTAACAACAATCTGAATAGTGTTGGTTTTTGAACATTTGAAAGTTTTTAGACTCCAGGCCCCAAAACCGAGTGAAAATTTTGATAAAATCATAAAAAAATCATGTGAGATATCAAATTGAAAAGAATTTTAACTAAAATCTGAATATAATCCACATTATAGGAAATTAAAAAAATATTTGTATCCCAGACCCAAATAAAAGGACAACAAAATTTTAAAATTCCATTCGGGTGTCAGACTAAAGGGATTTAACATAAATCCGAGTCTTTGGAATTTTTAGTTTTTATTGTATGACTGTTAGCTCTACAATTGTTAGTTTATTAAAGAAAAATGGTACAATAATCAGGGTTTCTGTATTTTTTCTGATAACTGAAAAATTATGTAATATCAAAATTTGTCTTATAATAATCGTACTTCGTTCAAAATAGTGAACGAGTTCTGCAGGTTATGGAGCATACTAATGTATTTCAATTCTATCTGGTGTTACATTGGGTATATCTCGGAAGGCCGTGTGTTCTGTAACGTACAGCAAACAAATCCTCCTTCAGTGCGCGATACTTGGTCCATTACACACTTGTAAAGCTGCAAAAAAGATTTTTATATACGCCGTCAACAGCGAAACTCGTCAATATCAAATGACGGTAGATATTTAATTTCGTTTTTCATAACATCAATATTTCTAATTTACATAGTCATTTTAATTTTTAATTTTTCTATCTTAGTCGAATGTAAGCAAGGTCTATCTCATTTGAGATGTGAATCCCCCAGCACTAGGAATGACATCAGGATTCATGCGCATGCACAAAGCTATTGCGATAACTTCAACGCGTGTAGTGTGATCAGAGATTCAGTCAGCATAGTGGTGTCGGTGTGTATTTGATGCGTTGGTGGGTCACTTTACTCTATTACAATAATATTTTAATCATCAAATATCATGTATACTGTTAAAATTGTTATATGTTTGTCATTACTCTTAAAATTATTATTCCATAGATATTTTATTTGTTAATTTACCATATTTATTGTGGTATTACCGTGTCACAGTGTTATACAGTTTTGCTTTTTTTTATATTGGTCAACTCTTTGACTATATTTTGTCGTCTTGTAGGCAGCGATTGAAATAAAACACTAGTATCACTGTCGGCAACTTGTTTATTTATCGATGTCACAAATAATTTCTCACAAATAAAAATATAACATAGGAAATACAATTTCGATTCAAAACTGTGATACAATTTATTAATACAACCGTAATACAAACAAAACGTAACACACAATCATAATATTGATCTTCAAATATCGTATCAAATACACTTGCTAACTCTGACTCACTTAACTGAACTCTCTCTCTCTACTGTCTTATATATACTGTAGTTGGTAATGACGTCATTCCCTCGTATAGCCGAGAAAATTCCAAATGCTTAACTAGACATTGTAGAACAAACTACATTATCTATAAATATGCAGTAGTGTGATACAGAATATTCTAGTGTATTCTATAAATAGTGTAGGCTATCTACAAATAGTGTGCATCAGTATATACATAAGTTATACATCAATTGTGGATAGTGTAAATGCACTTGAGTAACATATACTGTGTATTTAACCTATGCGTATTATTCTAATAGTTTTAATAATATGACAATTAGTTCCAAGAATATCAATCAGTATTCATAATATTAATTTGAATGTGTTGGGGGTTCTCTAGTAAACAACCATTCGTCCCCACCATGGTTTCCATCTGCCTTGTTGCTGAGAGTGTGATTCTTTCGCAACACTGAATCCCCTGGATTTAATATCTTCTCCTCCTTAACGTCCTGCTTCTTGGCTTTCTCGAGGGTCCATAGCTTTCCGTTTCTTGTCAGTCTCTGGTTCATGTCTCTTCAGCCATGGTTCCGAATTTGCATGACCTTCTTCTGTAGGTTGGCTGATCCCCAATCACGGGTTCTGTATAATTGAGGATCAGAAACAGTTCAGCTGGTCTATAGCCTGTGATTCTGCTGACACTCTGGCGTAGAACGAAAAGTGACTGGGGTAGATGTTGGTCCCAGGTTTTATGCTTATTTTCTACCAGGTGGATTCTCAACATTCTCTTCAGCTCTTGATTTCGCCGCTCTGTTGGTTTTGCCCTTGGATTGTAGATGGGAGTGTCCAGTGTTCAATGCCCCATGTTGCTAGTGCTTGCTGCCATTGATGGGAAGTGAATTGACAGCCATTATTAGTCAACAGACATCGTGGATAACCATAGCGACTGAAGATTTCGGTTCTTAATATTGTCAGGACCCGTCCAGTCGTGCCTTCTGGAATCGGGAAAGCATCCATCCGTCGGCTGAATAGGTCCGTGATCACTTGGATGCCCGTCTTTCCCCTTGATGTTGGGTATGGGCCCATCAAGTCAAGTGCGATGACTTCCCAAGTCTGGTTGGTGTGGTTTCCACACGAAAACTCTTATATCACACGTATTTTGAACTGTTTTGATACGTCTTGCCAATTCATTTTTTGTTTCATAATTCATTCCTTTATCTTCCTACAGGCCCAGTCATTTTGTTGCCACTTCTTGACCACTTTTGTGTCTATAACCTTCATCTTCAATAACCATTAAGACTGGTCCTCCTGACATGTCTGGTGTTTGCTTTGGAATTTCTCTCTCCAACAGCTCTGTTTTCTCTGGCTCGGGTTCCCCCACAGGGTGTCTTGAAAGGCTATTTGCTGCTTACATGCTTGCCCCAGGGACATAAGATGCATCAAAATCGGAGGCTGCCAATAGCAAGACTTAGCGCATCAATTTATTTTATTTTATTTTTTTTTTATTTTATTTTATACCAGACAGACTATGAAGCCACTGAAGAGATGAGTTGTCAGTGTATACCTGAAATTTTCTACCTTCCTGGTAGCCCCGAAATTTCCCAACAGCCCATATCACTGCTAACGCCTCCTTTCTGCAGTTCAATAACGTCTTTCTGGTGGGAAGAGTTTCCTACTGGCATATTCCATTATATTTCTTCCTTTGTCCTCCTTTTTATGGAATAATACTGCCCATAATCCCATATCACTGTCATCAGTTTGCAGTTTGCAGACAGATCTCCCGCTTTGCATTCAGGTAGGCAAGTCGAGGAGCATCGCAGATTGCTTCCTTGATCTTATGGAAGGTTTTTTCCTCCTTGTCAATCCTTTTGAAAGGATGTTTCTCATTCAACAGGTCAGATAGTGGAGCTGCTTTTGTCTCGGAATATGGTACAAAGCTGCTATACCACACACAGAAAGTTCTAGGAACTGATAAATTTGGCGAGGTCTCTCCATTTCTTCAATAGCCTTGTCCTAAACGCATCTCCAGGTCAGCCTTAGTTCACGTTGTGGAAAGCCCTTTTTCCTCTAACTGCTTCTTCAGCTCGATTGTTGTCATATTCTTTAAATATACTCTTCCCATCTTTTCACCTGCAATGCACAATTATTAATTATAACATAATTTGGTCAAATAACGTTAATGAATTCGTCCTGTCACTGTCGCCAATTTTGTAGTTTCTAGGCGGCGATTGGAATAAAACACTCGTATCACTGTCAGTACCTTGTTTATTTACCGATATCACAAGTAACTTTTTAACAAATAAAAATATAACACAACAATTCTCTGGTATACAACAATTTTTGTTTTAAATTCTTGGTTAAAAATGAGAAACCTAACATCACTTTTACGTACATCACCAGCCCTTCGTATTCATTATGCAATTTACTTATAAAGAAACTTAATTTCCCCACAAATTTTGGGTGGAAGGCGGTGTTTAGAGGTTTTCCACTGTTTGGGTCTACTCTCCGCCCCTGACAACATAGTTTCACTTTGTGTTGTTAACTGACATAATTCTAAGTGAACTCTGATGTAGATAAAGCATTCGCGAGGGAAGGAGCTGAATAAAATTAATTTTGAGCCAAAAACTTTTGAAAAACACTTAGAGAAACGGTACGGAAACTTACGCAGCATATATAATCAGATGACATCACAGCACAAACTCTCTATACACTTAGCACTGTAAACGCATAATGTGTGAGTAATACATCCAAAGCATATTCATAAAATAAATAATGTATATTTCAGTATTTTTGTTACTAATATAACTAATAAATTCTATTTTGGATAGATTCGTAGTACTCACTGTTTTATAACTCATATAAAAACACAGAGGGTTTACCAAAATTAGCCTAACTATTTCGAGTTGTTTTCTTTTTATTTGGTTTTCACAAAAAGCGAGTATTGTTTTAAAAGCGTATTGGTTTCCATGTGTACTTTTATTTGCATGTTAACCTAACAACGTCAACTTTTGGCGTCACATGGAACTGACAATGTACACATGGAACCAATGTATATGAATCTAAAAAAAAAAAACGACAATGAAAAACGATTGCAATCGTCAACAAGCTATTTTATATATTTTATAACATACACAAATAAATTTTCACGATTTATATTATCTAACAAAAATTATTTGCGACATTCACAACATATTGATGCCAATAATCGCACAATGGAAATATCGGAAATGAATGTGGGTACGGTTTTGGGAAAGTACCAAATATTTTTTTAAACTAGATTGGTCTATAATTTTGAGACGATAAAATAAAATAGCGTAACGTTCGTAGTATGAAAAATCAATTTCGCAATGTGAAAAAGAATTAAGCAAGAAATAAAATTGTAACAATAAACATAACCTGGTGTAGATGCCAAAGTGTAATAAGCGTATGTCCCTATAAAAAACGCTAATTTTCTGAACGTCCAAATGGTAATTGGAACAAAGTGTATTACTTATGGAATTGTGCACGCATGTAATACGAAAAATGAGAACTGGTTCGCTGATTTCTTTTCAATATCAAACTTCATGAATTTAGAGTATAGTGTTTAATGTGTGATAAAAAATGAATGCAATTTTTCATTTCATATCATTGTATGTATATATGTATGTATGTATGTATGTATGTACGTATGTATGTATGTATGTATGTATGTATAAAACTCTTAGGCCTACATGTGAAAATCAAAAATTGGTTCCAGGTTACGAGTCACTTCAATATCATTATTGTTATTATTATTGTTATTGTTATTATTTGTACTGAAAACATATCATCGTCAAGTAATGATAATATCGTACTTTAAACATTTTTTTCTCTGGCAGCATGGTTTGAGCTTCGGAAGCTCATAACAGTTTAACGGTTTAATAGTTTAACATTTTAAGTTATGAGTTATGACATTCAGTGCATCCCTTACTGAAGCATTTGACGAGCTGTATCTGTTTAGAGAGTTACTATTTTTATACGAGTAATGAGGGGCTGCGGGTTAAGTGTGTGCGCATTCAGGTACTCATTTGAGATATAATATATTGGCTCTGCACCTACAGGCTTTTAGCGCCTTGCTTAAACTGCGACCGACAACACGCTAAGCATCATGCGTCAACCTCAAACAGCATTCCTGACTTCTGAGCACGTGCAAGATGTCAGTGCAGTTTTTTTTTCTGTTACTTCCTGCGTGACAAATCCCCAATTGTCTCCCTTGATTGTTCGTAATCTCTGTTTTAATTTTGTTTATTTCCAGTGGTAACAATTACTGTTACTTTACATTTGTTACATGCGATTATGTAATTACATAGAATATGTCCTATACCTATTATTGAACGTATTAGTCCGTACGTGTTGCATGTTCTTCAAGAAAATCATACTATGTTATAGTACTTATCGAATTATTGTATCGTTAATCAACTTTCATTATCAACGGTTGATAAATTATTATGTTACAAGGAAGTGGCGTGTAGAATCCTAAATATTAACATAATATCTAATTTTACACACGTGTGACCATGCAGAAATACTTATTTTACAATTTGTGTCTAGTTGTATGTGCAAGTTCTACTATACTTCAGGGGCGTATATAAGGGGCCCCCCCCGAAATAATGAATATAAAGAAACAATAAGTATCGTAATCTGAATTATTTTAATGAATCATGCGCGAAGGCATCGCCGCGGCAGACAGTGATAATTCCCCTTATAGGTGAGGGGAGTGGGGTGGTAGTGGTGTGAAGTTCGTGCCAGTTCGGGTTGATTCGGTCCGACTCGGGCTCCCGCCCGGCCATCTACGCGTGTGGACAACTGAACAGTTCAGTGGCAGCCATTGTTTGTTGTTTACGTTTGTTCGACATCTGTTGTACTGAAGTATGGTGGTGTTTTAAGTGTTAATGTTTACGTACTTTATCATTATTGAAGTTGGCCATAAGTGAACCACAATTGTAATGAAGAGGCAAGCTTCTATTCAAAACTTTTTCGCCAAAAAACCAAGTGTCAATAAGCCTGTTGGTGACAGTCCTGAAGTCGGTAGTGTTACGAAAGGACAAAGTGCAAATAGGCCTGACGGTGACAATGCTGAAGTCGGCTGCATTGGTAGAATTGCTTCTTGTGATGTCGCTACTTCGAGCTCAATTAATGTAGTTCCGGTTATGGAGGATAGTAGGCCTAATCAAGTAAGGAAAAATATCTATGATATTGGAAACTATTGTCAAAACAATTCCGTTCAGTCTTTCACAAACGAAAAAAAAATTTTTTATTAGAAAATGTTTGGAAACCTCAGCCTGGATACAAATTTTCCTCCATTACTAGTTCAAACCATACTAGATCTTTTCAAATGAAGTGGCTAGAAGAATTTACGTGGTTAGCTTATTCAGAGGAAAAATCTGGATCTTTTTGCAAGTACTGCGTGTTATTTTCCCATACCGAAAATTAGGGAAAGGAGATCACCAAGTAGCAGGGGCGTTGGTTACTCAGGCTTTTACCAATTTAAAAAAAGCCAGGGAAATGTTTAGCAAACATGAAAACTTATCCTGTCATAAGAAATATGTTTTGATCGCTGAAAACACAAAAGCTATAGTTAAGAAAAAGGCTGAAAGTGTTATCAATCAAGTAAATGCCCAAAGAAGACTGGATATTGAGAATAATAGAAAACGGCTAATCCCTATAATACAAACAATACGATTTTGCGGGAGGCAGAAAATAGCTCTAAGGGGTCATCGTGACTCTGGACGAATAAGCCCTGAAGAACCGGACCAAAATGATGGGAATTTTCGATCGTTGTTGAGATACCGAGCCAACAGTGGAGATAATATTCTTAACGACCAGTGGTGGGAAGACGATGTACACAAGTTCTTTCATTCAAAACGAACTTATTAACATATTCGGTCACTTAATACAATCAAAAATTGTAGAAAATGTCAGAAAGTCTGTTTTTATTCCGTTTTAGCAGATGAAACCCTGACATCAGCCAAATCGAACAGTTTTCTCTCTGTGTACGTTACGTAGAGTACCAAACTTTCAAAATCAGAGAAGATTTTCTGACATTCGTCCCCGTTTATGACGTCACTGGAGCAGGTTTGGCTAACACAATATTGGAGACCTTGTTAACATTAGGGCTTGATCTAAACAAAATGAGAGGCCAAGGGTACGATGGCGCTGCCACGATGAGTGGGCAATTCAGAGGAGTACAAGCTTCCATTAGAGAAAAGCTACCGTTGGCCCTGTATACACATTGTTCTTCACACACTCTAAATTTGTGTTTGTCAGATGCGAGCAGAATACCTTCTATAAGAAACTGTATGGGTGTCATAAAAGAAGTCTGTGGATTCTTTCATATGTCAGCCAAAAGAACAGAAATATTGAAATCAATGATTTCTTAATGTTGTCCAGAACAAAAGAAAAAGAAACTTATTTCACTGTGCGAAACCCGATGGGTAGAAAGGCACGACTCAGTAATTTTATTTAAAGACATTTTGGAACCTATCTTTCTCTCCCTTTGCAAAATAGAAGAAGAGGAATTAAGTGACTCAGCTTCTAAGGCTCACACTCTAAGTAGTGCTATTAGTCAATTTGCATTTCTTATTAATCTTTTTGTTTTGAGCCGGATGCTATCAACCACGCATAACTTATCTGAGCAGCTTCAAAACAAAAATATAGATCTTCCACAGGCCTTGACTAACGTTACGAGTGTCTTACACCTTCTATCGAAGGAGAGGGCAAATGCTGATGACTCATTTAAAGCCTTGTATAATCAAGTAAAGTCATTCGCTGCCAAACTTGACATTAAGGAAGAGATTCCAAGAATTTGCCGCCTTCAAGAATTTGTCCCTTACACCACTATCGACGAGCTGTTTATGTGCCATACCTGGACGATTTTTGTAACTCACTGAAAGAACGCTTTGAATCTCACAAGGAAACAGTTGCATCCTTACAAAACATCCTTCCACAATTGTGTATCATAATAGATTTCGGTTCATTGGAGGCTGCTTTTGGTTTCTACGAATAAGATTTGTCACATAAAGAGATTGTGCAAAGTGAGTTGATGTTGTGGAAAGAAAAGTGGAGTCAGGAAAATCCTTCAAATCTTCCAAAAACGGCTATAAGTTCTCTAGAAAAATGTGACAAGACTTTCTTCCCCAACATTTATACCCTTCTGAAATTACTCGCAGTTCTTCCTGTTTCTGTCGCAACCGTAGAGAGAACTTTCTCCAGCCTGAGAAGACTGAAGACTTACCTAAGGAACAGCACATCTGAAAGTGGGCTTAACGGGCTTGCTTTACTTTCCATCCACAGAGACATTATAGTTAGTGACGATGAAGTTCTTGATAAGTTTGCAAGTGTACCAAGAAACCTGGACTTTGTTTCGTAACCATTGGTCTATATAAAAAGTGGAGTTCCTTTTTATGTATTCTTTTATGTATTCTTTTTATTGTCAGTTGGATAAACGATTAATAAAACAAATTTTGTTGCATTGTCAAACAGTCACTTTATTAAACCTTCTTTTAAGGTCTCTCCAAAACAATACTCAAAACAGTCTTTTGAATGATAGTTGATAAAACACACATATGCGTGTATACACAAAAAGAAAAAAATAGGGGTCTTGGCAATTTATACATACATGACAGAACGAAATAATATTTATAGCTAGGACCCCTCCAAACACGATAATCACAATCGCGTATTTCACTCTTTTAGTTCGGATAAGTGTTTACAGATGAGACATTGTTAAAATCTTGACCAATGTTTGAAATATAGTAACAGATCTTTTCATCATTTGGTTTGTTTAAAAATAGATATATTTTTTATGATTTAATGTCAACAATAAAGAAGCGTGATCTCGGTAAAGTAAAAGGGGCATTCAGCGCACATTACCCTCTGAATATGAGCAGCAAAACTGATATAAAGTATCATGGGGTGTCTACTTAAAATTACTTAACCTAACCTTACATTAATCTTGGCCCCCCCCCCCAAAATATATTCTATATTCGCCACTGCTATACTTAATGTGTAAACTGTAATCGTGTGTATGGAATTATGTATTCATCGCCTTCATTAATTTCTGACACCTCAACTTTATTAAAACATTTTTACCTATTTCCGAATCGGCATCCAATTACGTAATTATAAATCATTTCAAATTTATACAATATACAAATTACAAAGTATTGGTACTTTTTTTTACAACTTAAGAAAACAACAGACTTCAATATGTTGCGGAAATGGTACTTCGTTTCATGTATCCACACAATCTTGAATTTAGCAGCTAGGCCTAAATCAAAAGCCATGGTAATACGAGGGTAAATCGAAAAGTAAGTCACACACTAGCCGCGTTCCTGTACTAAAAGAGATAAAAAAATTTCCTTTGGTGGTAACACTGTCCATATTGTTGTCTCCCCATTCCCCAAGCGGCAGCGCTGTAGCTGGTTTAGTATGCGAGTAGTCACCGTGTGAGTATGGCACGTCGTATACGTTGAAGTGCGCTCCGTCGTCCGATTTTTGTGGGCAAAACATTATAATCGGAGTGAAATTCATCGGCAAATTGTCGAGGTTTATGGTGAGAATGCGATGTCTCGGCTCATGATCGCGAAATGGTGCCAGATGTTCGAAGATGGAAGAACGAACGTGACCGACGGTCCGCGCGTCGGGCGGCCTTCAACTGTGAACACTAGCGACAACGCGGGGCGCGTGAATGAAATCACTCTTGCCAACCGCCGCGTTAAAATTAAAGAGATTGCAAGTGAACTGAACATCGCCTACGGTAGTGCATCTGTGCTTATTCACGATCAGCTGGGTTATCGTAAGGTGTGCGCGCGCTGGGTGCCGCGCGTGTTAAGCGACACGCACAAAAATCAACGTTTTGAGGCTGCGCTGTCGTTTCTCCAGCGTTATTCGACGGATGGTCCACAGTTTTTGAGCAGAATCATCACAGGAGATGAGAGCTGGGTGCACCATTACACTCCAGAGACAAAACGGACATCAAACGAATGGAGACACAAGAATTCGCCACAGCCAAAAAAAGCCAAAACAATTCCAGCGGTTCGAAAGGTTATGCTAACGGTATTTTTGGATTCCGAAGGCGTTGTGTACAGTGAGTTTACGCCCCGAGGAACAACAATCAATGCCGCATCGTACTGTGATACGTTAAAAAAGTTACGAAAAGCGATTAAAGATCGAAGGCCTGGAAGATTGAGTGATGGAGTTGTTTTTCTTCAAGACAACGCTACCCCCCATACAGCTGGTGTGACGCAAGAGTTGCTGCGAAAATTCAAGTGGGAAGTGTGGCGCCATCCCCCTTACAGACCCGACCTGGCACCCTGCGACTATTACCTTTTTGGTCCTCTTAAACAAGACCTGGGGGGCCAGCGTTTCGCTACAGACGATGAAGTGCAAGAAGCAGTCTCAAAGTGGTTAAAACAAATTGGACGAAATTTTTACGAACGTGGAATCGAGAAACTGGTCACACGATATGAAAAGTGTTTGGAAAAACTTGGCGGCTACGTCGAAAAATACATAAATGTTCCTACTTATTTGTTCAATAAAAATTTTTTTTTTAATGTATGTTTTTTTTATAGATGAGGGGTGTAACTTACTTTTCGATTTGCCCTCGTACATACTCTCGATTGTAGTAAGTGTAGGCTAAAAATGAGACCAAACGAATTAAGAGTTCGGATTCTACATTAAAGTTTAATTCTACATTCCAAAATTACTTTTTACATGTCTATTCATAATTCCCTACCAAAGACGAAGTCGATGGATCTAATGAGTGGCTAAGGTTTGTCTTCCGACTTTCATTATATTGGGAAGACCACCAATGTCACATGCTGCTCCCACAGAGCTTACTGCTACAGTATATACTTAGTTGCGTTTATTAGTATTTACAATTTTGACTCTATTATCAGTAAAACCCCTTCGCAACATACATTGTTCTCAGACCGTGATGAGAGTGTTCTTAGACAATTAAAACGTTATTTTTTAAAGTTTTAGCGTGTTATGTGAATGACAAATTGTTATAATGTAAATGACACGTCATCATCATCATATTCATCCAGGTTTAACCCAAAAAGTGGTTTGTTCCGGTCCCAAGCAGATAGCCTAGTTGGTCATTATTTCAACACTTGTTCGAACGTCCCACATCTTGTAGCTTGTAGCTAATGGGGGACGGGGCTCAAGGCCCCTGCATGGTAGCAGCGCCCGGAGTGACTCCTCCGATGAATCGTTCTCTCTCTCAAGGACTAGGGTATACAAGGTCATGTGGGTTGGATGGTATGCTCCTTTTGCAGTTGGGTAGGGGAGAGGATCTCAGCAAGTGAGGTGCTCAGCCTAGCCAAAGTCTGGTAGGTCGTGTGCCCTGAAGCCAGCGGTGACGCGTCCGAGTCACAGCGGAGAAACCTCCCGGTACATATGAGCACCGGTTGGCCAGCGCTGCTGTCTCCGACGTGGCCCCACTGTCCGCGCAGCGGTGATCAGCACAGGCCTGTTGCGTATCCAAGGCGGGCGCCTGATGAAAGAAGGCACTTGCACAACTAACATAAGACAGCCCCGCCGAGGTCGCAAACGACCAGGGCAGACCATTCAGGGCAGAGTGAGTTTCAATATGTTGTCTATGGTGTGAGAAGTGATCGGGTTGAGGTATGTTACGTTTGGGTGTTGACTCCCTCAGAAGAAGGGCCCTATGTAGGAGACTATGGAGGGTCGTCCAGCAGAGTGCGGGGTCTCTTAACTACGTGGCATGGGGGACCTTCGTCCCTGGCCAGGTCACGTAGTTGGGGTTGTTGGGAGTCTGCTGCCCGGAAGAAGAGGCCCACAGAAAGTCTGAAGACAAACTCTTCCACCGTTTGCAGACGGAGGCCCGTCCTGATAGCTCGGTTACAAACAAACCAGGGCGAGTTGGATAGGATTCGGACGGAACTGTTCTGGAACTGTTCCAGCTTACGCTTTGTAGTGGTAGATAAGAGGGGCCACTACGCTGGGGCTGCGTAGGTGAGTACTGGTCGGATTAGTAGGAGATATAGGGTAAGATTTGTGCGCAGGGAGAGGGGACTTCTGCGCGAGGTGAGGGGAAAGATTTTGGCTCTGACGCCACGGGCTTGTTGGAGTTTGGTTTGGACGTGGCCTGTGAAGCTTAGTCGACTGTCAATAGACACTCCTAAGTATTTCACAGACTTCTTCAAGCGATAGGGTTCCCATCAAGGGTTAGGGGCTGGCATGCGGTCCGCGTACGCGTGATGCAGATCGCTTCGGATTTCTCCGCGTTGATTGCCACGCGCCACTTACGTAGCCAGGGAGGCAGAGGGTCGAGTTGGCGTTGTATCACTTTGCCAACAAAACCAGGATTCTGCGAGCTGTAGTGATACATAGCATCGTCAGCAAAAAGGGAAAGAGTGACATTATTATATACGGGCAAGTCGTTCGTGTACACGAGGTACAGAACCGGGCCGAGGACTGAGCGTTGGGGAACGCCAGCGTCTATGGGGCGGTCAGAAGAGACCGCTCCATCTACGCTAATGTGAAAAGTCCGGCCGCGAAGATACGACCAGAACAGTCTCACAGTAGATGCGGGAAAGGGCGTGTGTGCCAGTATAGAGCAGACCTTAGTGCCAGACACGGTCGAAGGCCTTACTGACGTCCAAGAGGACGGCTGCGGTGTGCAGCTTTTTGTTTGCAGCGTCAGAGAACTGGGTAACGACGCGGACTAGTTGTAGGGTGGTTGAATGCTCCCTGCGAAACCCATACTGTTCGCTGCGGATGAAACCATCGAGCAGCGGTACAACACGGGCGTGCAAGAGGCGCTCAAACACCTTCGATAGCACGGGCAGTAGTGAGATGGGGCGATAATTTTCAGGGAACATGCAAGATTTCCCGGGTTTAGGGATCATGATTACCCTTTTCCACAGGCGAGGAAAGTAACTGAGGCGGAGACATGAGTTGAACACGTCCAGGATATGGTCAGTGACAACTGATGGGGCATTCTTTAGGGTGGTAGCTCCTATTCTGTCCGGCCCACAGGCCGGTTTAGGATTCAGCCGTGCGATAGCATGGACGAGATCGGCTTTTTCAAAGGGGGGGGATCCGTCAAAGGTTGGGCGAGATAGTTTTCGTGGAAGTCCTCGACGCGGTGTCCCACATCTTTCCATCCTTTCGGGTTACAATTCACTAGTTGTTTGTGGATCCGACAGTCATCCATTCGTTTAAGATTTCCAACCATTTTAGCCTATGTTGGGCAATCCTACCGAGTATATACATAATATTCAGTTCCTGCCGTACATCGACATTTCTTTTGCGATCTTGAAGAGTTTATCCTGCCACCTGCTGAGAAATCTCATTTCGGTCGATTGAATACGATTGGTCTGAGATTTTGTTAAAGTCCAACTATTAGACGCATAGAGATGTACGGAAATGGCCATCACTTTGTAGAAATACAGGAATTTTTCTTTCCTCGTCAAGTTTAAAGTGGTCCCACACATATCAGATGTAGCTTCTCCACCACGTCGTTGTTTGTAATGTAAGACACATTATAGCCCAGATACTGACCTGCTCCAGAACAGTAACGTCTACCCGTATGGGATCAGCTTCACGAAAAGCCATCACCTTGGTCATCGATGTGCAGATCTGTAATCCGAAATCCTTGCAGATTCGATGCAATGAGTGTACAGCCATCTGCAAGCGCTTTCCGATATCAGCAAACATCAACGTGTCGACTGCAGATACCAATAAAATCATAAAAAGTTCAGGAAGCTTTATCTACCAATTGTGTATGATATTGTCTATATATAAATTAAAAAGAGAAGGTGATAATGGGCACCCTTGTCGTCCTTCACAATTGATCAGACCCACACTTGGGGGTGTGCTTCGTCTTCCTGTGTCAATTAACATTTTGTTTTCCACATAACGACTTTGTATGGCTCTATTGAGATATTGCGGGATCCCTTCCTTTCCCATTATTTCCCACAGCGTGCTCCTTTTTACTGTATCAAATGCCTTTTCAAAATGACAAGTTTGGCCGAAATTTATAGCCAGGTTGAGTTCTCGCGTAAGACGTACTCCCCTTGATGTTGTAAGCGGTACACTGCTCACAATATTATTATGTATTAAATTAAAAGTTAGTGCTTGTACTAAGTAGATGGGGTGTGCTATATTAGGAGGAGGTGAATTGTGAGGCAACCTCCCCTCCCCCACGATATTTTCCGTTCTTAGTATAGTGTTTTCAATGCCACTGAAGTGTACTGCTACTAGCACTATTTTAGCAGTCCTTATAATTCTATATGTTATTAAAAATAACAGTTTAGTTGTTCTATTAAATTTATATTAAATTTATGTGCTAACACTTTGCGTTTATTTATTGTTTGACAGAGCCGGGATTGGCTGGAGCTGAAGGTAGTGGAACTGACGCCGTCTCTGTCCTTGCTCGGGTCTACTTTGCAAGAAGCTAGTGAACTACAAAAGACCCATGATGAAGTCTTACTTAAGATACAGGTAAAACACAGTGTGCTCTTTTCATAAACGTTTATTAAATCTGATGAAGGACAGATTAATTGCTACGATATGAGTTAACACATTTTGCCTGTGTCAGAGTCTAGTAGCGCGGGAAAAGGTGGGGGATATTTGGATCGTATCGCTGATTTCAAAGAATCGCTAAGTCTTATGTAGTTTTTACAAATTCTGATAACGGACTTTACAAAGAAAACAAGTATGTAACAACGTGACCAATCATGTAAATGACGACGTAGGTACAGTCGCGTTCACCTGCAGTGTCTGTTTTTCTTGTCTGCTTACTCGGAAGATACTGCTTGCTTTCTTCTTTAACTACTTATTCTATTTAGATCATGTAAATGAGTACCTCTTCTCATTTCGTAAGACAGTCGTGTAAACATTTCGCAGTTAGGCTGCAGAGTGGACTGGTCCACGCTTAGTATTCCGCACATGCAAAGCCATTAATTTCGCCAGCAAAACGCCTCAGCACTAACACTGTACAAATAAGAAACAAAAATAAATGCGGTAGAGTGTAGTGTTACGTAATATTTGTGCTGGCGCGATATTTCTGGCGATGATGTGCGGCTGCTGCTTTTTCCTATTCTTGGCAGGCAGACCACGCCCGCTGGAGCTTCGTCTGCACTACTGCTCTGCTTACCGTAAATAAGGAAATGCGTACTCTCATGATTCCCTGGACGCGTTTAATTAATACAAAGTTTAATTTTGTAACTCGTTTTGCGAACAATACAATCTATACAGATAAAGTGGAATGTTCATTCTTTCCTTACAACGAACTTTTCTAACACGTGTTTAACAAATACTTTACATTCTTGAATTTACAAATAAAGAATTTTTGTTTACTTTTAATTGATTTTACACTCGTGATAATGATTACTGTACGTTTGTACACACTTGTTTTCCATTCTGAGGCACCTTTGTGATTTGGTAACATCTTACCACAAATAGCGTATATGGAGACGTTTGAGTGGAACGGGAAGTAAAGAAAGGAGTATAATACTATATTAGCACAATAATATTAATTTACATTAATTTGCTTATGTCGGGTTGAGAAACAAAATGTAATAAAACCAAATTACACAGTATGCGTATGCCTACTTGTATAACCTGGCAAGTGTTAATTGTTTCAGCAGTAAAACATGGGTTACATCAGCGCTCATACTGCAACCGACAGATGTGCGTCATACATTTAACGGGTCATCCATTAAGTTACCTTATACTGTATACAACAGCGAAACAGAGCATGTGATATCTGCAGACTTTCTAAAGTAGCTCAATTGAGCTGATTCACAAAGCATAAACGAATATTGGCTCCATATTCGCGTTAGGGTACAAGAAATAAATCAACAACGAAAATAGTAAAACTCATCCATCGTTCCCACCTTCAAATTAATTGTAACTGATGGAAGTATTCCAGAAAACACTTGAAGCGGAACACTCCTTACTTATAATCACTTTGATAATTACTAGTTATAATCTGTAATTGGTTTTTAAGTTATGTTGTCTACTACACCAGTTGATCCCACACTTTGTAGCCACTTTTCTTGCATTTTCCTATCATTCTAATACATTTCTCCGTATCACATTTCTTAAACTACTTTACCTTATTCATTTTGAAGCTCAATTTTTCGAATCTTGATAATCTGTTATCTGAACTGTATTCAGTTTCAATTGTAGAATTGAGCTCAGAGTGAAATTAGCATATGGTGATATTAGCATATTCATTTCGTGGGTCACCCGCAGAAACTGAACTTGCATTGTGTCGGTTAACGGCTTGAAGCATTTAAACTTACGTGAACGACAAACTTGCCCAGGTTGTTTGAAACATAACGAGTCTGGAATATTTTCATTTTGCAAGTATGCTGTGGAGCATGTCAATTATTACTGTCAATGATAGGTACAACTGAAGTATATTTCATAATACTTATGACTTGAATTACTTTTCAAGTAGTCAGTGTGCCTTTTCAGTTCCAGTTTCAAAGTTCTTATGTATAAAGTATGTGTAAAGTATTTACAAGTTGAAGTCTCTGCTCTTCTTTGGTTCTGTTCACCTAAGGCAATACGTGAAAAACTTGGTTAATTTTTTTGAACAATTTGGGCAACTATCAAACCTATTTAATTTGACGAGCTGTAGTCCCGACCAACAGCACAGAAAAATTTGATTTTCAACGTGTGTTTCGTGTGTCTTTCTATATACATAGCTTCTAGAAAACCAGAATTTATTACGTTCCATCCAGAAAATATATATTTTTCATTAAAATATACACAGTCTTGCTTAATTAATACATACATAATTATTATTTTTCTCTATACAACAATATCATTTCTTTCAAGTAACATACTGGCTGCCTTGTTTATGAATATGTGTTTAAATGAACGACTTGTAACAATATGTTATAGATTGTTCTACAAAACACTACGTCTCGTTTACAACCTGTAGAACTTTGTGCACCTTTGTATGAATTGTGCTTTTGTCGAGTTCATCCGTACTGTGTAAAATGGTAGTCCTGGTTCTTGTTTTTCGGTAGCGATTGCAACGTGTTTTTATATTAATCAAACATTACAACGAGTCCTATTTTCCAAGCACTTTTCTCAGGAGCCAGAAACTGATAATGCTGAATGTGTGTCTGTATTTCAACTTTCTACACATTCAGAATCATTGAAATGTCATCACAACGAGAAACATCCTCATCCCTTTTCGTTGTGTTTGTTATTACCGCTGTGAGGTGCAGACTCTCTTTCAGGTATGATTATCCGTAACAAATAAACAAGCTCAGAGACAACCCACTAATGACACCTAGCCGATCAAAAATTCGTAGTTACAAAACGAATAAAACTGACATAAAATGTAGCACAAAAGTAGATACGTGGCAAAGTAGTAAATACGTACTACTATCATAGAAATCCCGGATGATGCTGATAAGATAAACTGCGCATTGAAATTCTCTTGTAATGGTGATGATAGTGACGATGATGGATCGTCTGGAATTTAATGGAGGTTGGATTTTTAATTTTACTTTTGCAGCTTATTTCTCTTGGATCAATAGAATATGGCAGTCCAGGTCCATTGAGTAAGACAAAAAGAAATTCACTTTCAACAATCCAAAATAAACATAACCCGCGAAAACCAATCGACTATAACTCCATATTTTAATTCTTAAATGATTATGGCGAAAACCACATGTGACAAACATTATTTTGTAATGATAGGCTACTTCATAATACCTTAATAACAATAATAATTATCATTATTGTTTCAATTAGAGTGAAGATAATAATTATAATAATAAGTGTTATTATAATTAACTATTATTATACCTATTATTAATATCCAAAATTTCAGAATAATTCGGGCAACGAGAACGTTTTTGGTAGACATAGTTTTATTAGGGTATTCATTCGTTGCTGATGTTGAGTTTAACACTTCTTTAAAATTTAGGCGACAATGAATTTTTACACAGTGGGTCCGTGAAAGACAAAGCACATTCTGTTGCTGTAATTTTTTTAATTTCTCAGTTATGATAAAGAGGAGTTTTTATTTGACCAAATGGCCAGATTCTCTCTTGGACCAAGCTTGCCAAGTGGCCAGTTTTTTACCTACACGATAGTATCGGACTATTTTTGTGACTAAGGGCGGTAGTTGGTCGATAAAAGACAATCTGTAGGACGGTATTGCTAAGGCTTTTCTACGACCAAAATTTGTCTAAGGCTTTTTATATTTCTACTAATGCCGTAGGTGGATAAGAAGGAACACCAACAGTTTTTCACTGTTGATGTATAAGAGTTTTTGATGTATATTCTCGTGGATATGTGAATTTTCGTCCTTGTTGGTAAAAATGCGTCTCTGGATAATAGTGGTCGATTGATAACAGCATTATATAACGCGCGACACATGTACTGGCATTAGTAGCCTAATATCACTAAAACATGGTTGACACCAAAAAACATTGTTGTTGAAGAAGTGTACAAGACTGTAAAGGAAAACTTGGATGAATTTTTCTCAGCAATGAATATGAGTTATTGAAAAAAATTATGGCCTTTTAAGAGCGGGCAGACTTAAGAAATGAAGAGATGAGATGATGATTTGAAGATAATATGGGCATCATTGAAACAACTGAGGCACGGCAACTGACTATACCTGAGTACACGAAAAGAATTCTTGAAGTAAAGTAGCACCGATATTTGGGAGACAATAGTAAGAAGGAAGAGAACCCAATAGAAACTTTGGGGACAGGAAATGAAAAAGCAATGGCGAGTTATCAATTGGAGAAACAGACCGGTGAGGAAGGGGAAAGTGACGAGTGGCGAGTTATCAATTGGAGAAACAGAGCGGAGAGGGAGGGGAAAGTGTCGAGAAACGCGGACGGTATAGGCTACTTCAGTTTGCATCTTATAATGATTATGACGTCGATATAGACGACGACGATGCTGATAATTAAAAAGTTATCCTATACTATTAAACGAGCAATAATTGTTTGTCTGTAAATTTTTTTTCCGAAACGGCTCGAGGAATTTTCTCGGAAGTTGGTACTTAAGTGTATTTTGACACCAGGAATCGATTGGACTCGGTCTCATTTTCCGCAAAATTCGTCTAAGGGCCACATCTGAGGGCCTTTATTTTAAAATATCGCGGGACCGATACCGCGCGACAATTAATTATTGCTAGGCAACTGTAATTTCTAACCAGCTTTCTTACCGTACAGATAAATAAATTACAGAAACCGTCGATAAATGCAAACAGCGCAGTATCGATATGTTTATATATGAAGAAGAATACTATTAAACGAGCAATAATTGTTTGTCTGTAAATTTTTTTTCCGAAACGGCTCGAGGAATTTTCTCGGAAGTTGGTACTTAAGTGTATTTTGACACCAGGAATCGATTGGACTCGGTCTCATTTTCCGCAAAATTCGTCTAAGGGCCACATCTGAGGGCCTTTATTTTAAAATATCGCGGGACCGATACCGCGCGACAATTAATTATTGCTAGGCAACTGTAATTTCTAACCAGCTTTCTTACCGTACAGATAAATAAATTACAGAAACCGTCGATAAATGCAAACAGCGCAGTATCGATATGTTTATATATGAAGAAGAATAAATAGCTGTTGCAATCAATGTAAATAACCAAAATAAGAGTTGAGACGAGCAATAATTGTCCGTCCGTGTATAATTTTTTTCCCGTAACGGCTTGAGGAATTTTCTCGAAATTTTTACATTACCGAAATTTCATTACATTATTATTCAAAAACGTTGTGTCTGTTTATTCAAAGGTTTATTTGAAAATTGTAGGTGAGCTATTTCAGAAATTAATCGATTTGTGTGATCATTTTCTTTGTCTTTTACAGTGATTTTATTCCAATCACTTATTTAGTGTTAGATCTGCTCAGTAAAATACAAAAATAATTGCAATTTTTCTCTGCTCAGTGATCTATTTACAATAGAAAACCATTACAGTGTTTGTGCAAGTGCAAAGCGACTCAAATTCTTGCTCGGTTGGTAATTTATATAGTTTTTTAAGAAGGTAAGTGTCATCACCTTAGGTTACATATTACTATTCTGTGCACACCCACCAACCATTGGACACTGTGCAACATTATTTATACTTCCAGTCTTATGCTCAAGTTCTTTTAAATATTTTTGGCAGAAAAAAATCAATTTGAAAATGTTATTTTTTAGATGCCTCGCGGACGACCTCCTAAACGGCGAATTTTTAATAACTTAAGGCCACCGCAACAAAGACAGCAAGAAAATGAGTTACCACAGCCTCTTCAGGAAATAACGAATGTCAGAGACGAACTTTCTGAAAATAATCCTATCAATGCTATTTATGAAAATCAGGCATCCACTTCAAGACCCCTTCCCCTTCCCGAAGTAACAAATGCCCGAAAACAAGTTCCTCAAAATAATACTAACAACGTCATTTATGAAAATCAGGCATCAACTTCTAGACCTGTGCGAAGTGCCAAGAATGATTGTATGAATAGACTAAATGAAGTATTCAGAGAGCTTAACGATTACCAGTCGCAAGAATTACGTGAGCAAATAAGGGAGATAAATAATAAACGCAGAAGATTGGCAGAATCAACAGAAGAGCGTGAACGACGGCAAGAAAACGATCGATTGCGAGCAAGTAAAAGGAGAGCTGAAGAGTCACCAGAGCAAAGAGCTCAACGGCTTCTAATCATTCGATTACGAGCAAGTCAAAGAAGAGCTAAAGAAAATGAAGAAAGACGTCAGCAGCGATTAGAGGAGCAACGTCGCCGGAATGAAAGACGTCGAAGAGCTCTGCTATTGAACCCTTTACGAACATACAAATTAGATGTCACTTCTGATGTATCCAATCACACATTAGGAAATTTTAATGTTGCTTGCTTGCATTTTGGCGCTTTGCATTTTACGGAAGAACGTGTTAGCAATCGAACCCATAGAAATTCTTTCGGAGACTGCTGTTTGCATGGCCCCATTGAGCTGCATCCACCTAAATTTCCAAATGAGTTGGTGCGACTATTTCTTTATTGTCATCCATTAACTGATGAATTTCATAAAAGAATACGTAATTTAAATGCATGTTTTGCAATGGCTTCATTCACCGTGGATGATAATCGAACCATAAACAATCGAGGAATTTATACGTTTATTGCAGCAGGGAATGTTTATCATAAAATTAACGTGGCTGCTCATCCAACTCAAAATTCACAAGGTGAGTTTGAACGACCTCGATATGGACAGATGTACTTCCTCGATAATGAAGATGCTGTCAATGAACGTGTCAACATTCCACTGAATAATGGAATTAGTGTCCCATTAATGAACCTGTTGGAAGGAATTATCCGCTCAAAAAATCCATTTGTACAAGGTTTTATGATGATGCGAGAGGTTGAAGAAGAAGTGAACCAGCGTGCTGCTGAGGAAAGAACTGAACCACCTTACGTGAATCTTCTCTTTGCATTGCCCGAGGGTGCAGACCACAGAATGTGTAACATTCCATTCCAAAATGATGTTCGCGCCGTGGTCACTTTGAATGCCGAACAAAGTTTTCCAAATAATGAATTAGTTATTCGACAGTGAGGTAAATCCATTGTTACAATGAGGAACATCGACCAACGGGTCGAGCCATTCACTTACCCTCTATTTTATTCCAAAGGTACTTTTGGATATTCCATAGATCTACCATTAAGAACTCCGTATGCGAGTCGTCGTCACCTTACAAGACTTGAATTGGCTCAATATAGAATTGCTTTTCGGCCACAATTTACTCAATTTCTTCCACTCGAGAATCCTGTAAGAAGTCCTGATCTGCGTCTCCTAAATTTTAACGCTCTACATTATGGTGGTAAACTTTTCCAACAGTACCTCGTTGATACTGCTATAAGAGTTATAAAAGATCAAATTGATTGGATTAAAGCTAATCAAAAAAAAATTCTTGCTGATAATTACGCTTCAGTTACCAATTTCATAAACCAACTTGCTGAACAAAAAAATGCTACTGTTGGGGAAAAACTTATATTACCTTCTTCATTTCCTGGATCTACAAGATATTACGCTGAACATTTTGAAGATGCTGTGGCCTTAGTTCGTCGTCTAGGATCGCCGGATTATTTCATTACGATGACATGCAATCCTGATTGGTCAGAAATTAAGGAACCAGCAAGAATACAATTCCATGATCAAAGTCTTTTAAATCAACCAGGTCAAGATAGACCTGACCTCGTTGCAAGGGTCGCAAAAAAAATGTTCATGAACTAATTGATGATTTGGATACAAAAACAAATTTTTGGTAAAGTTGCAGCTTATGTGTACACTATAGAATTTCAATAGAATTTCAAAAGCGAGGTCTTCCCCACATGCACTTGCTATTGATTATGTCTTCTCAAGACAAAATATATAACGTCGAGGAGCTTGATGACTTGATTTCTGCTGAAATTCCTGACGACGACCCAATACTGCGAGATTTGATGATTAAATAGATGATACATAATCCGTGTGGAGAGCATAACCAAGAAGCTCCATGTATGATCAATAAAGATGGAAAAATGAAGTGTCGCTTCGGATTTCCAAAATCATTCAAAGACTTTACATCTTTAGTTGAAGATGAAAAAAAACAATTATCGACGTCGTTATGATTCGAGAATGGATCCAAACAGTCCAGACTTTTCACATCATCATGCTGTTTATCGTAAGGATAGTCAAGGTAGACGAACAACAAGAGACAATCGCCATGTTGCTTCATATAACGCTTACCTTTAAAAAAAATTTAATTGCCATATTAATGTAGAATACGTTGGTAGTATAAAAGCAGTTAAATATCTTTATAAATATGTTTACAAGGGACATGACTGTGCATTTGTCAAGGTAATTCAAGATCAACGAACATTAAATTACAGTGAAGCAGAAACATCTGTGCAAGGTCGATGCATCACACCTCCAGAGGCATGCTGGAGTCTCTTTGGCTATGAAATCCAGAAAAAAAGTCACACTGTTCAACGTTTAGATATTCATCTACCTGGACAATATCGAATGGCAAATATTGAACAGACGCAGGAAGATTTAGCTGACGTAGGCCAAAGAGGTTCAACTTTAGAAACTTACTTTAGACATAATTCACATTCGAAGCAGCAACAACAAAATCAAGTCCACAATGAAAATCAACAAGAAATATATTATTATTATTATTGGCAGATGCCAGAGCACTTTAGGTGGATAGGAAGTAACAGTGTATGGCAGCCCAGGGTCAGGCGCCTTTGAGTTATTGGTAGAGTTCACAGCATAAACTTTGTTTCGGAACCAGAACTTTACCATCTACGGCTATTGCTCTACCACGTCAAGGATGCTACAAGCTTCTATGACCTTTTATTGGTAGAAGGAACAAGATACGCTACATATAAACAAGCCTGCCTAGCTAGAGGACTAACATATGATGATCAACAATGGGTCGAAGGTTTGAGAGAATCTGCCATGTCAAAAATGCCTTCAGTAATGAGAACACTATTCACACAAATTCTTATTCTTGGCGCTCCTGACAATCCTAAGGCTTTATGGGATATGTTCAAAGAAGAATTGGCCGAAGACTTTATTAGAGAGGCCAGACGTAATTACACTTCTATTGAAGAAGCGATAAAAAGAGCTTATCGGATCATTGCTTACAAATTGGACACAGAAGCTACAGAAGGTCAAAATTTCCGCTTCTGGGTACAGAGATACAATATGGACGATATAGACAATTACGAAAATCAGTTGAATGAAGAAATAGTAAACGTTGATGAATACCCAGAATTGGGGGAAAGCATGTATCAACGTCTTCGAGGAAGACAATTAGAAATTGTGGATCGAATTTTAAGTGCTGCTGAAGGTCAATCGAGCAAAGATGCTTTTTTATTGATGGACCTGGTGGTACGGGAAAAACTTTTATTTATAAGACACTATTCCACATTCTTTCTGGAAGAAATTGTAATGTAAAGTGCATGGCGTTCACTGGAATTGCGTCTATCTTACTTCCTAATGGTCGAACATCCCACAAAATATTTGGACTTAAAGTTCCTTTAACTGCTAAATCTGTTTTAAATATAAAACCAGGATCTTCGAAAGGCAGGGAACTCGCTCAAGTTCAAGTTTTTTTAATGGATGAAGCACCCATGTTACCTAAGTATGGAATGCATAATATGGACCAATTGCTTCGCGCTCTGGGCAATCCACATTTACCATTTGGAGGAGATTTTCGACAGTGCTTGCCTGTTCAACAACGTGCCAACAAAAGTGAACTGATAGATCTATGCATAAAAAGAAGTAACCTTTGGCAACATTTCCATCTCTTTTCTTTGACTGAAAATATGCGTGTAGATCCAGAGCAAAGAGATTTTGCTGAATATTTGTTGAAGGTCGGGAACGGAGAGTTGCCTGTAAATAATATGGACGAAATTGAGCTACCAGTAGATATTCTTTCTAATGGAAATCTAATTGATGAAGTCTTTGGAAACTGTATTATAATAATAGATTTCAAGATATGAAAGACAGAGCTATAATTGCTCCTTTGAACAGAGACGTAACAAAAATTAATGCTGAGATCATTGAAAAACTACCTGGAGATATCAAAATTTATCACAGCTACGACTCTGTAAAAGGTCAACCAGAAGGAGCTCTTCAATTCACTTCAGATTTCCTTAATTCTGTTGACATAGCCGATTTACCGCCACATGAACTTAAGTTGAAAAAGGATACTATAATAATGCTTTTACGAAACTTAGACATTACAGAAGGGCTTTGCAATGGAACTAGATTAAATATTACAGAGTTGTGCAATAACATTATCAAAGCTAAGATAATTACTGGAGAAAAATCGGGTCGAGAGGTACATATCCCAAGAATTACATTGGATTCTAACAAAGGTCAACTTGGCTGTACCATGCAAAAACATCAATTTCCCGTAAGACCGGCATTTCTATGACAGCTCACAAGTGAGTACGTTGGTGTTGACTTACGAACACCAGTTTTTATGCATGGAATGTTATACGTCGCTTTTTCCCGAGTTAAAAGGAAAGGCAGTTTAAAAGTTCTTCTACCACAAGAAAATCCTCGACACACTCGTAATATAGTGTGGAAAGAAATATTGAAAGATATTGAGTCTAATAATAATGTACAGAATAATCTACAAATGGATACTGATGATGAACATCTTTTTTTGGATATTCCAGACAACTTGGATGATTTCAACATGACTTTTTTACAAAATATTGTACAAAATTAAATTTTTAAATATATTGCTGTGTATATATATATATATATTATGTATGTTTGTTAATATATATAATATATAATATAATATGTTTGTTAAGTATATAATATATTATGTTTGTTAACCTACATGATGAGTTATAAGATTACTATTTTAGTTTCCCAATTTCATAAAATTCATTTCCAATTTCTAAATTAATATTGTAAAATGCAAATCTGTTTTTGTTTTGTTATGTAAAAAGAAAAATGTAAAATCTTATTAAAAAAATTATTTTTTATTTGAAACCGAGCTAAGCTCGGTCCCCCGGTACTTGTAATTAAGTATACTCAACGTATTACGAAGGCTAAGTAGCAACACAAGTAACACAGGGCTCGAAGTATCTAAAAGATTAAAACAAGATGTCCCTTACAACCAAACTCTCTTCAAAGTAAAAGTCGAGAAAAAAAACTCTAGGAAGATTCAGAACTAGCGAATACCGGTAATTATTACGGCGACCTAACTCAATGTTTTTTTTTTAATTTGCTTGTAGCCATTAATGCACAAAGACGACGACGACGTTAATTAATATTTCGGAAACTTATTAAAGAGGATAGGGAAACAGGGAATGGTGAGATGTATAAAAAAGAGTAAAGCCAAAAGAGAATAGGAACAGAAACTAATATTAGAAGTAGGAGAAAACGCAAATCAAACTGTCGAATACAAGTAGGCTATCTAGAGATAAATATTTTACAGCACAACCATTTGACGCTGTAATTAAGGAAAGTAATTAACTAGTATCATTGAAAGTTACTATTCTACTGAAGATAGTGTTATTTAGCACAATCATCATAGCAACTGGAATAGTACGGATATATATAACGGAATGCAGAAGAGAAAACAGCATAATAATCATAAATTGGCAATCACAAGGTACAATAAAATCAGGCAATCCAACATAGCGGCCGACAAAAGCTAACCACGGTTCGGAGCGGCCTTTAATTTTAGATATGTACCTAAATATTTTACTCATTGTAGATTTTAGCGGAACAGAAAAATACGTAGAAAACGAGAAAAATCTAAAGTTTTACTCACTTTACAAGTGAATTACACAGAAATTAAATTATGTTTTCGAGATTTCATTTTCCTGAGGACGTGTCTATCATCTATTATGTGGTGCCTGTTACGTCAAAAAAATCTACCACTTGTTGTTTATCGAATTCACAATATACAAGGTTGGGCTTTTCTACAGCCTAATGTAAATCATTATCTGAAGCTTCGCAATTTTGGTTGTACTGTAGTAAATGTGTTTGATATCTCCTCCACGGCGGAGAACTTTTGCGACAATTCTCGAATAAATCGGCTTAGACACTGGAGCAACGATCACTGTTTCGTCGTTACAAGTAATCCATTCTCAGTGTCTAAAGCGAATAAAATGTTTCCATTTGTTGGGTACAAATGTTGGAATCTACACGGACCCCGGCGAGGATCCCCCTCGTCGCCCTTTTCGCCACACGTGGACCAAGATAACAGGAGTTAGATGGAGACTAGATAACTGATAAGAAAATGACGGAGACTTCAGAGGCGATGGCTAATGGCATTATCGAGAAAGTAGAGATTGGAAAAAAACAATAAATCAATCGACAGTTCTATCAGTCTTCACACACATTATATATAGACCTATATATATACGTAAGGTACCTGTGCCAAATAACGCCACCTTAACGTTTGAAGTCAAATAGCTTTTTAACTATGGTAAATAAAATTCTGAAAAAAATTGTGAGTAACCTTTAATCGATTTCCAACACGCAAAACACAATTAATTTTAGAAAATATTATTTTATAAATTATAGTAACATAAATAAAAATAACTTATATTGTGGCGTTATTAGGAACATAGGTTCTAAATAACGCCACCTGTTTTTATGAGTTTTAAAAAAGTACAATTTCAACTCACGTATTCAGTATTAACTAATTTTTTTTACCTAAATATATTCGCTGAGGCAATAGAAAGAAAAAAATTATTTGCACTAAAAATGTATTTATAAAAATAGATTGAGAAATAGGAAATTAGTGGACAACTTGGTTTTTCAAATTAAGACAATTGAAAATAAGATTTAAAATTAGTTTATTTTATTATGCCTTTCTATAAAGTTAATTACTTAACTGTCTTGAATCTTCATTTTGTAAAAATAATACATGTGAACTACGAAATTTACATATAATGACAATTTAACCCTAAATTTTCTTTAAAATGAATAGTTTCAAACAGTAAACTAACACCTTAATTAAAAAGTATTCAAATAATTTTCAAAATAAGATTAATGAACTTTATACTGAGTTATAATACTAAGTTAAAATAAAATAAGTAAACCTACAGTAAATTTAAAAATACCCTTATAAAATGATACTGACTATTTCTTATAATTGCAAAAAGCATACGATGTAAAATTAGCACTTAAAGTAAACTAGTAAAATGATTTCATATTATAAACTTATTCAGAATCCACACATTCGGGACACCGGTAAAGACTAAGATTTGTGCTTTTTGTTACCCCACCACACTTGTCATGCAGATACCTGAGACATACACTACACAGAGACATATCTTCAACTTGGTCTTCATCACAAATGAAGCACAGCCAAGACCCTGAGCTCGTTTCTGCTGGAATATTCTTGGTTTTGGTTTTCTTCTTGGCTGGTTTTGCTTTGTTTTCATTTGGGTGTATAGTGATCGAAATTTTAAAAATTTTAATTTCTCGATCAAGTGGCACGTTCACACACTCGAGTCGACGGACACAAGCCCGGGTCGTAAATAATGACGAATTAGGGACACGTCAGACCCGACGCCAGTGCGAAGACAAGGAAAAAACGTCTGTGTACACGACACAATAAGAATTTAAGGAACGTCGTTGACAGCTCAAAGTTTGTTACAATTTACAACACCTAGCGAACGAAACAAAGACTTAGTCCAGCTGCCTGGTTACGCAGAAATGAAATGGAACACATGCTGTGGGGGTGAGTTGTAACGAGCACAAATAAGAAAGGCAACACCCAGCAACAAAGGGGTACAGAGAAATCTCGACAAACATATAAACAATAGAACGTAAACTTAGTGAATACTGAAAGTACGCCCTGCCCAGCATGAAAACAAACCATGACAGCTAACTAAATTTACAGCTAGAAAGCGTGGGATTCGACTAGGGACGTCTCCGGCGAAGAGTTGATAATCGGCGGAACGAGCGAAGAGTAAATTGAACAATTGACCAGGACACTGCAGACTGTTAACAAAAGCTAAGTCAGAGAACCTCGACAACGTCGAAACAAAGGTTGACAGACAGGCGAGGGAATTGCTCTAGTTTCTGAGAATCTGTACAACGTTCGTCGCTGGAATATTCCGGGGATGTCGGCGACCAACCAGCGTTGGGCATCTTCCTAAAGAACTCGTGGAGAGAGTAAGAAGGGTTCGAACAACGAATCGGGAAACCGATGACAAGATCTACAGGGTAGTAGGAATTTAAAGGAACCTATCACCAATCCGAAAGGGCGTGGAAATATAGAATTTGGCCTTCTGGGTAGTATGTTTGATAAAAACAGTTTGCGAGGACGCGGAGCGGCAGTCTGTAAGTAAGTCTGTAAGTAAGTCAGTAAGTTAATACGACAGTAAGACAGTTGGTTATAGTAGTAGTTGGAGCGGTAATACAGTTAGTAATTGAAATAGTTTGCGCGACTTACCGAACTTTTAACTCGGTAAACTCGTAACCATGTCGCGGTCATAAGTGAACTTAGACATTCAATACAATCTCAATTACACAAAAGTCTGTTCGACAGTTGTATGAGTTCCGATAAGCCACAGTGCGTACAAACATAACTATCATTAAATATCAGTGCGTACGTGACTTTAAACTACGACCGACACGCAACATAATAATACAAGTGATTAACATTCTGTGAGTATAACAGTGGGGACAATTCAAACACTATTACATCATAATGATTCGCTATGTTGAACATTTGAACTGAATGAACTATACCGAACACAATTACGCACATAGAATACACTACGTCCAAGATAGATGAAATAGTTAATTATGAACACGCACACAGCAAACTCTAAGAGTAATTCATCTTAATGACGATATTGACATCTTAACACTTGAACTCCAAACACTCGACACCAGCGGGGAATACAACAACACAATACACATAACGAGAGTGGAAATTAGTGAAGTGAAGTGAAGTGTTCTCCAATTAACAGTGATTAGGATGTACGACGAGTCCACCAGCGGATGTCATCTTACGCCGATGGAATTTTGGATAAACCCTTTTGCAAGATAAGCCTTTATGTTTATTAAATCTTAGTGATACATATACTACTGCACTGTCTCATCTTTTCAAAGAGCTACTCCCGAGAGATTTTATAAAGTTATATAAATCATAAATCTTATAAAGTAATTTTAAAGTAATTCATCTGAGCATAATGAACGCATTTAGCTAGGGATAAAATATATTTGATTGCTATTTGTTTGTATATGTATATTATTTGTTGTATTTGAATGTACCATATGTTTGTGTTTTCAGGAAACAACGAACGAATATTATTGTAATTTTGTTATTATGTGTTTTAATTATGTATTTGCAGGACATAGTAACTTACTTAACTAACAATATAATAAATAAGTAATTATTTTTTTATATACTTAAATCTTGCGTTCATTATTGCAAATTAACCTTGACAATTAATTTATCACATTCTAAGCATTTTCATAAAGAGTCTCAGAGTTATGCTAATTATCAATGGACACAACCAAATCGACCATTGAAATGTCCGATTAACAGGCTCATACAATCATATTGATTTGACAACTATGTTGAGTCTAATCCGACAAATATAAGTTACTTTCATATGTGTATTAACATTAAGGTCAATTACAACTCTGTTTGAATACATACAATTAGTACACGAAGTTAATTAGACCCAATTTACCAATTTATAATTGGATAATTCAATAATAATCATAATTAGCATAATTACACTAAATATAAATGGCACGGCAAACATAATTACTCAATTAATTGCCAATTCCGTTTATATACGTTAAATATAAATGGCTCCCAAAGAGCGTGGGGCATAACAAGTTTAATTAGAGTTAAATTTATCAAAGGTGTTTCCCTTTGTTTTTTGTAGTTGGGTTATTAGTCTTATCTTGACATTCAAAAAGACATACGTCAATCTTTTGCCCTCTGTAATTTAACGATTTTCTTCTGAGTTTGCTTGTCAACGGACGTCTTCTTTTTGGAGTAGAGAGAATGGAAGAGAATGAGTATGAGGAAGTTTTTTCAGGAGTTCTTAGATGTTCTATGGATGAAGAAGAAACAGCTTCTGGGGAGTTTAAAACAGGATTAATGTGAATAAAGGTATGTTCATGTGACTGCTGTGGTGTTTCAGTTACTACAGAAACATATTCGGGTTAACTTCTTCTGATGAACTGCGCCTACTGATTCCTACTGTCTCTGACGTTTGCAGTTTACTGGCCTGGTTTCCTGAATCCGTCTCTTCTGGGATATTTTGAGTAACTGTCGAAGGAGCATAAGCTTTCTCGGGAATAATACTGGGATCAAATGAATAAACACCCGTACCCTTAAACCCATTCTGAATATTACTTGCGGTCATACAGCGTGCCCAAACTTTACTAAATACTGCCCCGAAGTCACTTTTTCTCAACTGAATTGTTTTGTTTCGGTCAAAGAATGCTAACACCTCATGATCCCAATAGGTTTCGAAGGCTTTAAATACAGATTTGTCCATCGGCTGGAGCTCATGAGTAGTGTTGCTAGGAAGACAATATAGAGTGATCCCAAATTTGTCTGCTTCTGCTGCGATGTTTGCATCTCAATGAGAAGATGCACCGTCAAATATAAGCAGAATTTCACCTGCCACTTTGTGTCGAGAAAAGTGCTGCAACCAGTGAATGAAAGTAAGCGTCGTCATTGAGCCTTTCCCAATCATTACAACCCCTGATCCGATTGGCATATCCCTTTTCCAATCTGGGTTCATTCTTTGCCCTTTGAAGATGACCATTGGGGGAACTATGTTACCAATAGCATTAGCACAGGCAACCACAGTTACATTTTCAGCATGTTCTGGTGCAACTAGATGAACGCGTTTAGCACCTTTTCGAGCGAACACTGTTTGCTGATGATGGATTGTTAGTCGAGTTCCTTTCTCGTCGATGTTGTAAATTCTTTCAGGATGACTTATAAAGTCTTTCTCAATCATTACTTTACGAAGCTTCTGAAAGTGATCTTCTACGATAAACTTATTCAACTTCATTTCACGTGCTGGATTCAATTTGGCTTTCCTTGTAGCTACTTCCGGATGGCGAATTAAAAATAACTTAAGCCATTTCCTTCCTGCTGATCTTTTTTGGATATCAAAGGGGTGCTTGATGTTGTTAAGGATACAGAATTTAAAAACTGAGTGTCGCAAAAACTTAGACGTTTCCGGCATTCCAATGTCACACAATCGAAATATACGTGAGCATAATTCATCTTCCATCTCCTTTGTCAAGTAGGGGTTTCGACCTAATTTCTTGATCTGCGAACCGCTTTTTAAATGGTCCTCCTTGGTATGTTGAACATCTTTGCAGCTCCTTGAACGCTTTGGCCTTCATCAACAGCCCTCATAGCAGACTGAAGTTGCTCCTGTGTCCAGCGAGCTCTCTTCTGCCTAGAAGTGAAGCTACTACCAGCATTATCTATTTCTTCACCGTTCTTCATTGCTGCGTACACTTCAAGCTGTTGCCGCTTTACGGTTTGTATTGTGTTTCATCAATTTCTGAGCAGACAAGAAAGACAAACACCATCAGAGAAACTACGACACATTTATGGAAACAAATAAGAAAATACACACGTGATGCGTACAAATTAAAAATTTTATATGAAACAATAAATAAAAAAAACATGTAATTCAATGACGAAATATTTTATCGTAAATTTATATACTTTATTTATTAATGTGTGTGTAGAATTGTAATAACATAGTACACTGTTATTCTAATTAACTAGCACATATTGCTGTTAAAAGACATGGGTGTCAGTGGTTGTAGACCTTTAACGCCACCATGGCGTTAAAGGTCTGCAGGCTGTAGAGGTAATGGCGTTACAGGTACTGTATACTAGGTACATGATGGTGTTTTCCTTTCAATTTCTGAAATGATGTTGTTTTGCGTAATTATCATTACACAATTTGAAAGAGCAGATCACGGGCTTCAAGAAAATATATGGTTTTTAGTATTCACGCGCTAAATTCAATATAAACAACTATGAAAACATCTTACCTGATTTAACAAGGACCCTACCGGACACGTGCACAGCTCACAATGGCGTCTCTGCCGTCTCACGTATGCCAGCTAACTGATTCAACTTTTGGATTTGCCAAAAGGATGGCAGCAGCGTACAGGCTAGTAAATGTCTCTTGCCTTCATCCGTTTTAGTTTTCGCAAACAGCTGGTGTGGCGTTAAAGAGGTACATGGCGTTATTTGGCTTAGGCACCTTATATATATTTTTTTCACATAATAATTTGATACAATGTGTAAGTGTCTGCGAAAGGAAAGACAGAAAGTATCGTTTTCAATAAGTTTGGTAAAAAAGTCTTTTTTTAACCAAACTTTCAATATTTGTTAGCGTTACGGATTTCGCTCTGTAATAAAGTTTAAAGACAATACTTTGGAATTTTGAATATAACTAATGTCTACAAAATTTACATTGTAGAATTGAAAATAATATTAAATGTGTATGCATTTAATACTTTTCCATTCGGATTGTCTGGAATCAGGACTTCTTGTGTGGCATGATGGCGGGAGGCTGTTGTGTTTACTGCAAATGCTGTATTTAGTTAAATTTAATTACAAATGAAAATCTGATTACATTGTTGTAAACGACATATTACAGCTTAACGAATTTTTACAAAGTTTAAACAATGAGTGGAAATTATCGCCAAACATTTTCACATGATTGTGTTTTAGTAGGATCATTCAAAGTAAAGCCTACAGAGGCAAGTTTCAGTCATGTGATATACTGTACTTAAACTGCACAGATATCCGTCTGTTGGCCTATCTAAATATCGCGTCTTCCACTACAGCAAAGTCCCTGCAAATCAGTTTGTTATGCGAAATGTTTTTGTCATATGCGTTCTATTTGTTAAAAGTCATTAACAATTATCATTTTATCCCTACAATTTAACATAAAGTGACCAACATTTCATTCGTTACACGTTATTCGCGTGCGTTGTAGAGGAAATATTTCATGTAGTATGTTCATGACGTTGTAAAGGGTACAGAAAAAAAGTGAAGAATCGATGCGGTAAATTCTAATAGGTACAGCTTACTGGTTTAAAATGAGCAAATCGAAGTCTAAGGCGACACAAAATTAATTAGTCATTTACAGTTTGTTCGAGCTCATTTATTTGTCTGGCCGGGAAATATGTGGGCAACGTTTCCCCTTGAATTGGAGCCAACATATGTAACTTTACAGTAAACAACACAGTTCCACATCCAGTACGATGAAACCGTTCTTGTAAACACCAAGTAGGCCTACTTACAGCACAAGCACAAACAATAAAATACGGTTCTGTTTATAATACGCCAAGCGAAATCTCAAATAAAGTTCAGTTCGATGAGACATTTTGTTACAAGACTAACCATCAGATCCCACCCCCTATTTTGCACTGGGCGAAAAACCAAAAGACAAAAATGAAGATACTATCGAGAAGGAAATATATTTGTTGTATACAAACGATTAGTACGGAATGAACATCCACGTTAATAAGTAGCTGTAATAAGTGACAACCATCCAAATCTCCGTCCGGGAGGCAAGAAATATGCTTATTGTCTACAGTAATATTCTATACTGTAGTACAAATATTTGTCTTATGTCGGATGAGTTTAAGACACTTTCTACCAATTTAAGACGGACACGCAACCCTTCGTAGCGCAGAATATCAAACCTCACTCATCGTTCTATGAGACGTTTGTTATTTTAGTTTTTATTCGGTAAATCTTCTGTGGAATCTAAACTTTGATGGAGAAAATAAATTGTAATCGATAAGCTTTCCGATGATATCGGGATAAACAGGAAATAAACAGGCGTGAATTAGTGAATTAGCTTTTATTAAATTGGTCACTTATTCTGACTCTCGCGTTTGTTGGAGGAGTCTAAAATAATTTTTCATAAATCATTTTCAAATCACGTCGAACGAAAACGTTCTCTCTCACCAGTGTCCGCCCAGAAGTATCAAAACTAAGGAAAATGCCTTAATTGAATTCTAACTCTAAAAAAAGCATTTAGGTAACTTTGATCATAAAACGTAATGAGACTACAAGAATTTGCTAATATAATTTGAAAAAGTCGGGTCGTGTTGATACACTGGTGCATTTGAAGGTAGTGGTCTGCACTAACTGACTTTCGAAGAAGAATTATAAGACAATTGGCGGTATACTGTAGAAGAATTAGGACACGACCCTAGTCGAAAAAAAGAATAAATAAGAATTTTTACTATTCTGAATTTCGCTACAACAATACAATACATTATTAAAATTACATCACGATGGTCTGCTTTCAGTGGTTTGACAAGTTTCAGCGGGTACGTCATTATTGAATTACAGTAAAGAGCTACATTGTGTGTGTGTGTGTGTGTGTGTGTGTGTGTGTGTGTGTGTGTGTAAACGTTTGACGCAATCGGTGGAGTGTATGCACACAATAAAAGCCCACTTCTGATCCTGTCTGAAACTAACCTTGGAGATGCGAGTCCCTTTCAAGAGTTCGGTTCAACCGACACTTTGCAAGAATGGCTAACCAAAACAAGTGACTCCAGCCTATATTTTTTTTTTTGCTACAGATATTCGTGACGGAAAAGGTACTATCTAAACTTGTACTGAAACAATCACAGATAATATTTTCTTGTGCGAAGTTAATGATACTTGAATAACAAAGTTTTCCAGCAGTAGCTTACAACGTCTTCCAATAGCTTAGGCCTACAAAGTCTTATTTATATTTCAGATTTCGTCAAAAACAAGTCGAATACAAGAGATGATAACCGTTTACCAAAACCTAACGATAATCAAGTAACTATTAAATAAACTGTAATAGAAATCCTGTACATCGGATGTACTGTTGCTGGTAATAATCTTACCTTACGTCTAATCTTGAGACTTTCTTAGTGACCTGTGAACGGAATGGTTGATTGCTGCATCTACAATTATTTAAAATCCAACCAACTTGCAATGATAGTTAACCTCACAATTTTATACTGTGGTTAGTTTCACTTCAATTTCTTAGAAGGTCAACATGTGACCATTTTAACTGAACACCTGCTTATTGATTGAAGCCTACAATCTCTTGATGGTGGAATTTGGGATATGAATTTGGTTTTTAATAACTCGGAAAATGAGCGTTGTTTATTTTCGTAACATATATAGGAGTTACCAAACGGTACGTTTTTTGATGGAGGGTAAGGTTTCAATGCTATAACTGAGAGGATCATGACAGTTTGCAAAGGTTAGACAATACTGTAAATACTGAATCACATCGTACTCTCTTAAAATCAGGATTTTGTCAGAACCACCTTCAAATATTTAAAACATATTTTGTATCAGTCTCAAGCATAAATTTTTAGCGATAGCGAAGACTCTCATTTCATATCAACTCATTCACCCATTTCAGTACTTACTTGTTAATAATTTCAGTTTTCGCACCTAATTATTACTTCTGTGATTAATAAAAGTGATAACATTGTAATACTATCAGAAGATCACGTAATTTTTAGACCATATTTCCGTTCTGTGCGTGTGTAATGAACGTTAGCGCAATCCCAATAGACAATATTTGAATACAGTAAACTATTTAGTCATGACTACCGCTGTGGACTTCAGTCACACCGTTTATCGCTTTGATTTCGTTGGTGTTAATTTTTTTGAGTCGTCCGTTTTCTCAGGCGTTTAAACGCGTTTCCTTCCCTGAAGCTATGGAATACCAGTCCTTAGTCTGCAAAGTCGACTCACTGATATGAGCCACAAATTTGTTTTTTGTCTACCTCTGCTTTTTTGTATCTAATACAAATATCACAGGCGACAGGAGTTGCAATTTGTGAATATAATATAATTGAGAATTCACAATACGAGAGTTGCAATCTACTTAGCTTAGGTCGAAATTTCTCATTTTCAGAATATATTTCGTATCGGACGTAAATATCAATAGTAATATTCAGTTAATAATATAGTTGAATATCCGAGAAAACGAATTGACATATACTATGTATCAGACGAAAGGGAAGACCAAGAAACCGCTGGCAGAACAATGTTCGGCGAGACTTCTGAAGGGACAGAACCTAGACAGCAACAAACTGTTGGAGAGCAAGGTTAAAGGAGGTCAAGGCTTAGTAGAACAAGCATATTATTTGTTGTAAAGCAGCTAATAAATCGCACAAATAAGATGGTATAAAATTAATGAATCCCATTTATTATTCTTCACATAAGGTGACAAATATTATAGTTTAATTGAAGTAATTCAGACATATCGCCTCGTGAGTTTTAAGCGTCTCATCTCATTAGTTCCGAGAAGAATGTTACAGCACTACAATAGTCGCTATAAAACTAACTTATACCAGTTTTAGCAGTAGGTTAACTGAACTCTATTCTCGTTTGGCAGTTGATTATCTGAACTACATTCTGTATTCTAAAATAAAATTTTTATATAGGCTAATGAATGAATGCCAGGTGTCTGTATCGACAAATTTATAAAATATCGGTCTCTGCTCTAAACACTCAAAGAAAGAATATGCCTCTTGTGCCCGGCAAGCCAATAATTTCATCACAAGACATATCGATGGGAACTAATAAGAGTTTTATAAATTAATGGTGTATTGAAATTCATTAACGACGTTATTATTATCTAATCTAATTCATTATAACGTGACACTTCTCCAGACCTACTAGGACTGTCGAATAGAATTTTATGGTTTACTCCAAACCATATGCTCAAGTGCATACATGCTTGTTACACGCTTCTTCGTGCATCTTCATAGTACACAGAATTGTAAATGCTGCATAGAACTTAAGTGCCCAGTTAACCTGTAGGATATGTTAAAGATGTATGTTGTAGCGAATGTAGGTTAAACCTATTTATACTCCTTCCCCCATTTCTGATTAACGTTTATACATGAACTCTAGTTGTTATATAAAATCAACTATTTTTAATACAAATTGTATTTAAATTTATTTGGTTGATGATTGCAAGCGTACCGGTATGCATTTTCTATGGATTCCTTTTTATTACATAAATATTTTATTTATTTTTTGTATTCGATAGAGCTGTAGAAATAAAATTAAGTAAATAAAACCCATAAAAAATAATTTCAGTCATTTAAAATTCCAGTCATTGCGGCATAATTACGAATCCCCGCCCTGCGAAAGCTGCAAGAGGTTGAAAATTCTAAATTTTCCTGCTTCGATAGAATTACTATAATGGCAAATTATTTTCAATAATTTCGCTCACGTTAGCCTTACTTTTAATTGTTTTTTCTCGGCTAAATTACGTTTTTATTGCAGTTTTAGCTGAACATCTTCGGAGTACACATACAATGTAACAAGTAGAACACAGACAGCGTATTGAGCGTGGTTAAAGACTGAAGGCCTCGTCTGGAGCATGACAGGTGCTCGGCAAGCACGGCAAAGTTGCAATTACAGAGTTTCTGATTCAAATAACAAGAACACATAAAATGCTTTATTGGTAAATGTGGCTCTTCATTCAAAATAGTGTGCTGTGTAATCTTCTTAACGATAACGTTGAAGTGAAACCGTATCAGGACTACAGTGAAATTCACAGTTTTATAAAATGTGATTTCTCTGCAAGTTTCGTTTAGCCTTCCCATCACTATACATCACTGGCAGTACGCGAACTATAATCGTATAATCGTAGACAGCGTCTCAGTCGGATGTGAAGTAATTCGCTCCTGACAAACAAACACACAAAGGTAGATGAAGTTTTAATGAAGAATTTCACGTGATAAGTGGAGAGACATTCGAGTGGGTAGGACTTTCGTTACGTACCGCCACACAAATCTCTTTGCAGTTGTACAATTGCTGTAACTTTGGTAAAAAGGGAATTCTAGTTTTTTAAAAAAGCAAACCAACGAAGAGAACAATAATTCCAAGAGCCCTGACAAAAATAACAAGACAGACAGAAGATGAACGGTTCGTCTCGCGCCCTGGTTTGTTTGCGTTGTCCAAACCGCGGAATCCGATGAACGCCAGGTTCAAACAGTGCAGCACGGTCGTTTGCTGGGCACAAGGTGTTAGGGTGCAGTCCACGAATACATGTATGACGTGGGAGAAGCAGAAGGAAGGATCATAGATCTTTATTACGATACACTACTACCTGAAATAAATACACGACATAGTATAATTATAAGTAGATAATACACTTTTATTGACAATCAAAATCAAAACGAATCATAATCAAACAAAGGTTATATGTGCAATCCTGCTGCCACAACAATTATTTAAAGTAACCAAAACGTTAAAAATAAACTTCGAATTAAAGGAGCCTCTTATACATTATTAATGTAGTCGAATTCAAGGGGGCCCCAAAAAGTTCGAATTATCGTAAAAATTGAATTATCAAGTTTCGTCGTATATATAAGAAGCCGTTAACATGTTAGAATTACAAGACCGCAAAACTTCCATATTTCGTTTGCTACACTGATGGCCTAGTTTTTACTATAAATAATCACCAGATATTAACCATTTTATCCTTGTTTTGGTTTTGTGAATTTCAGTGTTTAAAATTTTGTTATTTCATAAGTATGACTCTTTTGTTACGAGGTGAAATTTTGATTTCGAAACAACACGTTATACGAATCGCGATCTTTCTAAATATCTGCGTATTCATTGAAAACTGTCTTCTTTCAGAGTAAGCAGAGTCCTGTTGAAGAACTTCTCAGTCAAGCTGACCAGCTGATTGCGAATCAGAAGAACAAAGGCCAGGTGTACGTTGCTATGGCGGATTCTTTGGCTGCTGCCTGGAAAGATATTAATAACGTTCTTCAGAAAAGGAAAGAAATACTTGACCTTAATGTTAGATATCATAGGTAAGTATAGCTTAAATTTCAAAAATTTTGACTTAAGTAAATGTTTAAAGATGTAGAAAAACAGAGGAAACGGCTGCGAACAACTTGTGTCTCGTAAAGTGTAGTACTAAACGTACGTATTTTACTACTTGAAATCTAAACGCAAACTTTTTGAAAGGTAGATTGAGAATCACATTCTTAATTAGAATACTAGTTTCAATTTAGCTAATAAATAAATTCTATACTGAACATTATGCCTAGATAAACCAATCCTGTTCCGTGAGTTATTTGAGGCCATTAGGTAAATCGGAGAAGGCTGTCTCCGTCCTACAGCTCACTACGTAAAGCGTCTTGTTTACCACTATCCCTGAAGGGTAAGCTATATGTATCATGTATAGACTCAAAGAGAAAAGTTTAAGAAATACAATTGTATATATATTACGACAATACAAAAATTTCGAAGTTTTATATTTCCTGATGTTTTTCGCAACTCTGAAGTGAACATTGTACGTGTGACTTACAAAAGTAGTAAGCGAAGATTAGATGCAAACGCACAGTGAGAAAGTTGTAGATAAAAGATTATATTTTGTATTTTGTTGTAAGAACATTTTGATACAGTCGCTTGTTTGTCCATAAAAATGAGATGATTACGAAATTAAAAGCATTCGCGCCACAGCCATGTCTGTACCCCGAGACGATAGTAAATTACTAGCGCTTGAATTCGTGGTGACATAGTTCAGTAGTACGGCGTAATTTTGGAAAAATCAATTATTCGTGAACAATTCACCATCCTGTCTGTAAAAGCAAAACATGTGTAACCAATCATCCAATCATGTGTAACAGAGTCCTGTTGAAGAACTTCTCAGTCAAGCTGGCCAGCTGACTGTGAATCAGAAGAACAAAGGCCAGGTGTACGTTGCTATGGCGGATTCTTTGGCTGCTGCCTGGAAAGATATTAATAATCTTCTTCAGAAAAGGAAAGAAATACTTAACCTTAATGTTAGATATCATACACATTAGTGTATATATCAGTGTATGGTAGATATAAACTATATTTTAAAGTTTATATCTATAAACTTTGTACTATATGTTCGACCTAGATGTACCCAAGTAATAATTTTAACTCAGGAATTTGGCGAAATGTAAAGTACTGAATTTAGATTCAGGAATATTAAGTAACTAAACACATACACATTTAAACCCATTTTTTGTAACTTGAGAAAACCAGTAAAAGAAATGTTCCCTAAAAAAAGTCATAGAAATGAGTCTAGCACTGCGTAAACCTAATCGTGAGTTAGGCAAAGATAACTAAAAACCTGACATTGTGTAACAACCAAAAAATTAAAAACTTTTTTTAGTATGACCGAAAAGACGTTACATACAGCTAGACACCCCTACGCAGGCCACGAGCAATAAATAAAGAAACTGTGTGACAAGGTGTCAAGTGAACGTTTGCTTCGGACAATACAAATACGCTTCACATAGCTTTACAATAGGGAACAAGGTTGGCCGTGACAGACGCGACTCAAACACGAGATTTACAGCCTGCAAAATGTAAGATAAAGGAAATTAGTAGTAATAAAAGGTTGGTTCTGGGACAGCCACGCCCCCCTCGTTTGTTTATGTTTACATTTTTTTCACTCCCTCCACCCCCGTCTTCACCTACATACCGCCCGCGCGGTCACTCAACTCCGCTCGTTTGTTTACGTTTTTTTCGGTTTGTTTACATTTTTTCTCTCTCGCCACGCCCCCCACTCCTCTGTTTATGTTTACATTTTTCGTACGAAATTATTTTACAATGGGGAGACATAATAATATTGATGTTTTTTATTTGTGCCAGTCGTATAGTAAAATTCCAAAACAACTGATACGAGATAACGCAAATTTAATAGTTTTATAAATGATGCTTCCATCTGTTTCCGCGCTTCTCGAACACATTTCACAGCGATTGGATAATTTGTAATACACTCTCTCGATTTAGCGTAATCTTCAAATTTATAATACCTATCGCGAATCATTCCGCATTTCGGATATAAAAGTTTATGCATGAACTGGATATGCGCGATTGTCAGATATACTTTTGTTTTAAAACCGCACTTGTTGCATTTAATATTATCCGAATTAGTTATAAAAACAAAACCTTCGTTGACAAAAAAATCTAGCACAATCTGGACGGGTGTAACACGCGTTACAGACATCATAAACGAAAATCTCGTATTAACTGAAAAAATTGATACGTAAACAATACCACATTAATAAAAAAATATATCACGCCATTATCCCTTCTCCTAAACATTTGTTTACAAACAGACGCGCTCCGGCGGCGGTCGCCGAACTCCGAATGTTTACGTTTACGTTTTTCGTGTCCCAGCTTTGCGTTGTTTACGTTTGTCGGAATGTTTATGTTTACGTTTGTTACTGGGTCAGCGTGCCGTCGACGCGGCGGTCAAAGAAAACAACGAGCACGTGGTGATAGCCGCCGCGTCGGCGAGAGAGAAAAAAACGTAAACATAAACATTCCGACAAACGTAAACAACGCAAAGCTGGGACACGAAAAACGTAAACATAAACACGAAGAGGTCGATGACCGCGCGGTGGGTGCGGGGCGAGGCGGGGGTGGGGAGGAAGGAAAAAATGTAAACATAAACAGAGGAGAGAACGTAAACAACGCAAAGCTGGGACACGCGGTGGAGAAAAAAACGTAAACATAAACACGAAGAGGTCGATGACCGCGCGGTGGGTGCGGGGTAGGGCGGGGGTGGGGAGGAAGGAAAAATGTAAACATAAACAGAGGAGTGGGGGGCGTGGCGAGAGAGAAAAAATGTAAACAAACCGAAAAAAACGTAAACAAACGAGCGGAGTTGAGTGACCGCGCGGGCGGTATGTAGGTGAAGACGGGGGTGGAGGGAGTGAAAAAAATGTAAACATAAACAAACGAGGGGGGCGTGGCTGTCCCAGAACCAACCTTTTATTACTACTGAAATTGTGTCAAGTACCAATTAGGGTGAAACTGTGACGGACACACTGCCAGGATAATTTGAAGTGTACCAGTAATAAGAAAAGGGTGTAAGACACACAATAGTATGTACCCTATATGAGAACGGACATCGATACCTAAAAGAATAGAGTCGAACTTGTACACAGCAGGGGAACGTCTTACTGGCGACAACGGATATTTACGACAGGGAGAAGGAGTGCCGTTTTGGAAACGACGACACGCTGCGCCAGGACAGCGTTCGGAAAAGGGGTCGAGCACAGCGAAACAATAACAAAATACGACACATTGTTTGCGTGAGAACTGCAGCGAGATCCGGAGTACGCTTAGACAAAGACTTGATGGACACCCATGAAATTGCTCCTGTTCTAGGAAAAGAGTACGGAGGCTTTCGACGCGAACTCGTGGGGAGACAGGGTACCCAATCACAACCCAGTATCTACCCAGAGAACAGGTGGAGAGGACCGTCGCCAGCATGGCAACGGGAACGTCGAATGAGAAGTGAAGAACGATGGTCTGGCAGAAGGGTAGGAGATCTTCTGTCCTATCATGTTCGACTTGAGGCGTGTTTTCCAGAAGGGTGCATTGTGGTAAACGATGCTTGATAAAAACTGTTTGCAGAGTACGCGGGAGGACAGTCTTTCATAAATTTTCAATCACATACTTTGAGCAGTCTTCACGTACTTTTAAACAGTCTATTTATAACTTTCAACGGTCGGTCGTCAAAGTTCGATTAACATACGGACGGCAGTGGGACTTTGAAACTTTGCTACGCGACATATAACTAAGTGACTTAGACATTTCGATATTGGCGCGTATCCGGTAATAGTGTACCTACAGTGTCTAAAAACATGCGACATACGCCAGTGCTTAACAACTATAGGGTTCTTTATTATACTCAAATTCAGAACTGAACTAACCAATCACACTTTCATCAATAACCGACGCGTAGAACTATCGTTGATGTAATACCGGACGACGAAATCGTAACGTTATACAGTGCGGCGGAGCGATACAATATCATTTGGAACAATTACACCACGGCATCAAAAACACTAAACATTAATGTACATACCAGAAGTTCTACAATAGACAGACAGACATATACACCATAGTTAACGATGAACTTATCTTCACGACACATAATTTCATGACTCGAACAGTAACAGCCGAATCAACAAAATACACACACAACGCGAGTGAATCTGTTCCGCGTGTGTTGAGTGTCAGTGACATCACAGCTACGCAGCTTCCCACACATGGACCAGCAGAGAGGAGGAGTTACGCCGATGGAAATATCGGATAATTCATCTAACAAGTAATCTTTATGCTATTCTTATCATAAGAACTCTACTGTCCTGTCTCTTTTTCAAGAAACACCCCTTGAGTATTTAAATTAAACATGATAAACATAATTAACGCCATCCATCTGAGGCAAACGATGAACGCATTAGTATAAGATTTATTGTTTGACTATTTGTGTTTCTATATATCGATTGCATTATATATGTATGTGTATGTTTTCCAGCAAACAACGTATTGGATTCACCTTGTAATTTGATGTATATACATGTGTTCTTTTATGTTCTTTTTAGGAGTTTATGAATGTATTTACAGGGAATCACCCATATTTTATATATATTGAAGTCTCTTTCTTTAATGATATGATGTTAAATAAATAAGTGTTTATTTTACCCAGAATATATACGTTCATTATTGTCAAATTACCTCAGAACAAGAAAGTAATGGCATTTGAGTGATTTATAGTAGTTTTTATTAATACAACAATTAGAGTCTCCATGCAATAATTGTGCTAACATAAAGGAATTAACGTGTTATTTAGCTTCAATCAGTTCAGTTGATATGAGTAACCTAATTGTGTGATTACACGAGCTCATTATGCAAATTAGTATATTTTCATAATTAATTAATCACAGATTAATTAATTCAATATTGTTAGCATAATTGCTTATCGTTGTAATTGGCTGCCCAACGCGTGGCAATCGTTGTATTTGGCGCCCATCGCACGGCAAAGAGCAGGCAGTAGAGATAGGATAAGCGTACATATTAATATTTCATGTTAGTAGTTGTAAGAACAAATATTATTAGTGTGAAGCTAGTTGGACTGGGACTGAATGTTAACGCGGAGTAAGGCTGCAAAAATGACGACCAGTAGTACAGATTCCATGAATTTTGATATTAATAACCAGCAGGGAGTACCTGATGTCGAACGAGAGGAATCACCAACTTATTCACAAATGACCGAGGAGACGTCAGACGTCAGAGCGCGGGGACAGGAGTCCCAACAACAACCGCAGGAAGAGGTGACGTTGCGCGCATTAATGGAATTTATGAATGAAAAGTTTGAAAAGCAAAAGGAAGAGATTAATGAGAATTTTAATGGAAGATTCGAGAAACTAGAAGAAAAATTTGATGAAAAGTTCGAGAAGCAAAATGAAAATTTTACACAAATACGCGCAGAAATGCGTGAATACATAAATAATTGTGACAAGAAGATAGACTAGGTTCAGAAGCAGCAGAACGAGATCATAAAAGAGTTAAAGGACGACACCGACAAGAAATTCGAAGAGGTACGAGAAACAAGAGAATTAGACCGACAGGAACTAAAGAGTGTTGCCCAAAATACTCAAACAAGAATCAAAAAGATCCACAACAGGGTAGAGACACACGCAAAAGAAAATCACAAGAAGCAGGAGGAATTGAGAGTCGAACTATTCCAAACAGTAAGACAATTACAACAGGAACAGGGAGACGTAAACAACACAATGCAGCAGAAGATCAGTGAGGTAGATGAGAGCACAAGAGAGAAAACCACTCGAATCAACGAATTAAAGTCCCAGATAGAACGACTACAGCGTCATCTAGTTGAAGGTGAGTCGGGGATAATCAGTAGAATTAACGGACACACACATATAGAATTAAAGTACAATGGCACTGACAGGTTCCCAATGGAGTTCCTGAAGGAATTGTCAGAGATCCAGGAACAGTACTACAACAACAGTGACATTAAATGGATCGGGAGACACTTGGAGATGGACGCTGGAATATGGTGGCGTGTCATACGGAATCAAATCTCCACGTACGAAGAATTTAAAGAAGCCTTCACCTTGAAGTACTGGGGTCAAGAACGCCAGGACAATATACGCGACAATCTGGAGTACGGCAGATATGAGTGGAATGGACCAATCACAGCTGTCCAGTATGTAGAACGGATTTTACTGGAAAGTCGGCAACTGTCACCAGCATTAACCGACACCCAGCTGATCAGAAAATTAGCTCGCCACTTTGGTAAGGACTTGCAGCTCGCCGTGGTCACACGTAGTATCACAAGTATACCAAATTTCGAAGCATTGATTACGGAATTTACGAGTATATAGTCAAGCGGAGATAACACTCGCAGGCCACATTATAGACCCTACAACGAAGGAAAAAACAACCCGAGAGAGAGGGAGACACAATATAACAAAAGTGAAAGTGACCGGCCGCCGAGGGGTCGTTATGACAACAAACAATACGTCAATACGGTACAGTTTACACCAGCAGAGGCGGGACCTAGTAGAGTCATTGACACCACCCCAAGGGCGAGCGGTAACAGCGACAAAAAAAAAAAAAAAAAAATACGTCAAACGAGGGAAGAAGATAGAATTTTTAAGCGACTTACTTCCGAGTGAGAATGTAAATATATTATTACCTGATTTACGAAAGGACCTACTACAAGAGGACGACGAGATTATCAATAAACAAATATTGAAATGTCCCGAAATTACTATTAAATTTAATAATGATGTAATTGTGGAAGCCTTGCTTGATACTGGTTGTCTCGTCAACGGATTATCGGAGACTTGGTTTAATAATCATAAGAAGAGTATAGAACCATATGAGACACTACCCGTAACAAATACATTTATAATAAGTGCTGTAGGAAATAAATCCAAATTAGTTAAGAGACAAATATTGTGTGACATTGAGATTGATAGTATCTGATATGAATGTGTGTTTTTTGAAAATACCAGAATTAGTGAAACCGTGTATACTAGGAATTAGTTTTTTACAAGAAGTTGGGTGTCGCATCGACATCGGAAACAAAGTAGTTAGTTTAAAAAGCGATACTGATGATGGGGAGCACATTATACCAATCATGAATATTGACGTGATAAACAGTGAAGAAGAAGGGGAAGTACTGCGATGCATCGATGAAAAGATTGGGAGCATAGACTGCGTGGATGAAGGAATACTGCAACGCCTGAAGGAGATTTTGGTAAGGAACCGGAATGTTTTTAGGGAGTGCCCGGGAAGAATAGAGGGTTACACGCACGAGTTTCACGTTACGGACAGGACACCTTACTTTCAACGAGGGTGGCCTGTGCCGCTTGCTTACAGAGACAAGGTGAACGAGGAGATTAACCGGATGTTACGATATGGAGTAATCGAACGTTGCGCCAGCCCGTACGTCAACCCAATCGTGACAGTTATCAAGAAGGATGGGAGGGTTCGCCTATGCCTTGATGCAAGGAAAGTGAACAGCGTGACCGTGCCCGATTACGAAGGAGTGTCCCCGGTAAATGAGATATTGGCTAGATGTGGTGATATGCAGTACTTGTCGACAGTCGATTTATCCAGTAGCTTCTGGCAAGTCCCATTAAAACGAGAGTGTAGGAATTTCACTGCGTTTATGCATGAAGGGAGGTGCTACCGATTCACAGTGACACCATTTGGACTTAGCACCAGCTCTGCGGCGTTGACACGTGGATTGGATGTGGCCCTCGAGGAGGAGGTCAAGAAGAACACGATCATCTACGTGGACGACTGCTTGTGTTACTCCAATAATATACAAACACACTTAAATCATTTAGAAGCGTTGCTAAACAACCTCAATAAAGCAAATATCACTGTCAACCTCACCAAGTCACAATTCTTCAGACGAGAAAGGACGACTGCTTGTGTTACTCCAATAATATACAAACACACTTAAATCATTTAGAAGCGTTGCTAAACAACCTCAATAAAGCAAATATCACTGTCAACCTCACCAAGTCACAATTCTTCAGACGAGAAATCTCCTTCCTTGGTTATCGCCTTACAACAAAAGGGATACAAGCAACCGATGACAAGGTAAAGGCGATTATGGATTTCCCAGCACCGAAGAATACAAAACAACTCAAAGGTTTCCTTGGTCTTACCAATTTTTATAATAGATTCTCGAGTAAATACGCAGAAACAACGCAACTTTTACATGAACTGCTGAAAGGAGGACGAAAGTTTTCATGGACAAGGGAAGTGGACGAGTGTTTCCAGAGAGTCAAGAATTTATTTATAGACACAGTAACTCTACGGTTCCCACGGCCGAACCAAAGATACTATATTCAGTGTGACGCTAGTAATTTTGCGTATGGTGGCCAGCTTTACCAGATCGATGAAGAAGGAGAAATCGGCGTGATCGCTTTTACAAGCAAGACATTTAAGGGAGCAGAACGCAATTATTTCACGACGGAGAAAGAGCTCCTAAGTATCGTTAGATGTCTGGATAAGTTTCGTATGTACATACTTGGCCAGCCACTAACGATAATCACGGACAATAAAGCATTAACATTCATGCACAAGTGCCACTTAAACAATTCCAGAATTACAAGATGGATTCTCGCCATACAGGAATACAATTTCGACATCATCCACTGCAAAGGAAAGGATAATGTCGTTGCGGACATACTGAGTAGATACCCGGCTGACACGGAACAACACGAGACAAACGAGGAAACGCACGAATATTTGATTAATCACCTAGTTATTAAAATGAGTCAACAATTAGGTAAAATAATTAGAGATATCGGCAAATACCAAAATGAAGATGGCAAACTCGGAACGCTTATAGATAAGATTAAGAATAACGATGTAGATAATAAATTGGGTAAATTTTATAAAATTGTTAATGATAAGTTGTACCGACGACGACGTGGCGAATGGAAACTATACATTCCTGACAGCGTGTCGAAGGATCTAATTGCAGAGATACACCAAATGTACGGACACCTAGGCCCGAAAAGGTGTATATAAATGTTACAGGAGCACTTCACGATTGACAGCTTGATCAAGAAAGTGAAAGTATATATCCAAACTTGTGACTCATGCCAACGGTACAAGGATACGAACAACAGGATGCTGTTTGGCGGAACAAAGGCCATGATACCATCAGCTAGAGGTGACATCGTGAGCGTCGATTACTATGGACCCTTACCAACGGGTACAGGAGGTGTCAAATACTTACTTGTCATGGTGGACAACTTCACAAAGTTTGTCAAACTATTCACACTAAGAAGAGCGACAACCACCACGACACTACGACGAATCAACGACTACTGTACGAAGTTTGGACGACCGAAAGTCATTTTAACCGACAACGGCACGCAATTTACCGCCGAAAAATGGGTTAAAGGTCTCGAGGAGCTGGGAATACAACCAAGATATACGGCGATAAGGAATCCCCGAGCGAACTTAGCGGAAAGGATTAACCGCCAACTGGGAAATCTATTCAGGATCCTGGTACACGACCAGCATAGCAAGTGGTCAAGATACGTCGGATTAATTGAGACATGTATCAATGAGACATACCACGAAACAATAGAAATAACACCCCACGAGGCGCACTTAGGAAAGAAGCCGACCCGCGCATGGGAGAAGTGGCTGGACAAAGATGTCATCAACAATAAACACAATTCAAATATCAACGTGTTTGTAAAAATAAAAGACAAAAGAGAGAAATATGCTAAACATATCAATGATGGTAAGAATATTACTAAATTTTAAGGGAGTATACAACCAAAGGTTCAGATATTTATTGTGAGGTGAAAAACATTTTGGAAAAGTACAATTTAGACCTAAAACTATTATATGGCATTTCAACAGATGGTGCACCAGCCATGGTGGGAAAGAAGCAAGGAGTAGTGAACTATTTAGCAACAGATTGTAAAAACATGGGCAATGATATAGTCGCATTCCACTGCATTTTACACCAAGGGAACCTTTGTGCACAAACTATTCATATGGAGCATGTGATGAAAGCAGTGATCAAAGTAATAAATTTTCTTTGTTCCAGAGGACTCACTCATCGCCAATTCCGAGAATTCCTATTACAATTAGACACCTAGTATGACGATGTTCTTTATTTTACACAAGTTCATTGGCTTAGTGCAGGAACAATGCTGAAACGAGTGTATGACCTGCGTAAAGAGATAATTATCTTTTTGAAAAGCCGTGATGAGAATCTAGTAGAAGACTTTGAGAACAATGAATGGGTGTGGAATGTATCTTTCTTAGTTGACATAACCCAACATCTTAATGAGATAAATACCAAACTTCAAGGAAAAAATAACATGATACACAATCTGTTTTACTTAATAAAATCGTTTGAGGTTAAACTGATTTTATGGCAGTCACAGCTGACGTCTGGGCTACTGACACATTTTTCTACAATGAACAGTTTTGCAGCAAGTTCTGAACAACCCATTAACTTCACTAAATATGTCTCACTTATACAGAATCTTCAAAATGAGTTTAAACGTCCATTTCAAGACATGAGAAAATTTGAGAAATTGTTTGATATGTTTGCTCTACCATTCACTACTGATGTTGAGATAGTGCCCATTGATTTCCAGATGGAGCTAATTGATCTTCAATCGAACTCTGAATTCAAGGCAAAATTTTCTGAGGTTTCTCTACTGGATTTTTATAAAAATTACTTACCTGAGGAAATGAAAGCATTGAGCAATCATGCTCTAAGAACGGCAACATTATTTGGAAGTACCTACATATGCGAGCAGTCTTTTTCTTTGATGAAACAGATCAAATCAAGAGAGCGTTCCCGTCTGACTGATGAACATTTGGAGGGAAACTTGCGAATTGCTGTGTCCAACATTGAACCCAATATAGACAGACTAGTGAAAACAAACAGTGTCAAGTCTCTCATTAGGCTCAAACAAACAGTGTCAAGTGAACGTTTGCTTCGGACAATACAAATACGCTTCACATAGCTTTACAATAGGGAACAAGGTTGGCCGTGACAGACGCGACTCAAACACGAGATTTACAGCCTGCAAAATGTAAGATAAAGGAAATTGTGTCAAGTACCAATTAGGGTGAAACTGTGACGGACACACTGCCAGGATAATTTGAAGTGTACCAGTAATAAGAAAAGGGTGTAAGACACACAATAGTATGTACCCTATATGAGAACGGACATCGATACCTAAAAGAATAGAGTCGAACTTGTACACAGCAGGGGAACGTCTTACTGGCGACAACGGATATTTACGACAGGGAGAAGGAGTGCCGTTTTGGAAACGACGACACGCTGCGCCAGGACAGCGTTCGGAAAAGGGGTCGAGCACAGCGAAACAATAACAAAATACGACACATTGTTTGCGTGAGAACTGCAGCGAGATCCGGAGTACGCTTAGACAAAGACTTGATGGACACCCATGAAATTGCTCCTGTTCTAGGAAAAGAGTACGGAGGCTTTCGACGCGAACTCGTGGGGAGACAGGGTACCCAATCACAACCCAGCATCTACCCAGAGAACAGGTGGAGAGGACCGTCGCCAGCATGGCAACGGGAACGTCGAATGAGAAGTGAAGAACGATGGTCTGGCAGAAGGGTAGGAGATCTTCTGTCCTATCATGTTCGACTTGAGGCGTGTTTTCCAGAAGGGTGCATTGTGGTAAACGATGCTTGATAAAAACTGTTTGCAGAGTACGCGGGAGGACAGTCTTTCATAAATTTTCAATCACATACTTTGAGCAGTCTTCACGTACTTTTAAACAGTCTATTTATAACTTTCAACGGTCGGTCGTCAAAGTTCGATTAACATACGGACGGCAGTGGGACTTTGAAACTTTGCTACGCGACATATAACTAAGTGACTTAGACATTTCGATATTGGCGCGTATCCGGTAATAGTGTACCTACAGTGTCTAAAAACATGCGACATACGCCAGTGCTTAACAACTATAGGGTTCTTTATTATACTCAAATTCAGAACTGAACTAACCAATCACACTTTCATCAATAACCGACGCGTAGAACTATCGTTGATGTAATACCGGACGACGAAATCGTAACGTTATACAGTGCGGCGGAGCGATACAATATCATTTGGAACAATTACACCACGGCATCAAAAACACTAAACATTAATGTACATACCAGAAGTTCTACAATAGACAGACAGACATATACACCATAGTTAACGATGAACTTATCTTCACGACACATAATTTCATGACTCGAACAGTAACAGCCGAATCAACAAAATACACACACAACGCGAGTGAATCTGTTCCGCGTGTGTTGAGTGTCAGTGACATCACAGCTACGCAGCTTCCCACACATGGACCAGCAGAGAGGAGGAGTTACGCCGATGGAAATATCGGATAATTCATCTAACAAGTAATCTTTATGCTATTCTTATCATAAGAACTCTACTGTCCTGTCTCTTTTTCAAGAAACACCCCTTGAGTATTTAAATTAAACATGATAAACATAATTAACGCCATCCATCTGAGGCAAACGATGAACGCATTAGTATAAGATTTATTGTTTGACTATTTGTGTTTCTATATATCGATTGCATTATATATGTATGTGTATGTTTTCCAGCAAACAACGTATTGGATTCACCTTGTAATTTGATGTATATACATGTGTTCTTTTATGTTCTTTTTAGGAGTTTATGAATGTATTTACAGGGAATCACCCATATTTTATATATATTGAAGTCTCTTTCTTTAATGATATGATGTTAAATAAATAAGTGTTTATTTTACCCAGAATATATACGTTCATTATTGTCAAATTACCTCAGAACAAGAAAGTAATGGCATTTGAGTGATTTATAGTAGTTTTTATTAATACAACAATTAGAGTCTCCATGCAATAATTGTGCTAACATAAAGGAATTAACGTGTTATTTAGCTTCAATCAGTTCAGTTGATATGAGTAACCTAATTGTGTGATTACACGAGCTCATTATGCAAATTAGTATATTTTCATAATTAATTAATCACAGATTAATTAATTCAATATTGTTAGCATAATTGCTTATCGTTGTAATTGGCTGCCCAACGCGTGGCAATCGTTGTAATTGGTTACCTCTTGTTTCTCCCTATTACACTATACTCTCTCTCTCTCTCTCTCTCTCTCTCTCTCTCTCTCTCTCTCTGAGAGACCTGTAGTAGTCTCCTCAGAACCTGTTGTTGTAGCCTCAGACGTTCTACGAAGAATGGAATTTACACTTTCGTGTAGTAAGCATTTTTATGTACTCAAAACATAAACTGCAGTTTGCCTGTCAACACTTCTAATTGGCTACCCTCTTTTACTTCTAGCTAGCTGTACTCGTTTCACAACGGTTGTATTCAGTGGCGGCTCGTGAGTACATCTACAGGGGGTTCACAATTAATAATTTGCAGTTTTTGAGATACACTGTGTCAAACACTTGTGTGTTGCTTGTAATATCCATATAATTTAGGCGCTGCTATACCTTGTAACGTCACAAAACGTTCCATAAAAGGAAATCATTTATATAGTAAGTTAGCATAAGAGGAAAGTGAGGTGAACAGTATCGAACCCAAGTAGTCCCAAAAAATTGTGTAATTTTGTATAATAATTATTTCTATCAACTTGAAAAAACGACCAAACTATGACTAAGACAAACCCCCATAAATATTATTAAAGTGAATAAGAGTGAAAAAACCATAAGACACTATAAGAGAGAGAAATAATGTCAGAATCAACCAAAATAAAGTCAATAATTATTAAGTTTTATAACTATGAATAGAGTATTAAAAACTATTTTTTGTGAATAAATGGACATGATCCATTATTATATTATGTCATGTAAATAAAATAAATGTATTAAATGACTTAAATACATTATTAGAAAGAGTTTAAGTTAAAATAAAAATTGTATATTTGCAATGACAAAAAATATTAATGTGTTGGATTTGAGACCATACACCAAGATTTCATGAAAAAATTAATTATTATCAGATTTAAATAAAAACTATATGTAATTGTCAAGCAGACAGTAGTGAACAATTTATCTTAAATAAAGGAAGCTGTCAAATGAATAAAAAGCAGTCAAAATAGCCAAAAACAGTGTTAACTAAAAACATGTAATAGGCATCTAATATTGTATAATTTATGAATTTAATGTTGCCAAAATGCAACCAAACTGTATTAGAAAGCTGTAATATGATATAAAGCAACTATACTAATATACCTGACCAACTTTAACATTGTAATAGTCAAGTCAGCAAAATATTTACTTATACCATGTATGGCTGAAGCCAATTATCCAGTACAAAAATAATCATATCTGGCTAAAATACTTACATAATACTAACAAAAATAAGATAGAAAGGTACAATACATCAGTATACCTTAATAAGAAGCAAACTCAGTTGAAAGTAAAGTCAATTCTAAAAGAATTTAACTAATTAGAGTGAGATTTGTCACACCATAAAAAATGACATCTCAAGACCAATCAATGATGCTATGTTATCTTGTGATAAATATAATATATGTACAGAGTAACCAGGTATCACAAAAGATAGACAAAATAATAAACTCTGTGTGTATAGTAGTGAAATAATACATATATTAAAGAAAAAGACTAATCATTGTATTAGAAAACTGACAAGAATCTAGGCCATGAGCAGAGGCCATATAAAATTGTATTTATTTGTGTTTTATCTATGTTAAAATTTGTTTATTTTGTTGTAGGAAAGTAGTAGTATTAGATGTTCAGCTTGTGGAAGGAACTTTGTAACTCCACAACAATTTTTGTTATAAAAATTGAGTTTTCAATGACAACAACTCAAGGTGAGGGTTGTATATTATATTGTTTATTAGACTTAAGTTAATTAGAAACCAATCATATTTAGTATCGCTAGATTCAGTTAAAAACAGGGAATCTAAATATATTAATGGCATACAAATTGTGAGTACTAATGTGAAACTGTTTGATAAATACCAGTGTAAATTTTGAAATATCCTTTGTATGAAGAATAAGAAATTCATTCTAAAAGCTTCTACGGAAGTGAAAATTGTTCTATGACATTCCATTTCGTTTATTCTCGAACAATCTAGAAAGATTTTTACACAAATATACCGGAAGTCGATGAAAACAGTCATCCTGAATTAGTATAAAAGCGAGACCAAATTCGTCCAAAAAACACTTGAAACTTGAACTCCAGAACTGATGCATCTCACACAACACTGATCAACGCAGCTAAGGCGAAACCGAAGAGGCGAGAAATCGACAAGACACGGCAGGAAGGCTTTTCCCGTACATAGACATAACCGACTGACTTAACCTCAACGAGAATTTTCGCCAAATGTATCGCTGAAATAGAGCAGCGATACGGCAAATTTTAATAGAAATCACGCAGCCAGAACGTCCATTTAAATAGAGAACGAATTCTGCTGTGTTCGCATTGACTGACTAACGTGACAATAATTTCCCCGAACGTAAACATACAATACACAAAGCCTTCCTCAACACTGCATGGGAATCAGCGCTGCGGTGGCAGATTTCTGAATCAACGCTAAACAGATGATTCGTAGCGGCGGCGTTTGAACGAGATTCTACTGCCAAACGTTTTCACAAAAGTGCGGAAAAAGTAATGATCGCAAAATTTGACTTTAAATAGATTCAGTGTACACCCGAAGAGGCGAGATTGAGAAACTACCCGAAGGAAGTGTCCAGTGCGAGAATAAACGACCATTGGAACGTGAGTTACCAAAATTAAAGTCATTTGTTACCTGGTTACATTTATCACACAGTTGTACTTTACACGCCACACATACACCTTCAAATCACTTAGTTTTTTCTTGTAAGGCATCTAATTGATATGTCTTGGTAGTTCAAAGGAGTCACGTCCTGAGAGTAAAGATTTTTCACATATTAAACTCATGCTTTTCAACTGAGTCAAAATCTGAATTATACTAGCCGATACTTGATTGGACATATAAAAAAAATTGTCAATAATAATAACTTGTAAAATTTTTTCTCTGCAATTTTATAATTTTTTTCTATGAATGTTAGTCCTTCAGACGATTTGTTGTTTTTAAAGAATCATTAAACTTAACTGATTTTTCCAAGCTAAACTGACTTGTTTAAATTTTTTCGTAGATTTAAAAATTTTATCAATCACATTTATTTTTTTCTTGGAACAAACGTTTCCAAGTGGCGCCCACAAAAAGCATAGTTTTAAGTTGTGTTACAGGACTACATCACTGCAGAGGATCCAGTCAACAGAGTAAGTAACAAAAGTGCGCGGAGGTAACGCCCGACAGTTTACAACACAAACATTTAAACAACACCCACTACATTCTTTTTGCTATAAATTGGCAGCCCAACTAGTGAGGCTTGAAAAAGACGGAACAAGCCCGGCAACTACCAACATATTAAAATGCCGCAACCAAAGGGAAAAAAGGTGAAGAAGACTGTGGAACCCGAGTTAAGTGTGGAAGACGGAGAGGCAGTACAAATGGAGGAAACGGAATTAGAACCGCCCACACCAGAAATGGAAAGACCGGTACAAACGGCAGAGGAATTAGAAGAACAAACGGGAGAAGAACCCATACAAATGGTAGAACAGACAGAGAAACCCGAACCAGAAAAAATAACAGGGCGTGTTGACGTGAATATATTAATGATGATGCTCCATGAAATGAAGGAGGATATGAACGAAAATACTAAAAAAAGTAATGAGCAAATGTTCCAAAGGATGGAAGAAAAAATGAACAAAAACACAGAATCTTTAAAGGAGGGTATGAACAAAAATATAGAATCCCTGAATAAAAACAGACAGGAAGATAAGGAGGAAATAAAAGGAAGCATAGAGTCCCTGAAAAAAGAAATTAGCATAAAATACGAAATAGTAAACAAAAGGATCGATGATAATAAGATCGATAGTGACAGGAAGGTCGAAAACATGGAGAAACAATTGGAAAGGTTACGGGAGGGAAACAATACACGTTTCGAAAAGATAGAGGAACAAACAGTAGAGACCAAACAAGATGTTAGAAATCTCGAAAACAAGGTAAGGCAGAACCAAGACGCCATCATGCAGGAAGTCCAGAAAGACGTTAGCGAGAGGATGCAGGAAACATATGACATCGCTAACAGGCTGGATGAACAGATAAAAACTAACAAAGATAGTATAATGGAAATAGACCAGAGAGAGAAAAACCTGCAGGAAAGATTAGAGGCGCTGAGGGACACACCAATACTAAACACTCATACGTGTCATAGTGAAAACAGGGAAGTAATCAACTTCCAGGACTATCGACGAAACCCAATGGAATTTTTGGAAAGAATGGAGGAGGTTATTGGGAGAAGTAGAGAAACAAGGTGGGACAGGATAAGAGAGATGCTTGACGAGACGTTTAAAAATACTAAGGATAACTGGTGGATAGCGGTACGACCCGAAATAACGAATTTAGCAGAGTTTAAACGCCAGTTTAAGGAAAAGTATTGGTCAGAGACCGCACAAAACAGGGTAAGAATGGACATTTTCTATGGCAAATACGACGCGTCCTATGGACAGTCCCCGACGTCTTATTTCCTGGGAAAGGTATGTTTAGCACGGAAGTTGATACCGCCGATCCCAGAAGAATGTTTGGTAAGGCAGTTAGCTGGACATTACAGCTATGGTATCAAGGATGCCCAATTATACCAACAGATTAGCAAAATAGCCGATCTGGCCAAATTATTGGAAAATTGCGAATCCACAGGAAGGTTCCAGGCAGTGGCGGCTCGTCAGGTGACGCAGGTGAAGCGCTGCTTCACCTAAAATAACTGGTTCAATGTGTTTCTTTTTACACAAAATTATTTTCATTTTTTAGTAAATTTTATGTTTAAAAATTTTTTTTTAATTAAATTTCGTCTGTATAATAATTAAAATAACATTTACAAGCGATGGAAATAGGTTACAGAAGCTGAACTTCGCTGCGATCACATACAAGCCTACTGGTGGCGGAAAGCGCTGAGATCGTAGAAGCAGCTTTCTGTACATCGAATGCTGCATCAGTTAATACGTCACTAACAACGCTTGGTTTATCACGGTTGCCATGACAACGTATTCCGTACTCAATGTTCCCCCCCACACACGTGAAGCAGTATCGCTGGCTGTTTCTCAGTGGTGTACGTGCAGTGCTTTACCTATCCAGCGCGTTTGTTTTGTTCGTTGTTCGTGGTGTGTGAAGTTTTTACAGAATGTTTCCTTCATATGATCCTGTATGTGTTTTATTAGAAACACCATTTTCAAGATGGAATAATGATGATAAGAAAGACTTTTTAAGCTGTGAAAAACCTATGTCTATATTGAAAGTAAATAAGGTTGCAAAAATAAAGGACAAGGTGTACAATCGCAACTTTAAACAAAATTGGTATTCAACGTTCGAGTGGTTGTGTGGCAGTTATTATTTAAATAAACTTTTTTGTATGCCCTGCTTAATTATTAGTGTTAAATCAAGTGCGTGGAATAAGAACGGCTTTGATGATTTTGGTAACGTTACTCGTGCTCTTTCTAAACATGAAGGTTCTTCTGAGCACATGCGTTGTGCATTGAGTTTTTCAAAATTAAAGAAAAATTTAAGTACTATCGAGGATGCTTTGAAGGAAAATTCTAGGTTGTATATTAAACACTTCAATGACAACGTTCGGCTTAACAGACGTTTCATGCATCTTCCTATTCGTGCAGTTCTTTACTTGGGTAAACAAGAATTAGCATTTCGCGGTCACCACGAAGAGTTATCATCTATTAATCGCGGAAATTTTAAAGAACTGCTAGAAACCTTCGTTTCGATAAGCCCTGTAGATATTCAAGAACACTATAAAAAAATCTCACCCGTCTTTGCCGGCAATTCTAAGACTATTCAGAATGAAATAATTGACTGCATTTCACAATATATTGATGAGCACATCGCAAAGGAAATAAAAGATAGTACATTTTTTTCAATTCAAGTGGATGATTCCACAGACATTGTCCACAAATCTCAATGTAGCATCATAATTAGATACGTTATTCCCGGAGGAAAGCTGGTGGAAAGATTTTTGGGATTTTATGATGTTAGTTCCAGTCGGACTGCCGACGCACTGTTTCACGTTGTGTCAAGGTCCCTCGAAAAATTTGACTATAAATCAAAACTTATTGCCCAGTGTTTTGATGGTGCAAGCGTTATGTCAGGAGAATTAAATGGTCTTCAGGCAAAAATCAAAGAAGTAGTGCCACAAGCGGTTTTTGTTCATTGCATGGCGCATCGTTTGAATTTAGTGCTACAACAAAGCTGCAACAGCATTTCGAAATGTCGGATATTTTTTGCGACTGTTAACGGTTTACCCTCTTTTTTCCACAGTTCTGCTAAGCGAACTTACGCAGTAGACACAGTCGTTGGAAAACGAATCCCTACTTCCGTTATTACGCGATGGAAGTCTAATTCAAAAATTGTGAATACTATATACAACGAATGGGATTCATTAAAAGAAGTATTCACTAAAATTGTGAACGATTCAAATTATGATCAAACATCAATTAGGCAGAGTGATGGCTTCTTAAATAAATTTAATGATTTTGAATTTACGCTTTTGGTTGTCATTTTTAATGAAATTTTTTGAGCCACGGATGTTCTCTTCAATGTGCTACAAAAGAAGTCATTTGACATTAATTTCTGTATCTCGCAAGTTAAAAATACTCAAACACTCATAAATAGCAAAAGAACTGATGATGCATTTATTAAAATTTTCGATTTAGCTGCTACAAAAACAACAATTCCAACTGAATACCATGAGTTGAAGAAAAGAATTACACTCACACGTGATCAACTTTTTGAAAAATACAAAATTCTGTATTATGAAATTTTAGATAACCTTTCAGTACAAATAACCACACGTTTTAATGATATGGAAAAGCTTCAGTTTGTTACATTAATGGATACTTCAAAGTTCGTAACGTATTCTGAAAACTTTCCCACGGATGCATTAAGTAACTTAAAGGTGTGCTACCCTAATCTGTTTACCGATTTCCAAAGACTGAAAAACGAATTACAGCTTATTTATGAGGATAAGCAATACAGACAAATGGAACCACTAAATTTTATGGAACTTTTAGCTGACAACAGGAACATCTTTAAAGAAGCTTACAAACTGTTTTGTTTAATAGTAACTATTCCATCCACTAGCGTTTCCGTAGAACGAAGTTTTTCTTGTTTAAAAAGAATAAAATCATACCTGCGCAATACAATGACAGAGGACAGACTTACTAGCTTATCAAAAATTTCCATAGAAAAGGAACTGTTAAACGAATTAATTAATGTACAACCATTTTATGACGACATTATCGACAAGTTTGCGTATTTGAAAGAGAGGAGAATTGACCTTGTGTTCAAGAAATAAAATGCAAGCCTGTAAGTACTTACTATTTTTAACTACTATATTTGTAAATTTTATTAACATACTTTTCTTTTGTCTCCATATGTTAAGGATCTATAAAAGGGAGTATTCGCACTCGCCATCTTTGTTCCGAGACTGACATACTATTATGGTGGCGCTTGTGTATACATGGGACGCAGTATAAGTTTGTTTTCGATATTACATAAACTATTATAGTTTTTCGTGTCAAAAATATAATTTCAAAGTGTGAAATTATGTCCCACGTCCTTAAAAATGTGGAAATAATAGTTTTCATCTTAAAACTTACTGATTCAGACCATAGTAAGAGGAGAAAAATTTTCTCTAAAAAACAACAAATACCAATCGTTACCACTTACCACTTTGTTAGGTATATATTCTCAGATTTTACTTTTATTCCTGTTTATAATAGATGGCTGTTGAATTAATGTTTACTAAACTTCGTTTGTCCAAAAGTCCAAATAAAGTTACTACAACTATTTTTAATAAACACGAATTTACATTTTTAACTTACTTACTATTAAGTTTATATTCAGGTTTTTTGCTTAACATTTAGTTAAAATTAATAATAAAAAGTTTAGCTTAACATTTTATTAAAATTAACAATAATGTATTTTTCATTGCACTGGACATTTTATAGTCAAAAGTATTTTTCTCGGTTAGTAGGAAGGGTTAAACTTTGTTAGTACAGGCAAAAAATTTGCAAGTTACAACTTCTCACGGCCATATCTTGAAAACAACTCGTGGATTAAAACCCGGCCAAAACGCATTTTGTTTGTTATTTCGTATAGAATAATTTTGGTCCTATTCATTTTTACTATAAACTCAAACGTTTTTTAGTTATTCGCTAAAAATTACGCTAAAATCCTGTTTTTTGTGGGTAAAAATCGAAAATGTTGATTTGGAATAACTCGAAAACAACGCATTTTTCAAAACAGTTGCGTACTGACTTTTTTGCTTAGAATGTGATTCTCTATTGGATCCTGGGGTTAATTTTTTTTTATTAATCACCCTTGAAAAAGGGGTGGTTCTCACCCCCAAATAAAAAGCGTACAGTTCAACTTTGTTCTAGAGTGCATATAGAACATACATATCAAATTTCGTGAAATTCCATCGACAGTCAAAATTTTGTTACGTCAAAAACTGCGCGTACTGGACTAGAATTTATTCGTGCTGATTTTGTTCTCGACTTTGTTTACGATCTGCGTGTATGTTTCGCGCTTGGCTGTCGCGCAGCTGATTTTCGAAAAACAGGTAAATGTGCAATTTTGTGCATTAAAACTACAGAATGTGCAATTTTATGCAGTAACCCCCAAAACGTGCAATTTTGTGCAAAATAAAATGTATGTTAAAATGACCTACACGTCCCGATTCGGATAAATAACTTGTCACTGGCCGTTTACGAACTAGCAAAAAAAAAGATGCAATTGCACGTGAATCCGGGCTTTAGTTATAACATTATATTTATAATTAATGGATTAAAAAAATAAACCACCATGTACAGTGATCTGCGTGGAACTGGGCCGATCCTAGGAGGTGGATTTGGTACGTCAAAGTCGGTATGGCATTAGGCTTCAGTTTTTTCCAACCATCTACTCGTGCCTGTTCAAACTGTGAACTTTCAAAATGAACCTAAAAGTGCAAAGGTGTATTACATTTTTAGTCGTTATGATTAATATTCACAAACTTTTAAGGAACAACCATTAAATTTACCTCACACAGACGCATTCCCTTGCTTAGTATAAATTTGTCTCGTCTCATATTTTGAATCCATTTTGCACATCGAATAGGGTCTGCCGGAAATTTGAATGTTCTAAACTTAGTTTCTGTTCGATTTTTGCAATTTACAGCACAACAACCAGTCATTATGATTATGAGATGTAGTACAACAATCTGCAAAACATACTACATAACATTAATAATATCTCTAACACCAGTATTTATAACCTTGTTTTCACTGACAAGATGAGATGATTATTATACATATTCGTATGTAATACATAAATCAAATTAGTACACTAAGGTTATAACCCTGATATGTAAAAATATTAATATTTACATACATAATTTACATTAAATAATCCAACGCACAGCGTGCTTACATTGCTCCCGCCACATTACATTTAAAAGTCTCGGAGCAAAGATGGCGGGTGCGAATACCTATATTATAGAGCTCTACATATGTTATTAATGATTCCAAAACAGGAAGAAACATATTCACATAATTTATGGGGGGGGGGACCTGCCACCTATTCTGCTTCACCAATCCTCGAAGCCACGAGCCGCCACTGGTTCCAGGATTACCAACCCCCCAATCGTAAGGTAGAGTACAACAACAATAATAACGGACCAAACCGGAATGAAGGTGGAAACGGTAATAATCTAAACACCAATAACCAGAATAATAATATCCCACCAAATGGCCGAAATGATAACACTCAGGGCCCAATTAACCGCAACTATCCGGGACCAAACAGAGGTAATTACACCGGGAATAACTACGGTAGGAACTTCCACCAGGGAAACGGTTATCGCGGGAATAATTATAGAGGAAGTAATTATGGTCAACGTAATGGTTATCGCAACGGGGGAAACCAAGGAGGAGGCGATAGGAGAAACCAAAATGAATATAGGCCCCAGGTAAATTATACAATGGCCAATAACCGACGGCCATATCCACCTAATGTACCCACTTACATGTTTTACCCACAACAGGCGCCAGGTAGCCAGGGTAACACGGCGAATAGCCAACCTATTAACGGTAATCCCGAGGTCAGGCCGGAAACACAGACGGGTCAGCAACCCAATGTTCCAGGAGACCGGGCCAATGAGACAGTGGCTCATTTAAACTAAACGCGGCAGTGAAAAAGGAAAACCGCCCTTCACTGAACCAATATTATGGGGTGACAAACGACGAACATAGACAGGACAAAGACGGGACTATATTAAGAATAAATAATTACCTTAAGGATATTAGAGAGGAGTTATTAGAAGAAGGTGACGATATCATTAAAAATAGTAACCAAGGGAACAATAGTATCGTGCAGATTAAAGCATATATCAATGGCATAGAAGCGATACTACTCATTGACACGGGGTCAAATGTGTCACTTATCGATAGCATTGAGTTAGAGCGGATTAAACAAAATAGTAATTTACCAATACCCACTCTACCGATAAATAACATTGTTTTAGTCGGAGCAACGGGGAGGCAAAATAAATCAATAAAGAAACAGGTGTCATTAGAGATGACTAGTAATGGGGTAACAATACCAATAGGGTTATTAGTGGCGAGTAATTTACCCATGAGTATACTAATAGGCTGCGATATACTTAGGCCATACAATGCTGTGATAGATTTGGAAAGTAAGGTGATAACTTTTAAGACTAACAAGGGGATTTGGACCAATAATTTAATCGATGTCCAAGGAAGTGGTACAGACAATACACCTTATCAAGCGATAGTGAACCATTATTATTGTACCGATCGTCCAATCAATATGCCATTATATCAGGAGGAAAACCCAGAGTTGTGGTTAGAAAAGTTAGAAGAAATACGGGATTTCCAAAGGACGAAAGCAAGGGGTCTGATCAGCGAAAAACAGGCGGAACAATTAATCGAGGTATACAACCATTATAAACACATATTCTCGAACGCTCCAGGTAAAGCCAGAGATTATCAGTGCACCATAAAATTCAAAACTCCGGTGGAATTTAACAGGAAATCGTACCCGATCGCATACTCGCTAAAGAACGAAGTCAGGGAAGAATTGAACAGGATGATAGAGGACGACATAATCGAGTATAGTCATTCGCCCTTTACCAGCCCAATCATAGCGGTGCCAAAAAAGAACGGAAAGGTACGTATAGGTCTCGATGCTAGGGAGATCAACAAAATGATTGTTAACGACCGCACATCACCTGGGGAGATAGAGGAGATATTAAAAAAGTTCCACGGAATCAGATATATAAGCTCATGGGATACGGTATGCGGTTACTGGCAGATAGAACTCCACCCTGATAGTAGGAAATATATGGCATTCATATTCGAGGGCAGAAACTATCAGTTTAAGCGGTTACCTTTTGGCTTAATAAATTCTGTGGCGGTGTTTGTAAAGATAATGGACAGAATATTGGGGCAGGAAGTACTGAAGTTTACGACAGTGTACGTCGATGACCTACTGGTGACTTCAGCGAATTGGGACGACCATTGTAATAGGGTTGAACAGGTGCTACAGAAATTATCGGAGAATAATATCACCCTCAAATTAGACAAGTCCCAATTCATTGCAAATGAGGTGAAATTTTTAGGATTTAATTTAACAGAACAAGGGATTACTCCATCCAAAGAAAAGGTAGAGGCCATACAGAAGTTCCCCACCCCAAAGAATAGGAAACAGCTGCAGTCATTTTTAGGAATCTGCAACTATTACAGAAAGTTTCGGTCCAATTACTCAGAATTAACTGCCAGGTTCCAAAAGCAGTTATCAGCTAAAGACAAATGGACTTGGGGACCAGAGCAAGATGGAGTGCTCAATATCATAAAGGAAAAGTTTTTAGAAACAGTAATGTTGCATCATCCCGACTTTACAAAACCATTTTTTCTAAACTGCGATGCCAGTAACGTGAGTTTAGGTGCAGCCCTCTATCAGGAAGATCAGGACGGTAACCATTTAGTAATTAGCTTTGCTAGCCGCGTGCTGAACAGTTGCGAACGAAACTACAATACTACCGAAAAAGAACTGTTGAGTGTAGTTTTCGCATGCGGTAAATTTAGGACATATATATTAGGGTAACCCATAACAGTTAGAAGCGACCACAAATCTATATCATTTTTAAAGCATTGTAAACTGAACCATGGAAGGCTGACTAGATGGGTTTTGGCCTTGCAAGAGTACAATATCACATGGGAATATATACCCGGCAAACAGAACGTAGCCGCCGACGTCTTATCTCGCGTCAATATACCAGACCAAACCTTTGACGGCGAAAAGGAACAATTAGCCAAGGTTTATCACATTATTAAGAGCAGGGAGGATTTAAAAGATATTTTGCACGAAATAAAGTCACAACAAGAGGCCGATCCGAAATTAGGAGATATTAGAAAAAGGGTACAGGAAGGCGATGAGGTCATAAACAGATTTTATTGTATACACGATGACACTTTGTTTATTAGGAATACCCCGCAACAAGAGAATTGGAAATTAGTGATTCCACCAGCGATAGAGAGACCGCTAATAATCGACTATCACGAGAGGTACGGACATATGGGTGCCCTTAAAGTAAGGAAGGCATTGGAAGAGCAAACATACATCAAGGGGATGAATAAGAAGGTGCAACTGGCGATACGGTCGTGCGATATTTGTCAAAAAGTAAAGTGTGATAACGAGAGGAAGGAAGGGGTCATGATACCCATATTATCTACCGAAAAATTGGAAAAGGTATTTCTCGATATCTGCGGACCCTTTCCACGCAGCGCTGGGAGACACCGATATAAATTTATCGTAATCATTTTCGACCACTTTAGCAAGTATACAAAGCTATACCCAATAACTAGGGCAACGACCAGGAAAATAATAGACATAATAATCAAGCGTTATATAATGGAAGTGGGCCGACCGTATTCTATAATTACGGACCACGGTACTCAGTTTAGGGGAAAACTTTGGAAGGAAAGCTTGGGAGAACACGGAATAAAAACGTACAAGACGTCCGTATATCACCCGAATAGTAACCCAGCCGAGAGAGTGTTAAGGGAGGTAGGACGGTTACTAAGAACATACTGCCATAACGAGCAGAAAAGATGGCATGAATATGTAGCCTCTACCGAGGATTTTCTCAATTTCTCGCATCACAATACCATCGAGATGTCGCCATACACGGTTATGTTCGAAAGACCCCCACCACGAGAGATAAAAGAAATTATTAATTTTCCCGACGAACCCGCATACCAATTTGAAGGGGCAAAATTTTATAACAAGGTGTTGGAAAAAACGGAACAGCAGCGGAAAAAATATATCAAATCACAGCCTAAGGCAATTAAATATGAGGTAGGTGAAAAGGTGTTAGTTAAAAATAGAGAATTGCCCAGTGCTATACAAGGCATAACGAGGAAATTGCTACTTTTATATACAGGGCCTTTCACGATAACCAGGGACAATAAAAACAATACCTACGAGGTAACTGACACAATTAGGAACAAGGTAAAAGGTACGTATAACCAGACTTCATTAAAAAAGTACCATGATTAAAAAATCGCAAGTCGAATACTCAATCAGTGACCAAGTACCATGACCAAAGACCCAAGTCAAATACAGCATCATAGAGAAGGTACCTTGACTAAACATGTTAACGTGAATTTTTTAACTTAGCCATAATTAGAAAGGAGGTAGAGATTATTAAATAAATATAAATATTATTGTATAATGATTATTATTAATAAATAATACGAGAAGGACACCTTACACCAAAGGCATAAAGATATATATAAAATATAGATTTATTTCCAATAGCCAAGTCAACGTATATTTACCAACTTACCCGTACTTAGAGAAGGAGAGAGATTGTTATTAATAAATATTACGAGACGGACACTTAGTAAAGGAGAAAGAAGGAGAAATACTGTCATATATTTGATACTAAATGGAAATGATAAATGAAAAATAAAAAAAAAAGGTAGAACAGTGTGTTACATAAGGAGGTAATGATGAATATGAATATAGCTATTAACATTGAATGATTTTAAACGATAATTTTAACCTGCGGAGAACGATATATTAATATAATTGTGAATAAATCAGAAGAGTTTAAGAAAGGGAATTTATGTGTAGGAGCCTATGATCTTTGAATATTGTATTTTTTTATTTTTATTATTATTATTTGTTGCAAAGGTGCAATTATTATTTTCTGAACAGGGATGTGTTGCCTCTGATTTCAGTAGTTATAGACAGGAAGGGACAGAGAATGTATCCCATAGCGAGCCACTCTGACTCCCAACCCTCTATGTAAGTTAGGGAATTGATAGGGAATTATATCAAAGATTAATTATAAAACATCAAGGTAAAAAGGAAAGGAATAGGTGATACGACAAAGAACGAACTAGGAATATTGAGTTGGATTAATATATTAAAGGAGTAGAACAGGAATTTAATTATAAGATAAAAGAATGAGATATAAAGAAGCTAATAAAAGGTTAATATAGAGATGATAATTTCATCAAAACCAAAGATATGTTTTTCCAAAATTATCAACTTTAACGGAGAGGCATATGTAACGTCACAAAACGTTCCATAAAAGGAAATCATTTATATAGTAAGTTAGCATAAGAGGAAAGTGAGGTGAACAGTATCGAACCCAAGTAGTCCCAAAAAATTGTGTAATTTTGTATAATAATTATTTCTATCAACTTGAAAAAACGACCAAACTATGACTAAGACAAACCCCCATAAATATTATTAAAGTGAATAAGAGTGAAAAAACCATAAGACACTATAAGAGAGAGAAATAATGTCAGAATCAACCAAAATAAAGTCAATAATTATTAAGTTTTATAACTATGAATAGAGTATTAAAAACTATTTTTTGTGAATAAATGGACATGATCCATTATTATATTATGTCATGTAAATAAAATAAATGTATTAAATGACTTAAATACATTATTAGAAAGAGTTTAAGTTAAAATAAAAATTGTATATTTGCAATGACAAAAAATATTAATGTGTTGGATTTGAGACCATACACCAAGATTTCATGAAAAAATTAATTATTATCAGATTTAAATAAAAACTATATGTAATTGTCAAGCAGACAGTAGTGAACAATTTATCTTAAATAAAGGAAGCTGTCAAATGAATAAAAAGCAGTCAAAATAGCCAAAAACAGTGTTAACTAAAAACATGTAATAGGCATCTAATATTGTATAATTTATGAATTTAATGTTGCCAAAATGCAACCAAACTGTATTAGAAAGCTGTAATATGATATAAAGCAACTATACTAATATACCTGACCAACTTTAACATTGTAATAGTCAAGTCAGCAAAATATTTACTTATACCATGTATGGCTGAAGCCAATTATCCAGTACAAAAATAATCATATCTGGCTAAAATACTTACATAATACTAACAAAAATAAGATAGAAAGGTACAATACATCAGTATACCTTAATAAGAAACAAACTCAGTTGAAAGTAAAGTCAATTCTAAAAGAATTTAACTAATTAGAGTGAGATTTGTCACACCATAAAAAATGACATCTCAAGACCAATCAATGATGCTATGTCATCTTGTGATAAATATAATATATGTACAGAGTAACCAGGTATCACAAAAGATAGACAAAATAATAAACTCTGTGTGTATAGTAGTGAAATAATACATATATTAAAGAAAAAGACTAATCATTGTATTAGAAAACTGACAAGAATCTAGGCCATGAGCAGAGGCCATATAAAATTGTATTTATTTGTGTTTTATCTATGTTAAAATTTGTTTATTTTGTTGTAGGAAAGTAGTAGTATTAGATGTTCAGCTTGTGGAAGGAACTTTGTAACTCCACAACAATTTTTGTTATAAAAATTGAGTTTTCAATGACAACAACTCAAGGTGAGGGTTGTATATTATATTGTTTATTAGACTTAAGTTAATTAGAAACCAATCATATTTAGTATCGCTAGATTCAGTTAAAAACAGGGAATCTAAATATATTAATGGCATACAAATTGTGAGTACTAATGTGAAACTGTTTGATAAATACCAGTGTAAATTTTGAAATATCCTTTGTATGAAGAATAACAAATTCATTCTAAAAGCTTCTACGGAAGTGAAAATTGTTCTATGACATTCCATTTCGTTTATTCTCGAACAATCTAGAAAGAATTTTTACACAAATATACCGGAAGTCGATGAAAACAGTCATCCTGAATTAGTATAAAAGCGAGACCAAATTCGACCAAAAAACACTTGAAACTTGAACTCCAGAACTGATGCATCTCACACAACACTGATCAACGCAGCTAAGGCGAAACCGAAGAGGCGAGAAATCGACAAGACACGGCAGGAAGGCTTTTCCCGTACATAGACATAACCGACTGACTTAACCTCAACGAGAATTTTCGCCAAATGTATCGCTGAAATAGAGCAGCGATACGGCAAATTTTAATAGAAATCACGCAGCCAGAACGTCCAGCGGCCCAGGAGGGACCAAACATTTAAATAGAGAACGAATTCTGCTGTGTTCGCATTGACTGACTAACGTGACAATAATTTCCCCGAACGTAAACATACAATACACAAAGCCTTCCTCAACACTGCATGGGAATCAGCGCTGCGGTGGCAGATTTCTGAATCAACGCTAAACAGATGATTCGTAGCGGCGGCGTTTGAACGAGATTCTACTGCCAAACGTTTTCACAAAAGTGCGGAAAAAGTAATGATCGCAAAATTTGACTTTAAATAGATTCAGTGTACACCCGAAGAGGCGAGATTGAGAAACTACCCGAAGGAAGTGTCCAGTGCGAGAATAAACGACCATTGGAACGTGAGTTACCAAAATTAAAGTCATTTGTTACCTGGTTACATTTATCACACAGTTGTACTTTACACGCCACACATACACCTTCAAATCACTTAGTTTTTTCTTGTAAGGCATCTAATTGATATGTCTTGGTAGTTCAAAGGAGTCACGTCCTGAGAGTAAAGATTTTTCACATATTAAACTCATGCTTTTCAACTGAGTCAAAATCTGAATTATACTAGCCGATACTTGATTGGACATATAAAAAAAATTGTCAATAATAATAACTTGTAAAATTTTTTCTCTGCAATTTTATAATTTTTTTCTATGAATGTTAGTCCTTCAGACGATTTGTTGTTTTTAAAGAATCATTAAACTTAACTGATTTTCCAAGCTAAACTGACTTGTTTAAATTTTTTCGTAGATTTAAAAATTTTATCAATCACATTTATTTTTTTCTTGGAACAAACGTTTCCAAGTGGCGCCCACAAAAAGCATAGTTTTAAGTTGTGTTACAGGACTACATCACTGCAGAGGATCCAGTCAACAGAGTAAGTAACAAAAGTGCGCGGAGGTAACGCCCGACAGTTTACAACACAAACATTTAAACAACACCCACTACATTCTTTTTGCTATAACCTTGATGTAATGTATTAATTTTGAAACGAAATGTTATTATAGATATTACTGTACTTTAACTATTTCACAACTTAATAATAAAGGATTACTTTATTGATCATACTTGTTATAATATGCTAATTGTTCTTTTTTACTAAAACAATTATTTTCATTTAATTTTAAAGTAGTAAAATAAACGCAAAACAGAAAGCTTGTTTTAAGTGTTAAATATTTAGATAGTTAGTCACAAGGCCTCATGCTCTCAATTATTAGATTAGATTATTAAACACACAGAAAAAGGAAAATAATCAAAGCTGCTGCATATGATGGTAAGGTCTAGTATTTACTTACACAAATTTACTTGGATGGTAGCTTAGACAAATATTTTCTTTAAGTACAGTTTTTGTAAACAAAGTCCATCCTTCTATCTTTTCTTGACACAAAAACATCAATAACTCTTTCATTGAAATTATGGATGTTAGAAATCATTTCCTTCTCGATTGCAAGCATGGCTAAAGCTGTAAGCCTCTCTTGACACATCGTAGACCGCAAAAATGTCTTTATCCGTTTTAGGGTTGAAAAACACCTTTCAGCTTCAGCAGTCGTCATTGGTATTGTTGCAATAATTAATAACAGTTTATAACTTTCAGAAAATGATGACAATAAGTTGTTTTCAATAAAAAACTGTAAAAGACTAACTGCACCACGCATGTTTCTGAAATCAGTTCTTTTGTAAATGATTTCAAGCTCTGTCTTGAGGCGATTTTTTTCAAGAAATGAATACACATTTACTGTATCTTCAAGCAATTTCTCGGAGAATTTCTGATCAAACTCTTCAAACTTTTGTGATTCAAAAAGTGATACAGCTGAGCAAGATGTTGTGAATGAAAATCTTGTTTTTATTTGCGTTGTAATAATGTCACAGGTTTCCTTGGCAGCCACTGTTCTACTTAAGTAAAAATCTTCTTCACGCCTCGATCGTTTAGGTGCATTTTCTGGGTACTGATTAACCAGCTCTGTCACTTTGTCAATTGGTTGTACAAAATATCCACATGTGGCATTAATCTGTGAAAAATAGAAAGCCAAAATATAAACTTATTATCTCTAAGGAGACGAGCTAGAGCACCAGCTTTAATTATGGTGGTTGGTTGCTTAGAGGTTGATTGGATTTCCTCCATACATTCAATTAATCCCTCTCTGTACTCAAAAACAGTATTAACAGTTCTGCTCTTAAAATTCCACCTTGTAGCTGACGCCCGAGGTATTCGTTTGCCAACTATCTTGTCAAAAACAGCCACTCTCTGAGGGGAATTCGAAAAAAAATTTGTTATATCACTTAAGTCCGAAAAAAAATTCTGACATCTTGGTTTTGGCTTGTTGCTTGAGCTACAATCAAGTTCAACTGATGAGCGTAACTGTAAATGAAAAAAGCATGTTTATAGGTTTGTTGCACTATGGTCTGCACGCCAGCATGGTGCCCACTCATTATATTCGCACCGTCATAGCTTTGAGATACGAGTTTTTCTGGATTTTGCACAACATAATCTAAACTGGTACAAATACATTTGGCTATAGATTCTGCGTCGTGCCCTTCAGGGTTATCAAATTTCCAAAATCTTTCAACTGGTTGGCCATTAGCTAAAACATAGCGGAAAACTATAACTAACTGAAATACAGACGAGATGTCTGATGTTTCGTCCGCAATCAAAGAAACATACTGTGTAGTTTTTATTTCTTCTATTATGTTTTCTTGACATACAAAAAGCATACAATCTAACAATTCATTTTGAATTTCTTTCGAGGTACCTTTAAAGACAGTAGCGGTACTCAAGTGTTCTTTCAAAGATGAGTCAAGTTCTGCAGGAAAGTTTACAAGCCCTTTAAATATGCCAGGATTTAAGGAATCGTCATCCTCACGATGACCTCGAAGGGCCAACTCAAATGCACCGCAAAATTTAATACAGTCTATAAGCTTAGAAAGGACATACCTATTTTTAGTCACTTGTTCATTGTGCTTTTTAATATTTTGTCGATAAGCACTGTCAAGCTGCTGACGAACGTCAACCTTTCCCAGCAAATTAAAATCCAATGTAGCACTTATGTGTCCATGAGAACTTTCGTGTTTTTTAATTTTTTGGTTCAAATGAGCTACGTCACAAACGCCGTTTTTCACCCAAGCAGGATCGCCCTTTTCACGGGAAAATAACAAACAAGGAAAACAAAATATTTTGTTTGTTTGTTCACAACCACAAAAGCCAAGGAATTTTTTCGTATAGCTCTTCTTTAAATTCTCTTTTAAAAGTTCTAGATTTTGATGTCGATGTTTGACTTATATTAAGTCGGGGCGTTGGCCTACCACTCTCTTTTATTGCTTTTTTAACTTCTATGGGTAAATTGGCAAACGCTACTTCGTTTAAATTACTAACTGAGTACTTACAGGTACTTTCCATTATTGTACAGTAAATAAAAACAACAGTTCACTAGCTACACTATAATAGATAAACTGTAATTTCAACTAAAACTTTATCACTAAAAAATAATCGAAACTGCAAAACACAAATGTAACACGCGCGCGCGCCAAGGTAAGGAGCATCCACCGTCAACTACAGCCGTTCCTACACATTCTCAGTTGTGTTTATTATTTATCTTCGAGAATACTTACAGCGCGTGTAGGCCTACCTAATAAAAAACTGTTACACTAAAAAGAAAATGACAAAACTTAAAAACGAAACATCGGAATGCTTAGGAGGACATGTATAGGTAGGTTATACATGAATAAAACTTTACACGAATACACACAGACACTTGAATACACGAAAAATTTACTCTTGAGTTTACGTATTTGAAGCCGTGAACTTAATAAAATTATTGTGCTAAAATAAATACACAAACTTTAACCAAACGTTTACCTAACTCACATCTGACAACAGAATATAGGCGGGCATAGATGAGAACGAAGGTTGCCGAAGTTACCCGAGTGGCTTCACGCTGTCAGTCTGCAGACTCAAGTCCGTGGAACTACTGAGCTGAGCTGTGTCAGAGGCAGCTCATCGGTATTCTCCGTTAAGCCGCTTGTAAACATGTTTCCTCCCCTACCGCGAGCAAATGGACTCGCCCGTCTGTCGTATATCCGGTGTGTACAGCATCGAGAGCGGCGCAGCACGCCACCGTCCGCGACGAGCGGCGGGTAATCGAGTGGGACCGCTTTGGCCCGGCGTTCAGTCGCCGCCTACCAGAGCATGTCCCGCTCGACACTACCCAGCATGTCGATGAGGCAGTTGCCTTATTCGACACAGCCGTAGTCTCGGCGGTTGACGTGTCCTCCCGGATGAAGCCGGGGCTCACGCCTGACTATCAGCGGATCCCCAAAGAGGTGTCTCAGCTCGCTTGCGAGAGTAATCGCCTCCGGAGACGCTGGCAGAGGACTCGTGACCCGGCTGACAAGGCTGCGTTCAACAGAGCGTCCGGCAAGTTGCGTCGCGACATGCTGGCGTTCCGTAGACGCAACTGGGAGCTAGCTGTTACGCAGATGGATGGCCCTGCCGAGGACCGTAATGTCTGGCGGATTCCCAGTGCCCTAACGGGAAAGCGCAAACGCGCGCCTCTCCCCGCACTGGCCGGACCCGGCGGTCAACCCCTTGGCCGCCCCCTCGAAAAGGCAGAGTTCTTGGCTGACAGTTTAGAGCGTCAGTTCGCTCCCAACCCATCCAAGAACCCGGCCTTCACTGAGCAAATCTGCCGCGAGGTAGAGCGCTTTCTATCGGCCGATATCACTGTCCAGCCGGAGCCCATCTCCCCGGAGGAGGTCTCTGAGAGGATTGTTCAGCTCAAGCCCCGGAAGGCGCCTGGCCCGGACGGAGTCATGAATTCCGCCCTCCATCGCCTTCCGGAGCGGGGAACCCAGTTCCTCACTGACCTGTTCAATTCATGCCTCAGACTGGCCTATTTTCCGGTGAAATGGAAAACGGCTACCGTCATCGTGATACCTAAGCCGGGAAAGAATTCTTCTCGAGTGGAAAACCTCAGGCCCATCAGCCTCTTGTCCGCGACGTCCAAGGTTTTTGAGCGTCTGATCCAGCGTAGGATCCGCGACCATCTAGAAAGACTAGACGTGCTGATCCCCGAACAGTTCGGCTTTCGTGAGCTGCACTCCTCGACTCATCAGCTGATGAGACTCGTGGAATGCATAACCGAGGCTGGCTGCCAGGGCAAACAGACGGCTGCGATCTTCCTAGACGTAGAGAAAGCCTTTGACCGCGTGTGGCACGAGGGTGTCCTGTACAAACTGACGGAAGTCCTTCTCCCAGACTGCTACGTTCACTTGATCGGCAGCTTTCTGCGAGACCGTAGCTTCCGAGTGAGAGTAGACCACGCTCTCTCTTCGGAGAGGCGTATTACCGCTGGCGTCCCTCAGGGAAGTGTCCTCGGGCCTCTCCTGTTCTCGTTGTTTGTCAACGACACGCCCCGAGTTCCTGGAGTGAAACTGTCGCTGTTCGCGGACGACACTGCGGCATTTGCCTCAGAGCCGAACGCGAGTTATGCGGCAGTTAAGCTCCAGCGCCAACTCGACGCGTATGTCGGGTGGACCGATGACTGGAGAGTTGCCGTTAACGCTTCCAAGAGCGCCGCGGTAATATTCTCGCGAAAACGCAAGCGGCCTCGGCCGCTTAAAGTAGGCCCCGTCGAGGTGCCCTGGACCAACAGCGTCAAGTACCTCGGGCTCCACGTGGATTCCCGACTCACCTGGGGAACCCATGCAAACTACATCAGACAACGCGCTTCGGCGCAACTCAGTAGACTCTGGCCCGTGCTATCTAATCCGGCAATGACCCCCCGGCTAGGTAAGCTCATAGTCAACACGTACGTGTTGCCGGTGATTACCTACGCCTGTCCTGTTTGGGGATACCTGGCTCGTGGTCATAGAATCACGCTCCAGCGCGTACTCGACCGGGGACTGAAGCTCGCGTGCAAAGTCCCCCGGAGGTACTCTTCTCGTCTTTTGAGGAGAGGACTCGGTGTCCGCTCTCTTGATGATACCGTGAGACGCCTGGCGCGACGATTCTATGTTCGTTCCGACAGAGTGACCCACAATTCCCTCATTGCCGGACTTGGTAAATACACCCCGCGACCAGGTGAGTCCTGGAAGCGACCTCGTTTGCTAGTCCCGGTGGTATAATCCACCAATCGCAGGTCGCTTCAGACCCCCCCCCCCCCATAAGTAGATAAAAAGTATTTAATGAACTCCAACAGACCCAGTGGCAGGAGTCCTTTCTGAGACTCGGGACACTGCACTACTCGCGACCCGCGCTTCGCGCGGGCCGCGCAACCCCCAGTTGTGTGAGAGCGGCGCATTCAGTCCGCTCCCAGCCACTGGCGCGTCATTACACTTAACTTCACTTGGCGCGCTCTACGCTGTTTTTCATTGTCCGCTCTTTTAAACTTACTGAAGATAAGCCATTTTAGTACTGCGTCAATAAAAATGTATAATTTATAACGTATAATTATTTTTATAGGGGGTTCACGTGCTCTTGTGCTCTTATGGACAAGCCGCCACTGGCGGGGGATGAACAGTAACGAAGTTGCCGTGGAACGGCTGTAGTTGACGGTGGATGCTCCTTACCTTGGCGCGCGCGCGTGTTACATTTGTGTTTTGCAGTTTCGATTATTTTTTAGTGATAAAGTTTTAGTTGAAATTACAGTTTATCTATTATAGTGTAGCTAGTGAACTGTTGTTTTTATTTACTGTACAATAATGGAAAGTACCTGTAAGTACTCAGTTAGTAATTTAAACGAAGTAGCGTTTGCCAATTTACCCATAGAAGTTAAAAAAGCAATAAAAGAGAGTGGTAGGCCAACGCCCCGACTTAATATAAGTCAAACATCGACATCAAAATCTAGAACTTTTAAAAGAGAATTTAAAGAAGAGCTATACGAAAAAATTCCTTGGCTTTGTGGTTGTGAACAAACAAACAAAATATTTTGTTTTCCTTGTTTGTTATTTTCCCGTGAAAAGGGCGATCCTGCTTGGGTGAAAAACGGCGTTTGTGACGTAGCTCATTTGAATCAAAAAATTAAAAAACACGAAAGTTCTTATTATTCAGTGAGGTTATTATTCAAGTTATTATTCATGTGAAGGGAAGTGTGTGGGGGGGGGCGCTCGCGCGCGTACATGTCCAAATCTGATGGGGAGAAGGCATTAGCATAGTGTGGTCGATAAAGATGGTTTTGGTTAAACAGTTGTCTTTTTAATTGTTTGCAAACGTGCTGTTATCAAGAATAAATAATTTGTTGTTGCAGACCGAAACTGAATTATTTTCATGTGTGAAAAATGAACGTTTGTCAACAGTTATTTATTTTTCCATATACGAAGTATATTTGTAATTACTGTACGCAGTTATACACATGAAACTTTACACCACACTGTTACATGCAGGAAATAGTTGGCTTGTCTTTCAAAACTAACATTAATGATAACTTTTATGTAAATTCCTTTTTTTTAAATAAATTACAACATTTTAAAGTTTACTTGGCTTGAAAATTGTTTTTTTAATTGTAATTTTAATTAACGAACGTTATAAACAGTAAGAACGCCGTATTGTTTGCGATATATCTTACACAAAGTGTTCATTATATCGGGAACCCGTCTTCCGATCAAAGTGATTCAAAAATTGGTACAAAATACTAAATTCTTTCGAAAATCCCTTTGCTTACACTCCATACGTGTCCCTTAGAACGACCTTTTGTCAAGGTCGCTTTCGGGTTGATAGTAGGTACGGAATATACTGTTTCCCGACACGAAGTACTGAATTGTCGCTGTGGTGTTTTAGGCTTATACCAAATCCGGTGGGCCTACTCTTCAAGTTTTTTTCTAAGAAGCATATGCGGACGGTCTTCCACGCGCACTCGGTTTTAGACTGCGGTCGGATTATACTTGTTTAGAATATTTTACATAGTCCATAGGTTATCTCTCCGAATTCGGTAGCGTTCAATTACAGTAAATTCGCGGACTTGTGGCAGTTTTCTCTAAACTATTCTTTTGTAAAGAGGACAACGTATGTCACGATTTACCAGTCGAGGAGTACTGATATTATGCGGAACTTTTTCAGACTTTGACTGAAATTCTAAACATCTAATTGGTCAGCTGTTTACTCCTTCTATACAGAAATCTAAATAAGTGAGGGAATAACAAGAATATCCTCCATAATTTCAATTAATTTGGTCATGAATTCTTTAAGAAAGTCTTGGAGTGTTCTGAACCTACAAAGAAATTTTGTCTATAATTTTATGTCTTTTTATAGTTCTCCAAGTATCAGTCATACATAGAATTATTAACACACACACACACACACACACACACACACACACACACACACACACACACACACACACACACACACACACACACACACACACACACACACACACACACACACACACACACACACACACACACACAGTACATTTAGTTACAGCACGTTGTTTGTTATGCTAACTACACACACATACGAATGTCCCATCTCATAATCTTAATTACGGGCGCAATAATAGTTTTTCAGTTAGCGTCTACGCGAAACAGGCACACGTGCACTTGATTATCGTAATCCGAAATAATAATTGAGCACATTTTCATACATTATTTATTATATCACTATTGTATTAATGACTCGGAACACTAAGTTTTTTATAAGTAAAATCATAAAGATTTACCTTAAAGCCTAAACCGGTTTTCTCCTTTAAAAGGCTTCTTCAGAGGCTGCCGTAGGTAGCGCTGTCCGTCTTGTTGTTGGCGACGGGATAGATTTTCGAAAGATCGATTGTGTGTGTATTGGGTGAGATGTGTTCGAATAATGCGTGCGATTTGAATTGTGTCTGTTCATTTAGGATGTCGTTTTTATTTGTTTTTGTGTGTTTGTAGATTTCTAATTGTCCTAGAGTGTCTAGTTTTCGGCCTTTTGTGTGTACGTGTAGAATGTTCATGTTATTGTCGATGTTTTTATATGTGTGGTTTGCTTCAATGAGGTGGTTTGCAAAGGTAGATTCTGTAGTGGAGTGGAGTGCCTTTGTGTGTTCAATGTATCTCTATTTGAAGCTACGTCCTGTCTGGCCTATGTAGAATTTATTGCAATTTGAGCAATTTAGCTTGTAAACACCGGGTAGATCGAATTTGTTTTGTGCTTTGTGCGTGTGTTTTGATAGTGTGTGTTCTGTTTTGTTAGTAGTTTTGTAAGTGATTCTGTATCCTGCTTTTTTGAATTTGTGGGCTATTTTTTCAGTTTGTTTGTTGATGTATGTTAGTGTTATGAATTTGTTGTTTTCTGTCTTTGTCTGTTGTTTGTTTTGTGTTTTGTGTAGGAGTTTACTGACTATTGTTCTGTCATATCCGTTAGATTCTGCTAGATATTTTATCGTGTTTAGTTTGTCTTTGTAGTCTTTTTCATCTAAGGGGATGTTGTTAAGTCTATGTATCATGGTTCTGAAAGCAGCTAGTTTGTGTTGTATTGGGTGATTGGAGGTGTTGTGTATTAGTGTGTCAGTTGTGGTTGGTTTTCTGTATATACTGAATTTGTGCCTGTGTTCTAGTTTTGTGATGGAGAGGTCTAAGAAGTTTATGGTATTGTGTTCGTATTCGGCAGTAAAGGTTATGTTTTTATGTATTTTGTTTATGTGCGTTAGTAACTGTTCACATTGTCTTTTGTTTCCCCTGTATAGTAATAGAATGTCATCAACGTATCTGTGCCAATATAGTATTTTATGTGAGTGTCTGTCATTGTTTGTGAGTATTTTTGTTTTTTCTAAGTGTTGGAGGAAGACTTCTGCTAGAATGCTGGATATGGGGGAGCCCATGGGTAAGCCATCGTTCTGTGTGTAGTATTTATTGTTATAAGTAAAGTAGTTTTGTTTTGTGATAATGTTCAGAGTTTCTGTTATTTCGTTGATAAGTTCGTCTGGTGTGTTGTTCTGTTTGAGTTTGTTTTGTAGGATGGTGATTGTTTCAGAGGTGGGGATGTTTGTGTACAGGTTTTTAATGTCAAAGGAGGCTAATGTGGCATTATGGGGGATGTGTATGTCTTTTATTTTTGTTACTAGGTCAGTGTTGTTTTTTAGTGCAATGTTGTTGTCTATTTGTGTGTTGTCTAATAATTTTGTCTAGATATTTTGCGAGTTTGTGTGCAGGGGCATTACGGTAGTTGATAATGGGGCGGATCGGAATGTCTCCTTATGGATTTTGGGAAGCGCTTGTAGGGTAGGTGCTGATGGTCGGATTTGTTTCATGTAGGGCTTTTGTTTATGTGTTATTATGTGTTTGGCTTTGTTGACTAGTTGTTTTACTGTGTTTTGGTATCTGTCGGTGGGGTCGTGTTTTAGTTCTGTGATGTTGTTCTGTCCTACGAAGTTTTGTACTTTTTTTGTGTAGGTTGTCTGTGGGGATAATTACAGTCGTGTTGCCTTTGTCTGCTTTTACGAATGTGATGTTGTGTTTGTGTGCCTTTTCCCTCAGTTTGATGGCATAAACAACATTCAACAGTAACGGACACGTCATGGACGACGAAATCCAAGAATTATTTAATATATATTTATTTATGGTATATCACTAATTATAAGCACGTGTACATTCTAAAAACAAAACATATGCAACACTTACAAACACACACACACACACACACACAAGTCCAGTCATTTTAGTAAAAATCTTTCAGGTATCGTTTTCAGTAGTACTTCAACGTTTACACATTGCATTCAGCTTTTTTTATTGTAAAGTGGTAAAAGGTTAACTTTGAATAGCAGACTGCATCGCTCAAAGCTACGTTAACCCTAAAATTTACATCAGTAAGTGGAAAGAAGAAATTAATTTTATAATTCATACTTTCTTAGTCTTAGTCTTAGATGAAAAAGACTACAAAGACGAACTAAACACGATAAAATATCTAGCAGAATCTAACGGATATGACAGAACAATAGTCAGTAAACTCCTACACAAAACACAAAACAAACAACAGACAAAGACAAAGACAGAAAACAACAAATTCATAACACTAACATACATTAACAAACAAACTGAAAAAATTGCCCACAAATTCAAAAAAGCAGGATATAGAATCGCTTACAAAACTACTAACAAAACAACACACACTATCAAAACACACACACAAAGCACAAAACAAATTCGATCTACCCGGTGTTTACAAGCTAAATTGCTCAAATTGCAGTAAATTCTACATAGGCCAGACAGGACGTAGCTTCAAACAGAGATACATTGAACACACAAAGGCACTCCACTCCACTACAGAATCCACCTTTGCAAACCACCTCATTGAAGCTAACCACACATATAAAAACATCGACAATAACATGAACATTCTACACGTACACACAAAAGGCCGAAAACTAGACACTCTAGAACAATTGGAAATATACAAACACACAAAAACAAATAAAAACGACATCCTAAACAAACAGACACAATTCAAATCGCATGCATTATTCGAACATATCTCACCCACACACACAGCATCAATCTTTCGAAATTCGATTTCATCACCCACAACAAGACGGATAGCGCTACCTGCGGCAGCCTATGAAGAAGCCTTGTAAAGGAGAAAACCGGTTAAGGCTGTAAGGTAAAACTTTTTGCTTTTACTTATAAAAAAACCTAGTGTTCCGAGTCATTAAAGTAATAGTGATATTTATACAATAAACATTAAACATTCGGATTTGGGTTACAATTCCTTTTAGTCTGATACCCTTCTTTTCACATTTTTCTTTCAAATTTATAATCTCTTTTTTGGCCCTGGGGTCCCAAATTTTTGAAATTTCCAAAACTTAACACTACATTCAGATGTAAGTTAAAATTATCTTTAATTTCACGCCACACATGAGTTATTGCGATTTCATCAAACTTTTCACAATCTTTTTAGGTCTATGACGTTCAAAAATTTTGAATTTTCAAAAATGAACACTATATTCAGATTTGTGGTTAAAATTCCCTTTAATCTAACATTCCGTGTGGGCTTTCGCGATATTTTCACAGTTTTGACACCTGCAGCTTTTTGCTTCACGCCCCCCATATTTTGAAGCTATCGATTTAAAAAAGAATAGGTTCTGCAGGATAAATGTATGGACATGCATGACAAGTTTTACGAAAGTCGGTTGATTCGTTCAAAAGGTATCGTGGGACATATCGTCAAATGCCAAATGGTAGAGTTAAACTCAGTACTCACGTCGCTTGTTCAAATACCCGTTTAAATATTATTTGTCTTGATACCGTGATGTAAAATGTAATAAACTTTACGAGTCAGATAGTACTGAAGAAGTTTTAGGGCAACGAATGGTAATTTCAGTGGGGCCAAGGTCTTCCAGAAACATAAGCCTTGTACATGAACATTTTCAATATGTACTGTTTGTTATAAAGTTGAACTGCAAATTTTTTATGTTTAATTATTATTGCTATGCCCAATACAAAGTGGCTCCTTCCCCCTCCCCTTTCTTGCTGTAAAACCGGCACTGAACATAACAACTGACAATATTATCATCGTTAACGCCTTCATTGATATATAAAATTACCAATGATTTTAATTATGCTGCCGCGGTAATGAAGAGCGTAAGTAGAATATACTAGAAAAAAAGAGCTTTCTCAAATCCCGTAGTATGATCCATCATGTGTAGAACCAAGTTATTGGCCGTAAAAGGAATAGGGTGTTCTATAACGTAAGATATGTGGGACCTACCGAGTAAAAATGAATGCGGCCAACTGGACAGGGGCCTACCTTGTAAATCATCGGTATTAAATGATCTTTTCTTGTCGACTGTGACTACATACAGTTATTCACAATTTTACAAATGGTTGTGAACTATGAATGTTGGAGAAAATGGATTACTGCCGTATAGAATAAGAATTGATGAATTAGGTGTAAAGTGAATTAAGGGGATAAACAAGTTAGTGATTGTTTAACTGACTCTGGTTTGGATTTGCTTCCATCGAGGAGATCGCAATTCGCAGGGATGTTTGATTTTTTAAGTACTTGAAAGAGTATAAAACGGGTTTTTATGATTACTTGTAAATAATCATATTTAACGAACAACTCTTTAAATTCTTTTATAAAATTTTCATAATTTTTTTCTTCGTATGACAAAAGTTGACAAAGGCTGGACGTATTTCACCCTTCACCAAAAACTTGTTTAAACAATCGCTCTTTAGTAAAGAACTTGAAAGTGTCAGAGTCAGGAAAATCTTTGCGTTTATTTGCTTTATAAAATTACCTTCAATCTGACTAAAGCCTACATAGTCATAGCGATATGACGTGCATTTCTGCAGGACCAATACATTGTTACAGTTTTTTTCTTAACGTTTCGACCCAAAAAATCTGTCATCCTCGGACCTTTCAGGAAGGACCTTTCAAGCGTCTTCTTAGGTCCTTCAAGAAAGTCTTTCAACTGCCACTTTCAGTTCCTAAAGGTGTTCAGATTTTTTGAGCTCGAAACGTTAAGGGAAGACATTACAGCAATATAAGTGGTCTGGTAAGAGATTTAACCAGGGAAGTTTTAAGGAGTAAATCTCGTATAAAAAATTCAAGTACTATGTTTTCCGCTAATCAATTTAACTTAAAGCGATAGAAACGGAAAATAAAATAAAAATTTCTTTGAGTACATGAAATCTGGTGTCTAACCTTCTGGGTACGGTAAAAATGAATCGAGCTGTTACGCACTATTAGTTGCGGTTTCTCGAAAGTCTTTCTCAAACACTTTATAATATTTAAATCATAAGACAATTTAAAGACGTATCAGAATATTAAACAAAGTAGCCTAAATGTTAACACAACCATCATAATTTTGTGCGTGTATCGTGAATTTTGATCTATTCTTTAAGTTACATCAGCTCCGAGTGAAGGCACAAATAATATTCGTAGAGGGTTTGAAGTCGATAGTCTTCATGCTATGTTTAAAATAACCGCCTTAACTTTTGAAAAAAATACCTGTTGTGCAGACAGAAATATTCTGATTGTACAAAAGTCTTGGATTATATCTCAAATTTAAATTTTCAGTGTACACTCAGATTTATTTTGTTTTCAAGAAGTCATCCCAAAATTTAACGAGGCAACACGTAACTCACCCTGATGCCCGACATTCCGATCACAAGTTGTCCAGTGTGTGTGTGTGCGCGTGTGCGTGTGCGTGTGTGCTCAACATTACAAGTATTAACAAAAATAAGATATCTTAAGGGTAGACAACGCACAAGGATTAAGTATGTAGCCTATAAGCATTAAAATTGAAATTATATACGTTATGCAGGAAACGTGTCTTAGTGTGTCATTAGGCCTACGTCCTTTCTTGAAATGATATTGTCTTTTATTACAATTCGAGTTAATAGCTTGTTTAATTTTTTTTCTGAAAAGTGTGACTCGAATGGATTATGTAAAAGAAATAGTATGTTACAATCGTATAATTGCGAAATTACATCTCAGTGTAATTATTTTATAGTAAAATTGAGTTAGTAAAATCTGCAAATTACATACAGTAATTATAAATATACTTAGGCCTACAAACCGGCCTTAGTACAGTTGTAATTCAAACTTGAACTACGAGGGTAATTCCAAAAATAAGGTACACTTGTAAGAAACAAATAGAAATTTTATCAAAACTATTTTAAATTACATACCAAAACGAAGATTATTTGTTGCCTATTTTTCAATATAATCCTCAAACCGGTTTAAACATTTTGTCCAAACGTGACGCTAATTTTATTATACCCTCTTCATAAAAATTTACGTCCAAATTTTCAGCCTAGTCCCATATTTTATTGTCTCACATTTCACTTTTTAGTTAGACGGTAATCATCTTTTTAAAAAACGTTTCTTCAGCTTCCTGATCAGGTGGAAATCACAGGTAGCCAGATAGGGGATGTAAAGGGCCTACCTGTGTTCTATCCCCAGTATGGGGAACTTTACATCTCGGGGCGCAGTCCAACATGTTTTCGATGTATCGTTTCCTGTAATTTGTGTAAAGTTAAATCTAACGATCGGCATCAATTTTTTTTTTTTGTGAACGAAATTAGCCAACAACAGTCCTTTCCTGTTCCAGGACACTGTAGCCATAACTTTTCGAGCAGAAGCTGTTGCCTTGAATTTTTTTGCAACTGGAGATCCTGGACTATTTCATATCACTGAGTTCCCTTTTCTTTCTGGGGTATTGTAGTAGATCCGTGTTTCACTACCGGTGACAGTACTATCGAGGAAGTCCGGTCCTGAGCATTCTTCGTCAAAAAGTAATATCCTCTCTTTTTAAACTGGCTACACCAAACACTTGTTTACGTGAAATTACACTCTCACCATATATTTCAGCAATTTTTCTACGCATTTCTATTGGGGATTCATTGTTCTGCTTTAGAAATCGAAAAATCGCACTTCTACACTGGACGGGTTTTCAGTCTGATACATGTTTTAAACTGGCTGACGTAGCGATAACAATAGACAACGATTGCTACCTGCATTCTGTTTTGTAACGAAATTAAAATCAAGATCATAATTGCATATTTAGGCTCATGGGCAGGGGCGGACTGGCATCCCTGGGGGCCCTCGGCTGGAAGCAGTCAAGGGGCCCCCTGTAGCTACACACACAAACGTGCACGCGCGTATTTGTGTACGTATACTTTTTTAAATTATTTATTTACTCTTTATAGATACATGGTATGTACAGGATTTACGTAAGTGAACGTTTTAATACAAAACAAACAGGACAGTTTATTTGATTATTTAGACTTTAACATAACCAGGTTTAAAACCATAATTACCTACTATAAATGTTTCTACTGTAAAGAACATTTATACCCTACAAATCTCCATAAAATCCCATTTAAAAATATTCCACAGTGTATTACGGCGGTGGAGCCCCCTTGAGCTCGGCGCCCGGTCCATTATCACTCCGTCCCACCAATCCATAGCCCCAGTAGCGTAACTTTTTTAACCGGGCCCTCCTGGAAGTTTATACCATAGACCCCCTTTTGAATCTTGACATAAGGTCCTGAGGCCCTCCCAGGCCTTCGGGGCCCCCAGCCCTGAATGCTGCAATGACATTCAAACAAAAATGACAATAACCTACTACTCGTCGCGTCAGTCAATTGCCGCGCGGCGCGCCTCTACAGTAACCTACTTCGCTTTCCTCCATTAGTAAATACTAAATAGGCTGTATATAAACAAGGCTGAGAAGTGATCACTTCCAATCTGACCAAAATAAATCCTGAATATTTATTTCCAACAATATTTAGACGAGAAAATGTTTTTAATACTGGTAAAAAAATATATATATACGTATATGTTTCGTTTTTTCTGGAAATAAAATTTTCATGGTTCGGGGGCCCCCTTGAGCCTCCTCGGACCTGGGCCCTCGGCGATCGTCGACCAGCCGACCTGGCCAGCCGCCCCTGCTCATGGGAGTGTAGTGTACCTTATTTTTGAAAACGCCCTGGATATTCTATGCATTGTTAATATTGATTTAAACAATGAATGTGAACAAATGAATGTTTGCTGAATGTGAAAAATAAAAAAACAAAATTAAGAAAACTTAGAAGCTAGTTTCAACAGGTGACAGGCACATGCGCGCGGAGAAGTACAAAACAATACATATTATTAGATGAGCGCAAACTGTATTATGCGCGCACGTTAATGATACGCTGTAAGTTTCCTCCCTCGTAGAGTTTATGCAGCTACAGAAGCCGGCCAATACCATTTTGTAGATGCTACACATGACTGGCCATTAGTTCGCCATGAGCTAGTTCAAATAATGTAAGCAGCCAGATAACCCCACGGGATTCACCACTGTTGTTAGTCATGACAAGACAGCACCGAAAAAGACTACACAAAAAAACCGAAACGTTCGACTGAAAAACAAACTCCAGTTGTGTAACAAAGAAATATATTTTGAATAATATTCCATATTATTCTGCTTAATTTACACGTTGTTGTATAACTTAAAATAAAATATAAACCAGAGACGGAAATGGGCGCCCGTGGCAACCAGCTCCGCTGCTAAGGATGGGTCTCACATAATCGACGACCTTAGATGTTTTATTGAACCACATTTATTTGAAAAAAAAAAAAAATATTGTAACGTAACGAAAATATGGTCCCCTACGTTACATAAAAAGTTTATAATTCTCAAACTAAAACTAAAAATAATAATTGTCCGTAATAATAAAAGGTCAGAAAAATAAACCATTATTAAATGAATGAATAATCCCCAAATAAGAATACAAGGTAAAATAAAAATTAAGAATGTTTATAAATACAAACTATTAAGTGTTCAGTGAAAAGGGTAAACGATAAACATTGACAAGTAATGTAAAACCTAACTTAGACAGTTTTAGAATGATTAATGAATTAACTGAGAGGAGAATAATTAATTAGTGCATGATTTATTTTACAAAAATGTACATGTTATTATGTTTTATCATGTTGTGTTATTATCAAGATATTTATGTTGTTTTTTGTATGTAGCAAGTGAAGCAATTGTTTTAAGAGAATATCAATTAACTGATGTTAATTTCATTTTTATGTTATCAAATATATCATTATAGAACTGGTGTTAAACTTTATAAAATTAAATGTTTTGTATAAATGTACTTATTTAGTATGCGGATTATAATTGTAAACTTGGCCAGAAAGGCAATAATTGTTAATGAGATACCAAAGGGTTTATTGTAATTACATCATAAACAAATGAAGGATTCTATACTAATGTAGGTAATAATAAATTAAAATCAGAATGAGATAAAAATGTACCGTAATGATAGGCCACAAACCAGTAACATTGTATAGGAAGTCGGGTTAGAAAAGTTAGGTAACAAAATTTGTAAAAAACACTAAGTATAAGGTAATGAGTTAGGAGAAATCAATAATAATTACTGATAGCAGATAAGTAACTTCAATTTAAATAAAATCTTAAAATGTAATAGTGCAATGATGCCGAAAAGTAATATTTTATAACAAGAAAATAGTACTTGTTAGAATAAGTAGATTAAGAGGAAACGACAGCAAAATGTATATAATTTAATAACAAACAATATGTAAAGGTATAATATGATATAATGTAAATTTAGTAAGGGAGTATTTTAATAAGTGCAAGAACATTGTATGATTATGGTTCTAGGATTATAAATATTGTCCAATAAGAGAACACAGACTGGTTGTCAAGGACGACAAAATGGAATAAAATTTGTTTATTCAATTATTGAATCGTTATCCATGAACGAGGACAGTTTAGTTTTGATGAATTTAGAAAAAACGATAAAATAAAATAAAATAAATTAATGAGTAAACAAAATTAAATAATAAATAATCAAAGGAAAGCTCACTGACTTTTGACGGTCACATATAAAAGAATACGATTAAGCCTATTAACTAAAATTGACGAAAATCTAAAGGAAGAACTTTACCAATAAAACTCAGTAGAATGAGTAATCATTAAATTTAATTAATAGACAAATGAAGAGAAATAACTACCTGAATGAAATAAAATAATCCAGTATTCTAAAAACGAAAGAGGAACTTAAAATTGTACTCGAACCTCACTTTCCACGACTCGATAGAGAAAGCATATTTTGACACAAAATACAGTGAAACCCATAAGCACAAGAACTGAACATTGGTGAACAGTAAGGATCGGCATTTCTGCGTCATCCCAGGACCAAGACATCAAACTTTATTTCGAACTTGGAGTGAAGACTGGCGAGGATTTATTCATCTGTACATTGGCGTTGATCAAACATCTCGAAGCACGAGGTTAGCTGTGCACGGCCATTACAAGTAACGATGTCATCGGACGGTAAACTCCACTTATTTTAAATATTAATTAATAAGAAGTTAGTAATAGATTGTAATACCTTGTAATCCTATTTTTGCATTTTCTGACCTTACTAATAGTTGAAAGAACCTTCATACCCTGTGTTTAAGAAAAACAATAATAATTAAAAGTAATGTATAACCCTGAATTCGATAATTAATCGATTCATTCCAGTACGATCGATTTTGTATCTTCGTAAAGGAAGAACCTTTGTTTTCAAGAAAAAAAAATATAAAATAAAGAATCATTTTTGAAATTTACGATTTCTTATCATTTGTATAATATTTAGTGTATGTTGAACGAGTTGTAATTTATATAGAGAGTGTAACGTGGGAAGTATTGTGAGTGGAACAACTAACCTACAATACCCAGCTGACTGTGAACCACAGCGCTAGCTCGCGGACCGCTGTTGAATTACAAGAGAAGAGAAACGGATTTAAGGAGTTTACTCTCTCAAAACGCGGACTACAAACGCGACAACCTTAGAATTACACAATATATCAACTGGTATTGAACGTTATTATTACAGAAAGTACTAAATTATTATATAATATTGAGATATTATTAATATTTGATTAAGATCACCCATTAAAAGATATTATTTCTTCACAAATAACCTGACATCGCGGTTTTTAAGAGAAACCACTTAACACTTAATAAATAATTTAAATCACAACAAAACATTTATTACGAAGGAAAAAAGATCGGAACTTGGAAGGAACGAGATAATATAAATTGGCGCTCAACTTGTAGGGCTTAAGTTAAGTAAAACGTCGATTCCATAACTGTTACTTAATTTGAGCAGGCAACTATTAGAGACAAAAAATGCATAATACCAGAGGTAGGTCAAAGAAGAGAGCAGAAGACAAGGAAGAAATTGGACAGGAACAAGAAATAGAAATTGAATTTCAAGAGCAACCCGCTATATGATACAGCAATACTAGCGCTCGCAAAAACAAAACGTTGAAAAGTTACACTACTCAGTATCGATCGGTAATCGCGTGGTGCACCACGACAACAGTGTTATTCATGTTTTTGAACATTAATTATTGACAATGAGTTTACATATGTGTGTTTTTATTTTAATTGGATTTTAATATATGACGACCTCTTTTCGAGCAAGTGTCTGAGGATGGGTCAGATGACCTGAAACGCGTCACGCTAATATTATTCTAAAGATAAAAAGTCACAAGACGGACCTAACAAAGGTAAGAAAATAAGAAATTAAAATACGTGACTTGGACCGTTAACAAACAAAAATGTTTAAAATTGAAGCAAGTCAAGCTAATACGGTTTATAAATACCAAAACATTAAAATTCAGTTATATAAGACCATTGCACACATTAAGTTTAACAACACGTATATAATACAAAAAATAACTCCTAAATATGCTACCGTTTATATTAATCCAGTATCAAAAGCAGCGAGTACCACTAAGAAATACGCTGAGATATTTCGCATCAAACAAGAAATCAAATCTTTATACAAGAAGAAAGTTAGACTAAATAAATCCTTAATGAAAATACATCTACAATTACTCAACCAGATTCATCCTGCAGTTATTGACAACATAGTAAATAAGATAGATAAATATGTCTCTTATATCATGCGAAATTTAAAACGTAAACAAAACTTAAAAATTCAAAAACTAATATCTACACAACATCCGAAATCACCATCTGAATGTAAACATTCATTCTATCCACGCACGGTTAACCTCACAAACATTGTGTTCGATGATAATGAAACCTGCCTTCTCAATAAAGGATTAAACTACAGCAATCCACTGTAGCGTTTCATTATTTCTCTTCGGAGGTCTATTTATTATTTTTTTCTTATTTGAACTTTTTTTTTTAATAATGTTATACTATAATCAATATATATTATATTGATAATATGTGTACAACAACTGGTTTTTGTTGTACCAATTTTTATTTCCATCTAATTAACTTTAGATATTAAAGAACAATTTGTATTTCATCTTTTCTTCTTCAGATCCAAAATTAACAATTCATTATTTTTCAATCTCACAAAACAGTCTCCTTGACAACGCCACCAATTTTCCATTACATCACTCATACAAATTCTGTTTTCATACATTTAGTTATACATATATAATTATTATATGTAACAAGCAAACAATATCATTATTATTAACAAAAAATATTAGAACAGAACCAATAATAACTATACAATTGTGATTTGGTACCGGGAATCGAACTCGGGTCCCCCGGTATCATTACAATCCCTCCCCGCCTAAGTCTATTCAACTTTCGGCTTCCAACAAGGAGGGTGAAAATTGAATGACAATATTGGTTAGGTAACTCCGGCAAATTCAGGCCGTGCTGTTGTCTGTATGTCCACATCACTTTTTTGGCACATGGCCCTACTTAAACTATCAGCATTTTTGTGATATTTCCCGGCCTTATGAGTAATGACAAAATCAAATGATTGTAAGGCAAGTGCCCATCTCATTAATCGGGCATTTGCAGATCCCATAGTTTTTAAATAAATCAGAGGATTGTGGTCTGTTACAATAGTAAAAGTCAGTCCCCCATCTAAATATTGACGGATTTTAAGAACGGCCCAGACGATGCCAGCGCATTCCTTTTCGGTCGTCGCATAATTTATTTCTGGCCCTTTCAGTTTTCTACTTAAAAAAATAACTGGAGGTTCAGTTTCAAACTTTATTTCCAGTAAAGTACTGGATGATATAGAAGTGGCATCCCCTTCCTCTGTTACAATTATCTCTCCCTCATTAACTTTTTTCAATGGATCTATTTTTTGAATTTTATGTCCTTCAGGTCCAGAAAGGATATTTATTGGAGCTGATGCCATTTCCACTTCTTTATCACTTTTCTTTTTTTTTCTTTTTGATGTCTTCTTACCTTTTCTTTCCACAACAGATGATATTACTTCTTTAACCAGTAGCTCAACTGTTTTATCTTCATTACATGTTTGAGTTGCAGGTAAAACATCAGTTGGAATGAAAGAGTTCAACAAGGAATTGTCTTCAGCTGTTTTGTTAGAGCACTGTTCAAACTGTTTTTGATCAATACCTTCATCCTTCGACTCGAACTGTGGTTGAACAATACTTTCACTTATCTCGGAGTACATGTCACTTGTACATACTCTTCCTTCTTCACATGGTTCATCAATAATTAGTCTCTCTATTTCGTGCTCCAACTTTGAAATATTTTCTTCTACTATGTCTGCAGGTGTGCTTACTTTTGTTACTTTCTCAGTACTTCCACCTAATGCATGTGTATCTGTTGCAGATTTTTCAGTTGGTGTTATGGTAGAATGCTGATGTATCAAGTGTGTCTGTTTCAAAACTTCTAAAAATAGGTGTAATTGATTCTGCAATGGTTGGCTTATCATCCACATTCTCAGGCAACTGAATAGGCAGATTTATTTTATCTGTTGCTTCTTTAACAATAGTGTTGGTTTCTGAAGCAATAAATGAATCAGTTTCTGCTGCATCATTAAGAGTGTGCAAAATTTTGTCTCTTTCAGATTTTCCTGTTCTTGATTCTTCCTGTTTAATTAACACATCAAGTTTTGTTTCACCCGAACTTCGACATGTAACATCCTTTACTTCATCTGCCAGTTCATCAAGGGATGTATTCTCAACCTGAAAATCAGCTATAGCAACCTTAGTTATCTGAACCGTTTCAAGTTCAGATTTTAGCGTTTCTTCGGGTCTAGATTGTACTTATTGGATCATCTCTAACAATTCGGAATCAGAATTTTGAGCAGCCATGAATTGTTCATGTGTCGTATTCAGTAGGGACAACATTTCACCCTGTTGATGACTGTCATTTTCTTCAAGGAGTCTATCTTCCTCTTTTGTTTCAGTTTCAACGGTTGATAGCTGATCATTTTGAATTTTTTCTTGTTCTGCTTGCTCTTTTACTTCTATTTCTCGCCTAACTAACATAGACTTTATGTTTACGGCATTCACAAATTCTAACAAATGTGCATTTGTGTTTTGTAAACTCTGCGCCGTTTCATTCCCCATCAAATAAATTCCTTCATAAGCTGGATTAGCTGTGACTGCAGCCTGAGCAAGTATTATCTTTTCAGGAATTTCCAAAGTGACATCTACTATTTGGCAACAGAAGGGTTCTGGAAATAATGGGGTGTTAAGCCATCTATGTTCGCCCGTGTAATGTTCAATGGATACATAATTTTGATGCACCACATCAATATCAGCACCTGTGTCCCGATGTATTTTGAACTTAATTAATTATGTTAACTTTCCCTTGACACTTGAATGGCATTACTTGCTTTTCTAAATCAGATTGAGAAATGCCTCCAACTTTCAAATCCTCTTTAGTCTCTTTCATAAAACTAGAGACCTCTTCAACTATTCCTGCTACATTTGATGGTTCATTACTAGATAATCTTTTAGGACATCTATTCCTCAAATGATCCAATGAATTACATAAATAACATCGCATCTCTTTCCGTTTTTCAAATTCAGGTTTAAATTCACTTATCTTTGAATCTTCCCTTTTTTTAAATTCCTTGTCTGGAACAGTAGATTTAGGTTACACCTTCAGAACATTTTTCGGATTCGACTCTATCTTAATATAATCCAAACTTGTTTTTTGGTTAAGACAAGTCCTCAAATCGTCATTTTTCTCTAGTTGTCTCTGTAACTCCAAAGGTGTACTTAAATTTAACCAATCTTGACTCAGCTGTTCTTTTATTTGGGTAGGAACCCGATATTTTAACTGATTTAAAAACATTAAATTTTTCAAGCTTTTTACATCAACTGCCTTCATTCCTTCAGTCCATCCTTCAAAATATATGGTCAATTGATATACAAAATCTGCCCAAGTCTGGTTCGGTAAGCGTCTAATATTAAAGAATTTTTGTCTGAGTTTTTCAGGGTTTAACTGATATTTTCTCATAAATAATTCTTTTACATAATCATAATTTTCTGCTAGCTCTATTGGTTCTCGATGAATGAGTTCTTTGATCACTATTGGTACAACACTAGTTAAAACAATAACCCAGTCTTCAAGAGGTATTTTCGAATGTACCATAGCACGTTCAAATCTTCGAAGGAAAATTGACACATCTTCCTCTTTTTCATCAAATATACCTACAACATCTTTTATATTATACAATTTTGGTTCTACAATTTTTTCTAACTTCAACTTCAGTATTAGAAGTCTGTTGAATCCTCAATTTCTCTAACTCAAACTCTCTTTCTAATCTTTTATTTTCAGCTTCAGCTGCTACTCTTTTTTCTTCCTTCACAGCTTCAGCTGCTAATCTTTTTTCTTCCTTCACAGCTTCAGCTGCTACTGTTTCACGTCTAACAATTTCTGTTTCTGTTTTCTGTAACAGATATTTGATTAATTCTTCATCGTAATCTTCATACGATTGAATTGGTCGAGTATAATCCTTCTTACTCATTCCTTCACGAATTTCAAGATCTAGATCGATCGCAACTTCGTGCAAAACAACTTTTGGGTACCGTTGAATAAATGCCATTTTAATGAGATATCTTACTAAAAAAACAGCATACCACACGAACACACAGACAACGTCAACAGCAAGAAACAAAACAAAAAAAATCTGCCGGACTCACCCAAACACCTTGATGATCCGCCTTCAGGAGCTTCTTGTACATAAGTTGCCTTCAACTCGAACTGCAAGGACTGTCTCGTCTCGGCCTGGATTCTTCCTTCTTAGTTCCAAAAAAATCCTCCGACGACTTCCAGTTCACGTTCCTTCAGGACTTCTTGCCTCTTGTTCAAATCAGCATCAATATGTATCTCCCTTTTCAGAATATTTTTTTTTCTTCTTAGCAACCATTGTTATTTTTTAAATTTGTGTGTTATTTTCATATTTTCTGCACAAATTTTAAGATTATAATATCTACACCGCTGAGCACCAGTTTATACGTTGTAGCGTTTCATTATTTCTCTTCGGAGGTCTATTTATTATTTTTTTCTTATTTGAACTTTTTTTTTTATTAATGTTATACTATAATCAATATATATTATATATTGATAATATGTGTACAACAACTGGTTTTTGTTGTACCAATTTTTATTTCCATCTAATTAACTTTAGATATTAAAGAACAATTTTTATTTCATCTTTTCTTCTTCAGATCCAAAATTAACAATTCATTATTTTTCAATCTCACAAAAGTCTCCTTGACAACGCCACCAATTTTCCATTACATCACTCATACAAATTCTGTTTTCATACATTTAGTTATACATATATAATTATTTATATTTAACATTTTATATCAATTATCATTATTACAAAACAATATAATAATTATTAACAAAAAACATTAGAACAGAACCAATAATAACTATACAATTGTGATTTGGTACCGGGAATCGAACTCGGGTCCCCCGGTATCGTTACACCACCTACACATAGGCAACAAATTTTCAATGAAATAATTAGTGCTGAAAGCGCAATTAAGGCAATTACTGATCCTAATACACAAATGGAATCAAGACATTTAATTAATAATAAATTTGTAAAGACATTAAATACATATAATGATAATAAATATTACACACAAAAACAAATAAAAGCTCGCACAGAATTCAAAACGGTACAGAACATAAAAGTAAAATTAATAGATAACGACGCACTTATCACAAAATCTGACAAGGGTCATACACTCGTAATAATAGACAGAAACACTTATAAACAAAAAGTACATAAGTTTATATTGGAAAATAATATCGAAACATTGAATAACCACCCTACAAATTCATACACAGTATCTTTAAACAAAACAATCAATAAATGTACGAGCCTATTGGATGAACCCACAAGACGTCAATTAAAGCCCATAAATGCAAGAGCACCCATGCTGACTGGTCAACCTAAGCTGCATAAAACGGATACTCCGATTAGACCGCTGGTAAATTTTACCACAGCGCCAGGATATAAGACAGCAAAAAAGCTAGCGACAATAATTAAAGAGAACATCGTTTTAAATAATAATCGAACTGTTATAAACAACTTGGATTTCATAAACAAGATACGCGATATTAAAATTTCACCTAATTATAAATTAGCTTCCTTGGACATTGTTAGTTTATACACAAACATACCTGTAAAACAAACTATAGACATTTTAAACAATAATTTACTAACTACTAAAAAACTGGACACACAAAAGATACAAGAACTAATACTCTTATTGAAGACTGTTTTACAACAGAATTATTTCACATTCGACGACGGTTATTATTTCCAAAGAGACGGTCTCGCCATGGGGTCACCGCTATCCGGCATATTAGCAGATATATATTTAAATTATTACGAAAACAATTTCTTTTTCAATAATAACACATTTGCAAATAATATCATTTATTATGGCCGATACGTCGACGACACATTTTTAATATTTAATGGTTCTCTGCGCCAATTGAACAACTTGAATAATGTTTTAAATGCAATAAATAACAATATCCAATTTACAATGGAAACCGAGACCGAAAATGAAATTGCTTTCTGGACTTAACAGTCATCAAAAATAGAGATAACATGAAATTTAAAATATATCGTAAACCTACTACTACTGATGTAACCATCCACGTTGAATCACATCACCCATATCCACAAAAATTAGCTGCTTACAATAGTCTTGTATACAGATTACTATCCGTTCCTCTTGAAAAAGATGATTATAACACTGAGCTAGATATAATTAAACATATAGCCACGAAAAATGGATATGATCATCATATTATAGATAATATTGTCAAGAAACAAAAAACCAGATTATCGAGACAAACACATAGGTCTAGTATGCAACCAACAACCAAATATGTTTCTACCATATTCACAGAAATAATGCCAAAAATACTAACTCCTACTTTTCATAAAATAGGATATAATATAGTTTTCAAGACCTGCAATCTAATATCAAATCTAATACGACATAAACGTCATGTCCCCATTAAGACAAGAACAGGTATATATAAATTAACATGTGATGATTGTGATTGTTACTATGTGGGTCAAACGGGGCGCCCATTTATAAAAAGATTTAAAGAAATCAATTAGTAAAAATATCGGCTCCCTAGATAATATTAAATCCAATTATGCTCATCATTTGATAGATAATAATCACTCATATAGAAGTTTTGACACAAACTTCATACCCCTACATTTTTGTGACAAAGGACTCAGGATGAATGCACTTGAAGAATTTGAAATATACAGGGGTCATAACAACCCTGTATATAAGAACAACATATTGAATGATAAATTGAATTTCAAGAGCAACCCGCTATATGATACAACAATACTAGCGCTCACAAAAACAAAATATTGAAAAGTTACACTACTCAGTATCGATCGGTAATCGCGTGGTGCACCACGACAACAGTGTTATTCATGTTTTTGAACATTAATTATTGACAATGAGTTTACATATGTGTGTTTTTATTTTAATTGGATTTTAATATATGACGACCTCTTTTCGAGCAAGTGTCTGAGGATGGGTCAGATGACCTGAAACGTGTCACGCTAATATTATTCTAAAGATAAAAGTCACAAGACGGACCTAACAAAGGTAAGAAAATAAGAAAATAGAAATAGTCACGGATAGTGAAATGGAACAACAGATAGGCGATAAAGAAGAAACTGAAGTAGTTATAGACACGGAAAAGGAGAAACAAGCGGGGGACAAAGCAGAAGCCAGTGGAGAACCAAATTGGCAAGAAATAATGAAATTTATGGCAGAACAATTTAGGAAACAGGAGGAAAACTCAAAGAAAATAAATGAAGAAAATAAGGAAAACTTGAGGAAACAAAATGAAACCTTGAGCGAAAAATTCGACAAAATGGAGGAGGAAAACAAGGAAAATTTTAGGAAACAGGAGGAACTTCAAAGAAACTTAACGAAAGGTTTGACAGGAATGATGAGGGTTTAAGACAAATGAAGGAAGAGATCAGACAAATAAATGAAGAGAATTTAAGGCGGATTAATGAAAGAATTGAGAATGTCCATGTGACAATTAACCAAAAGGTGGATAAAAACAATGAAGAAAGGAAACAAGAAATAGCCGAAACAAATGAAAAATTAGAAAGAACCAACGAAACAGTGGTACAAGTCCGTGAGGAAATACAAAATAAAATAAACAACGTAAAAAATGAAAATAAAACGATGATTGAATGAATCCAACAGGAGAATGTAGAAAGATGCGAGCAGATTAAACAAGAGGTACATCAAATGCGAGAGGAGAATAAGGAAGGAATAGCACAAGTAAATACTGACATTGGTGAACGAATGGGAAGAGTATATAATAACTTAAACAATGTCAAAAGCCAAGTAAGTACGAATAAAGAGAAGATCGAGGAAATCCGTCGACGCGAGATACAACTACAAGAAGAAGTGGATTCATGGCGGGATAGAACATGCCAAAATACTTATATCACCAACAACGATAACCGGGAATTAATCAATTTTAGGAATTACAAACGTAACCCCATGGAGTTTCTGAAGAGGGTAGAAGAGATGATAGCAAGGAATAGAGAGACCCGGTGGAATGTTATCCGAGGAATGATCGATGAGATGTTCAAGGATACCCACGACAATTGGTGGACGGCAGTGCGTCCCGACATTAAAAATATAACAGAATTTAAAAAACAGTTTAGGGAGAAGTATTGGTCGGAGTCGACCCAAAATATGGTGAGAAATAATTTAAGCAATGGTCGGTATGAGGCAAACGTAGGACAATCTCCCACATCATACGTCCTAGGCAAGGTGTGCATGGCCCGTAATGTGGAGCCCAGAATTCCCGAGGAGTGTTTGGTGATACAACTCTCATACCATTACGAGGAAGGGATAAAGAACGCCCGAATATATAGCCAGATTAAGACTATCCAAGCTATGGCTAACTTTTTACAAAATTATGAGCATGAGGGACAGTATCAAAGGAACCGCATAATAAATACTAAATACAATAGATACAACGGCAACGACCCCCAACAAAACCCAAACAGTAATAATAATCATCAAACAAACCAAAATGGTAACCAGAAAAGAACCCATACTAACAACCCAAATAATAATCAAAGGAATAATAATTATCGGGGTAATAACCATTATAATTACCACGATAATTGGCATAATAGAGGAGATGGGGATAACCGACACAAAGTGAATTATATATACTCCCGACCTCAAGGTAATCAGAGACGGTACTACCCGAGGACACACACGAACCACAACTATTATAACCAGTCACAACGGCGAGGACGACCACCAATACGGAGGAAATTGTAGACTGATGGACAACAATCCTGGGAACAGACAGGAACCACTACTGAACCAACCACATAACTCACCAGAAAACAGGGAGGATGAGGGAAGCCCTCATTTAAACTAACAGAGGCAGTGAGAACTGAAGACCACCCATCACTGAACCAATCTCTTGGGGACCAACGACAAATAACCAGACGTACCACTGACCAGACTATAACAATCATCACCAACCATTATTTAAAAGATATCAGGGAGGACCTATTAGAAGAGGAGGATATCCATGTACACAATAACAATAATGAAATTGTATATATAATCGCTAAGCTAAATGGAATACAGTCGACAGTTATGATAGATACGGGGTCCAACATCTTGTTAATTGATGGTACCGAACTGCAGAGAATCCAACGAGAAAATCAAATACCTATACCCACTTTACCTGTGAATAATATAATAATAATCAGAGCTACTGGACGGCAAAATAAATCTGTTAAGAAGCAAGTATCGCTCGACCTCACAAATAATAATGTGACGATACCAATAGGATTCCTAGTCGCAACGGGGTTACCGTTCAACGTACTAATTGGATGTGACATATTACGACAACATTCGGCAGTAATAGACCTGAGTAGAGGAATAGTGTCCTTAACGTCTGAAGAAATTATTTTGAATCTATTAAGAAGAAAACCCCAAAATTCAAAAAGCATGTAAGGACAACTTACTTAAGATATTTTGAAACAATATGATTAAAGATAAACAACAAAACACCAAGAGAATGTAAGAACAGATTACATAATTTATTTATAAATAACTGATTTAAAATGAAATAATAGAAAAAATAATATTTTTAGGGGAACAAAAAGAAGAATAAATAAATAAATAAATAAAAACAATTCATGGTAATGTACTCATATAAAAAGGTAAAATAAGAACAACAATGGATAATTTAATGACTATAATTACAATGAATTACAATTAATGAAATAATTTAGAATTTCTTGGAATTGAAAATGATGAAGGAAGAAATAGTACGGAGAACATCTGTCACAAGAAGAAAAGTCAAAAGTATTTACAAATAATGACTGTCAATAATGTTATCTGAAAATAGCTACTGAAAATAAGAGGGAATCAAGAAGAAAAAGAAATATATATAATTAAATGTAAACCAAAACAGCGTGAAGAATCCCAAAGATGTTTATTATTAGTCAAATAAAGAGACTATTATGGTATTATTTTATTTTTTATAACTGTCTGTAGATGAATTCCAGCAGTATTATATTTAAGTGTAGTATGGCCAGCAGAGTATGTAGCCAAAAGTGCCCCTCTGGACTGCCCCAGCTCACGTGTTAGGGAGTGTTAGGGAATTTGAATATTTAAGGGATAATAAAACAGCTGAGAAGATTGACATCAGATTCCAAAAGAATGAAGGAAGAAAACAGAAAGAAGATAGCTGACAGAAGCTCAATTGAGAAGCACATTTGTAGAAGTAAATAGAAATATGAGTATGTTAAAACAAGTTTTTACTGATTATTGTGACCAATCATTGTCAAGTAATGTTTGAAAAAACAAACAAGAGAAATAATATCATTAATGAATTTTCATCCAATAGAGAGAATTGAGTATTAGTAAAAAATGTTACATTCGGAAATCAAGTCAATTACCATTAACCAAACAAAGGGTACTACGAAAAAAAAATTCTACGAATTACCATTAAAATTCTACAATGAATACGAAGAAAATATTCCAAGGCATGAAAAACTATAAGTTTATTTTAACCAAATCATATTCAGATAAACTAAACTTCTTTTGGAGGAGAAGCATATGTAACGTAACGAAAATATGGTCCCCTACGTTACATAAAAAGTTTATAATTCTCAAACTAAAAATAAAAATAATAATTGTCCGTAATAATAAAAGGTCAGAAAAATAAACCATTATTAAATGAATGAATAATCCCCAAATAAGAATACAAGGTAAAAGAAAATTTAAGAATGTTTATAAATACAAACTATTAAGTGTTCAGTGAAAAGGGTAAACAATAAACATTGACAAGTAATGTAAAACCTAACTTAGACAGTTTTAGAATGATTAATGAATTAACTGAGAGGAGAATAATTAATTAGTGCATGATTTATTTTATAAAAATGTACATGTTATTATGTTTTATCATGTTGTGTTATTATCATGATATTTATGTTGTTTTTTGTATGTAGCAAGTGAAGCAATTGTTTTAAGAGAATATCAATTAACTGATGTTAATTTCATTTTTATGTTATCAAATATATCATTATAGAACTGGTGTTAAACTTTATAAAATTAAATGTTTTGTATAAATGTACTTATTTAGTATGCGGATTATAATTGTAAACTTGGCCAGAAAGGCAATAATTGTTAATGAGATACCAAAGGGTTTATTGTAATTACATCATAAACAAATGAAGGATTCTATACTAATGTAGGTAATAATAAATTAAAATCAGAATGAGATAAAAATGTACCGTAATGATAGGCCACAAACCAGTAACATTGTATAGGAAGTCGGGTTAGAAAAGTTAGGTAACAAAATTTGTAAAAAACACTAAGTATAAGGTAATGAGTTAGGAGAAATCAATAATAATTACTGATAGCAGATAAGTAACTTCAATTTAAATAAAATCTTAAAATGTAATAGTGCAATGATGCCGAAAAGTAATATTTTATAACAAGAAAATAGTACTTGTTAGAATAAGTAGATTAAGAGGAAACGACAGCAAAATGTATATAATTTAATAACAAACAATATGTAAAGGTATAATATGATATAATGTAAATTTAGTAAGGGAGTATTTTAATAAGTGCAAGAACATTGTATGATTATGGTTCTAGGATTATAAATATTGACCAATAAGAGAACACAGACTGGTTGTCAAGGACGACAAAATGGAATAAAATTTGTTTATTCCATTATTGAATCGTTATCCATGAACGAGGACAGTTTAGTTTTGATGAACTTAGAAAAAATGATAAAATAAAATAAAATAAATTAATGAGTAAACAAAATTAAATAATAAATAATCAAAGGAAAGCTCACTGAATTTTGACGGTCACATATAAAAGAATACGATTAAGCCTATTAACTAAAATTGACAAAAATCTAAAGGAAGAACTTTACCAATAAAACTCAGTAGAATGAGTAATCATTAAATTTAATTAATAGACAAATGAAGAGAAATAACTACCTGAATGAAATAAAATAATCCAGTATTCTAAAGAACGAAAGAGGAACTTAAAATTGTACTCGAACCTCACTTTCCACGACTCGATAGAGAAAGGATATTTTGACACAAAATATAGTGAAACCCGTAACCACAAGAACTGAACATTGGTGAACAGTAAGGATCGGCATTTCTGCGTCATCTGGAGCGTATTTTTTACGTTGTCTGCATTTCAGGACCAAGACATCAAACTTTATTTCGAACTTGGAGTGAAGACTGGCGAGGATTTATTCATCTGTACATTGGCATTGATCAAACATCTCGAAGCACGAGGTTAGCTGTGCACGGCCATTACAAGTAACGATGTCGTCGGACGGTAAACTCCACTTATTTTAAATATTAATTAATAAGAAGTTAGTAATAGATTGTAATACCTTGTAATCCTATTTTTGCATTTTCTGACCTTACTAATAGTTGAAAGAACCTTCATACCCTGTGTTTAAGAAAAACAATAATAATTAAAAGTAATGTATAACCCTGAATTCGATAATTAATCGATTCATTCCAGTACGATCGATTTTATATCTTCGTAAAGGAAGAACCTTTGTTTTCAAGAAAAAAAATATATAAAATAAAGAATCATTTTTGAAATTTACGATTTCTTATCATTTGTATAATATTTAGTGTATGTTGAACGAGTTGTAATTTATATAGCGAGTGTAACGTGGGAAGTATTGTGAGTGGAACAACTAACCTACTATACCCAGCTGACTGTGAACCACAGCGCTAGCTCGCGGACCGCTGTTGAATTACAAGAGAAGAGAAACGGATTTAAGGAGTTTACTCTACTCTCTCAAAACGCGGACTACAAACGCGACAACCTTAGAATTACACAATATATCAACTGGTATTGAACGTTATTATTACAGAAAGTACTAAATTATTATATAATATTGAGATATTATTAATATTTGATTAAGATCACCCATTAAAAGATATTTTTTTTCACAAATAACCTGACATTGCGGTTTTTAAGAGAAACCACTTAACACTTAATAAATAATTTAAATCACAACAAAACATTTATTACGAAGGAAAAAAGATCGGAACTCGGAAGGAACAAGATAATATAATATTCATCTTAATTCCTTGTCAGTTATCGTCCACCCAAATTAGTACATCAATTTGAAGCTTTGAAAAATCCGTTTTGTCTAGTGTAAGTCAGAAAATGTTACTTTTCCAGTCCGTTTTAGCGTAAAAATACTTATAGAGTAAGTGGAGAAACTCAAGGAGTTTGAAAGGCCTGAAACCGGCCTGAAGTCTTACTAGACCTATTGTCTTTGTCACGATTAGCATAAAAAGCTGAAGTGGGAAAAATTGCTTGAAACGGATCTTAGTTTCAAGACTGGGAATTCCAAAATTATTTTTACAAGTAATTCAATTAATTACTTGTAAAAATTTTTACAAAGTAATAAAGCAATTATTACAAAATTTTCATTATTTTTTGCTGAGCCCTGTTACTTGCGTAATGGTCGTTATGTTTCACGTTATAGTCTACAGAGGTGTATTTTTAGAAAACCTACGTCAGGACTTGAGGGAACAACGTAGTTCAACTGTGTGGGAATGCAAAGACTTTCTCTATCGTACATCTCGAGAAGGTGGTATTTCCTGTATTAAAGCACAGACTCTGTGGTGTCCGAACAGCACGCGGGTTTTAAGTGCTGCGAGTTATACTGGTGATGAAAGGTGAAGGATATTCCAGGAGATTTTCCACCGCAGAGATTTTCTTTTCCCAGGTAACGTCCTGTTACATTGATGGCGACTACTTTACCAGTGTCCCCTTTTACTTCGCGTGTCTCATCGAAGAGCAGGACCTACCTCCTGCTTGGGCTGGTAGACTAACTATCTTAAGTTTTTTACTTAGCAGACTTTATTTTCCATGTTAATGATACAAGGTACAAATCTCACTTCGTTGTACAAAATACAACAATTTAATTATAAAATTCCAATTACTTTTTGCTAAGCCATGTACTTGCGTAAACGACATTATGTCTCACTTTGTAGTCTACAGAGGAGAATTTTATATAAGTTAATTCTTAACAAAGTTTGTTTTTCTGTTAATAAAATCCTTTGTACATGAACTGTTTCTTGTAGCAACGCAGCGATGTGTTTAGAACGAACACGTGCGTTGGAACTGGCATGTCGAGGGGCCCCGATACCAGTAGAAGTACCGGCTATCAAAGAACTGCTGGCGAGGCTTAGCGAAGTGAAACGTTCAATGTTAGAGTCTCTTATGACTACGCTTCAGGATGGCCGAACTTTAGTCGACACGTTACGAGAAATTGCTTTACAAGGAACTCTTGATTCTAGACCAGCTCAGATAAAAACAGTTACCGAATGTGGTAAGTATTCAAATTTCTAACAACAACAAATATTATTATACTATGTGTGGATATATTATATGTGTATAATATATTAATGTATACATATTCGAATATGATTAGTAGATTTCAAAATAAAATCAACTATTTGAAATTTAGAATCTATTATATTAAAAATATAGCAATCATCCATCTAACATTATATATCCATCCATCTAAAATCATTTCCTTGTCCTTATATTGTGTAAATTGTTGACTTCAGCTAGTTCATAATTCCATGGTGCATGGCTGTTAACAGAACGTATCTACTACCACCAGTTAACCAGCTACAAGCTTGTAATGTACGTATACAAAAGTGTACGTAGGCTTTTACTTTAACACTCTATTGTGAATTTCCTCTCTAGACATAAGAGATTATAATGCGGAGAAGTACTGTCTCTTCAATGTTGCACACGCACACATTAGTTACCTGGCAACATTAGTTCTTTGATGCAGTGTTTCCATTATATTACATGGCAATGGTAGGCTATAATTACGTGAAGTGGTATTCCCGAATCCAACCATCATGAAATTTTCCAATGAAAGCAACGTTTCGGTCTACTCTGACATACTAGATATTATTTGGGGGGATATCGCAATATTAATTTGTTACTGTTTCTTGTTTTTAAGATGTATTGGCTAAGTAGTTATAGATATGACAAAATGTAACACTATTTCTACTGCTCGTGATAGTCATCGCAGTGTGATAGAGTTAAATTTTAATGCAGGAGCGTAGCCAGGATTTCCTTCCGGGGGGAGCAAGTTCTAAAGAGGTTAAACTTTTATAATAATCTACAATAATTAAAAATTACTCGTTATTTAATATTTATTTTGTTCTAATCAATAAGCTAAATGTAGAAAATGGTCACGCGCGCGCGTGCGCGCGCATATGTGAAATTGAACAAAGTCAATGAAACAATAAAGACGATGTATTATATTATAATACAAATCAAATAAACGATAGACCTATAAGAGAACTGACACAGATTGTCTCCCGTCATCTGCAGATGCTAATAGTGTTGAATGTTTTGTAAGATTTTTAAAAATTTGACCTTAGGACGTGTCTGTAAACATCAGGAATCAATCTATTCATTTTGGTAAGGGTTGATACGTAGAGCGCAGCAAATTGTAAACGGCGCGTCACCGTGCTCCGAACGCACATTCAAACTTATGTTTATGCCTATGTTTATACAATGGCGGACAGTTTTAATTGTTGGGTTTGTTTTCAAAGTAGTAATAAAGTAAAAAAGCATGAAAAAATGATTAAATAAGATCGAAAACCCATGTACAAGAACAGGCACGTCTGTATGAGATTCAAATCATGGGCGCCCATACAAAATTTTCCAGGGGGGCCAAGACCAGGGGGTTTGGGGGTATGGAATACCCCCAAGGCAAACGGGGGTCCGGGAAAATTTTTAAATTTAAGGTCTCAGCAGTGTGTTTTGGGGATATCTTAGGTGTATGATAGTGTTCTAAATTTGTTACTAAAATATTACTTTAATCCTGCAAAAAATGTAAAAAACCACTCAAATTCATTCAAGGTGTTAAATGAAGGTGTATCAATAAAATGAACAAAAAAATTTGCAATATAAAAACTACTTTATTTGCCTTATTAGTAGTGCTGTCGATCGATCAAAATATTTAATCGGTTAATCAAAAAGCTTTAATCGATTAATCGGTCGATTAATCGAGTTTGGGTACTAAAAAATGATCATATTAATGGCTTACAAATTTAATTTTAATAGATGTATATAATTGTTACTTTTGTTTTTTTTTTGTTTTTAAGTAACTTATAAAATCAGTATATTAGCATGGATTACATTCAAATAATAATAACATTATAATTATAATATGTATGAACAGATTTAATAATATGAACTGTTATCAGGAGACTAAGTGGCAAATATGAATTTGAAGGTAAGGATATGGTATAACATTAGACTCACCTAGTCAGTACTGCTTCAGCCAGGATTTTAAGCATGTGAGTGTGTTCACATGGTCCGGATCAAGGGCTGCTCTACGTTTAGTAACAATATTGCCTGCGTCACTAAACACTCGTTCGCACGGAACCGATCTAGCTGGAACGCAGAGCAATTTTTTCGCTACAGATGAAAGAAATGGAAGCTGAATGGAATGTGTTTTCCACCACAGTAAGGGGTCTGCAAAGTCATCATCCAGTTCTGCCAAAGATCTGTAGACATCAATCTCTGTTGCGAGCGGTGTTAACAGAGCCGTTTCTTCCCTCTTGTCATCGTCTTCTTCAAAAACAAGTTTTCTTTTCTTCATATTTTGTTTTATTTCTGTTTGTGCAGTGGTCACAACTTTATTGGAAATTCTGTTCCACACTAATTCTCTTGCTTCTCTTAGAAGACTTTTCAAATATTTAAATCTTGGATCAAGAACCGTAGCTTCTTGATACATTTCTATTTTAGGCCAGGCATTTACTCTTTCCGTTAAATCATCTAACAGAGCTGTTTTGAATCGAGTAACGTAACCAGGATCCGTGTCGGTAATTTTTAGACTTACTCTTAAATGAGTTATGGCGGGTAGTACAACACTTGCCGTCACGTATTTACTTCCTCCAAGAAAATCATATATTTCCAAACATTGTTTAAGACATTTTATACATTTTTTGTGTAATTTTCCATTCCACTTCAGTTAATGGAATGATGTTTGATGGATTGGTGGACATTATAGCTACAATTCCTTCCTTGGCTTCCAGAAGAGACTCGAACATAAGGCATGTACTACTCCATCGGGTGACTATATCTTGTTTCAGTTTGCACTGCGGAATATTAAGTTCTTTCAGTTTTTGGCATAGCTGATTTTCTAAATAAGGACTGTGCTTGAAATGACCCACCATTTTTCTACATTTGGAAAGCAGTTTATCTATAGACGCATTCTCAATTGCTGTATTCAGACTTAATTGCAGGGTATGAGCAGTGCACCTAACATTATCGTATTTCGAATTCTCGACACCTAGAACAATATTCCTGGCATTATCTGTACATATTGCAACTACTTTACTTTGAAGATTCCAGTGAGACACAACTTGTTCGAATTCTTCTGTACAATTTGCTGCACTATGTTTCTCCAACACATGTTTCACTTCTAACGCAGCGCTGCAGAACGCCCGGTTAGAATCAATCCAATGAGCACTAACACCCAAATAACCTTAATTTGCTATCGATGTCCAGAAATCACCTGTTAGGCCAACAAATTCAGTTTCTTTTAGTTTGTCTAGCAGCTTGGATCGTTTGACATCATAAAGTTTCTCAATCCGTCTAGTTACAACATCTCTAGATGGAAGATTATAAGAACTACTACCTACAGCTTCCCTTAAAACTTCTTTTAGCCCTTCATCCGAAATTATATTGATAGGTCGACTGTCTTTTACTATCCATTTCACAATTTTATTTGTTAGTTCAGCCTCCTTTAATGAAGAGATTGGTTTCACTATGAAATGATTCAAGTTCGACTGAGATGAACTTGCATTAACAACAGATGATTCAGCAACACTATGTAAGGGATGGACGTGTTTTAAATGGTATTGCAAACTGCTAGTGCTACCGCTGTAGCTAAATGATTTCCCACAAAGCTTACAGAAAACGGTTTTCCTGTCCGGCACTTTACCACTGTCGTTCAATTTATATCCAAAACTTCCACCGAGTCTTCCTCGTAAGTCTTCGTACGCCATAACACAGATTTCACGCACGGTATCAGGAAACACACACACAAAAAGTAGCCTCTTTGAAAAACACAAGTTTTCCTCACCTGAATAAACACAATGTAACACGCCACCTGTCCAACTGTTACTATTATAGCAAAATTGAAAGTTAAGGGCATGGAAATGCGCGAAACGCTTACAGTCAGAGGGGAAAGGCTATGTGGAGGGAGTCACTGTGAGATGTGAGAATTTACATTCTTTTACATATCAGAATGTTTTATAAACATATCTGAGTGTTGTTTGGTCTGTCATTGTGTACTGCTGAGACGTAAAAAACTACAGCCTTTCTGACCATTCTTATTGCAACGGAATTTGCAAATTGTACACTTCCACTCCTTAATTACACGCGACTATCTCTACAGTTTCTCGTTACATAAAGGAACACATTCCTCATATTAATTTAATTGCAAGAATCTTTTAATCCTGGACAACAAAAAACTGTGTATTATAACTTCCCGTGCTTGACTATGAATAACTTTCCTGTCTTTGCTAGTTGAAGGAAAAGTATCCATTTTAACAAATCTCGTTACTGGATGATAACACAAATAATTATAATAATACGTAATTGTAATTACAGAATAAAAAATACCAATAGAAATTAACTAAAAAATTAAATAACTAATAAAAATGAGTGACTGTAAAACAACGATATAATTAAAAATAAATTGAAATAACAATAACAAATGCATGACTGAGATAGTACGTTACACAATCACTAAGAATGTACGGGTAACTGAAACATCACATGCAAAGTTGGCGACACCTTCACTTGCATACCAGCTGATTCTCCGGTACCCTCCCGCCATTCACAATTTCAAAGTGGACTCGTCCATCCATAAATTCTTAAATTGGTTTCTGCGCATATGCCCTTAACTTTAAATTTTACTATACTATAGGTCGCCCATTGTTAGGATGAGAGTACAGGCTCTTGTGGGACTCTTATTTTTAGCACACTCACCCCCCTCTCAGACAATTAGTAGTAGGCACCTGACTCAGCCTTCTATTGTAGATCTTATCGTACATGGACTACATCTGACATGCTGCTACCTGGCTTTTGAAAACCACTGCAACTACACCACCCTTTCTCTTTCAGTGTTTTTCTGGGAACTTCCAGCAGTTCTAAATGATTTAAAATAACGGTATTCTCATTCAAGAGACAAGACATAACTCAGGTATTTGGTGGACAAGCTTCAACTTCTCATAAAAGAAAATTTCAACAATCGATTAATTTTAATCGACTCTATTATTCGATTAAGTAGTTTTGTTGATTAATTGAAGTTCAAATTTTAATCGGTTAATCGGTTCGATTAACCGATTAAATCCGCAACACTACTTATTAGAAATCGACCACTAAATAAACTTATAAATTAATGTATTCATTACATTTTGGAAATTTAAAACATTGGTTTTAAATAGTGAAATACTAAAAAAAACTCTCAGTAAGACATTTTTTTAACTACCTTGCAATATATTTTAAAATAAAAATTGTATTAAAAAATTGGATAAATGTGTTTTCGTTTACTGAAGGCATCTACTAGAATGAATAACTGAAGTTGATATAGGCCAACTTGATTTTATTAATTAACATTATTAGCAGAGGCCTACATAAAAAAAACTGATAAGGAAATTTACACAACAGACACTAAAACATGTATAGCTTATTAGCTTAGGCCCTAGTATTTTTCAGAAAAAGCAAACTGTAAATTTCTCTTCTTCTTTCCGAATATGTCAATCACTTTCTCCTGAAAACTAGGAGATTTTACTCTATTTCTGTGAACACTAAGAAGACACAAGTTGGACAGACGATCCTCACCGATAATGCTTCTTAGCCAGGTCTTCACACAGCGAAGTGTGCTAAAGGAACGCTCCACAGAGCAGGTTGTTGGGGGTATGGTTTGGTAGTATATGATCATTCTCCTTACTGCTGGAAAGAAAGTAGTTTCTGGAAGAAGATCATGCAGTTTTGTTTTTTCCGAACACTCTTTACTTGTCCAAACATCATACCACAATCTGGCCTCTGCTTCCAAGTTGTCGATTTGATAGAATTGTTCCAACTTTTTTATGTCCCTCATAAAATTTTCTTTCTTTTTATTCTTTATTAAATGTGGATGAAGAATCCCACCTTTGAACGGTATTTCATTACTTTTTTCAAATCTTGTGGTTAGTGACATGAGTAGTGAATCCATGTAAGGGTTATAAATTGAGGCTCTGAAATAGTCTTCAGGCGAAGAAGAGTGGACATTGAATCTCTGGGTCTGCCTTCTAGCCAGTCTTGGGAATTTAATATCAATGTCAAGTTTCCCACAAGTCTCTTTAATGTCTTCAAATATGTTTGAGAACTCATCGTTGGTTTGCTCTCTATGCTTCTGAAATGTATCTAGGAGGTCGGTATTTATGTATCTGTAGACTGTGTGTAGGTCCATATCAATATACTGGAGTTTGTTCACTATTGGCTCCAAGTACGAAGAATATCTTGAAATTATGTGAAGGCAAATAATAAATGTGATTGATGATGTTGCGCTATCTAGTTGGCTGGAAAGTGATCTAGTGTCTTGATTAACGTCGTGGTCATTTGCAAGACCACTGAGGCTATCCTTGATGGCCATGAAGTTTTCTTTAAACAGCCTGATTGATCTATATTTGTGTGACCACCGAGTTTCACAAAACAACGGTGTGTTTGGTATAGTTTTTCTACGCAATACACTTTCCCGGAAGAACCTAATTACTTGTTTTATCGTACCGATAGTTTTCCAAATTTCCTGGACACTATTAAGGTCGTTGACAACTAGGTTTAGTCGATGGGATGCACAGTGGAAGTAATCAGCTCTAGGATATTTTTCCCTGATCCTAGCTTGCACTCCACTTTCATGGCCAGCCATTGTCGAGCACCCATCGAACCCCAAGCCAATTAATTTGGTCATATCCAGCCCCAACTTTTCAACAAAGCCTATAATAGATGAACAAATTCCCTCAGCATCTAATCGAGTTAGTTCAGCAAACCCTAAAAACTCTTCTTTAACTGTAAAGTCCAATTTTTCGTCAACAAACCACACTCCCACTGACAACTGTTCTTTTCCACTTATGTCAGCAGTGATGGGATGCACAGTGGAAGTAATCAGCTCTAGGATATTTTTCCCTGATCCTAGCTTGCACTCCACTTTCATGGCCAGCCATTGTCGAGCACCCATCGAACCCCAAGCCAATTAATTTGGTCATATCCAGCCCCAACTTTTCAACAAAGCCTATAATAGATGAACAAATTCCCTCAGCATCTAATCGAGTTAGTTCAGCAAACCCTAAAAACTCTTCTTTAACTGTAAAGTCCAATTTTTCGTCAACAAACCACACTCCCACTGACAACTGTTCTTTTCCACTTATGTCAGCAGTTTCGTCTGCTAATAGTGAAAATGCTGCCAATCTGTTTACCTCTCCAACAATCTCTTTTTGTATTACAGAACCACATGTACTTAGTAAATCGTTTTGGACTCTGTGGGACGTATATTTCGCCCTCCCACCATGTTTTGCTAAATAATCTTCCAGCACTTTGTCACCTGAATTCACTCTAAACAAAAGTAAATCTTCAAAATTTCCTTCCCCTGAATTCTTTCTGCGAATGGATATATCATGTGTGCCACAATATATTAGTGTTGCAAGAATTGATTTTAGCTTTTGACGATTGGCATTTACAAGTTCAGTGATCCCACTGTCTAACTACTCCATTACATTTTTCTTTCTCATTTCTATAGAATCAATAAAACTCTTGGCCTTACTTATAGACTCAAGATGCCAATTGCTTTTTTCATGGCCTTGAGCATCTTCATGAAAGTGTTTGTAATCATGGTGAGCCTTTACTACAAAAGCGCCAAACGTTCCTCTTTTTAAAACTGGCTTAATGAGAGTACAAAATTTGCAAAGCCCACCCTTCAGCTTGGGCGAGTAGACTAGCCATGAGTACCTTTCAAACCAGGTTTTTTGAAAAGGCCTTTTTCTTGTTTTGTCCATTTCAATATCTTTCTTGAAGTCATGGGACGAATTTAGAACACGTGGGTTCGTTAGTAACTGGTACTTGACATCATCTGGCATGGCCTGGTTTATATAATCACCTAAATCAAAGCTGTGATTTATTGCTAATGAATGGGATGAATGCCATTCAGCCGGCGCAGTAGCGTTAGAAACCGAGGTTGATGGCTGGGACTGGGAGTAATCCTGCTCAGCAGACACAGCATTAGCGATAGGAACTGAAGATGATGATGATGGCTGGCAGGGATTCTGGTTATCAGACTCATCATTGTCGATAGGAACTGAAGCTGATGATTGGCAGAGATTCCGCTTATCACACTCATCATTGGCGATAGGAACTGAAGCTGATGATTAGCAGAGATTCCGCTCGTCAGACTCATCATTGGTGATAGGAACTAAAGTTGGCGACTGACAGAAATCCTGCTCAGCAGACACAGCGAGGTTAGGAGCTGTCATTGATGTTGAAGATAAATTAGAAGCCATTGTGGGACGCACTTTCCGAGCTATTTGTTCTGGTTCTGAATTACTTAATGAGTCCCGTCGGGCCCTTTTTGGCACAACAGCAGCACCTTTTCGCTCAAAGAAATTCCTGATATCCATATCTCTGAAATAAATACGAGGAAATTAAAATCAGGTATTAGGCCTAAAACCTGAAAAAAGTTACTATAGTGCAACATTTATAGTTAATTTTGACAAAATAATTTGTATTAGTTGCAACTTGTTTAATACTGTAATAATTTGTAATTGTATTTTGAGAAAACAGATTCAACGCAAAATGCACCACTGATATTAGTAGTAACAAGTGACACAAAAATTAAAAGTAGCCTATGCAACTAATTTTGCCTTTTTTGTGTTAACCCGTTGAGTCCTGATGTGGGTCCTCCCGCTAAACAACAATCTGGGGTGATATTCTGGTATAGGTTAAAACACGTACAATAGCATGCTCATGAGATTTTGAAGGCGGAATTGCGTTAAAATGGTGCGTTAATTATTACGTGAAATAATAAACAAAAAATTATTGAAGAATCAATAGTTTTGGTTTATTTACAAAAATTATTAAACTAGGGTGTGACCGACCAAAGCAAAGCTTTTAAGCTATATAGAGAACTAATAAATTTAATGTACAAATAAGACAACATTCATAGGAAATTAATTATTTTTCAATTATGTATTGTATTTTAGAATAAAGAAAACATGTTTTAGAAAAAATAATATTAAGTAGTTCATTCGATACGTGCGAGGCGAGGGGAAGTTACTATCTTTTCGACACACTGGGATAAATATTCAGTAAATTTTATCATTTATAAATTAATCTTTTTTAGTTTATTGTGAATACTTCCATTACATACTTCATACTCATCAAGTTCAGTGAAGCATTCATTCAATCTGATCAATAATTTTCTAATAAATGTTGCTAATTCTTTTGAACAAGACAACATATATCATTGTTGTAACTTGGAACTATGATACACAGTAGTCATCATACAGTTTTATATTAAATGTTTATAAAAATTCAGACTTGTTGTTTATAGGTTAACAAGGCATCGAGAATTCTTCAATAAGATTATTACTACTATTATTACTCACCAGCAAATATGTTGGTTGGAAATTGATGATAAGATCGTAAAGAGTAGATTATAACTGATAATAAACTATTTAAAAGTTTCGATGAAGCGTTAAATGTTTATTTTAAGATACACTTTGTAACAAACACTCACAGTATGAAATCCACGTAGAAGCAAGTTGGTCACGTGACTAAAACGCGCCAGGGCCACCCGATCTAAACATCCGGCTTCCGCATCTTCTTTTGCCATTCTGATTCACCTCAAATTTTCCTACCCCAACTTTGTATTGAAAAAACGTTCAATTGAAAAAAAAACCATGCGAAATCATGACAGGGGTCTTGGACTTTAAGTAAAACAAGAAAACCAATAAAAGAAATATTGTAAGGCAAAATTATACATCGTGTGTTTCAATAACTTTCTGAAAGTAAAGTATATATTTACAAAATTCTAAAATATCAGATATTTTTTCCTTTCCCTTTTTTATTTTTCCGGGAGCCAGGGGGGCCACGGCCCCTCCTGCCCCTCCGTATGGGCGCCCATGATTCAAATAGCAAGCAAAAAATTATTTAATATAGAACTTTTTGAACTTGCTGTGGAATAAATTAGAGCCGTATAAATATCAGAAGCCGAGTGGGATATACTGCGGCTTGAATAAACATTCGAGAGCCACCTTTTCGTATTCCATAGGAGGACGTAACTTCAAAAGTTAGGATTATTCCTGAACCACCAGACGACTAGCAAAGTTTACACTAGGAGACTGCATTCGCACGACGCGACGGCTGTTGCGTGTCACAATTACAATGATCCCCCTAATGTACCACACACAAACAATGGGCCTAATTTTGAAATACAATTCAATATCATATATTTCTGCTTATATGAACACGTTTTCGATACATTTTTTTAATTTTTTGCATTTCTTTTCTTCTTTATCCCTCTGGGAAGGGGGTCTAACCCCCCCAAAACCCCCTTTCCCTGCACCGCTGTTTTAATGTATTTTATAATTACCTTGAAGGCCATTGCAGATCTTAGAAACAGAACGTTGTTTCCATTATAAACATGAATGGTTAGCCTACCAAATACCACTCCATTACTCCAAATATGAATGTAAATAAAAATTTCACCTTTTAGTGGTCAGTACACACTTACACACTGTGTCATTGTGCACCTAATTGTCTCACGCTAAATAATAAAAAGTTTTTTTTGGTGTAAGCAATGTATTTTTCTTTAATGTGGGTAGTTCGAATAATGTAGCTCAACAGTTTAATAATATTAAAAGAAACCAAAAAGTAATTGGTCAAATGCTTTTGTTAGACGCTTACACTACGTAGTAACAACTATAACATACTAATAAATGTTTATTTTTCCGTTTTGTAGCAATATCACAAGTAGAACACTGGATGGAAGAGCTCCATGATCGGAGAAGGCTATTAGAATTATCATGGCAGGAGCGTAAAACTCAGTTGGAACAATGTTTAGCTTTAGCTTTTCTTACAGCAGATCTGAAAATATTAGAAGAAATAATTGCAGACAGATCCGAATCTTTGTCGCGTAGTAGTGATCAGTTAGGAGATTCAGAAGCTAGTGCTCAGTTACTTTTACACGAACACAAGAAATTGCTTCCCGAAGCAAAGGTAAGTTTTTGATGTGAATGTAGAGTCCCTTTATAAGTTTAAAGTGGTTAAGTAGAACCTCAATGGTAAAGAGACAAAAAGTACTCATTCAGTACCTACAAAGGAACTAGTAGGTAATAGGCCTAGTGACACCATTAAAATAACAGAAACGCAAGTAAACATATAGTCATATGTTTAATAATTGTTAATAATGAATAGATGTATGTTAGTGTCTTATTTTTACAGTTTACTGTTAAATTTCTAGGTTATTAAAGCAGAAAATAAAGAAATAGGTTATTCTTTGGAAATGCATACTCCAATAAGTGTATAATTATTAGACAGAAGTTGCATGGGGCATCTTTATGATGCAGTTCCCATATGCATGATATGTGTGAATGAAAAATTGCTTCAACCTGTCACCAGGCGGGGGGAGGGGGAGCTCCGTGGCTTCCTCAAGAATTCACCCGCAGGAGCTTAGAGACGCACTGGTGTGGATAGGTCTGCTTTGCCCTGCCACGTCTGGGCAAATAGCTCCTGGAATGTACACCTCGCAGGTTTCCGTGCCTGTAGTTTCAGCTCATCCGTTGCAGCAAAGCAGATGCTGACTGCGAATGCTCCGTGGTTCCATTAAGGATTCACTGCAGGCATAGAAGATTGGAGCGGCCGCTGAATAGTAGTGAGCTGCCGCTTCCAGATGAACGGCTACCGCAAGGTTTTATCGTTCCTTGGGCGACACGTTATTAAAGGACTATCCCCGTTAGTAATGTAACGAATCACCGTTTAAAAATTTTGCAGTTAAAATTTGTCCTATTGACAGCAGGGTTTCATTTACGATTTTGTTTTATAATTATTTTTTTATTGTAATAATTTCTTTGTTAGATATAAATAATATTATTTTACTATAGGCCTATTAGTATTATCAATAATATCCATTAAACACAGTTCATAGCTTATTGAACAGTACTTTTGGTTTTTGTTTTTCGTTTGTATGTTTGCAAGTTTATTTATATTTACATTTGGTACACTGCATCCCTTTTTATTGATTTTTTTAGGTTATTTTACAAACGATTATGTTTCTTTGCTCCCAGATAAAGTGGTCTATACAGAGATAACAATAAACATTTCAATCTTCGTTTGCAAGTCTGAAATTTCTCTCTAATACCAAGTATCGTACACATTTTGTTTATCGGTTGCTGTGTTAGATTAGGTTGGATTAATATAGTGTCTGAATATTGCTGTATTTCGATAAGAAAATTATCAAAGATTGCCCGAGTTCTTTAGGTGAAACAAAATGTTTGTGATAGCGGAACTTACCACCATCTAATATCTGAGTATTTAATATCATCTTTCCTTTATAAAGTCTGTTTTAAGACGCTTATTTTTTACAAGGTTTTTCAAAAATCGATTTTTCATTAAGTGGTGTTATGTAAGCTTAATCATTTGTGGACCAGGTAAAAATCTATGTAAAAATTATCTAATAACGTTCAAATACATTATCGTATCATTATCGTGGCTCACAGTATCGTAGTGCCATCTTGCTGAAACCAAAATTTCATATCTGAATAGAAGCATACAAGTTTGTATGCAACACATGTGTCTGTCAAGGTGCAACTGTGAGATGTTACCATGGTTGCTAAGAGCTGGTTATCCTACACTTTGATATCCGTATTCAGAAGAAATTAATTTCAGAATGTTTTGCACCTTGTATTACATTTTACACTCTCTGTATTTTCCTTTGTGTTAAAATAATACTAGGTTTTTGCTTCAGTGTTCTTCCCTACTTTCAAAATTCTTCATATATAACCTGACTTCATGTTCACATAGAATAGGATCATGCCTCTTGAGATTAAAATAATGCCTATATGCTTGTCTAGTAGCGACAGCACAGTCACAGTTTTATAAAATGCCTTATTTACTACAACACATTGCGCTCAACACCAGTGACTTGTTTCCCTGCAAATGGCGACACATGCTGAAGCAGTTCATCATCTAGGGCTGTATGGTTGCGTGTCATGTGTGACGATCCACTGGTTTCCATGTTCTGAGCTTCCAACTGGAGCTACTGCCCTATGTTCTGATCTGGAACAGAATCTTGCTCTTTAGTGGTCTATTAAAACGGCATGTCTGTTAGTACTAGCACAGTACTTGCCGAGGCGGTTTCCAAGGACTTGGGTGTGTACTGTACCTGCGAAGGCTGGCTGTGAGGGGGTTCCCTTGGGCCCTTGTCGCTCGTACATAAAATTTAGAAGGAGCATACACTAAGTCCACTTCGCAACAAGCGAAAAGGGAACCGAAGGAAACTTTGCCACTAGCTGAAGGCCCCTGTCAAGAATGCATAAATGCTTGAGTGTTGTTATCGTGGACCTCTACTGTAAAACAAAAATAACTGAGGTCTGGAAAATGCTAATGAAGTGTCTTGCTTTTCTACAATTGGATCACGCTGATTATTAATACTGGTTATACTAAAACTGATGGTTACCATATAACTTGAAAACTACAACTGAGTTTGAGGAAACCCGATTTAACATAATCACATTATTATAACATACAGTACTGCTTCCAATATCTTGTGTACATCAATTCATTATGATTCATTTGGTAATGAATTGTACATCTTTTGGTATGATTCATTATTTTGTGTCTCTATTTTTCATGATATAAACTATTAATAAAATTTAGCAACTGTACTGTACCAAAACAAATTGTTAACTAATAATCAATTTAATTAAGTATAATGGAATTAACAGTATTCAAGTTAACTACAAGTTAACAGTACGGAATTAACTACATAATGGTTATCAAGTTATTTGTTTACTGCAATATGCTTAGGTAAGAACAAGAGACTCAAGTTTATTTATTTGGTTATATAAAATTTATTTGGTTTATTTGGTTCCAGTTAAAATTTCTATTTAATTCAATCCAAGGCAATGATAAATTACAAAACTAAAAACATTCTTTCTGTTAACAGGATTTCCAAGAACAAGCTTTAAAAATTCTTCGTGCCACTGAGCAGTTTGCTGCTACTGGCCATTTTGCTGGAGATGAAGCAACTGCACAGGCATACCACTTGCTTAGTAGTACATCCATTTATTTAGAAGCTATTGAAAATCGAAGTAACATACTTGAAAAGTCCATACAGTTCTTCAGATCAGCACAAACTGTAAGTTAAGTCTTATGCAAGGCGGGTTTCTGTGTAATTTAGTATAGACATTACTAATTCTTAACATATGGGGCATTCTCAATAAACTAGTAATTTTTAGCCTTATTTTTTTTTAACATAATTTTCTTCAAATTTGTTTGGGAAAAATTTATGATACTTCTACATTGCCCTAGATTACTGATCAACCATGAGCCAAAGTCAAACTTTACTCAGGGCCAAAAAATAAAATTTTGAAAATTTTTGAATCAATGGTAATGTCAATAAGTCCATGGTAATGTCACCACTTAAAGTTCCTTCCTAATTTTGTCAGAAGATTGTCATTTTAACTTTAGTTTCGTGTAAAGGGAGATATTTAATGAATTCTGGATACAGAACAAAATGTTTATTAATTAAAATTTCAAAATAACAGATACTGTACTATTATGTTCCAGTAAATTTACAAAAACAAGTTGAAAAATTACAAAAATTTACCTCTATGAAGATTTATAGTATGCTAATATTACAGCAAAATAAGAACATAAAATATAAAAGGAACAACTTATTTTAAACAAATTTATTACAGATTACTACATGCACGCGCACACACACACACTCTCTCATTCATGCTTCTTACTCTTCAAATTAACACACATTCACATCTTTACATTTTGAAAATTATGTGTCTTTCTCAATAAAATGTCTTGTTTTAAAATAAGTTTTAACATAAGTCTTTTACAATGAAATGTCCAGTTTTATGTTCATTCGGTGTTGGCTTTTCAATTTTTCTTGCAATATTTTTGAAGTCATAAAAAAGTATATCTATATACTTCCATTTATAGGTTCCACTAGTAGTAGGCAGCATCACATTAACTTGCACTTTATTTTGAGTAACTGATAACACTTCCCCAGGGTAATTTATATCATGTACTCCACGCTACCCAATCACCAATACTTAAAGAATTATCTGAAATAAAAAAGTTTTAAAACTTTTTTAATATTACAGTTATTTTTATTAGTCTGTCAGCACTTTGTTTTATTGCAGCACCTATGCCATCAGGTGCACCCTTACTGTGACCTGCTTCATTGTAGTTCCACGATATTAACGATATATTTGGAAACAGCCTAAGGATGCACTTGCCAATGATGGTAAACATGGTTTTGTTACGATATTGATTGGTTGGGCCATCAGATAAGAAATATAAGGTATCCACATTGTTGTACGTTTCTAAAAATTCAGTCAGGATTGGAATCATGTGGGCTAATATTGCTTTAGCATCATGCTGCAAAGACTCAGACAATGTGCCAAATGATTTTTTTTCCAACTTACTATACATTACTCCTGTATGTAGACTAATTTGTTGTCTTGAGGCTCCATAATGTACAGTTTGCGGTTCTGAGGCATATTTACATGAATAATTTTCAGAGAAGTCAATGTGAATAAAGATTTCTCGATCAGTCAGATTCTGCTTCTTTTTTGTTAACACGACAAACTGATGATTAATATTCATTATGTGAACCAGATATTTAGGTAAAAAATCTTCTACCTTTTTAACTAGGTCTCCTACTTGAGACAATACTTCATCCTTTAGCATGCATTGGACAACAATATTTCTGCCAGTTTTTGCACTAATTCGATTTTATTTTTTCGTTACCCACTGATAGTAGTAAATTTTATCATTATAATTAAATTCCTGGTAAGGTATATTATTATATCTACATTTATGACACTTTCTAGATAAACATTTTTCAGAATTTTTACTGCAGCACAGCACGCTCAATACGTCCGTAGGGTTCTTCTGTAGTATAATATTGAGGGAATACAACTTATCAACCATAATTTTGAAATTTTCTTCAGTGGTGCAGAGACAAGTTTCATGATCAGCTACTTTGGGAGACATTATCCAAAAAGGCTTTAACCTGCAGAATGTTGCATAGCTGATTTTATTTTCTCTGCTTTCAGTAAATCTCAGATGAAGTTTCTGCAGACTTCCATTTAAGTAACGCTTTTGTTTTTTTATTTTGTTTTTAACAACAATATCTTTTTTCCCGGGACATAATCTAATGTTTATGTCCTGCTCTAGAAAATTTTTTTTTCAAGTTTTCAATGAAATGTTTTTTCTCCTTTTCATAAATTAATTCACTGGCGTTCCTTTTACAGTTACTTGAAACATATACTTTGTATGGTAAAAATTCTTTAGTATATTTAATTTGCCGATATTTTTTCAATAACTTCCCTGCAATAGCCTTTGTAAAAACCTGCTTGGATTTCTCATTTCTTAGTTTATTGAAATTATGAGTCAACTGATGTTGCAAAACCTCCCCAAAAAGCAATCGTTTTTTAATTTGTTCGCATACTTTCATACCTTTAGTTATTTCTTGTACTTTTTTACAGGGGGTTAGTTCGCGTTCTTTTTTACTAATTTTTTCTAAAAGTCGTTCATATTTTTTTCTGTATTTATCAGCTTTTTTTCTGTAGATTTCACTCTGATTTTGAACCTTTGTCAACATTCTATAGGCCTTCACTCTATCCGTACGTACACGCTTCCATCCACTAGATTGCCTACTACTTCCACTCGATGGCATTATCACATTCTGTTCTCTTTGATTGTTAGCTTCAGCTCTTTCTTCTTCATCACTTCTAGGTGGGGTTTCGTTAATCAAATTCTCCTAAAGCCTCTTTTCGTTCCTTTTCCTTTCTCTTGATCTTTTGTTATTCTCATTCCATTTCTTTCTTTTTGCTCTCTGATCCCGTGAAGTTAAATCACCAATCATTTAATCATTTTTACTTTTTTCTCAGCCTTTTTCTTTAAATATCTTTTCCTTTCATTTTCTTTTTCTTGCTGCCACTTATCTGGATCATTGCATATTGCTTCCCGCCTTCTCTTTTCGCACTCTCGTTTTCTCTTTAATCTCTCTTCATGGCTCATTTTTTGTTGGCCTCTAAACTTTGGTTTTGTCTTAATTAGGTAATATTTAAATGCTGAAAGAAACAATAGAAGTACTACTTAGAAAAAAATTTAATGTGCAAATGTAGCAAAATAGTTAGAAATAAATTGGTAACTGGATAGTGAGCGCTTGAAAGAACATAAGAAATGGGAAAAATTTTATTACAATATATTGACACATGAAGTTTGCAAAATTTTGTAAATTTCCCTCTCAAGAGTCTTGTCAGAGGAAAGAAATTTAAATAAGTTCTCTCTCAGAATGTGTTTTTTTTTTTAATCTTAAAAGTACGTATGACAAAAATAGCTGAGCACATCAAACAAGATCAGATGTGTTTTATCTTATAATAAAACTATGTGATATCTAAATCACATAAGTATCTTAATTAACAAAATCAATAATAATAAATCAATTATATAATTAAATCAATAATAAATCAATAAAATTTACATATTTATTAATTAAAATCTGAAAATGACATTACCGTGGACAAGATGACATTACCATGGGCATCTAATATCCACGGTAGTGTCAACTATAAAATCCATGGTAATGTCAAAACGAGGTTATGGTTGCAATATCTGCTAACTAACTAGTTTAAAAATTTACTGGGGTTTGTTGCTGACTTATACACATCTAATGACTATATTATAGTAACAATATTTTAATTTTCATAAACATACTTATTAAAATATCACATGCCACAGTAATGTTAACAAAACATGTACTCATCTGAAATTGCAGAATGAAATTTACACACAACACTTATTAATAACAGAATTCCCTCCAATATGGCTGTGTTCTATGAAGTATTTCTTCTTCTTTTTGACTGCAGTGCTGCCACCTCTAAACTCTGAATTGCACTAGGAAATAAATGATAATTGCTTCTGTCCATGGTAATGTCATTAAAATGAAAGGACACATTTTGGTGCATTCAAACTTAAAAACCATTAAGTAATAAACTTTTTTTTTGAACTGTTATTTACCACAGGTACTTCTGTTAAACATCTGATAGAAATTAATCGAATAAATAATTATACATTAATTCGAAATTATCGATTTCTTGTCTAGCGCACTACTTAGGGCAAACCATGGTAATGTCAATTTACTAATAAATTATTTAGAAATAAAATATATTTGTGAGTTTTTTTAAGTAATTTCTATAGTCAACTGTACTTATATTAAGTAAAAATAAATATTCAAAATAAAATAAAAATTATTTAACCTATCTAAAATGACAACTAAGTGACAAAATTGCCAGTTGTTTGAGAATGACCCATATCTGTATTTAGAAAAACTAAATGAAATGAGAATATAAATTATGAAAGTGCTGTGAATGGAAAATAATATTTGGTATTGTTGGTATTTGAGGTGCATATAGTAAATAAATAAGTATATTAATAATATATGTAAGTTTGTGTTTATATGTGTATGTTTGTGAAAGTTTTCCTTCAAATTAAAATCTTGCCTTTTTTTGGATGGATTCAAAATTTAGATGTGGGATATTGTCAGAATCAGGAATACTGTTCAATATTTTACTGTTCTGAGATAATTATCATTATGTATTTGGTAACAGATTAACAAGTACATGCTATAATTACAGAACTGCATCATATTGTTTTCGTGATTAATGATTACCGGTATACTTAGTTTCTTGAACTCTAATACTTTAAGTATACTTGAAGCTTACATGTAATAGTTTTTAAGTATGTAGTATTTGTGTGTGTGTGTGTGTGTGTCTGTTTATTTTTTTAATAAATAAATCAGAAATAAGTAATTTCTTAAATAAATAAAAATTTTCAGTTCAATTCATACTTAACATTTAATACTTTATTAAATATATAATACAAATATATAAATAAACATTTTTTTTATATAAATATCAACACTCGTTTAACATTTTATTAAACAAATCCTCATTCAATTTGGTACATAAACGCATTACAGACTTGTTCTCTGGGTCAGTCCTGGTATTAAGCAACAAAGACAAACTCTTAACTTTCAACATATAATAATCTCAACTCTGCACCACAATATATTCTACGAATATGTCAAGGTGTGTTTGACAAACCTGTAACTCCTATAATAACATCTTGAACAATGCAAAATAATGTCTACGCATCATATGCAATTAGAATGATTTTACATTCAAATAAAATAATATTACTTTATTTCACATGTCACTATCACACTTTTTTATATTATTTAGTTTTGTAGTGCATTCTAGTATAAGTATAGGCCCATGTTTTATAGTTACTCGTTTCATGTATAAGTTTTCGTTGCAGTTTTATCACAATTCTGATTGTGCTAATAAGGAAATAAGTACATTTTTTTACAAATCTGGTGTGTTAAGTATATTAATAATTTTTGCTTCCTAATGAATTTCTTTATGTTGTTCAAGATATTAATTTTTTGTTACCTATAATATTTCTTATTCATGAAATATGATTTGATCTAATTGAATTATGTTTCTTGTTGTTATTCACGCCAATTAAGAATATTTCTATATTGATGTTTCATTAAATATCTTACAAAAGATAATGGTAATTTTTCAGTTTGTTCGTTTTATCTAGGGTCTTTAAAGTTATTCTTAGAATGACCAAATTTCATTGTCGCATTGTTGTATGGTAATATTCTCCTTCCTCTACAGTATTATTATATTACAATATTATATAACAGAATTATATCATATTCAATCATTAGGTTTCCCTTTTCAAATATTATTTACTTTTTATTTTCATATTAATTTCTATTTATAATTATTTTCATTATTTGAACTAAATACTACATAACTGTAATGCATATTTTTGTATAATTCATTCCTATTATTCATGTGGGCAATATTTAAAAAATTAATCACTTTATAAATTGTCTATCATTTAATTTTTATTGTATTATACACCACGTAGTATTTTTATTAATTTACATTTAATAATATCCTTCACTACTCTTTTCCAAATATAATTATAATTTAGTGTAACTGTAAATAATTTTGGTTCAACTATACGCTATAGTTCTGTAGTATTGTATTCTGTGGTATTGTATATTAATAGGGCCTATCATTTATACTAACTAGCGTTACATAAAAGTCAGTAAACTAATAATTAATCATTATATTTATTTATAATGTAGCTTATATCATAATACATCTTATAACCTTATAATTAATTATAACCTCTTTACATACTAGTAAGCTCCCTGATGTACAGAACTCGCTCAAAATTTTGAAAATAATACATCTATTATTGTATTAGGTAAATTGTAATATTAGATAATTTTACAATTATCAGAAAAATTACAAAACCCTGAAATTTTGAATTACTCTATTTTTTTTAGTAAAACAAAATTATAAAGCACACAATCATACAATAAAGACTAAAAATTCCAAACTATTGCATTGTTTTTTAGTTAGATCTATAATCATAATGCATAAGTGACAAATAATATAGTCCTAGCTTTTAAGTTTATATATATGTTTCCATACATATCTAAAGACCTATGTCTAATAATTTTCACTAGCATATATATATATATATATATATTGTAATAACCCACGTACGTACCTCTCCTTAAATATTTAATATGTCAATTTCTTATATATCTGGGTTTACTAGCTATAGTTATATCGTTAATTATGACTATCTTATCTCTATATTTAGTCTAAAAGTGTTGGTGTCAATGAAACTTATGTATGTAGGGTGTTATTCAAAAATTCCGCTCAGGCCTAGTCTGCCTTGCAGAGATTTATAGAAAATTCGTGTGTAATTCTCTTCTCTTTGGTATCGGAGAATTCCGCAACAAGTGCTGCAGTTCCAAAACAAACGGAATTTAGAGGTTAACCCACCGCGTACGGTGATTAGTTGTTGTACATTCTGTCTGTTTAATTCTTATTCCCACTTCATTAAATAATACCCAAATAATAAGATCTTGAAATTATACAATGTTTCTTTATTAGATCAAATATTTTAACATTCAATAAAATTGTTTTTACTTGATAAACGAAAGGCTATACGTTGAGTTAATTGATTATTGATCGATACAAGATTTTATTTTAAATTCAGTTATAGTTTCTTTTTTTTATAATTAATTTAGATTCAGGGTGTGAAGGTTCTTTTAACTGCGGGGAAGATTAAAAGTACATAAATAAGAATGCAAAATATTACAAAATTAAAGTGTTGTTGTGTTTAATATTATTCATATAATTGAAATTTACCGTGCGAAGTACCATACGACTCAGGAAGGCTGTTGCTGCTAATCTCGGTAGTAGTCGTTCCGTATCAAATACAGACGAGATGATGATGTTCTATTCTTGTCTTCATAGTTGTAATAAAGTGGAATCCTTGGTCCTGGTTGATGCAGAAATACCGCTCCCTTTGTTCACCAACGGCCAAACTTGTGATTACGTGCTTCGGCAAACTCTGGATCCAAATACGTTTTTTAACTGTATGACGTAAACTGCGATGTCCAATGTTTTGATGGTTATAATATTTTCGCTTGGTTGTAGGATTAACTCTTTACAAGGTAGTTCTTTATCTGGTTTTATTATTTCATTAAATCAATATCCGTTTCATGATCTGATATTGGGCAATCCAAGTCATTCTTTTTTAATTCAATTACTTTGTATCGTTTGTATGATACTATTATACAATTGGGTTAATGTTTATTGGCCCAAATTCTGACAATTAGTCTGTCATATATTGTGACTGTTATTAGATTTAATAAGTGAGATTAATTTATTTTTTAATAGACCGTCTCTCTTGGTTTAATCTCTTCTCGATCATGTCATAAATTCCAATAATCAAAATCAACAACTTATACAAATTTTTGTCGTCCCTAGCAACTAATTTTTTTATTCTTATTCAATGTTTTGTTATATAGTGATAATTTCATATATTAATTTTCCACCCATCAAAATAATTCCTTATTAAACTTCCATTATTAAAATGTAATCTTATTTATTGCTTGTTTACTAATTTCTATATATTCTGCTGGTTTTTTACTCTTAGTCTGTTTCTTTTAATAATTATTATTTTTCCGATATCAAACGTTATCAATCGATATCATTGTACACTGGCATTATCATAATTTGTTTATATTGCGTTTGTTTATTATTTATTATTAATTATTATTGGGTTTTTTTAACTCATTGAATTATATTCATTAATTATTATTAACTTCTTTACCTAACCTTTCTATTCTGAGTTGTTATATAGTGTTATTGGCTGTTAGGCCTTTTATTATATTTGGATCTACTTTTGAATTTAGCTTGCTAACAACTATAGCCTTTTTATACAAGTTTACAAACATAATCAACCTTTAACTACGTACATGTACACAAATAATTATCTTTATGATATCTATCAACAACTTTATCTTGACCTATGGAGCAAAATTGAAATTAATTAATACTAACTAACTGATTTCCATCACCTTTCTACAACAGTAAACAAATAATACATATTGCTTCATTATTTGACATTACATCAATAAGTAAGCTTCATAAGATAACACCAACTTTAACATAATATTTATGATAACAACATAACATTATACAATTCATTATTTTAAATTAACTTGTAATATGTATTATTGACTCATTTTTATCTATTTTCACCGTCATTTATTTTAACATAGTCGATATTAGTTTCTTTCTTATAATTCTTATCAGTATTTTTGATTTATTTACTTCTCACTGAACAGTGAGATTTCTCACTATTGTCTATAGTACATGTTTATTTTTATTACTATTACTACCTTGCATTCTTATTATTTTCATATAATGATAAATTTATTTATCTGACCCTTGTATTAATATGGGATATAGATATTTATTTCTCTATTCTATTTTTTAATATTTTTATTTATGTAACGTTGAGGACCGCATTTCTGTTGCGTTACATATGCTTCCCCTCCTAAAGAAGTTTAATTTACCTGAATGTAATTTAGGTCAAGTAAACTTATATTTTTTACATGCCTTTTCTTCATATCAATTTTTATGGTCAACGATGGGATTCTCAATGTAACTTGTTTAGACTTGTATTCCCAATTCTTTATTTAATGACACTTCATTACTCATATTAACATTCTTGGTTATATATAATTTTTCTTTAAACAGTTTTTTTTCGATAGTTGGTTACAATATTCAATGAAAATTTAGATTAACTTCTCTTCTACTTCTAGTTACTGCTATCATTGTATTTCTCCATTATTCTTCTGTCAGTTATCTTCCTTCTGTTTTCTTTGTCATATTTTTTTTTTTTTTGAATTTGATGTCATTCTTCACAACGATTCTAATATCCCTTAAATATTCAATTTCCCTAACAATCCCTAATATGTGAGTTGGTACAGTTCAGAGAGGCACCGTTTGGCTTCAACTCTGCTGCCCACACTACACCTCAATATAGTACTGCTGGAATTCATCTACAGTCAGCTATAAAATATAATAATATCATAACAATCTTCTTAATTAATTAATAATAAACATCTTGGGAATTCTTTATATTGTTGCGTTTTATATTTACTTATTTATATCTTTTATACTTCGTGATTCCATTTTATTTTCCTTAATCATTTTCTGATAACATTTCTGATAGTCATTATCTGTAATTAATCTTGATCTTCTTTTTTGTTGTGACAGTAACTCTAAGTATTAATCCTTCATTTGTTCTTATATTTCCAAGAATTTCTAAATCGTAATTGTTTTAATTATTGTTTTTACTTAAGTTCAGTGTAATTATAGTCATTAACTCAACCCTTGTTCTTCTTATTTTATTTTATTATTTTGTCTGGTTACATTACAATGAATTATGTTGATAAACATTTTTCCGGCATGTATTTTAGATTATATTGTTTTTTTCTTTTATTATTTTGCATAGGTACTTCTTGATATAAAAAAATTTTTTTTTATCTTGGGGTTTCATTATTCCTTATTTAGAATATTTCTTTGTAGACAAATAGTAATATTTTTCATTTCCTTCTGTAATCTTGGGGTGTTATTAACTCTTCTTAATACCTTCTTCATAAACATATAGTTAGACGTACTTACTTCCTTTTGAATGTTGCGTTTACTATTTAAATAATTTTGTTCAAAAAGTTTTTTAGTAATTTGTGCTTGCATACTTTTTTGGATTTAGAGGTTTTAGTCTCTTTATTTTAAATTATATTGTCTCGAAATAACTTGAGTAAGTTGTCCTTACGTGCTTTTTGAATTTTGGGTTTTTTTTTTTTTTAAATCATATTGTTTCTGAATAAATTATTAGTAAGTTGTTCTTACAGTTTTTTTTGGAATTTTGGGATTTTTATTAAATCATATTTTTCTGTACTAGTTATCATCATTGCAGTTATTCTGTTATCAATTATTTAATAGTATCGCTTCATCGATGATTGGTTGTATGTACCCTTCTTCTTTAGTATATTGGGATCCAAAAGTCATTTATTTTAACATAGTCGATATTAGTTTCTTTCTTATAATTCTTATCAGTATTTTTGATTTATTTACTTCTCACTGAACATTGAGATTTCTCACTATTGTCTATAGTACATGTTTATTTTTTATTACTATTACTACCTTGCATTCTTATTATTTTCATATAATGATAAATTTATTTATCTGACCCTTGTATTAATATGGGATATAGATATTTATTTCTCTATTCTATTTTTTAATATTTTTATTTATGTAACGTTGAGGACCGCATTTCTGTTGCATTACAACACACACACACACACACACACACACACACACACACACACACACACACACACACACACACACACACACACACACACACACACACACACACACACACACACACACGCACGCACGCACACACACACACACACACACACACACACACACACACACACACACACAGTATTTTGAATCAAATTTTTCATAGGCCTAATTTGATCCTCCACATCGGATTTCACTATTTTCTTAACATTCTGGGGCTAATTTTTGGCCCATGATGCCCCTAAACTGAAAAAATTTTATAGTAAATGCTACAATTGGGTTTAGATTTCCCTTTAGTCTGATACTCAGCTTATTTTTACAGTTTTTTCAAATTCTTGATCTCTTTGTGGGCCTAGTATTATAAAATTTTCAAATTTCCAAAACTGTACACTACATTCAGATTCTGGTTAAAACTCGCTTTAATTTTATACCACACATCAAATTTTGTGAATCTATCAAACTTATGATTCAGTTTTTGGGCCACAGCATCCCAAAATTTGGAAATTCCCAAAACTGAACACTATATTCAGATTTAGGTTAAAAGTTCCTTTAATTTGATATGACACATGTGGACTTTTGTGATTATTTTTGCAATTTTATATTTTTGCTACATATCCCATATTTTCAGGGGATCAGTGTAAAAAACAACAGGAGTCTGTTGGATGAAAGTGCCATAAAATGAGTTGATGAGTTTGTTATGAGACAAACCCCAAATAGACAGATAAATGTCAATTAGTTGAGTTAAAACTGATAACTCGCTTTGTTCCTAAAAATGATTAGCAAGTTGTATAACTAATATTAGTTAAATTATTATATTAAATTATATAGTGGTTGTTACCTTAGGCTTTCAAGGTCAGCATCATAGTTATTTCAATTTTCCGGGCTATCAGTTGTTATTGATAGCAAACATTTCAGCCACTCTATCAGTGGCCATCTTCAGTGCTTAGAGGATTGCAACACTGACAATGTTCTACAGTCAGTAAACCACAGTACTGTGGCTAAGGCTGGTGGCCCTAATAAGGACCCCATATATATAACTTTTTGGAAAGATACTTAATGCTTTCCATATTGTGCTAGCACACATGATTTGTGTAAATCTGGTGGTAAAGCTTCTTTTGCCACCAAAAATTTTAAATGCTACTGTTATGTTAGTAATACAGAACATAACATTAAAGTTGTAGAAAAATTAACCCCCCCCCCCCAACACACACACAGAGTTTTAGACAGTAATAGTAATGGGTCAATTTATGTGCATGAAATAGATTCTACTTATTTGTATCTATGTATATACCTTTTATGTCTCAATGTTGTATCAGCCAGTTTGTATCTTTAAATAATGAAGGATGTTTCTTTCTCGCAATAGGATTTTGTACTCACAAGATGGCTATAGCATATAAAAATTAAAAGTGTTTATATTACTATATTTTTATGGTACATTATTTCTTAAATTTTGACATCTCCATCTTTCTTTATCTACTGGGGAGGGGGGGAGATTAACTATCCCAAAACCCCTCTCACTGTGCTGCTGGCCTTATCTAATTTCTTGGCACACTTTGTAATACAGGCATATTTTAATTTGTAGTCTATACTAATGCAGTTAATTAAGTTTATGTAATATAGAAATGATGATCTATTATTAACCTACTGTACTAGTTCAGGTTACTAAAATCAAGGTTTGTCCTAGCAATTATTGAAATTAAAATATGCAAGTTTATCTATGTTATTAGGCTTTGACAAAATTAGATCAAATTGAAGTCCAGCTGTCAGTCTCAGATTTACCTGCATCATCACAGTTGATATCCCTCCATTCTTCACTTGCAAAGTCTATAGAAGAAGTAACAGAAGTACCAATTGAAGAAGGATATAAACTGTTAGCATCTGTACCAGGGGCTGAGGTACATAAAATATTAGTAATTTGAGTAAGAAAGTTTATATTATATTAGTTTGATTATATGTTTATATATATATATATATATATATATATATTATAACGTGACCAAATCTCATTGATTTGGAGTTATATGTAAAGGGTTTACTATATCAATGTTTAAATAAATTTAAAGCGTTGAAATTCAACTCTTATGATGTAGCGTGCATCTTAACGCATTGTACAGGCTCACACGCTAACGTCAGCTGCCGTTACGTAATCACACACAGTATAACAAATAAGGGACACGCCAAAATTTTCAATTATTAATATTTCGGAAACCGGTAAATTTAGGCAAAAACCAAAATAGCCAAAATGTTTGCTGAAATATTAATAATAGGGTGTGCGAATTTTATTTAATATAATTAAACATTAAAAGAGATAATTGATTTTATGTTAATAACTTCCTTAGTAATTGAGCTACACAGTAGAGCTTTTAATATGTAATAGTCATAAGAATTAACAACCAAATGTATATTTTAGAATTAGCATAACTTGGCTTGCAGCCAAGATAATCGCAATATAAATTGCGACCGGACATCCGCACTGACAATTAAAATTCCGGTGTGTTAAGAATATTAAAAATAATATTAATTCTCAGACTGTGGGAATTATTTTCGTTCTCACAGAATGAGGTGACTCAAATTTCAAGTAAAAGGGAGAGTGTGTCAGCCAATCAAATCATTCAAAAAAAACTGGAACTAACGCAGAGTTTTCGGCTGAAAGAACACTCGACTGCAGTACTCAAGAGGAACACACGTACATCTTCAATCGTCTTAGTAACATACATTTGTGAAGACTCGAGGTGTCAACACGCATAATTACGATCGTCGTGTTCAACAAATCAACTGTAACGACTCGTAATAATAGCGTCTATTCAAGATACTCTTACTTATCAACAAATAAGCATACCGCGCAATACATTAACTGTTGGTGTACGCACGCAAGAGATCAACTATATACTACAAGAAATCACTTCAAGAGTACGACAGAAGAGGCCGTCTATATCCAGTGGTACGAGCTGAAGAACTGACGAGCAGAGCGACAACCCATAACGAGACACACACGCTGAAGTGAAACGTGAATCGAACGAGGAGCCTGACGCAGTTGTAGCAGTTAAAACTACACTAAATATCACTATAATATTGACGACTCGGAACACTAAGTTTTTTATAAGTAAAAACGTAAAGTTTTACCTTACAGCCTAAACCGGCTTTCACCTATAGAAGGCTTCATCAGAGGCTGTCGTTAGTAGCGCTGCTCGTCTTGTTGTTGGCGACAAGATAGTGTTTTGAAAGATTGAAGCTGTGTGTGTGTGGTGAGATGTGTTCGAATAATGCGTGCGATTTGAATTGTGTCTGTTCGTTTAGGATGTCGTTTTTATTTGTTTTTGTGTGTTTGTATATTTCTAATTGTTCTAGAGTGTCTAGTTTTCGGCCTTTTGTGTGTACGTGTAGTATGTTCATGTTATTGTCGATGTTTTTATACGTGTGGTTTGCTTCAATGAGGTGGTTTGCGAAGGTAGATTCTGTAGTGGTGTGGAGTGCTTTTGTGTGTTCAGTGTATCTCTGTTTGAAGCTATGTCCTGTCTGGCCTATGTAGAATTTACTGCAATTTGAACAATTTAGTTTATATACACCAGGTAGATCGAATTTGTTATCAGATCGCTTTGGGCATGCGTTTTGATAGTGTGTGTTCTGTTTTGTTAGTAGTTTTGTAAGCGATTCTGTATCCTGCTTTTTTGAATTTGTGGGCAATTTTTTCTGTTTGTTTGTTGATGTATGTTAGTGTTATGAATTTGTTGTTTTCTGTCTTTGTCTGTTGTTTGTTTTGTGTTTTGTGTAGGAGTTTACTGACTATTGTTCTGTCATAACCGTTAGATTCTGCTAGATATTTTATCGTGTTTAGTTCGTCTTTGTAGTCTATTTCATCTAAGGGGATGTTGTTAAGTCTATGTATCATGGTACTAAAAGCACAAACTAGCTGCTTTTAGAACCATGATACATAGACTTAACAACATCCCCTAAGATCGTTTATTGAACAAGTTACGCGTATGGAGGGGCGATTCAAAGAACACATCAGTAGGTGTGAAAAACAAACCGCGGAGGTTGCAAAAAAGGTTGATACACTCAAAGTAAGAATCCAAGCAGACGTGACGGAAACACAACTGCATGTCGATAGGCTTTTCGCTTCGATAGTAGAGACGCGTTCCAATATAGATTCGAATAAAGAGAGTGTATTGCAAGCACTTAATGACGAGATTTTAAAAGTACGACAGGAAGTACATAGGAGATCCACTCCTAATATCTTAGTACAGGGACAAGCCGATGAAAAGAATCGAGTATATTTCACTGGGGAAAATAATGAAAACCCGATCAAATTCTTGTTAACATGTGAAAATGAAATGGCGAGAGTAGGTTCGCGATTGGATGATCAAGATCGGATACAGTGGATAGTTAACGTGATGCATGATTCTGCGCGAAAGTGGTATAATATTGTACGTGATAAAATTACCACATACGCGGAATTCAAACAGAAGTTCGAAAGCCGGTATTGGAATTCACACACACACAGACTTTTATGAAACGAACTCGAATACGGACGTTATGAGAGGAAGCACGGTATAACGCCCGAAAATTATATCATACAACAGGTTGAGCGCGCTAAGCATTTAACACCAGCATTTTCTGAGATCGACATTGTCACTAAATTAGCATATCACTTCAACCATAATATACGTGTAGCCGTGTTTACGCAAGGGATATGCATGGTTGACAAATTGCTTATTTTAGTGTCGCAAAGCGAAACTGTTTTTGATTTAGGCGGGTGGAGATATAACCCGGATTATAGCCGAAATAACGATGGTCAAAATAGACGGGTGCCATATCATACCCAACCTGACCAAAGACCCAGTACTAGTTCGACTCCACCCCAGACACCGCCAAAACCACCAAATAAACCCTTTAACTATAAAGGTAAGCCAAATGTCGGTAGGCCGAAAATGCAAAATAAAGGCAACGATGGGACTCCAATGAGAACAATTCAGACGGTCGATATATTGAAAAACGATACGACCGCGCAAGAGAGCGAAACACAAAACGTTAGAGATCCTATCAAAAAACCAAAATGCTATCAATCTACAAAAAACGTGCCAAAGGGCGCCTCCAAAAAGGATGCGCAATAAGCCCTGCAAAAATACGTAGATATAAGAATGTTAGAAATAAGAATAATATGTTGTGTGAAAAATGTACTTTTGATGATGTAACTTATGCGCCCGTTAATAGTGTTTTCCCACCGGATGTAAGGGATCCGTTGCTAGAATCCGGTACCGCGCAACAAAGGCCAGTGAGCCTTTGTATTCCACGTATTGCAAGCTTATGTAAACGGTGTCCCACGCAAGTATTATGGACACAGGCAGCGTTGTTTCCGGCGTAAGCGAAAGATTCTTACGTCCAAACAAAAAATATTTTCGTACAGCCCCGTCGCTTCCAATAAATCAATTCTACATACGCACAGCTACAGATACTAAAGAAAAAATTGACACACAATATTATCTAACAATCATGGTACAAAACGTGCAATTTGATGTGTGCGTAGTAGGTATAAAAAATTTGATATGCGATGTATTATTGGGAGTGGACGTATTACAGCAAATACGCGCGATCAACACTAGCGAACACCTGTTAAAATGTAACATTAACAACATTAGTTACACTTTCAATTTGAACACACACACACAAATACAAGAGCACAGTGACCCAATTAAAATTGCGCGGCCGCCAAAACACGTAATTAATTACGAAAAGGGTGAACAGAGGGAACCGACCTTAGATTCCCAAACTGAACGGAGATTGTCATCGCTTCAAGAAGAGTTCAGCGATATCTTCAGTGAGGAACATTCAATCACATCAGTCTATGAACATAAGATAAACATCGTAGAACCGGAGAAGTTCATAAGAAGGATCTACCAAGTACCCATAAAGTACCAAGCCGAGGTCCAGCAAGAGATACAGCGGATGTTGGAGGAAGACATCATAGAAATTTCTAATAGCAACTTCCTCAACCCACTGCTCGTAGTCCGCAAGAAGTCTGGAGAAATACGACTCTGCTTGGACATGCGGAATCTAAACAACTTGGTAGAAAAGGAATTTGACTGCGCGCCAACACCGGAAGACCTTTTCATAAAATGTGAAGGAGCTAGATACCTCACAAAGATAGATCTGACAGCGAGCTTCTGGCAGATTCCGCTGAGCGAACAGGACCGAAAGTATACAGCATTTATCTATAACAATAAATGTTACCAGCACAAGGTGGTACCTTTCGGCCTTAGTACGAGTCTCGCCGCTATTGTAAGATGCCTCAAGAGAGCTCTAGGACCTGAGGTAGACCCTTACACAGTGATATTCGTAGATGACATCCTAGTGATATCCCGCACATTGGAGGAACACTTTGAGCATCTGAGGAGCGTCTTCCAGAAACTGAGACTAGACAACATCAAACTCAAACTACACAAGTGTGAGTTCATAAAGTCTCAAATGAAGTTCCTGGGACACATAATCTCAGCCACAGGCATCAGCACATACCCAGAGAAGCTCAGGAGTATCGTGGAGTTCCCTGTGCCCAAGAACCTCAAAGCACTACGAACATTCCTAGGACTCACGGGATACTACAGGAAATTCACCAGCAAATACGCCGAATACACAGTCCCCTTGCTACAGCTGGTATGCAAAAATATAAAGTGGAAATGGGGTTCTGAACAAAACGATGCGTTTGAGAGGGTTAAGGGTTTATTCGAAACCAACCTACAGTTGTTCCATCCACAACAAGGCAGGAAGTATGTAATGTATACTGACACTAGCGAGTATGCTATTGGCGCCGTGTTGCACCAGGAGGATGAGCGAGGAAGTCTTCATGTTGTTGCATACGCTAATAGAATGCTCAAAGGCGCTGAGTTGCATTATTGTACATCTGAAAAAGAAATACTAGCCATCATAAATGCTCTCAGAAAATTCAGACATTACCTATACGGTACCCATTTTGAAATCGATACAGATAATCAGGCATTATCTTTCATATTGAAATGCCGACTAGCCAATTCCAGACTAACACGATGGGTGTTAGCCATTCAAGAATATTCTTTTACAATTAAATACTGTAAAGGATCAGAGAACACCACAGGCGACACCTTAAGCAGATATCCACCTGTAGAAAAAGAGGAGGTATACGAAGCAGCTGACGACAAGTTGAGGGTATTAAACATACAGTACACTGTCGTGCCGGAAGCAACCGACATGCTACGGAACATAGGACGCGAGCAGGACAATGACCCCAGGCCCTTGCTAAAAAGCAAATGATAGCAGCTCACCCAAGTCCACATTATCTGATACAGGATAATATAATGTATAAATTATTACAGGGCGAATGGAAGGTGGTATTATCTCCAGCTATGCTAGCGTGTGTAACACAACAATTACATATAAAAATGGCACACGCATCACCAGTAAAATGCGTAAAAATATTACAAGAAGATTTTACTATCACCAATATGTATCGAAGAGTGAGGAGGTTATTAAAAACGTGTCTTCCATGCCAAACCGCAAAAGCACCAAATTTACACACTTACATTCCCATGGCAAATGTGATAACGGAAGGAAAGGGACAGATGATCGCCACCAACTTCCTGGGACCCCTACCTAAGGCTACCAGAAACTTAAAACATATTGTAGTTTGTGAAGACGTCTTTACAAAGAAAGTCAGCCTATACGCGATCCCTAGACCCACCACGAAGTCCGTATTGAACATTATACTCAACAGATATATTCCGCAACATGGACCGATTAAGAGCGTGCTTAGTGACCAGGGAAAACAATTCCAGAATAAGCACTGGGCGGCAACCCTGGAACGAAATGGCATTAAGGCAATCCTCACTTCGATAAGAAGACCACAGGGTAACCTCGCCGAAAGAGTGAATAGGCAAATAGGGAAAATGTTCCGAATATATTGCTATAAAGATCAAAGTAAATGGCCCGAATTCCTACCATTCTTTGAAACGGCGATAAATGAAAATTATCATGACACCACGGAATACACACCAGCAGAGTTAGACTCTGGAGTAAAACCAGAAAGATTTTGGCATGATTATTTACGCACGCCAAAAACCAGTAATCTACCTCTGCCGGTTCAGTGTAAAAACCAACTTGTATGAGAGAGGATAGTTGCAAAAGGGCGTAAGCAAGCGGAGAGGTTTAATATGACTCATAAATTGACGAACTTTGCGCTAGGTGAGAAAGTGCTTCTCAAGGCAAACCCCGTTGGACGGAGAGACTTAAATGTAGCAACAAAGTTTTTTCGGTTGTACAACGGGCCGTACCTATTAGCTGAGCAACTAGCACCTCACACGTTCATCATCACGACGCTAGACCGAAGAAAGACGGTAGGAAAATATCATGCGAGCTCATTAAGAAAGTATTATGAGTGAGATGAAATTCCAAGGCGCGTCGATACGAAACAATACGATTCCTTAATATGAAGTATAGGGTTAAAAATAATTTAAATATTAATAATCATTATTAAAATAAATTAAATGTATTAGATATAATAATAAAATTGTAGGTAAGTTGTGAATGAACAAAAATCCGTTTGTAGCGCGGTACTAACACACACACACACACACACACACGCGTACAATAAAACGAGCGTGGCGAAGCGAACCACGGTGGCAGGAAATGCTTACACAATGCAACGTAGCGCACAGCTGTCTTTAAATGTAAGTTAATTAGATGGCGCTTGCTCTTTGATCAAAGTGTAAACAAACAAAGCACATTCCTGGGCACGCGTGCCGCTGTTGTCTGTCGTTATCAGTGATATTCTTTATTAAACGTTTGCTATTAACTACTGCCCATGCTACAGACATTTGTTACACAATAATTTTATGCACGATATCAATATGTTATTCAATTAGAATTAAGCCATATGATAAAGAATAGTGATACCAGTGTATATGTTAGTAGATAGATAATACGATGTATAGTTTGTGAAGCATAACCAATGTATATCTAAAAAAAAATAATTGAAATTGGAAAAAAAAATAATTGTATATCCTACACTCTTTTTTTTTTTAAACGGGTGGGGGTGTATATAACGTGACCAAATCTCATTGATTTGGAGTTATATGTAAAGGGTTTACTATATCAATGTTTAAATAAATTTAAAGCGTTGAAATTCAACTCTTATGATGTAGCGTGCATCTTAACGCGTTGTACAGGCTCACACGCCAACGTCAGCTGCCGTTACGTAATCACACACAGTATAACAAATAAGGGACACGCCCAAATTTTCAATTATTAATATTTCAGAAACCGGTAAATTTAGGCAAAAACCAAAATAGCCAAAATGTTTGCTGAAATATTAATAATAGGGTGTGCGAATTTTATTTAATATAATTAAACATTAAAAAAGATAATTGATTTTATGTTAATAACTTCCTTAGTAATTGAGCTACACAGTAGAGCTTTTAATATGTAATAGTCATAAGAATTAACAATCAAATGTATATTTTAGAATTAGCATAACTTGCCTTGCAGCCAAGATAATCGCAATATAAATTGCAACCGAACATCCGCACCGACAATTAAAATCCGGTGTGTTAAGTATATTAAAAATAATATTAATTCTCAGACTGTGGGAATTATTTTTGTTCTCACGGAATGAGGTGACTCAAATTTCAAGTAGAAGGGAGAGTGTGTCAGCCAATCAAATTATTCAAAAATACTTCCATTTCCTTAAGGAACATGGAAGTAAAAATTGGAACTAACGCAGAGTTTTCGGCTGAAAGAACACTCGACTGCCAGTACTCAAGAGGAACAAACGTACATCTTCAATCGTCTTAGTAACATACATTTGTGAAGACTCATCTGTGAAGACTCGAGGTGTCAACACGCATAATTACGATAGTCGTGTTCAACAGATCAACTGTAACGACTCGTAATAAAAGCGTCTATTCAAGATACTCTTATTTATCAACAAATAAGCGTACCGCGCAATACATTAACTGTTGGCGTACGCACGCAAGAGATCAACTATATACTACAAGAAATTACTTCAAGAGTATGACAGAAGAGGCCGTCTATATCCAGTGGTACGAGCTGAAGAACTGACGAGCAGAGCGACAACCCGTAACGAGACACACACGCTGAAGTGAAACGTGAATCGAACGAGGAGCCTGACGCAGTTGTAGCAGTTAAAACTACAGACGTAAAACCATCACCAGTTGCAGAAGGAGCAGAGTGTTGCTGATTCCCGAACTCATCCCCAAAATCCAGGACCCTCAGTATATCGTCGTCTCTAGCAGATTGGACCCGTTCAAATTGCAGTAAATTCTACATAGGCCAGACAGGACGTAGCTTCAAACAGAGATACATTGAACACACAAAAGCACTCCACACCACTACAGAATCTACCTTCGCAAACCACCTCATTGAAGCAAACCACACGTATAAAAACATCGACAATAACATGAACATACTACACGTACACACAAAAGGCCGAAAACTAGACACTCTAGAACAATTAGAAATATACAAACACACAAAAACAAATAAAAACGACATCCTAAACGAACAGACACAATTCAAATCGCACGCATTATTCGAACACATCTCACCACACACACACAGCTTCAATCTTTCGAAACACTATCTCGTCGCCAACAACAAGACGAGCAGCGCTACTAACGACAGCCTCTGATGAAGCCTTCTATAGGTGAAAGCCGGTTTAGGCTGTAAGGTAAAACTTTACGTTTTTACTTATAAAAAACTTAGTGTTCCGAGTCGTCAATATTATAGTGATATTTAGTTAAGTAACGGACACGTCATGGACAACGAAATCCAAGAATTAAAACTACAGACGTAAAACCATCACCAGTTGCAGAAGGAGCAGAGTGTTGCTGATTCCTGAACTCATCGCCAAAATCCAGGACCCTCAGTTGATCGTCGTCTCTAGCAGATTGGACCCGGACAGCGAGGGATTTCCGGAGCATCTCTACATCATCTTCTGAACCAGGGAAGTCAAAATCAAATTATTCACTTGTCAAAAGATCAATTTTTCCTTTTTTTTTTAAATCATTGTAAAAGAAATAATTCAGATGCCGATAAATCAGAGACTCTAAATTAATAAGAAATATTCAATTGTGATAATCTGTATAGCATGTGTGAGTAACTAATAAGCCCTAGCTAAGAATTAGATATAGATAAAAGAAAAAGCGCTATACAAATCTTAACAGAGAATTAATTAATTACTTATACTGCAGTATACGTGAGTCAAATCACAAGTAAATAAAGGCACGTTGAACTAGATTCACGGCTAGTTTATTTCAGAATATTTACAAGCATTTTAGAGTAATTAAAATCATTTTAAAAGCATTGCAAATTAAATTAAATTAAATTAAATCCATAAATTAAATTATTTAAAACTAACTTCTTTGAAATCAAGAAAAATACAATTAATATAATTTGAAAATAACAAGCTCATTTTCTGAATAATAGTAACCATTCAGAAAACATCATACCAGTTTCTATTTACTGTTTTAGTTCGTAAGAATTGTTGTAACTATAAGTTTTTTCATTCTTATGTGTGATTAGAATAATAAACCCCGATTTTATTACCCCAACACTGTATTTTTATTGCTGTACTACGGAGCCTACCAACCTCACAAAACTCTTCACAATAATTATAACAAGTTTAGCGTTTTGTTTTTGTACACTTGAGTTAACCTACTTGCGAATTCAAATCACAAATCCACACGCCCATAGTCGGAAGAAGCCGCAAGAATGGACAGCAGGTAGGTGCTCATTACACACGTTGCAAAAACACAACAACACAGAAAACATTTCAATAAAAACGTTTTTATTTTTTTATAATATATATATATATATTTAGTACTATAATACCTATAACTAATTTACCTCAAGATATATTTTTTCCTTCAGGAACATGTTTCGGGAGATCCTGTTCTCCCATCTTCAGCCTTCGCCATCTTGCTTCTGGTGCAGTATTTGTGTGTTGGCTTCTGGATGTTATTAAGGTGGTTTGTTGGTCTTTGGTCCTTCAATGTTGCATTATTGTGTGTGGTTGTGGTATCTGTTTTTGTATTTTGTGTATTTTCGATGTAAGGCTGAATTTTGGATGTAAGGATGTATTTTGTGTAAGGCTGAAGATGGGAGAACAGGATCTCCCGAAACATGTTCCTGAAGGAAAAAATATATCTTGAGGTAAATTAGTTATAGGTATTATAGTATTATATACATCAAGAAACGGACTGTAGCAGAAAGTGATTGAAATATATATTTAGGAATAGATATCTAAACAACAGTACACATTGCTAAATGTATCGAGTCACACGTTGGAAGTGACAATTTTATACAACGATACAATGTTATTAAAAGTAAGTGCGTCGGGCGCACGCTCATGTGCGATAAAATTATACAATGGTAAATAACAATTCTAACAACGTGTACGTGTATAATTAGGGGTTCAGGTGTAATTATAACAATGGTAGCCTTTTTAGGAAATTCAAAAATGTTCCCATTTATTAATTAAAACAAAGATATCAAGAAATAATAATATACAAATAATGATTAATTCATTATATGATATTCATTATATATGGTTGCAAAATTTCTTTGTTTGCTGTAATCTCGTCACAAACATAAATCTTATATGAATATTATTCATTTTTATAATAATATTAATTTTAATTAAACATTTCTTCATAATGTTATACTATCTGGACTACTCAGTCTGAATGTGTGCTTTCAATATAAAAAATATTTAACTACGTTAACTATTTGTTTATTCTATGAACAAATCTAATTGATTCTTTCAAATGTACATTAAAATATTTTCAATAAATTATCAATTTAAGAATTATGCTTTCATAATTACTCTACAATTTTAAATTTAAATATTTTTTAATAAATTATTACTGCAAAAATTATGCTTTCATAATTTCTCTACAATGCTTTCATAATTACTCTACAATTTAAATTTATGTATTTTCAATAAATTATTACTGCAAAAATTATGCTATAATTTGTATACAAGACATTTACATCTATAAGTTATAAATTACACTTTTTGAAATTATTGTCTTTCTTTTGACAATATTTATCAATCTTTGATTAAGTCTTTTGTTATGAGGAATACATGGCTTTCTTTCACCTTAATATTATTATAGCAGTTCCTCAGCATACCCTGTCCTGGTCCTGAGTCCCTGATGTTGTGACTCCTGTGTAGTCTTGAAGTCCTGGATCCTCTCCTTGTCCTCCGGGTCCTCTTGGAAGTCCTGGATCCTTTCCTCATCCTCCGGGTCCTCTCGGAAGTCCTGGATCCTTTCCTCGTCCTCCGGGTCCTCTCGGAAGTCCGATGACTCGTCCTTTACGTCTGGAAATTATGCCATGTAGTGCTGTCGTCCTTGGTCTGGAGTAGTGCTCCTAGATGTAGATCACTTGTAGACCTCTGACGATTTGTGTCTTACGTTACTTTTTAATTACTGTTATAAATTATTATGTTAAATCGAAACATTTATCGTAATACTTTACAAGTAACGATTAACAAAAAGTCTTATTGGTGTTAGACATATTGTCTAACTCTGTCCAAAGTAATTAAACTTTCGCGTCTCTGACGGACATAGCGTTCCACCACGAATGAATACTGTTAGAAGAGAGAGATTAGCTCTCCTGGGCTTCTATTTATATTCACCAAGAAAACTGCAGCTGTCGATTCAGGAATCAGCCTGTCGACAGTTGAACCATGGCATGATAGCCCCCACTCTCGTCCTATTTCACATAATTGCACTTTTTCGCCAATCGCACTGTTTAACGCAGATTTCACGGCGATAAAATATTGTCTAATTTAATGACCTATGTGATGTGCAATTATCATGATGCTCGTACCACTAGTGTAATTATAATGCTTTAAAAATCGCACTGGATTCGCACTGATTGTCCGAATTACGTAAAATTTGCACTGCACTTGTGTCTGATTTTTACACATTTTTAGAAGTTTTTACCTTCTCGCTAACATTTATGGTTTGCTTAACATTAAATATATTCTTAATTTAGCATTGACTTGGGGCGAGGTTGCAAACTTTCAGGATCAAACAGGCTTCACGCACACACACTATTTACTTGTATACACACATGCAGCAATAATCTCGTGATGTTTACTTGTTGGTTCCTGCTTGAAAGCCAGCTTCCAATCTCACACCTGCTCGTCTATTATATATTATTAAAATTAAATTAAATATTTATTTTATATTATATATGCACATTACAGCCTATGCTTGTATTGTCGCAATATATATTGTAACTTGATCGTGTTTGCAGGTTAATTAGCCCACACGTTGTATGCGCCTCTCTGTAACTAAATCGTGTTTACTCTGTGTGTTTTAATATAACTGTATTAAAATAACGTTGTTTAATGTGTTTTAATAAGTCACACATTGCTAGTGCCACTCTGTAATATAATGTGATGTAGTGGTAGGGTGAGAGAGATTGTATTTATGGGCTAGTGCTTTTTGAATTCTCCCGCACTTCGGGTTAACTCGGCGATCGGCTCTAACCGTATTCTGGCAGTTGTAGGTTAGTTTATTTTTCGTCGTCGGCAAGGCTATATTCGCCTACGTACCTGCTCGCTCCCACTAATACCTGTGAACAAACTCTTATTCTACTTGCACGTACGAAACGATAACTCTGTTATTGGTAATCATTGGTTTGTTTTATTTTTTTCAGCTTATTGGTTAAACAAAATAAATGGTTCGGTCTTGGATCAACCTTTACAGTTTCGTATCAATTTTTATTTGAATCCGATCTTCAACGAGTTGCAAATAATTATAATATAAATTAAATATCTCAGGGCTTGGGTTCTTTGGGCTAGTTAAGAAGTCAGAAATGTTTTTAAAAGGGAGTACAACACATTACAAATACATAAAAAAATAATAAATCTTAATTATTAATGTTAACAAGTATTAATGTTATGTTTTTTTAACCAACTGCATCAACGAACTCTGTCTGCATTGGCAAATGGCCACTCAACAAGTTGGCTGCCCTGGTGAGTTACCCAAACGACATGTGCTTCAAGTGTTTTTTGTTTAAATAAAATGTTATTATTGTTAACCACCGTATTAATGTGCAGTGGTTATTCCAATTATCACTGTAGGTAGTTTATATAGTGTAGTGAAGTTGATCTATGTGTAGTGTTGTTACGAAATTACTTCGGAATTATATTTACGTCCCTTGTATACTGCAACCAGCCAACTCTCTATGGTTTTTTGGTGTTTGCGTAGAATTAAGCTTCCATCAGTTAGTGGTATTTCTTTTATCTTCTCTATAAGTTTTCTGGTATGTTTACCTCTTCTGTGGTTTCATTTAGATCATTAATTTAGTGTAAGTTTGATTGTTTTATCTTCACTCTAAGTGTCAGCTATACAGGTTTGGACCTTTTTCTGCCTGGCGTTCAACAATACAATAATAATTCTTCTCGTCTTAGTAACGGTTTTTTGACCAGTAAACTCTGTTTTTGATTGGTCAGTTTGCATGAACTTGAGGTTAAGCGGCATATAGTACCGAAAATTATATCCTTGCCTTCCCTGTCAAAAAATACTCCTTTGTTATTTTTTGTTTAAATTAAAATTAATTTACATAGTTTTGTTCCTTTTACAAAGGTCTATATTTTGATATATAATTTTATATGGGTTGACTTTATAATAGGTGTTTTTTTCCCTTTATAAATCTGCCCTGACTTTTACTATACAATACTTAATTTTTGTTAGATTAATTTAATATGCTTCACAATTATTCTAAAACTTGTCCCTTATTAAATTTTGGTCCTTTTTATTATTATTTTCTTATATTTATTTGGTAACTTAATCATTTCTGACACTACCCTTTTTATATTACATGTTTGGCTTAGGCCTTAAATTTGATTTCAGTATCATTTTCTAATTCACATTAATTATTAATTGGTTTTTTGTTTTGAACCCTTTTGCCTGATTACATTTGTTTACAGCTTATTACATGAGCTTTGGCCCTTGACATATTCTAACAATATTTATTAATTAACACAAAATCTCTTAACATACTAGCTTAAAATGTTGCCTTCATGGCCAAGATTACATTCATTTATTAACAAACGATAACATAAACTATTTAGTTTACCATAATACCAATTCTGTTCCCATACTATTAAACTTTACTAGTGGACCATTAATATATTGTTTATATGGGCCTCTATTTAGGTATCTTTTGGTATTATGTTGTAACATATACTTTCTATTTTGCCTATAGGCTTAATACACTTCTTCTAATCTTTTACAAGTGATTTATGAATGATGAAAATTATTGGCATTGGCCTAAATCAATTAAAATAAACATAGTTAAGCAATGCTAATGCCTTCTCTTTAAAAATCAACAACATGGGTTGAATAATTACAAAACTTCCAATAACTAATACTACACTACTACAATTGTTTGTTTTCACTCTGACATTTAGTACGTCTATTACTTTATAATGCCTTTACAAGTTGTTTTTCTCGTATCGACCTATTTGGTTTCTTACACTTAAGATAATTGGAGGGATCATTGATTTCCACAGTCTTATCTGTGTGATTAATGATCATCCTCTTTTTCCACTTTTTCCCACTTTTCACTTATGCACCTTTCACAAGTTTTGTCTTATTATCTACAGTACATGGTTTCTTATTTATTACACTTTTGTGTTGTACTTTTATTTACATGATTAAATATTTGAGTCCAGTTATTCTGACTTTTTTATTATTTGGATTATTTTGGTTAATTATTTGGGGCTCCCATTATGTCACATTACAATATATATATCATTTTCTATATAAGTAACTCGACGTTTCTTGCAGTAATTATATAAATTTGTGATGTCATTCAATTTCTTCTTCTGCAAGTAAATTTCTTTCTTCTGCAAAAATGATATATATCATTTTCTATATACGTAACTCGAAGTTTCTTGCAGCAATTATATAATGTTGTGATGTTGTTCAATTTGTTTCTTCTGCAAGTAGTAAAATTTTTTATTTTCTTTCTTTTCAACAACAACAACATATATATATATATATATATATATATATATATATATATATATATATCTTATAAGATACAGTGGAAATCGTTTAACGCGAAAACGGTTACCACAAAATATCGGTTAACACGAAATACCACTCGGGTACCGATCGCCGTTTGTTATGTACAGTGTATTATTTGTACGGTTAACACGAAAGGTTTACCTGAAAAATATCGGTTAACACGAAAAATGTTTGTTAAAAATAATTTTTTTTTGGCTGGCTTTTAAGTAACTGCATACAAAATAAAGCCACACAAGTACGCCCAAAAGCTTGTTTTCGATGTAACGGAATCCATTCTTCATCTCTAAAAGAGAAAGCAGGTAGTGACCATAGTTTGTTTTGTCTACCTGTTTTGTTTTGTCTTCAGTACCAAGTTCTATTTACAGTACGTACTGTATACAGTGTACCGTTGTTTACGAGAAACCATAGCCTCTCCTTCAGCACCAAATGTGTTGTTCATTGACCGCAAATAAACCGTTATCGCTGACATTAACTACCTACTCTATAGGGTATGGTGAGTTCAGTTCAGTTGTATTCTGTGCGTGTACAGTGGTGGTGAAGTTTGCGGTATGGTACCGATAACATTTTATTATAAAAAATTTACTTAGTTGTGAGGATTAACTGTTTACTTTTTTACTGTACAAACTTCTTAGTCTTTTACGGCCAGTTAAGTGATGTTAAGCGTGTGACGTGTACGTGTTAAGTGAAGTTACGCTTTCGTAAATTTCGTTTTTGCAGTCGGGAAGTAAAATGGAGAAGAAAGTGTGTAAACAAAGTGCCCTCTCTTTAGAAAAAAAGTTGAACTCCTCCAAGCTGTTAATGAGGGTATTCGAACTAAAACAAATCTGTAAAACATTCGGTATACCAAACTCGACGTTAACTACGATTATAAAAAACAGAGATAAAACTTTAGAACTGTATGAGTCGGGCAAGTTTGAACCAGGCAGAAAACGTTTCCATAAGACAAACCACGAAAACTTAGAGGCTGCTCTTCTTGTTTGGTTTAAGCAAGCAAGATCCTCCTATTTCTGGACCACTACTGATGGAGAAAGCAAACGTTTTTGCTGAACAGATGAACTTAAATTTCACTGCAAATCCTGGCAGGCTAGAAAGGTTTAAAAAACGAAATGGCATAACCTTTAAAAACATCTGTGGCGAATCAAGACAGGTGTCACAAGAAATGACATCATCGTGGTTGCAGTCTACGCTGCCTGCAATTTTAAAAGACTATCCACGTAAGGATATTTTCAACGCCGATGAAACAGGACTATTTTTCCGTTGTATGCCCGATAAAACACTTTCATTCAAAGGGGAGCAGTGCTCTGGTGGTAAAAAGTCCAAAGAGAGAGTGACAGTGATGGTAGGTTGCAATGCTGATGGGTCAGAAAAACGTCCGTTACTTGTTATAGGAAAAAGTTTAAAGCCGCGCTGTTTTAAAAATGTTAAAAAGTTGCCAGTAGAATATAGAGCTAACAAACGAGCGTGGATGACGTCTAAAATTTTTACCGAATGGCTGGTTTCGTTAGAAAAACATTTCACTTCTCAGAAGAGGAAAATTGTGTTAATTATTGACAACTGTCCTGCCCACCCATGTGACCTAAAATTGATGGCAATTAAACTTGTTTTTCTATCACCGAACACGACTAGTGTCCTACAACCTTGTGATCAAGGTATTATTCAAAATTTAAAATTTCAGTACAGAAAGTTACTTCTGCGGAAATACTTGGCCACTATTGAGGGGAAAAAAGATTTCTGTGTAAATGTTCTGGATGCTTGTAACTTGTTAAGAACAGCGTGGAACTTCGTGACGCCTACAACAATTCAAAATTGTTTCGCTCATGCTCGATTCATTTTGAATTCAGAAACTGAACAACCCGAAGAAAATGAAATTCATCCTACACTATCTGAAATGTTTAATCGTGTGTCATCTGTATTAAATGTTTCAATTTCTCTAAATGAGTACGTGACTGTCGACGAGAACGTAACTACGGCTCCCGTATTAACAGATACCGATATCGTGGAAACAGTGCAAGTTGACAGCTGTGAAGGTGATGATAGTGACGACGAACTTGACACGGAAAATGATAGTGAAAATGTTCCTACCGCTACCGATATGCTTTCGTTGCTGAGCCGTGTTCGTCGATATTTTGAAGCAAACTCGGAAGATGAAATGTTTGAACACGTTGATAAATTAGAACAATTTGTTGAAAATAAAATAGTGCAAAATTGTGTGCAAAAGAAAATAACGGATTATTTTAAATAAAGATAAACACGAAAACTACGGTAAAGTTGAAAGACATACAGTAGTCTATAAGAAAACCTAAATCATAGGACTAAATTTAGAACAGCTAATAATAATTTTAAGAAAAATTAACAATAATAAACCATGAGGATAAATAAAAGGTTGTATTTGTTGCATTTTACTAGACAGTACAATAAATAATCTACAGTACACTATTTGTTCACTTCCTCATTTTGTTTCACTTTTTGTTCGCTTAAGGCGAAATTCGGTTTACACGAAAAAATAACTGGTCCCCGTCATTTCGTGTTAACCGATTTCCACTGTATATATAAGATAAATAATATCGAATAAAAATAAATAAGACTTCCAAATTTTATATAGCTTTAAAATGTTAATGAACAATTTAGATAAATAAAAACGGAATGAAATTACTTATCATTACACACACACCTTGTGTTTTATTAGTAGACATCATGAATTCATACATACAGTGAACATGTATATATAAGTGTACATGTGTATGTGTGTGTGTATTTCTTCAAATATTTTCGTGGGTATGTTTTGCCTTGTGTATGTTTATTTATATACTAATTTCAGTATGAAACAGTGAGTAAGACATGCTGCCCATTGGTGTCTTGGTCATTAAAAGGGCAATTGATGATATGTCTTTTCAAAGGACATAAATGTGGCACTTTGTTTTATCCCACCTACCCTTCTCAGACTCTGCACTCGTATACTCTTTGACCATGTGCGTTACATATAATTATTACAGTACTTGAGGAGGACACTGGTTATGCTATTTAATCATTGTACTGGTCATTTTAAGGTCCCAGACAACAGCATACATGCAATAACCTGAAACATGCAAACCCTGTGTGTGCGATGTGAGCACATGTGCATACACACACAAAATTTCTTATGTGTTTGTGGGTCCTATATACAATGTTCCTTTATACATATACGAGTTGTTCACTGATCTTGGAAAGTGCCATTTCTTTGTCAACACTAGTGTTTGGCTCAATCTCATGTCCCAACAGGCAGCAACTAACAGAAACTCATCTTCCCTGTGACAGTGCATGAGAATAGTGTAGAAAGCTTAAAGAAGGACTAACTGAAGTGAGTGTTGACAGCAGCCAAAGGAGGAAGTCTGTAGCAGTAGAAAAATATTTAAAAAAAACCAAGTGATTCATAAAATGTGTAGATTCATGATTTCTGAGTGATCACCCACTTTCCTCAAATGTCAGCGCTCTGTGACATTGTAACTATGAAGCTTGGCTACAGCTAAATTTGTCCATGATGAGTACTGGAAATATTCACTGACAACTACAGGTCTCGGTGAACTAGAGCAGCCTTAGATTGTTTCAACACTGTTATGAGATAGGGGTCGATTTCCTGAACAAAATGTTTTAGTAGTAGATGAGATAAATATAAAAAGTCAAAATGTCAAGACAAAACAGCCCAAACCATTGATTTCCAACTGGCAGCCTACGACATCTTGAGGCCCACAATCCATCCTGGGGACCAATTTAATAATTATTCAATTTATTGTAATAAGTAAATGAATAAAACATTATTATTTTAACTGAGAATGATCTTCAGGAGAAACATGTTAAAAAATGTTTCACTTATTAACTATTGAACGGTCAGCTGATCACACTTTCTTTGTTTAATGGAATGTGTATTTGCCTCAGTCATCTTTTATTTTCATCATATTTCAAGTCTGTTTCCATCCATTCCTCAGCTATACTGGCTTCTATGATGTTTTGTCTTGATTTTTAATCAGTTGCATGTTATTCCAAATTATGTTTAATCATTTTCAAACTATAACTTGACACACATAAAGACCTGTGTTTTCAGTGGCTGCAGCAGATCACCCTCAGTTTTCATATTGAGGATTTTATATAAGTATACAATGATTAAGCTCTTTCGTGTACGTTCATTATTATACTGACATAATAAATATTGTAGTGTCAAAAATATGTTAAATGTGTACATTACCTCTTTTTGCTTATTTACAGTTAATACTGCTTTTGTTATTTTTAAGCTATTTGTAAAAATTTGATTGCTTATGATGTGGCTCACTGGTAGGTTCCTGAGTTTAATTGTGGCCTCAGGCATTTTAAGTTGGAAACTGGTGGTCCTGGCAGGTAGACCAGTTAAGTTCAAACAAACGTTTTCCAATAAATGTGTGACTGTTATGTTTTGGGAATGAAAAGGTGTTTTTTTAACTGAATTCTGTCAATATAGGATAGCAATTATCGAATTGTAACAGTTTTTCTGCATTACACTACATTTTTTCTTGAATATGAAGAGCAATACAGAACAAGCAAGGGGAGTGGTTCTTCTTCAACAATGTTTGACCTCATACTGCAATGCAGATACAAGATCTTCTCCAAACATTCAAATGAAGCTGTTCAAAAACTTCTACTTAATGAAAACAAACGTAATTGAGTAGAAAAATTCAACAGAAATTACGTATATTCAATATAACAAAATTATTGATACCATCCTAAAGAAAGTTGTACTGTATTTATAATTAATTAATCAACATAATAGACAACAAAATCCAGGAATTATACTCCAGGAGTATGGGGCAGCTGTGGGGCTGGGTGTAAAACTAGTCATGGGAGCCTTTTAACCCCCATCACGCCTCCTTAAAACAAAACAACATCCGCCTCAACCCACACCTTACATTCTAGATGATACTGTATTCAAGTTCTATAGAAAAGATATCTTCATCAAACTAAATGTAAATTCATCAAGTTAGTAATTATAATCATTACAGTACAATTTATTAAATATGTTAATGTTTCTTTATGTTTTAATGCCATTAAAATCAAGACACAGAGACAGATAAAATAAATTATGAATACAGGCAAAGAAATAGACACAATGGAATTAAATGATTAAAGAGTAACAAGGCTCTAAATGTCAATTCAGATGGGCAGTGGAAGCAAATGTCTCTTGGTTACTGCAATTTCAGACATGGCACTTTTGACAGATCCAATACAGATAGATTATACACAAACTTAGTATGTGTAATCTATTATTGAAGGTGAACTCACTGCACTGTACAAAGCAAATCAATTTATCTAACTGTTTCAACTCGGTGATTTTTTTTTCTGGAGAGTATATGACTTGAAACAATACAGGAAAAAATGTGAAAAGTAATAACATAATCATGAATGTTTCTGTAGTTACTTATAATTTATGTCTCATAGTAATTACTGTTAGGCAGACAGGGATCAATCGTTTCCAATCCTTAATCAGGACTAGAGTTGATAGTATTAGCAAATTGATAACAAAACTGAATGAAGTTTTGTTTGTAATATAATCAGGCCTTAGCAGCTTATCTTTCTCTATCAATACAAACACATTGAAATTGCTTGTTTCTTGCCACACACTACTGATTATACTGATTGTTTAGTCCTTGTAATTTATATTAGTTGCTTTTGAAATGTAGCTTCAGAACTTAAGTTCTTTGAATCATATACTATAAATTGCTGCCAATATTTGAGTAAATATAAGTTCAGAAACCGATATTTAAGGACAGTTAAACAAGAGGGAGTTTAATAAACAAAATCAGAAGAACTGAAAATATGAAATTTTCTCTCGCTTCCTCTTTTTTTTCTGTCACTCACTCATTTTTCCTCTTTTTTCCTACTGAACATGCCCCCCAAAGAGTGGGGTCCTGTGTGACTTCATCTGTTCAAACACCGTTAAGGCCTCTTCTTGTCATGGTCATTGTAATGATTAGATTTCCCACATAGGTCATTAAGACTGAGCCTACATATTATTTATAGTTCAAGAAACAATATATTATTTTTATTATGAATTTAGCTATTAAAACTGAGATACATAATAAAATCATATAAGTTGATAGCTTAAATAATGATTGTAGAATTATACACAAGCCTTATAATATTATTAATAGGTGTCATTTATATTAATTATTCATTATAACTGAACCTTTGCACGCAGTATAAAGACTTCGTTGTAACTATGCTACAGACTGTAAATGTATAATTAAAAAGTTGTTTTACCCAACCGATTGTAGCTTGTATTATAAATATAGACACTATAAAATCCTACTTTAAATATTAACATTAGTATTATCTGTAACATAACCATACGTATGTCAATTTTTAATAAAGATTATACTGTATTACAAATACATCAGTAAAATATGTTTTTTTAAATAATTTTTTTAAAACTAATTTTCATTCATTTAATTCACTCAGTCTACAACATCCTAGAATGTTACATCCATAGATCCAAACATCAACAGAAAATTCAGTATGTTAAAGTTATGTTGATACAATACACACTACAGTATGACAGTATAAAATGCATGCATGTAAAAGGAATAGTCAGTTTTAACAGTTTACTAAAAGTAGTAGTGTAACAACATAATATTAAATCTCACTATTTTTTAATGTTTAGGGTTTGTAATTCACTTTTTGAAACACTTTTCCTGTTTTAGATTTAAAAATATTTGTGGATTTAGAAAACTCCGTATGAGTAATCTCAATATCTTATATAAACAATCCATATTTAAGTGAAGATAACCTGTAATTAAAAGGTATATAGTTTAAATTTCATGTAGATGATTTTTGCCATTTAGTCTGATTTACTTAAATTACACAGAAGACAAACCTCTTAAAAATTTAAAATGTTTAGATCAAAATAGTAGGCAGTTAAAGGAGGGGAAAATATTTCCTTTTAAAGTGATGTGTAAACATTATGTATTTGCAAGCACATTTGGGTCTGAAAATTTGATTCTTTATATTCAGGTTTCATAGAATTTTTTATTCAACTAATTGTGTGTGTGCACTCATGTTTTATGCTTTCACTTTATTAGAGCTTATGTCAATTTTAAATTTAACATAATTTCAGTTTATAAATTTCATATATAATAATTTCATATGTATGTGTGTTTTCATATGTATTAATTTGCTTGAATTAAGTTTACAAAACAAAGCAGTTTAATGTTTTAACATTTTTATAGAATTACTGATTAGTAACAATCTATTTTACAGTTTTAGAAATTTAACAATGTACAAAAATTACTCACTCATCAGTTGATTGATAATACCTGAGCAGTGTCGATACATTTATTTTTAATGTAAATATGGTTATTAATATTTTTGAAATTTTCATGACTGTATTTTTCGTGTTCATTGTTTTAGGGTGTGAAAAGGATATTAGGTGAGATTGAAAACCGTAAATTAAATTTAAGCCTAAAGTGTACTGCTCACAAAGAAGAAAATATTCGGTTAATTCAAGCACTGAACAATTTCAGCGAAACACAGAAGCAGGTCAGTAAAATACATATGCATATGAGTGTTCCGATGTGTGCTTTGTAACAAGTAAATGTTATCAGTATGTGCTTCAATAAGTATGATACAATTATTTATTATTAGCATATTTCATGCATCATACATACAAGATATAATACATATTTTACAAAACGTTTAACATGAAAGTGTTACAAATTTGTACATGGAAGTGTACATGGATTTGCAAATGTGAAAAAAGATCTGAAGGTTAAAGATTAATAATTTTCTAGTTATGTGCACTATGTAACTTAAACAAAAGTGATTTTATGAAACAAAAACCATTACAGCTTACTTATGGTCATTGTGGGTTTCCTGGTTTATTTATTTTGGAAAAAAAAACATTAAAAATAATGTTCTCCATAGCATTTCACAAGTAGTTTGTTTGTAAAATAGTCAAGTTTGTCAAACACGTATTACATTTTTGTATTCTTGGGTTTTGTCATCTATGACATATCCAAGTGTAATTAATAATTTGTATATACTATTCCAATGTGAAACAGAGTATTGTAGATAAAAGTTGTTTTTAAATTTTTACCCTCTAACATGTGAGTGAAAGCTGGCTCAGCAAAAATTTTAAAAAGTTGCCTCTCTGCAATCAAAAGTGGTTTTAAAAGTAGCTCTGCATCTTGTGGTGTTTGAAAAATATATACAAATCATTATGTTTTGTAAATGTGGTAACAACAAATGCAGTAAATATTATTACTATGCCACTAGAATACTGTTAACTATTACTGTAGTATAATAATTGTTACTGTCACATTATAATAGTGTATTACATAAGTTGTAATAAGTTAGTAATTTCAGTTATCTGCTAAGGGTTACATGGCCAGAGTCAATGTTGATAAAATATTCAGATTTTGGGCTGATTGGCCGTGGTCCAGTGCTACACACATTAGCAAACATTTCTGCCATGCCATCGATGTCCATCAGCAGTGCAGATCAAGCTTCGTCTAATGCGATGTCACCGTCTAACGCACGGGGCCGCTAGCCATTACCACAGTACTGTGGTCTGTAATGTGTGAAATGTGTGTTAGACAAAGCTCGATCTGCACTGATGATGGCCGTCGATGGCATGGCCAAAACATTTGCTAATGTGTGTAGCACTAGACCACAGCCAAACAGCCTGGAATCTGAATATTTTAGCAGTACCGGTAATGTCAATTATTTGAGGTAAATATTGCAACAATAAATAGGGGTTGTACCTGTTAAAATGTATCACACTTGTTTATTTAGTGTATTAGTGTGATTGTAGTGTGTTTGCCTCACACTGGTTGTTACATAAATCGACGTCACTACTGGAGTCTGTAGCGTTGTCAATGTCGCCAGTACAACCTACCTGTTAATTCATAGGGATTACGATTCCCGGGTGGCGCCAAATTGTTTTTGTTAAAACAATTAAAACATTTAGTTTTTAAAGTAATATGTGGTATTAGCATGGACAGCTGTGGCGTTCGAATTATTCCCGCTGCTACACAGGTTGTCGACTCGGCCACTCGTGACAAGCGCTAGTTGGCTATGACTTAAACTTCGCTAACACACATATATTTACAAAAAAAATCCTATGAAATAACAAGATAGTAATGTTCTGTACTGCGTTTTTTAATACACATTTAATTATTAATAAACATGATAATTGAATCATAAACAAATTTATAATATTATGCTCCGGCTTAGAGCTTGAAACACAAAACACCTCAGGTTGGCAAAATTGATTCAAAACACTATCATTCAGTTACTTCTAACAAATTAATATGTTTTTAAAATCTGGGGTTCTTTTGATCATGAAAATAGACATAAACGTTGATTACATGAAAAGAAAGTACACTATTATACCTTATATGTACTTAGGATTTATAATGTGTTTGTACAATTTGTTCAGTAGTGTCGTATTTCTGTTACAGTAGTTATGTTCACAAATAAGGTTATCTCTATAAGTTAATCAAACGTTTTTTAATGTAAGTAAATTGTGCCTTTACCTTTGAAAGAAAATACTATTTTTTAAATAGTGAGAAATTTTATCATTTGAAAATAATTTAAGTGATTTGGGGTTTTAGGAGTAAGAAATTATTCGGTACTTATCAGTTCGTCTCACATTGAAGGGTCATCATGGGTAGGCGTGTATTTTTCGAATTTTGGGCTGGTTGTAGGCTTCCAGCATCTTCTTCAAACTGGTCTGGGTTTTTTCTTTAATTAGTTTGTTTAATTTCATTCCTGGTCATCATTAATTCTGTACAGATCGACGTCTCTTCACATTGGATCATTTTTGTTCACTATTTGACTTGTTGTAACTGTTTAAATTAAAGTTTTAGTTTGTCCAATTTCTTGTGTGGCGTACCCACGCTTCGTTTCTTCAGCGTCTCTTATTTAACGGAAAAATAAGCCTCAAATGACTCGTTGTCATAGTAACTAATAATTCAATGCTGGTTTAATTACTCCTTCCATACATTGTTAGAGATATTTGAATTTTTATTCAAATTTATTAAGTATTTTCCTAATGATTTTATTCCCTTATACTTCCTTTGGGATAATAAATGACATCACTATTATTTTTCTTTCCTTTCAAAGTTTACAATGATACCTCATAAGGTCATATTTTGTTACACTTTAACTATAGTCTAATTAGTTGACATTTAATAAATAACATATCTTTCTTGAATTAAATTATTACAATAATATTTCTATGTTGAAATAACTGATATACAATTATTGTTCATTCACTGTTCTTAGATTAGTAAGATTTTTTGTGAAATTGATACAATTTACATTTGAATGTTCTTGGCAGTTAACTGTTTTCATAGTTACAAACAGCCATGATTGTTTTCTAGTGTATTTCCTTTTTAAATTACATTCTGAATTCAGCCTGATGGGCTTCACTTATTTGTTTGTGTTTTAATTATTATTCAACATACATTTTCATTACTTTTCATTTAAAATATAATAGTTAGGTTTATGGACTGTAAGTCCCCTTTCAGTCATATTCCTTCTTTAACATTGAATCAACTATTCTTTATAAGTCATAAATTATTCTTAGTACTAACATTGATTTCCTTCTTGTCTTATAAACTAGGGTGATAAACATTGCCACTTTCTCTAATATTATGAAGGTTAATTCCCCTTTCAACATGGGGTGTTGTATTCTTTATAATTTTAATCTTTAATAACAAACTTTACTTCTATCCTATCATGCCATGTTAACACAAGTTATGGTACTGGGCTTTCTCCCTGATATGTCACATGCTTCCCTTATATTAATTTTAAATACTATTTTTAATTACTTCTAGGTATACAACTAATTATAATTCCACTCCAATCATTGGTGGTTTATCAATGCTTTAAAGAGTGTGTATTTCCTTAGCATTCTAATTTGAATGTTTCACATTCACTTTCACTATCTTTTAGGGCATTAACACTTCACTAAAACACTTCACTTTGGTTCACTGTTTTGTAATTAGTGTTATTTAATGGGTAACCCCTATACCTACTCCTACCATTTCTCACTATTTTTGTTTTAGTATTATTTTTACTATAAACAATATTAGGCTAGTTGTGTTTTGGGTTGAATCTAACCTTTCTGACAGGGTTAGTGTACCTTTCCTATACTACATTGTTTTACAATTGTATTGTCTTAAAAATTGGATACATATGTTAAATTAATGCTAATAATCACATTGGTTTTATTAATATATAATTATTTAAGGTTTATTGACCGTATTCTATCTTTAACATACAATCTCTCCCTTTTATATATGTGTGTTAGTTTCCCTTGGGTTTTATCTGTCTCCTCTTCATTCTTCCTCTTCTTCTTCTTCAATAATCTTCATCTTCATTCTTCATCTTGGTTTGGTTCTCCTTTAGTTCTATGTCCATCATTGTTTTGTCAATCACATTTTCTTAAGTAGGTTTGGGTTGTCGGCTCAATCATGTCAAAATATTTACATTTTAATCGTTTTTTACACATTTTATTTCATATGAAGTAAATTTTATATTAAGAATTATCTTTTTTATCACTGGTACGAGATTTGGCTTAATTGTATCGTTACATAATGCCTCTCCTCTAAAATTGATCATTTTAATAAAATACTAGCATAGTGTTTTATGAAATTATCAGTTATAGATAACTTTTTTCCTTCTCTTCCTTGTTTGTTTCTCCATTCTCCATTTCTCTTCTTACTTAATTCACTCCATTTTATTTGGATCTGTTTTTATTTATTTCCATTGGTGCATATTCCCTCATACACAAATTTTTTTCTTCCCTAACTTTATATAGTAGCTGGTTTCTCCCATTACTACTCAATTTTCTGAGACTAGAGGCACATCTTCTCTACTCAGTTCACATAGATTGCTGGACTTTTCAACAGTCAATCTTAAATCTTTGTCAACTTGTGACTTAATAATAATATAATAATATAATTGGGATTGTTCACCTTGTGGTTTGTTTTTAGATCACTTTATCATTACTACTCATTCTACCTTCCGCTATACCTTAACTATACACTAACATCTACTCATATACTATATTGAGAAATTTTATCTTTATTCATATGTTAATTTCATCATATCTCACTTTTCATTATTTCGTTTTCAATGCTCGTTGTGATCATCTTAATTGTTTTAGACATTTAGCATGATTCTGCTTTAGCCATATCTGTATATTGGTTTTATATACAATTTCTCTCTCTCCTTGTACCAGGTAAAGTTTTATTTATTTTTTCTGATAATACTTTTGATTCAGTATAATTTCAAGTATTTATCTCAGTAATTTGAACTTGATTTTATTTTGTTTATTTTACTTTTTTGATAATTCTTTGGTAAGTTAATGGTCTTACCTTAAAGGAATGTTTGTAGCGTATTCCTTTTTAGCTATTTTTTGTTTTTAATTATAATTGTAAGTTTGTGCTTCTTACATTTTTATTACATAGGAATGTGTGTAACTTATTCCTGATTATCTCATTTTTTTACTTCATACTTCATATTTCAATCTTTTGTTATATTTTAAACTGATTTAAATTGAAAGGAATTTGTGTAACTGTTTCCTTGGGTTTTTTTTTTTTTCATTAAAACTTTTTCTTGTTCCGCATACATCATCTAAATATTTGAGTAAGCTGCTCTTATAATCTCTTTTAGAATTTTGAAATCTGTTTCATTTCACAATGGTTTTATTCTTCCTCGTAAAACTTTTTTATTGAAGTTTGATTGTAAACTCCCTTGATTTTCCTTGTATTGATATTACTGATTTGGTAAGTATTATTACCATTGTCTCTTGTGATGATATACGGCCTATTATGATATACACAATTGTTTATTCATATTGCTATACACAGGTCCTTGTTATTTATATTTTGTCAAGTTGACTTCTCCTTTTCTTTCCTTTATTATTTCCTTCTCTTTTTCGACTCTTTGTTGTTATGCACCTCTACTCCTTCAAGTGCTTGGTAGACACACTTATTCTGGATGATATTTTATTCATGTCATCACCACCTTACCACATGTTGGGGCCATACCCTCTCTCCAAAACTTAAATCATCTTCTCTATTACCTCCATTCCTGTGGTTATCAGGTGGTTCTTGGCTGGGTTCGGCCCTTATGGTGTTTACTTGAGCTATCCGGGGTCCTTCGTCATTACTTGTTGTATCATGCCGTATTGAAAAACCCGGATTCTCATGAACTGTTACCCAATTTCCGCTATTATTTTGGTTGGTATTGGGTTCCTGGCGGTGGGTATCTTCATTGCGAGGTGGTTCATCATTCCTATCCTCTGCTGGTGGGTTATTATTATTATTTGAGACTTGATAATAACAGTTAGGACGATACTTCTGGCCATATCTCCTTTGGTTATTCTGTTTTTGTCCACGGATGAAGTTTACTCGACGTCTGTTGTCATTTCTATACTGACTACCCCCGGGTCCCCGGTTATACTGGTCATTGGGATGATACTGGTTGCCGTAGTAATTATGGTCATTGGGGTGACCATTGGTACGTCGTTCAGGTCCATTTCCTCGGTAATTATCATTCTGTCGGTAATTATTATTTGGGCTGTTTCTATTATTGTTTGGACTTCCTGGGTGATGGTTCTGTTGTCCTCGGTTACCAGGCTGATCGTTTGGAGGGTGTTGTTGGGTATTTCTATTGAACGTTTGTTCTGCATGATTATCATTATTATTGCGGCCCCAGTTATTTCTGTTATTGTTTTGTGGATAATTATATGGTCCGTGGAAATTAGTTGTATTGTTATTTTCATTCCACTTATTGTACCTTTGGTTAGTGATCCTGTTTCTTCTATATTGGTTATCATTCTCCATGTCCTCTAGCAAACTAACCATTCCTTGGATTGTTTTAATTTGGCCTTGTCGCCTGGCCTTCTGGATGGCCTCTTCGTAATGGTAACCCAGTTGTATCACCAACGACTCTTCCGGTATCCTGGGTTCCAAATTTCTGGCTAAACATACCTTTCCCAGAAAGTACGATGTTAACGTGTGTCCTCCTTGTGTCTCATACCTTCCGTTACTAATGTCATTGCGGACCACATTCTGTGTTGATTCGGACCAATACTTCTCCCTGAACTGTTTCTTGAACTCTTGAGTATCATTTATCTCAGGTCTTGTGGCTGTCCACCAATTGTCATGGGTGTCACGAAACATCTCGTCGATCATACTCCTCACACTAGACCATCTGGTTTCTCGGTTCTTCTCTATCAGCTCTTCTACCCGTTTAAGGAATTCTATCGGGTTACTCCGGTAGCTACGAAAATTAATCATTTCTCGAGGTTCACTGGTTATGAATTGTGTGTGATTATATGGTTTTTCTCTTAATGCGTCTAATTCTTCCTGCATCTGTTTCTCTCGCATACTGATTCCCTGGATTTTTTCTCGGGTCAGTCCGTTGACCTTATCTATGACGGTGTACACTTTCTCCACCCGATTGGTTACATCCAGTTGTAGCTCTTTGTGCCTCTCCTCCAATTCCTTGACCACCTCCTGTTCCTTCTTCTGGCATCTTTCGGTAAGGGCTTGGTAGAATTCGGTCGCTCTCACCTTATTTTCTTCCTCGACATCGATGATTTTATAATTCATTTCTTCCCGTACTTGTAACAAGGCTTCGTTGGTCTCTGCTACCGATTGCTTGGTCTCCTCTCGACATTCGGCCAATTGTTGCTCCCATCCTCCTTGGTTTTCTCCCTTGCTTCCTCTATCTTCTGTTGGAGAATATCATGATTATTTTCCATCTTTTGATTTACTATTTCTAGATCCTTCTTGATCTGTTTCTTCAACTCTTCACTCTTCTTCTCCAATGCCTCCTGACTTCTCTTCAAGTCTTCATGGTTGCTCTCTATCTTGTCATTCAGGAATTCTATACTCTCCTTCATTTGCTTCTTCAATTCTTCACCGTTTTGGTCCAATTTTTCCAATATTCTATTCAAATTTTCCTTGTCTTGTCTTCTATCTTCCTTGTCTTGTCTTCTCTCCTCCTTGTCTGATTCTAATTTTTTATTTAAATCTTCATGGCTCCTGCTCATTTGTCCAAATTGTTCCATCATGAATTTCATCATGCTATCTAAATTCGTTTCTTCCGTCGGTTTGACTGGTTGTTCAGTCACCATGACTTCTGCTTCTGTTTCCGGTTCAGTTGGATTAGGATTTTCCATTTGGTCCTCCTGTGGGTTTTCTTCTGATAATTCTCCAGTCGTTTCCTCCATTTCTACTTCCTCAACTTCCTCCATTTCTTCTGGGTTTCCTTCTTGGTTTGATGTTTCCTTCCCTTTGCGTCTCGTAACCATCCCGTGTCTATTCATGATCGCCGCTAGTTATTCTTCCTAGCCACACGTTGCTGGTCGCCAATATGTAACAATAAATAGGGGTCGTACCTGTTAAAATGTATCACACTTGTTTATTTAGTGTATTAGTGTGATTGTAGTGTGTTTGCCTCACACTGGTTGTTACATGAATCGACGTCACTACTGGAGTCTGTAGCGTTGTCAATGTCGCCAGTACAACCTACCTGTTAATTCATAGGGATTACGATTCCCGGGTGGCGCCAAATTGTTTTTGTTAAAACAATTAAAACATTTAGTTTTTAAAGTAATATGTGGTATTAGCATGGACAGCTGTGGCGTTCGAATTATTCCCGCTGCTACACAGGTTGTCGACTCGGCCACTCGTGACAAGCGCTAGTTGGCTATGACTTAAACTTCGCTAACACACATATATTTACAAAAAAAAATCCTATGAAATAACAAGATAGTAATGTTCTGTACTGCGTTTTTTAATACACATTTAATTATTAATAAACATGACAATTGAATCATAAACAAATTTATAATATTATGCTCCGGCTTAGAGCTTGAAACACAAAACACCTCAGGTTGGCAAAATTGATTCAAAACACTATCATTCAGTTACTTCTAACAAATTAATATGTTTTTAAAATCTGGGGTTCTTTTGATCATGAAAATAGACATAAACGTTGATTACATGAAAAGAAAGTACACTATTATACCTTATATGTACTTAGGATTTATAATGTGTTTGTACAATTTGTTCAGTAGTGTCATATTTCTGTTACAGTAGTTATGTTCTCAAATAAGGTTATCTCTATAAGTTAATCAAACGTTTTTTAATGTAAGTAAATTGTGCCTTTACTTTTGAAAGAAAATACTATTTTTTAAATAGTAAGAAATTTTATCATTTGAAAATAATTTAAGTGATTTGGGGTTTTAGGAGTAAGAAATTATTCGGTACTTATCAGTTCGTCTCACGTTGAAGGGTCATCATGGGTAGGCGTGTATTTTTCGAATTTTGGGCTGGTTGTAGGCTTCCAGCATCTTCTTCAAACTGGTCTGGGTTTTTTCTTTAATTAGTTTGTTTAATTTCATTCCTGGTCATCATTAATTCTGTACAGATCGACGTCTCTTCACATTGGATCATTTTTGTTCACTATTTGACTTGTTGTAACTGTTTAAATTAAAGTTTTAGTTTGTCCAATTTCTTGTGTGGCGTACCCACGCTTCGTTTCTTCAGCGTCTCTTATTTAACGGAAAAATAAGCCTCAAATGACTCGTTGTCATAGTAACTAATAATTCAATGCTGGTTTAATTACTCCTTCCATACATTGTTAGAGATATTTGAATTTTTATTCAAATTTATTAAGTATTTTCCTAATGATTTTATTCCCTTATACTTCCTTTGGGATAATAAATGACATCACTATTATTTTTCTTTCCTTTCAAAGTTTACAATGATACCTCATAAGGTCATATTTTGTTACACTTTAACTATAGTCTAATTAGTTGACATTTAATAAATAACATATCTTTCTTGAATTAAATTATTACAATAATATTTCTATGTTGAAATAACTGATATACAATTATTGTTCATTCACTGTTCTTAGATTAGTAAGATTTTTTGTGAAATTGATACAATTTACATTTGAATGTTCTTGGCAGTTAACTGTTTTCATAGTTACAAACAGCCATGATTGTTTTCTAGTGTATTTCCTTTTTAAATTACATTCTGAATTCAGCCTGATGGGCTTCACTTATTTGTTTGTGTTTTAATTATTATTCAACATACATTTTCATTACTTTTCATTTAAAATATAATAGTTAGGTTTATGGACTGTAAGTCCCCTTTCAGTCATATTCCTTCTTTAACATTGAATCAACTATTCTTTATAAGTCATAAATTATTCTTAGTACTAACATTGATTTCCTTCTTGTCTTATAAACTAGGGTGATAAACATTGTCACTTTCTCTAATATTATGAAGGTTAATTCCCCTTTCAACATGGGGTGTTGTATTCTTTATAATTTTAATCTTTAATAACAAACTTTACTTCTATCCTATCATGCCATGTTAACACAAGTTATGGTACTGGGCTTTCTCCCTGATATGTCACATGCTTCCCTTATATTAATTTTAAATACTATTTTTAATTACTTCTAGGTATACAACTAATTATAATTCCACTCCAATCATTGGTGGTTTATCAATGCTTTAAAGAGTGTCTATTTCCTTAGCATTCTAATTTGAATGTTTCACATTCACTTTCACTATCTTTTAGGGCATTAACACTTCATTAAAACACTTCACTTTGGTTCACTGTTTTGTAATTAGTGTTATTTAATGGGTAACCCCTATATCTACTCCTACCATTTCTCACTATTTTTGTTTTAGTATTATTTTTACTATAAACAATATTAGGCTAGTTGTGTTTTGGGTTGAATCTAACCTTTCTGACAGGGTTAGTGTACCTTTCCTATACTACATTGTTTTACAATTGTATTGTCTTAAAAATTGGATACATATGTTAAATTAATGCTAATAATCACATTGGTTTTATTAATATATAATTATTTAAGGTTTATTGACCGTATTCTATCTTTAACATACAATCTCTCCCTTTTATATATGTGTGTTAGTTTCCCTTGGGTTTTATCTGTCTCCTCTTCATTCTTCCTCTTCTTCTTCTTCAATAATCTTCATCTTCATTCTTCATCTTGGTTTGGTTCTCCTTTAGTTCTATGTCCATCATTGTTTTGTCAATCACATTTTCTTAAGTAGGTTTGGGTTGTCGGCTCAATCATGTCAAAATATTTACATTTTAATCGTTTTTTACACATTTTATTTCATATGAAGTAAATTTTATATTAAGAATTATCTTTTTTATCACTGGTACGAGATTTGGCTTAATTGTATCGTTACAATATGTATCTATTTTAGTTAGATGTACACTTCTTACAAATAACGGGTATGGTACCTAGGAAGCATAGACGATGAATAATTGTAGCCTATTACTATAATACTTTAAAGTAGCATATGATTATTTAAAATTATATTACACAAGGGGTAACAATTTTTGTTAAACTTGTGGGCTTCTTGAATATATTCAGAGTATACCGCTTGAAGACCTACAGCTTATTGTTGCTAAACCCACCTTGATATTAGGACTATAAATTTCAAACTACTAGAAACAAATATTTATAGTCACAAAAAATATTTATTTAAAATATTTGTATTTATTATGCAGGAAATAAATACAAACTTTATACATACGCAATGAAAAATTTATAAAGTTTTTAAGATTTTTTTTAATTTTATAAGCTTGAGAAGAAATGAACAAGTTGAACATGTCAGCATTATATTGATTACTGTTCAGATTACTTTTGTATTCAATTCTGGTTACTGTCTTATGCTGCATGTTACTCTTTATTATAGATAATAATATTTTATTGTTGTTATTTGATTTTACAGTTGTGTTTATGGCTGGAAAATATTGCAGACACATTCGTACAAGGACATCGAGATATGGGTAGTGTGCTTGCTATGGCCAAAGAATTTTTACAGATTCATCTACAGTTCCTCAGTGATTTACAGGTTATAACATGTATAACAACAAATACATATTAAAGCAATAACAGTATGCTGGCAGCAATTTTGGCTTCAATTAATTAAATATGATTTAATTATTCCTTATATTTACAGTTTGTATTAATTAAAAACATTAACATCCAAACATCTATGCTCATAATCAAGAATGAATAATCCGTGGTGTTACAAGCCTGTAGATAGTTGGAACGAGTGGTGTATGTTCTGAATACATACACCTTCTGCATCATGAAGTTATGTTTCTGCACTTACTGCAGTCTTATCCTTTATAGAAGTCCGTAGATCGTGAAATGTTTTGCAGGTTAGCATATCATATAAGCAAAAAGAAGCTTCTGCTGTTATTGAGTTACTGTTAGTTTTCTTCTTATGATGCATTATTTACACTAACACCACAGATTATTTGTTACTTGTCCACAGTTCCTATACTTTTCTGTCTACAGTTTACTTCAGATGTCTTGTCATCATCAGATCCTCCAGATTAGTTTGTTAGCATTATCTCAATCCCCTTTTTCTCTTCTCACCTACTCATAGTTTCCTAGTTCACTAGCTCATCCATTTGCTTCACTATTCATATCATTTCAATTATCAGTTGTCTTTTTTTATCTCCGATCAATATGTATTATTTTGAGGCTAGTAGACCAGTGGCTGTGGTGCCTGGTTACTAATCTAGAGGTCCTGGGTTCAGTTCCCAAGCACACCATAAAATCAAGGTGCATTTGCAGCTTCTAGTCAACTCGGGATGTGAAAATGAGTACCTAGGATGATATCCTATGGTAATAATGGCCACAGTGTAGTATGGACCACACTACCTACCTTGCATGTTAAACAGCTGACATAAGGCAACCTACCTTGCCTAACTTCTAGACTGCTTAGGCAGTAAAGAAAGGAGCCAAATAAGTTATTTTAGTAAGAGTGCTAGTAGCTTGTTGATGATTTGGTTAGAGTTAATATAAATTAAACTATGTGTCCTCTACATGGACACTTTTCACCCATATTTGCAGGACTTGATCAAATACTTGTCTGTTATTGAACCCCCACTGAATATTACATTATTATCACACTTCCAGCATATTTTTGACATGTAAAGAGGCTTTCAGCTATTTCTACTACCAGTCTCAATCTATTCTCCCTGTGTATTTTCTTGTATATTTACACTCTACATACTGAACCCACATGTGACAGACTACTGCACAGTAGTACAGGCTACTCACTCTGCCTAGGTATCGAACGGTGGCCTTTGGCTCCCCATCAATTTGCAGATTACTAAAAACATCACTCATGTGTCACAGACATTGAAACATTAGATTGTAACTCCTGGCCATTTAACGACCCACTTCTGCTCATTCTACTCAAAGCTAAGACGATATTACAGGTGGGTCCACCACATAACAAAACAAGTCACCTATACTAACAACCATGCAATTTTCTTCTTCTTCACATCTAAATATATCGGTACAATCATTTACAATATTGAATTACAATACTGATCTAGATATCATTAAAAAAAAAACAAGATATCCCTGGCTTGAATTTTTTAGTATACAAATTTGAATGTTAATATTTAGTCCACTTCCATATTTTTCCACTTTTGTATTATCTAGAAAAAAAAACAGATGGAAACAGTTATTCTCTTATGTCAGGTCTTCTGTTGTCACCATAGTTTGTTATTTCACTCTCTTGTTTTTTATAATAATAATAATTCTGTATTTTTGTTTGTTTTGATATCTTACCTTTCGGTACCATATTTATCGTATATGTCATACTAATTCGGTGGCCATCTTGTAGTACCAACCTCATGATTCAATAATTTTACGTAAGGGTCCCAGGATTCGATTAAGCGATCATCAGAGACAGGACGATTGTTCGGAATAATTAAATCAAACAGCGTGTTATATATATAGTTGCTTTTTAATGACATGAAAAATCAAGATCGGCATCAAAATCAACAAAACAAAATGGAATACTTATACCCAAATTAACAAAATGGCGGCCACAAGTTCCGCTATATTACTATTATGTTATTTTCCATTATTCATGTGTTAAATTCATTGTGAAATTTATAATAAATGTAACTTTGAAAGAAATTGCAATTATTATTTTCAGATTAATAATTTCTTACATCTAAAATGACACAAACCAACGTCCCATAAAATATTACTTAAATGTACCGGTACGGTCTGACACACACTCACACACTCTCATTTCGCCAATAGCAATTTACTCATACATTTGAATTTTGGGTTTTTTGAGCTCAATTTAGATAAGAAAGACTGGAATATATAATTTAACTTTCCTGGATATGCGTTGTAGAGTTTAAGCTGTCCTCAGATGTCGATCATGGTCAGGCAGGTGTTCGGCCGAACGTCCCATGTGTCTTCTTGGTTACACTGACTTTAGCTTACATTTTGAATAGTTATGTAATTATTTCTGTATAATGGTTACTATTTCATGTTAACACATTGATAATTTGACAAAGAAAACACTTTCGCTGGCAAAAGCTGCCGGCGATTTTCACAGCGTGTTGACGCCTTGATGGTCTGACGCTGACTGGGGGAATGCAAAGCACATTTTTTGCATATGTGTTAGCCCATCCACGTCATTGTCTTTTGTTTCAATATGGCTCACGCCCTGTTGTCATGTCATTGTTGTTATGTCATCTTTTTATTTTTTGATGACGTCCCACCTTATGGACCAATGAAAATGAATATTGAGAGTCTGTCTTCACTTATACCGCCATTGTATATGTTCGGCTTCACACGTCTGCTCCTGACCTTGCAATCGTTTCGCTCTGCTGAAATCTGCGTCGTTGTCTTTTTACAAAGGGAAATAGTCCTACCCATGTATGTGTGTGTAAAACAATAAAATACAATAATTTGCTACCACTCATACCATAAATCCGACATCAGGATTTTCGTACTGTCACAAAACCCCCTCAATGAAAGGTTTTATGTCGAAACATAAAAACTTTCATTGACTCATTCACACTTTTCTAAAGGATCAGTTCAGATATGTCGCCATAACCCCCTTAATGTTAATATAAAAGAAATACAATCACTTACCCTTGGTCCACTGATGATGATCTTACCATCTGACCTTACTGGACTTCTCAGGAGAGATCCCAACACCATAAGGCCATTAGGCACTTAACGCTCCTGTTCTGACGCACCGGCTAGCTCAGGACCGCGGTCACAACACCATCAAACTCTGAAACATGCAATACCAAATTTTAAAATAGTGGCCTTATCTATCTCCATATCCACAACTGATATGTCTCCCCTTAGATGCATTGGTTTGTGTTTTGAGACGTTGGCTTGTTTAACTTACAATTCTCAAACAAAATAGCAAGATTTAGGATAGAAGATCCCCTTATCCTTTTAACACCCCTGCATTTAGCAAAACGTTCTGACTCCAGTCGATCATATTCATTCTCTTTATATTCATTTTCTTATCCTAAGCATAAAACAAATTCCAATTTTCTAAGCAACAACCACTAACTCTACTATTCTACTTCATACAATATTGAAACATATACCTATTATGGCAAACACCTTCAAAACTCTTTATATTTTCTTTACTCAACTTTCATTACACTTATCTTTCTTTACAACAGAATCATCATTATAGACTTGATAAACAACGCCAATATCACTATTATTTCCTTAACACTTAATATTTGTTATCGTTGCTACCCCTGCAGCAACCTCCTGGCCACACACACTATTGTACCCCCACTGGACTGTAGCGCCCAGGTGCCTTCACAAGGACTGAACTGGTGGAGGAATTTTGTCATCTCCATGTCCTTGCTTCAGCGTCACAATAAGAAAATAATAAGATATCATAATATCTAAACGTTATATAATTACATGCCCTTAATGCGGGTCTACCACCTTTTTTGTTTGTTCCTACTCAAACAAGGTGGCAGCCGCTGTTCCATAGTTCCGGGGATTTCCCCTAAATGGCCCACCATTAATTTCAAAGTTCACCAATTTCAAGCCAACTATGGTCAAGGTTCTAACTTTTTGGCCATAGCTGACCGCTGTCCAAAACCACGATTAGTGCTGGTAAGGCAGTAATCGCCCGAAAAGGCGGGGAAATCAACTTCATTAGCATGTCTTACACTACATCTTTGTTATACACTGTACTGTTAAGAATCATATATAATGTAAAATTATATTAAAATTGTACAGTGTATGTACGCCTTCTTAAGGCCTCCGATGATGGCAACGGTCTGTGCGTCACTCATCAACCCACTCCGCTAGCTACAATAGCACATGCCACTACTGCACTAGCCCAATTACATCTAACTTAGCTCCTCCTACATATGCTGTCCTCACAGTCCACTATCGGCTAACATCTTTGTTAACACCACACAACTATAAAACACCTTTTAACCTTGCTCAAAAACAAGTTCTTTAATTATTGAAAAAATTTTGACATAGACACTTTGCAAGTTAAAATCTTCACTGTCACTGACATTTTCTTTTATGACAAAATGAGAACTACAACAATGGATCATCTTATAAGTTACATTAAGAGGAGAAAAACAAATACACTCTCTTGTTTTCTGAAGGAGAACAAGCACTTGAAAAAATTTTACCATTTGAGTTACAATAACTTTAAACATTTCGTTTTACAAAATTTTTTTTTTTTTTTTTTGAGACTAATTTATCTCTCCACGAACTCCGGGTTCCCCTCCCCGTTCTTGCACGTTAAAATTTCTACTCACACCTTTTTGTGGAGTCAGACCACCGTTAGTTTCACCCCGCTGCTGAGGCTACTGAGAGTTAGGTCTTCCAACCCTTCTGGTACTACTAATTTCCAGTCACACTCACCCCCTACTACCCTTTTAAACAACAATCCTTTGTAAATTTGGAAAACTGGCTATATTCTGATTCCTCCAATTCCGTTTCTAAGCTGTTTATTATCTTTCCCGACTTACCATCTGCTCTTTGCATGGTTCTGATGTCCTTTAACTCTTCTCCAAAGATCTTATCCTCCCTACTTATTTTAAAAATTCAATTTCCTTCAAATCCCTACCTGTTTTGTTGTCCTCACAATCTACTCTGGAAAGAGTGTCGGGTACCTTGTTCTCTGTCCCTTTGATGTATTCCCACTCGAAGTTGTACTCCTGTAGTACGAGCACCCACCTGGTTAGACGGCTGTGAGCAAGCTTGCAAGTGTTCAGAAAGGATATCGCCTTATGATCCGTTCGTATGATGGTCTTGTTTCCCAGGATGTAAGTCCTGAATTTTCCAACGGCGAATACAATACTAAGTAATTCTTTTTCAGTCGTTGTATAGTTCTTTTCAGCGGGCAGTAGTGACCTACTCGCGAAGGCTATAGTGCGGTGCTCCTTCTCCTTATCCTCTTGATAAAGCTCCGCGCCGACTGCTACATTACTGGCGTCCGTCTGTAAATAGAACACTTTTTTAAAATCAGGATGGTTCATCATAATCATCTCACTAAATTTCCTTTTAATTTCTTCAAAAGCTCCGCGCTCTGCATCGCCCCATGTCCATTGTCTATTCTTTTGAAGTACTGCACTTAACCTTGCTGTTACATGTGCGTAGTTCCTTTGAAATTTTCTGTAGAAATTGCACAGCCCGAGAAAACTCTGAAGTTGCTTTATGTTCCTTGGTTCAGGGAAGCGCATGATAGATTCAACCTTGTCCGGGTTTGCTGAAATCCCCTCTGACGTAATGATAAAACCTAAAAAGTTAATTTCCATTTGTAAAAACTTCGACTTGTCCTAATTCACAGTAAGTCCTCCTGTCTCCAATTTCGTCAACACATAACTTAAATGTTCTAAATGGTCCTCGAAAGTCCTGGATGCAATCAAAATATCGTCTACATAAACTGTCAGAAAATCCAAATCCTTAGGTCTCAAAATGTTATCCAAACATTTGATGAAACTTGCCACACTGGTATTTAATCCGAATGGTAGTCTCCGAAACTGGTAATTTTTTCCATTAAATAAGAATGCGGTGTACTTTCTACTCACCTGAGCTAATGGTACCTGCCAATATCCTGCCGTAAGATCCAGCGATGTCATATACTTCACGCCGCTAAACTTTTGGAATATTTCATTAATCGCTTCTGGTGACTCTCGGTCTGGTATAATGATCTGGTTATTTCGTCTCGCATCTAAACACAACCTGACTCTGCCATCCTTCTTTATTACTACCACCAATGGATTCGAGTAGTGCGATACTGATTTATAATTAAAATATACTGATGCTATAATTTCTCCTTCCAGCATTTTATCTAACTCCTCTTGCACCGCTCGTCTTTTGGAGTAAGGCACAGGATAACTCCGTTGCATGAATGGTGTGTGTTCCCTTATCTGTAATGTACATTCATAATCTTTTGCCCTACCTGGAACATCGGCAAACACTCCCTTAAACTGCTCTATCACCTGCCATAACGCCGCACGCTGGCCACTCTCTACACCGGACACTTCACTCCGAAACTTATCTGCCCTTATCTCCCACACTGCCTCATTAATATTACTCATTTCGCTATCATCATCATTAATATACTACGCCTCTCTACACCAATTAATTCTAGTATCGCTATGATTCTCATTTACTCGTTTCTGTAGTAACCTTACACCAGTTGTTCTAACCCTATCTATCACCCTTTCAAAATTAACTCTCACAGATCGATCACCCCCATCTAATTCTATCACTTTCTCTTTAAAATTTATCACCGCTCTATTCCTCTGCAAAAAATCGTTACCTAGTATAATATTCAAACTCAAACCCTTAACTACCAAAAATGTATTATCAAAATCTATACCATTTATCAAAAAATTCAAATGTATTTGTTTCGTCACATGCTTGCTTCGTACTCCAGTGACTCCTATCACAGTAACCCCTGCTACCGGCAAAATTGGAATATCTCTGTTAAATTCTCTCAACTCGCTTAAAATATTTTCTGCTATAACTGAAATTTCACTCCCGGTGTCTACCAGTGTTCTAAAATGCTTACTTTCTATAGTTACCTGTATTTCCGTCAGTCCTGCTCTCACCTCCTTTAGAGTATTGTTCTCCTCCTCCAACAAATCAGCTATTATGTCCGTTCGTATGATGTTACTTTGGATGTCTTCTACTGGTTGGACCTCATGCGCTTCTCTGAACAGTGGTCGGGTCCTGGCTACCACTGTTGGTTTTAGTTTTCCGGCTGTCGTCCAGTGTCGTTCATATTCTGTTGTTGTTGACCACTCGGCCGTCCTTCTTTGTGGTTCGACGTTCTGCTGGTACTCGGTCCTCCTCTGTCTGTTGGTGTATACTGTTTCTTGGGTTCTCTCCTCCTCTGCTCTTCTTTTGGTAGTTTACACCTGAAACACTGTTGTCTGTAGGCTTAATTTTCTCTCCCGCACCTGGAACAATTCCACTCACCTGTTTGCTGAAAACTATTTCTATGCACATAATCATTATTATTACCACTTTTTCCCTGCTAATTATTTCTAGGTCGGTTAAATTCCGTGTTATTATTATGGTAGTCATTCTGTATAGGGCGTCTAACTGTTTCACGATCCCTAATACTCTGTAAAAAGTCTAAAATTCGTTCCAGTTCACTTAGATTCTCTATTTCTTTCGTCATTAAGGTAATTTGTGTTTCTCTAGGTAGATGTTTACTCACATATCTGACGAATGATTTAAACGGTATAGGCGGTTCGAGGTATTTCGCCTCGTTATACAACTTTGTCACGTACATCTTTATGTTATTATGTCCTACGACGTTACCCGCTCCCATGATACGGGTTCTTAAACTCTCTTGTTCTTCTTCTGGCCAAAATTTGCCCTTGAATGCCCTTTCAGAAGTTTCAAAATTGTCCCATTCTACTCTGTGCGCTTCCGCCCATATTATCGAATTACCCCTAAAGCATTTTACGATTTTTGTTAGTTGTATTTCCCAGTTATGGTTACTAAAATGATTATACTCTCGTGTCTGGTTTAAAAATCTCATAGGGTGTATTAATCTGTTTTCATGGTTAAAATTTTCTAACTCTATTTCATTGTACATGTCCCTAGTCACGATTACTCGTTCCGTAACCCCGGTAATTTTTTTTTAATTTCCCCCCGTAACTCATTCTTCACTCTCATTAAATCATTTTCAATCACATCACATTTAACATTTATATTATTCTTGTTTTGTACAGCTAAGTCATCTATCTCTTTAATCTTACTTTGTAACATGCTCATTCTATCACTAGCATTATTCTCATGTTTAGATACTGTTTTGTCTATGGTTTCAATATATTTGGTTATGTCTATTACGTTTGATTCAAATTTTTCTAACTTATTTTGTAAAACATTATTCTTAATTTCTATCTGTTTGTTTACTTCACATTCGGTTCTACTTTCTATCTGCTCGTTAACTATGGTTAAACATTTATTCTCTGTTTCTATTTTTTGTGTTTCTATTTGGTTTTGGACTGTCTCATTGATTTTATCAATTTTGTTGTCTAAACTATTTATTTTACTCTCAAATTTCTCATTAACTGTCTCTATTGTCTGTTTCTGAATGTTGTTACAACGTATCTCTATCTCGTTAACTCTCTCATCAAAATTACAATTCTGTTTCTTAATTTCATTAATGTCATTTTTTAAATTGCTATTTTGTTCTTTCAATTCATTAAATTTCTCATCAAATTTATTATTTTGTATTTCAAAAAGTGTTTGCATAATCTTTACAATCTCATTTTCTTCGGTTTTTCTATTTACGATTGATGTTGATTGATCGCCTTCGCTCATAATTTGCGATTCAGTAATGCTTATTTCACTATGGTTTGCCATATTGAGAAGAGAAAAGAGCACAAAAAATCAAAAAAAAAAATTCTTGTTTAACTATATTTGTTTCAATTTATACTAGCTCTATATATATCTAATGTCACCACATAACCTATAATCATGGTATAACTTATTATCTACGTACCAGGTATATCTTATGTATCACTTCCTTTTTTCCGACAACCCTCCGTCTCTGACTCCGGCTTATTGTATAAAACTTTTATTTATATCAAGTCACCAGTTCGGGCGGCATTTGTTAACTTTCACTCTCTTGTTTTTTATAATAATAATAATTCTGTATTTTTGTTTGTTTTGATATCTTACCTTTCGGTACCATATTTATCGTATATGTCATACTAATTTGGTGGCCATCTTGTAGTACCAACCTCATGATTCGATAATTTTACGTAAGGGTCCCAGGATTCGATTAAGCGATCATCAGAGACAGGACGATTGTTCGGAATAATTAAATCAAACAGCGTATTATATATATAGTTGCTTTTTAATGACATGGAAAATCAAGATCGACATCAAAATCAACAAAACAAAATGGAATACTTATACCCAAATTAACAAAATGGCGGCCACAAGTTCCGCTATATTACTATTATGTTATTTTCCATTATTCATGTGTTAACTTCATTGTGAAATTTATAATAAATGTAACTTTGAAAGAAATTGCAATTATTATTTTCAGATTGATAATTTCTTACATCTAAAATGACACAAACCAACGTCCCATAAAATATTACTTAAATGTACCGGTACGGTATGACACACACTCACACACTCTCATTTCGCCAATAGCGATTTACTCATACACTTGAATTTTGGGTTTTTTGAGCTCAATTTAGATAAGAAAGGCTGGAATATATAATTTAACTTTCCTGGATATGCGTTGTAGAGTTTAAGCTGTCCTCAGATGTCGATCATGGTCAGGCAGGTGTTCGGCCGAACGTCCCATGTGTCTTCTTGGTTACACTGACTTTAGCTTACATTTTGAATAGTTATGTAATTATTTCTGTCTAATGGTTACTATTTCATGTTAACACATTGATAATTTGACAAAGAAAACACTTTCGCTGGCAAAAGCTGCCGGCGGTTTTCACAGCGTGTTGACGCCTTGATGGTCTGATGCTGACTGGGGGATGCAAAGCACATTTTTTGTGTATGTGTTAGCGCATCCACGTTATTGTCTTTTGTTTCAATATGGCTCACGCCCTGTTGTCATGTAATTGTTGTTATGTCATCTTTTTATTTTTTGATGACGTCCCACCTTATGGACCAATGAAAATGAATATTGAGAGTCTGTCTTCACTTATACCGCCATTGTATATGTTCGGCTTCACACGTCTGTTCCTGACCTTGCAATCGTTTCACTCTGCTGAAATCTGCGTCGTTGTCTTTTTACAAAGGGAAATAGTCCTACCCATGTATGTGTGTGTAAAACAATAAAATACAATAATTTGCTACCACTCATACCATAAATCCGACATCAGGATTTTCGTACTGTCACAAGTTGTGATATCAAGGTGCTGTCATGGATTTCTCCAAATCTTTGAATTCTATGCATGCTATGCTTTAATCTGTATGCATTACAAAAAATTGTGTTTTATAGATAATGTATTTGTTAATCATGTAACACTGCTAAACACAACTGTTCCTCTAGCTGTTTCATTCATCTCTTTTTTCATTCACATTTTAAATGTTTTGGCATAGTTCCTTCCTATTGTTAATACAAAATACAATAAATATTAATCCCCTATAGTTCTGAGGATCATCCTTACAACTTTTTTATGGTTTGCTAACATGTGAACTTAAAATAGGCAGTTACGATGATGCTATGAAAAAAATAGAAATTACAATCTGTATAATGTCACGTCTCAAGTTCATACATCTATGATTAACTATGGAGTATGATAGGATATGTGCATTTAACTTAAGTTAATACAAAAATTCAGTTCAATGTAACTTGTACTTCCCAATAACCGTACCCACACTCAATTATGATATATCAATTATGTGATTATTGATATCAATATGTAGCGAATAATGCATATAATTTTAGTTAGATAGTAGAAATTGTAAAATTTATTTGTGTATGTTATAAAATAGTTTGTTCATGATTCCAGTCATGTTTCATTGTCATATTTTTTGCGAAAATGTTTCTAGCAACAATATAATTCCGATGTGTGCCTGTGATGCCGAAAGTTGACATTGTTAGATTAACATGCAAACTAAAATTACACATGGAAACCAATATGGCTTTAAAATAGAACTCACTGTTTGTGAAATTCATGTTAATAAAAAAACAACTTGAAGTAAGGTAGGGTGGCTACTTCTACACTTCTTGCCTGTTACTACACATGTTTCCATTTTTTTGTTACAGAATTCATTTACCACTAGTACTCATTTTTTCAAATAATACTTAGTTTTTGTGCATGTCACAGCAGAAGCAACCTACTTGAAGTAAGGCAGGTGCTATACATGTCTTCCATTTTTTGTGTTTCCCACTAAATTCGCAGTGAAGTTTTCGAGAGTTCACTGAATAACATAAAAGAATATTGCCCACCTAATGAATAACAAATCTTGATTTTATTTGTTAATACTTTTAATTTTAATTTGACTATCTTACAAATATGTGCAATGAATAGTCAAATTTTTGTCAAAAGAAGCGCCTATGAATTGTCTTATCAATCTTAGTTCTGCGTGTGCTTCCTGCCATGTAGCAGGCAAATCGTCATCTGATTTGTCTGCTCTGTCTTCATCTTTATCACTTGCAGCTTGGCCTTCAATGATATCATCTACATCAAGTAATTCTGAAGTCACTACCCCATTGTCTATAGATATGAAATCCTCAAGTTAATGTCTCCCAACTTTTCGCACACATCAGCCAAATCCTCAATGTAATGGATTAGATAAGAGTAGGGATTAGATTGAGGGGCACTAGTTATCAGATTAATTATCAAAACCCTATAAGTTTACTGCGGGAACAGAAAAATATACAGTACACATAAACTTTAATAAAATCAAGTTTTTTACCTTAATAAATTCAGCTTTTCTGGAGCAAGTTGCAATGGTATGAGCCTAGATTCTTTCCCGTGCAGCACTGCAAAGATTTAGAGCATCCAAAAGAGTAACACGTTTTGATTCCCCACAGCCAATGTCTAGCAGATACCACATGACAATCTCCTAGGTTCATAGGCTGAAGCTTACTTGTTGTTCATGGAGGTAAAAAGGCAAGTTCCACATTTGTGGGGTCCACAATCTTAGCATGAGCGGGGCAGTCATGTATGAACAACAGAATCCTGCATCCAGCTTCCATCGTTTTGTTGTCCAAATCATCTAACCATGTGACAAACAAATCTGCAGTCATCCATGCAAGTGATGTTAAGTTTATAAACACATGGCAAGTTTTTTATGTTTTAAAAGCATATTGGTTTAGCTGATTTTTCCACCATGTTTGGAGGCAGTTTATCAGAGACAGCAGAATTTGCAGCAACAAGCATTGTGACTCTGTCCTTACTTAATTTTCCCCACAACACTTTTCTCCTTTGAGAAAAGGAAAAAAAACCACATTTGTTCACGACTCCAGAATATAGGCAAACCAGCCATTTGAGGCAAAAATTGACTGTTTAAGTTATGTCTACTTCATGGGCCTTTCTTGTTGATAGGCTCACTTATGGATATACTTGAGCTTCAAGCTAATGAAGCCAGTCAACCAAAATGTTCTCCAGGTCCTCATGTTTCCCGCATTCCACTTTGCTTTGCTTTGCAACATCCACCTGATGTTGCAGCTGCAATTATTATGTCATGGTTTATTACTGTTCGTAATGTTGATGATGATGTTTGTCAATATCAAATTTTTTACATCTGTTAAATAACCTGATAGAGTACACTGAACGTTTATACATCCATTATTGCTGTTGATGAAGTGGCTTTCAGTTAAATCGTATAAACATAAATATGTACAAAGGCTAAGGAAGTAAATGTTCCCACAGTAAGTACTGTATTTGACAGTAGGTTCTCTGAAAATCTGCTTTGAACAAGCGTTACTGTGTAATAAAACAAAAACAGTGTATTATGCGGGATTTGAGCGCAATAAATAGGGTTTTTTATAATGTCTCTGTACACGAGATGTGCAGGAACCAGACAAAAAGCGTGTCTTACATAGGATAGCATAATAAGTGGGCATGTTTTAATAGGGTTCTACTGTACATGTAAGTGAAGTGATTAATGATAAAAATTATTAGAATACTACAACAATTTTTAAGAGTACTACAATGTTTTTTAAAGTTACTAAAAGTTAGATGTAACTTTCTATACATCAAATTAAAACAAAATTTAATTGACGACGCCTCAATAAAATGTGAAATTAGTAATTCATATTATAATACAAAATACTTATTTAGTAATTTTACTAAATTATGACTTCCTCTGTGTTGTAATGGCCTGTAGGGGGGGGGGCGTCTGAATTGTGTTCACTAAGAATTGTAAGGTTAATCTGATAGGTGAAATGCATCTCCTCGTGGCAGGGAAGGTTAGAATTATGAGTGGGGGGGGAGGGCTAAGCAGTGAGGTTGCTCCTGCTCCCCTCACAAAAAGCATCTGACAAGCCAATGCCCACAATAGGCTGTCACACTAGAGGTAATAGTAACATAATTCTGGTTAATTTTATAATGACTGGTGCGTTTTTCTTCTTCCTTAGTCTTCAGTCTGTAGGCTGGTTTGAGGTGGCATGCCAGCCTTATTTGTTCTCTGCCAATCTCTTCATAACTCCTCATAGCTTCTACATCCTGCATCCAGAGCAGTTTCTTTTATGTTTCCCAATCTTTGACTTCCTCTGCAATTTTATCCGTATACACCAATAATGTATGTCTAACGATATGGCCTCTTCTGTCAATGCACTTGGTTTTCTCCAAATCTTCACATAATCTCTTCATGTAACATCTTCACATTTATTTCATGTAAGCTATGTAACACCACATTTTACCTCTACATTTCCCTCTATTCTCTTCTCTGGTACCCATAGTTACCCTGCTCTTACTGGTATGAAAGGCTACGCTCCAGAATATATATATCTTCAGAATCTTCTTTCTAATGTGTAAGTTTAAGTTTGTCATAAACAATTCTCTATTTTGGAAGAAAGCTTTTTTTCATCACTATTTTTGTCTTTATATCCTTCCTTCTACTCCTCCTTTTACGTCCATTCACCAGCTGTTATATTCTTGAAACTTCTCATTACTTTAGGCCTATGCTTATTAATTTTCAGGCCAAACTCTTCAATCGTCATGCTCATTCCATTCAATATATTCCCCAAATCTTCCTCACTGTCAACCAGAAAAACAATATAATTTACAAATCTTAACATTACTGTTGTCTCTTCACACACACACACACACACACACACACACACACACACACACACACACACACACACACACACACACACACACACACACACACACACACACACACACACACACACACACACACACACACACACACACACACACACACACACACACACACACACACACACACACATACACACACACACACACACACACACACACACACACACAGATTTCTTTAGTGCTTCTTTGACATGCACATTGAACAGAAACAGTGACAGATAACAGTTGTTCCTTTATTCTGAAATTACAGTCTCCATTTTCTGTAACATCATTTCATTTTAAATAAATCACTACATCATCGCCTAATGATGTTGTATGTCCTTATGTAAATGTGTGGTCCAGCATCATCAGAAGTGTCTACAATGCCCATTATCAAGCTACAAAACATGACACTCACATTATGGTAATCAGGTTTTTGCAAAAGAGAGATGATCTATTAAACTCTGGGTATCCCATTCCCGTTAAAGACTGTTTAAAAGTTCCAATGCTGTCCTGGATTGTATAACAGGTCTTGTGACACTTCTTTCACAAGAGATAACTGTGTATTTTGGTATTTTTCATTATCATTAAAACACACAGAGCCACTAACAAGATGTTCAAAAGGTTTATGTCTCAGCATGGATACTGAACTGATCTCACACAGAGCACTGTGTTCAATATTCATGTATCGATTTGCTTTATTAAACTCAAAACTCCAACATTATTTATAAAGATTGTGTAATCCACTGTTCATATAATAGGTCTGTGATGGCTGTAACATATTAAATATATGCTTTGAAGCCTTGATCAGTTACCTCATTTCAACTCTTCAGTCAGCAAATTGAAGTGATGTTCTCTAACCTAATGGCTGAATTAAAACTGGGCTTTCAATTGCGGGGGGGGGGGTTATGTTGTTTTTGAAGTCTGCAGGAACTTCACCTGTCTTGTATAATTACTTCCTAATCTAATTAGCCTGTTTACACCTTCTTGACCTAAGGAGCACAGTAATTCTGTATGTATTTCATTAGTCTCTACTGACTTTAGATGTTTCAATCATTTAATGCCCTATCAGACTCCAATCTTAGTATTGAGTCTCACATTTTATATTTGTTAACATTTTCCTGTTCCCCAAACAATTGTCAGCCAAGTTTACTCTTTATATAATTCTTGTATATATTTTGTAGAAGATTATATTCTTCTGTATAGTTATATTGAGTTTTTAAAGAATATATTTAATACAGATAAATCTATTTAATTGATAGATTCTCTTTTCCTTGTCTTGATTATTCACCTCTTCTTTCACAGCACCAACACTTATCTAAAAATGAAACTTTTTCTTGTGAACTTACTGTTTATTCTCTTCTCGTCGAACGCGTTTCGGCGTACGTATTCACCTTCTTCAGCTTAGAGACAGACTGCCATCATTTAGTAACGGTTGTTGTGTGGAAGGTGTAGTGGGGGTGGTGCGTGGAGGAAGGGGATTGGCGCGGGGATTCAACATTATGTTTGTTTTTTTTATAATTGTGTCAAAAAGTGTATGTGATTTATATTGTAATTGATCGTTAAGTATGTTGTTTGGTTGTGTTGTGTGGTGTTTATATATCTCTTTTCCTTACACCAACTTTAGTTTTCCGTAATATATATTGCAACGATACAGCCATATGCTGTATTAGGCATTAATTTGAATAAATATAAAATTTGTAGAATTTGTATAAGTTACGGGTAAATGGACAGGTCTGAGATTGTAAAAATATTTAATTGTTAAATTATGGGAGAAATTAACCTGTTCCGACAGGCAGTGAGCACCTGCTCAATTGTATGTGTGTTACACGTGTATCTTGTGTGTGTTAGTGATGCATGCAAAGACAAGAATCTCAGCAACCCGCCCCAAGTAATTAATAAAATAATTATTTTAATTTACTGTGCGAAAACTAATTAGTGTATGAACAAACCAAAGGCACCAAAGTGTGTGTAAAATTTATAGTTATCCCCAGTGAAAAGATGATGTTAATAGAACACGCTATGCGAAGACAGTGCAAAATAAACGTGCCAAAAAATACGCAAATTACCCTAAGACGCTCAAATTAATATAGTGAGTGCTTAATCGAATTAGCTATGATTTGTGCTGTCTCGATTCTGTGCAAAACATTGCTATTTGCTAATAATTGCAAATAGTTGAAAAGGTTCGGGAGTGGAGGCTATAACGCGATATGCAGGTATTGACAGGACGATTTTGGAGCCAACTGGTGCGGAATCTCGAGAGGGTATAAATTAAGGGTTCGACCAAAAACCCTTCTCTTCATTTCAAGACACAGTTGCAGTCGGACATGCTGTCTGTCGGCAGAACAGTTTTATTTCTATTACAAGTCGCAGTAACGAAAGAATAAAACGTTCATTAAATTCGTGACAATATTCCGGAAAAAGTAAATACCGAAATCGTAAGTCTACCAAGAGTATATATGGAAAAGCTACCAGAGCGACGAGGGATGCTGGATGTTAGAAGATGTTTAAGATCTACCTTGCAGCAGATAACAACTCTGATGAGGACCACACTGCTGTAGAATGACGCTGGACTCTAGACGTATCCAGGAACACACGCTGCTGTAGAACGACGCTGGACTCTAGACGTATCCAGGAACACACACGCTGCTGGAGACTGCTGGAGAGCGACGCTGGACTCAAGACGTATCCAGGACCACGCCAGGACAGGAGGAATGGAAAACTAACTCTGGACAACGCTGGACCCCCGACAACAAGTCGTAAGATCATCAGAACTCGAGGTGACATGCGTAATGCATTTTAAATGATTTTTTAAAAAGAGCTCATAAAGACTATATTAAAAGACAATAAATTAAAACAAAGAAAAATTTATACTTAATAATAATATTTTAGAAATGTAGATAAATGTTTAGTCGTAAGAATGAGCGATCGCATATAAAGAAATAATAAATAAAAAGAGAATTTAAAGTTGAGAGAGTAGAGTTTGTTATCAAAATAAATAGTTAAATTGATTTGATAATTGAATTATAGAAAAGAATAATTTAAATTTGAATACTAAAACAAATGCCAGTCTAAAAGTAATTAATATAAATTTAAATTTAATTTTAAACATTTGTATAGACTGAGCGAGTTGAGGTCAGTTCTGAATTAAGAGAATTCAATTCCAAATACATTTTAATTTTATATTTTATTAGCAAATCAATTTATTAACATGTCTAGATTAAGATTATTAACATGTCTAGATATAAGAGGTTTTTAAATATGTGTAACACTGCATATTATAAGATATAAACATTTAATAATGAGCAATATCATGACCGACGATTATTAAGGATGTTGTAACGTAACATAGTTGAGGTTCCCCAACGTTACATAAAATTTGAATGAAACATGGTCAAGGACCATACCCTGAATTAAGGCTGCTCAGAAGTTAATGTGTCTGAGAAGTACCTCAAGTCAAAAGGAGGCAATGACTAATGTTAAATATAAAAGAGCCAGACCAATGAATGATTGAATGTAATAAAATGTTTGTTTTTGTACTGTAACATGTTAAGGTCTACAGAGTATTTATGTTGTATTTTGAGTATGCTAAAAATGAACTAATGTTGCTTAATAGTAATACCTCATCAATAATTATGTTTATATTTATATTAGATTTGTCTTTATACAATCAAGTATAGTTACCAATGTTAGGCATTATACTAATTTTAAAGTATTATCTAAAGTTGAATAATACTGTTGTTTTAATTAATGTTTATAAACTGGGCCAGGAGGGTGGACCAGTGTTTCATGTTTAACAAGTAGTTCTGACAATTATATTATAAATTAATGAAGAGTTCCAGAACCAGCTAATTAATGTAATAAAATAGCTACCAGTAAATTAAAGTTAATGTAATTAACCATGTAACCAATAATTAATTGTACAGTAGGTCAGGTAAAAGAAAATTAAGTTAAAAAACCAAATAATGTTATAACGGTTGTAAGAAAATCTATAGGCCTAAATTCCATATTAGTGAAAGGAAATTAATACCTTTTTAAGAAACCCAATCCAACGAAACTATGGTAAAACATTTACTGTTTAAGAAGGAAGGTTAGGGGAGAATTTTAGGTAATTTAATATTAATCCAAGCATGGAGTATTTTATTGGAAAGGAGTAGTAATATTCTATAATGCCGGCTCAAGGATATTTAGAAAACATGGTTGTTAAGGCAACTGAAATGTACAGAAGTTGTTTATATGAATTCATTCGTTCTGATTGTTACAAGCTATTAGGTTGAGAGGGACCGATATATTTAAAAAATATGAATAATAAATCTGGGAGAAATATGAATCAAAATTGAAAACCCTTCTTGAAAAATAATTGTAATTTAATGCTGATGAGTAATAAAAATTAAATAACCTTCCAAATTGTAAATGAATATATTTAAAAAGAATTGAAAGCCTCTCACCTCATTCACCAAATAATTCCGCTGGATTTGGTATTCAACCAATTCCTTCTATAAACAGAAGATCAGTTAAAAGAATTAAAGCCTGAACTAACGGAATTATTGAAAATACCAGAAGACCTAGTGTGGCAGAAATAACCTTCACTGGCAGCAGAAGAAGCTGGGATCCTAATTTCATTTCACCGGGACCGAGAATTAGCAGGAGCATAGAAGAAGATCAGAAGTCAGAAGAATTCCTGAGAGCTTCCCATTCCTCTCCACAATCAATTTTATTAAAGGCAGAACACTTTTACTGGATGAAGACAACTTAATCTGAATCTTGACGACTGTTTACAGACACACACAGCCAGTCGAAGTTTTCGTCGGTTTGGTAAAAAAAAAAAACAACCACTCTATTTAGAGTAAATAATTTTGTTTTGTAAATTGAGCAACCTTAATTATGCATTTTACCTGGCCTTACTAATGGTTCCAAGAACTTTACAAACCCTGGGATAAGAATTATTTATTATAATTTTCATGTGTATATGTTTATAGAATTTGAGTAATTGATAATCGATATATTCTGTGTGATCGATTTGATCGTATTATTATTTTTTGAGATAACGTTGACTGTGAATTAATAGAGAAAATAAATAAAGTATCTTTATTGTATGAGATAACGTTTGAAGTTATTGGAGAATAGATACTATAAGTAGTGGGGATAATAATTTACCATAAAAGGTTTATTCAAACCCGACGAACGACTAACCTATAAATACGCTTATTATAAGTGACAGCGCTAATACTTACAGCTGGTGGAACGGGAAATTGCTGAACTAGCTTGTATTTAGTACAAAATTTGAACTGAATTTTCTAACATCATGTGACTAGGGTTGACACAAATACCCCTTACATTCAGTCAATACTCTATACATATCGCTAATATTACACAAACACTGAAAACTAAGTTAAATCTATAGAGTAGTATGGTTATAAATTCAAGGAACATAATTATAATTTGGTTGCTTAATAATCTATTTTCTGAAGGTTTCACAGGTCACAACCGAAAGATATATTAATTAATGACACATTAATTAAACCAGGTAACAACATTTTAATTGTTACGAATTGCCACCTTCAACGTATTGATTGACGTTGATACAAGGGAGTCTCATACAACTAAATACACTAGTGGAGTTATTTGTTGCAAATTGGCGAACCCGACAGTGGGCTTTCACACATACTCATATAACTAAAAAAAAGAGGAACAAGAAAGTTGTTACAAATTGGCGCTTACAACAGTGGGGCTTGAATAAGACGGACGTTTCGCTAGTACCTCAAACACAATATTTGTTACAAATTGCCGCCTGCAACGTGGGGCTTAAACGAAAACAAGGACGTCTTAGTGGTTTGTTACAGATTGGCGCTCAACGAGTGGGCTTTAGTTAAGTAAAAAATCATATTATTTGTTACTTAACTTGAGCAGGCAACCATTAGAGGCACAGGAATGCAATAAAGAGCTTACGAACGAAATTACGAATAACGAAATTACGTTACGAAACGAAAATGCCCGGACAAGAAAGACGACTAAGCTACGCGGAATGGATGATGGCGCTATTTAAAAATTCAGCAAGGATATGGAGTATATTAACAAGAACGCCACCGATCACGAAAGAGCGCAAATGAGTCGCGCGAATGCAATGGGAATACCAAACGACAAAATGACTTTGAGAGACATTTATGATGAAATGTGGGAGTTAGATGCCAGGTGTAATAAAGAAAAGACTATTGGGACAGCCCACGAAAAAGACGATAACAAGGTGGAAAGGATGACTAAAGAAGATTGGGAAAGATGGGACGATAATGAAGAACAAATGAAAACCGAAAGAACAGGAGTATACGCCCAAGTGACAGAACAATATACTCAGGAAGACTATGAACAATGGAAACAAGAAATAAGACCACCTGAAAACCAAATACAAACAGTAAACAAAGAATTAAGGGAATGGATCAGGGTGATGTTTGAACTATCCCGAGAAGATATGTGTCACTGGAGGAAAGAACATAATCAAATAGAAGAATTTATAGGAACGCCAAATCATAAAAAGCTAGAACAATCCAGTGTACAAAAAGAAGTAAAAATAGTCAAAGTGAAGCAAGAGAAGAAAATACCAGATAAATCCAACAAAAAGGAAGACTTGAGTATACAGGAGATGTTTAAACTGCTATTGGAAAAATTCGATAAAACAAATGAGGAAATGAATGAAAATTTTAGAAAACAGGAGGAAAACTCAAAGAGACTAATGAAAACAATGGATGAAGGTTTCAAAAAGGTAGTGGAAACAATGGATAGGTGTGTAAAGAATATGAATAAAACACTAGAAACTACTTCTGAAGGTAGAAAGGAAACAGAAATTAGAGAAGACCAAAATGCAGAGCCATCTGAAAATAAGAATAGAAAGGACAAGGAGAAGATCCAAACCATGGAAGAGAATATCAAGAAAATAAGGAAAATATGGAGAAAGAAAATATTCAATACAAAAGAAGAAATGGAGATGAGGAAGGGTGGATTAATTAATATATTTAACCCTCCCATTAATAAACAAATGGAGTTAAATAAAGTTAATAATTGTAGACAAAACTCAATAAAAATATCAAAGTTAAGCCACCATAGAATAATAACAAAAAACTTAAATAAATTTAAATATTTAAATATATCGATGATCAACGAGTATCTAACCACATCAATTATATCTTCAATATGGAGTATACCAGCAGAACATTGTATAAATAATACAGAGGTTAAGGAGAATAGAATAGTAACATATATGAGGGATTACATTAAAATAGAGGAGATACAATACCTATTAATTAAGAAGGATCTAAATATGACCGAAAACCGTGACTTCAAGGAAGACTTTGTATCAGCTGAGTTACGATGCCAGGTGAAAGAGAGGTATTTAACAAATACCAAAATCATTATGAATACCCCAGTAATCCGAGTAAAGGGAGTACCTGAATTAATGGACCATGGTTGACCTAAATAATAACAAACCAGAAAAGGGGACTGAAATTTTGAAAATCGACCAAGCAACCCATTGGATAGCGGAAGAAATACCCCAAAATTCCAAAGGACGTAAGGACAACTTATTTAATTTATTTCGGAACAATATAATTTAAAGTGAAGAGAATAAATACCCCAAAAATTCAAAAAAAATGAAGTAAGCTCAACTTACAAACAAGTATCTAAGAAAACAATTTATGAGGTATATAAGAAAGAGAATTTTGAAGATAAAAAAACAACCAAATTCGAAAAATAAGTAAGAACACCTTACTATATAATTCAGGAGAAATTACTTTAAACTAATATAAAAAAAAAATAAAAAATAATAACACTGATTAAACCTAATAAAAATCATCAAAACCAAAAGACGAAATGAGTTTATCTGATGTAATATAATAGTGAGAAATGTAATATAGAATGTAAAAGGAATAATAATGATTGTGCCAGAAGAATATAACTACATGATGTAATGTATAGTACTAACCAAAATCTCATAACCAGCTGTATTAGTAATAAAGGAATATGAGCCAAGGAAGATAAGAGAATGAAGAAGCCAAAATGGAACCGTCAAAAGGATCACAAGAAAAGAAAAAAAAAAAAAAAATGGTTAAGAATTATCCGTAAAAAACCAATTAATAAATGTCAATAAAATAGCCAAGTATTGGAGAGGAAAAGTGTATAATAGAAGGAAGAATTAATATGAAGAAATAATATGATCTGAGTTAAAGTACAGTGAATAATCCCTAGAGTATGATTATTATTTATTATTTTATTGAAGGTCACATGATGACTACCTTACGAGGCTTATTAATGAAGATTGACTGTAGAATATTCCAGCAATCATTTAACTGGGCAGAGATGATATTCCTCTGATCCCAGAAAGTATGTAACAGATGACGGTAATTGGTTAGCCGATAGAGCACCACCGATTCGATTCCAGTTATAATGTTAGGGAGGTTTAGGAAAATTAAATATTAGAGGGAAAACTCACAAATAAATATAGAGAATTAAATAAAACCAGATCCAAAATGTATAAATAATAAAGAATGTCACAAGAATGATTATAGAAATAAGATTTAAACTTGGAAAATAATTGATTTTAAGAAGGAACGAAGAAATGATATTAATACAACGGATAATTCTGAAATATAAAAGTACTATGAATAGGAAACCAATTGGCCAGATACAAGTTGTGCGTTTATTTCTTGCTAAACTTTGTTTATACAAAATAAACTTATTTCGAAGGGGGGGTGTTATGTAACGTAACATAGTTGAGGTTCCCCAACGTTACATAAAAATTGAATGAAACATGGTCAAGGACCATACCCTGAATTAAGGCTGCTCAGAAGTTAATGTGTCTGAGAAGTACCTCAAGTCAAAAGGAGGCAATGACTAATGTTAAATATAAAAGAGCCAGACCAATGAATGATTGAATGTAATAAAATGTTTGTTTTTGTACTGTAACATGTTAAGGTCTACAGAGTATTTATGTTGTATTTTGAGTATGCTAAAAATGAACTAATGTTGCTTAATAGTAATACCTCATCAATAATTATGTTTATATTTATATTAGATTTGTCTTTATACAATCAAGTATAGTTACCAATGTTAGGCATTATACTAATTTTAAAGTATTATCTAAAGTTGAATAATACTGTTGTTTTAATTAATGTTTATAAACTGGGCCAGGAGGGTGGACCAGTGTTTCATGTTTAACAAGTAGTTCTGACAATTATATTATAAATTAATGAAGAGTTCCAGAACCAGTTAATTAATGTAATAAAATAGCTACCAGTAAATTAAAGTTAATGTAATTAACCATGTAACCAATAATTAATTGTACAGTAGGTCAGGTAAAAGAAAATTAAGTTAAAAAACCAAATAATGTTATAACGGTTGTAAGAAAATCTATAGGCCTAAATTCAATATTAGTGAAAGGAAATTAATACCTTTTTAAGAAACCCAGTCCAACGAAACTATGGTAAAACATTTACTGTTTAAGAAGGAAGGTTAGGGGAGAATTTTAGGTAATTTAATATTAATCCAAGCATGGAGTATTTTATTGGAAAGGAGTAGTAATATTCTACAATGCTGGCTCAAGGATATTTAGAAAACGTGGTTGTTAAGGCAACTGAAATGTACAGAAGTTGTTTATATGAATTCATTCGTTCTGATTGTTACAAGCTATTAGGTTGAGAGGGACCGATATATTTAAAAAATATGAATAATAAATCTGGGAGAAATATGAATCAAAATTGAAAACCCTTGAAAAATAATTGTAATTTAATGCTGATGAGTAATAAAAATTAAATAACCTTCCAAATTGTAAATGAATATATTTAAAAAGAATTGAAAGCCTCTCACCTCATTCACCAAATAATTCCGCTGGATTTGGTATTCAACTAATTCCTTCTATAAACAGAAGATCAGTTAAAAGAATTAAAGCCTGAACTAACGGAATTATTGAAAATACCAGAAGACCTAGTGTGGCAGAGATAACCTTCACTGGCAGCAGAAGAAGCTGGGATCCTAATTTCATTTCACCGGGACCGAGAATTAGCAGGAGCATAGAAGAAGATCTGAAGTCAGAAGAATTCCTGAGAGCTTCCCATTCCTCTACACAATCAATTTTATTAAAGGCAGAACACTTTTACTGGATGAAGACAACTTAATCTGAATCTTGACGACTGTTTACAGACGCACACAGCCAGTCGAAGTTTTCGTCGGTTTGGTAAAAAAAAAACAACCTATTTAAATTCCACTATATTTAGAGTAAATAATTTTGTTTTGTAAATTGAGCAACCTTAATTATGCATTTTACCTGGCCTTACTAATGGTTCCAAGAACTTTACGAACCCTGGGATAAGAATTATTTATTATAATTTTCATGTGTATATGTTTATAGAATTTGAGTAATTGATAATCGATATATTCTGTGTGATCGATTTGATCGTATTATTATTTTTTGAGATAACGTTGACTGTGAATTAATAGAGAAAATAAATAAAGTATCTTTATTGTATGAGATAACATTTGAAGTTATTGGAGAATAGATACTATAAGTAGTGGGGATAATAATTTACCATAAAAGGTTTATTCAAACCCGACGAACGACTAACCTATAAATACGCTTATTATAAGTGACAGCGCTAATACTTACAGCTGGTGGAACAGGAAATTGCTGAACTAGCTTGTATTTAGTACAAAATTTGAACTGAATTTTCTAACATCAAGTGACTAGGGTTGACACAAATACCCCTTACATTCAGTCAATACTCTATACATATCGCTAATATTACACAAACACTGAAAACTAAGTTAAATCTATAGAGTAGTATGGTTATAAATTCAAGGAACATAATTATAATTTTGTTTGCTTAATAATCTATTTTCTGAAGGTTTCACAGGTCACAACCGAAAGATATATTAATTAATGACACATTAATTAAACCAGGTAACAACATTTTAATTGTTACGAATTGCCACCTTCAACGTATTGATTGACGTTGATACAAGGGAGTCTCATACAACTAAATACACTAGTGGAGTTATTTGTTGCAAATTGGCGAACCCGACAGTGGGCTTTCACACATACTCATATAACTAAAAAAAAGAGGAACAAGAAAGTTGTTACAAATTGGCGCTTACAACAGTGGGGCTTGAATAAGACGGACGTTTCGCTAGTACCTCAAACACAATATTTGTTACAAATTGCCACTTGCAACGTGGGGCTTAAACGAAAACGAGGACGTCTTAGTGGTTTGTTACAATGTTTATGATTATTTATAAAATTGAGTAAACAATAAATATGAATTTTAAATACTCATAAATACAGTACTCTTATTATAATTACACCTGAAACCCAATTACACATACAACCTACATTTATGTATATGTATCGTTGTATAGAATGGCTCCCAAAGAACGTGGGGCTATACAAATTAAATTACATATAAATTTGTACACATATCGTTGTAATATATATATATATATATATATATATATATATAAACATCATCTCCTTCTCTAACTTTATCACCTCTACCTTCTCTATCATCATCATCATCATCATCATCACACTTCTCCCTCAATGATTTCTGCTCTGCTCTCTCTCACATCTCTTGTTAGTTTGTGTTAGGCACTGGTATATTTCTAACTAATGCAAATAAATACAATCATTTACACAAACTACAGTAATTTTATATTTTAAAAATCTGTATGATTTGTATCTGAGATGTGAAATAAATTCAGCAAAACATTTACTTAATTTTTACAAATTAATACATACAAAGAGAGTGAAAGTATATTCAATGTATATAATGAAACAAGAAAAATAAAGTATCACTGTAAATTCCTATAATCATATATGAAACCTCCCTGATGACTCTTATTTATAGGTTTTGAGTAATAATTTTTGTAGCCTTTAAACAGTGGTTTTTGGTTTGGTGTAAGGAAAATAATTGCATCAATAATCTTATTTTAAATGTGTTACAGATTAAAGGTACAGAAATTAATTCATTGATTTCTATACTGCCACCAGTTATTAACACATTTGATGAAAATATGCATACTGATATAGAAAGTAAAGTAGACAACCTCAGGTCCCACTGGAAGAGATTAAAACAATATATAGAGAAACGTACAGAACTGGCAACTGCATATGTGAAATTCCATACATTAGCTGTAGATCTTGCCAACATATTTGATAGTTTAGAAGCCAAAATGAAAGTTAATCCAGACGAATCATTAGTAAAGCAAACAGAGGAAGAGTGCCATAAAGCTCAACAAGTGTTTGCGCAACTAAGTAATGTGGGAAATAATTTCAGGGAAGACACCAAAAGTGTAAGAAAATAATATACTATATTATGTAATAGTATCCTTTTATGAACTTTATTATGTATTCGCATGTTTGTATTATTCAGTATAGAAAGATGTTTAAGCATTGTGTGTGTGTGTGTGGGGGGGGGGACACAATGTTTACTGGAGTGGAAATTAGTTTGATAATGATTTGTTGACATTTGTTACAACATGATGATTCTGATGCTGATATATAAGTGACACAGCAATGATCTTGACATAACGCAAAATAACTGTTACAGTGTTGTGATAATTTGTATATAATGTGTGGTTATGGTTGATATCAGTCATTATGGTTGATATCAGTGATTATGTTGTCAATATGGTTATGTCAATGGTTGACAATATTATGTTGTCAGTAATTGTCACTTCTCACTTATATATAGTTAATCAACATTTTTTTAGACTAAACAGTATTTTTTCCTTTTACAGAATAATATTTTTTTCTAAATAAGAAAACTTATTGTTGCACATTTCACACAAGTGACATTATCCCGATATTATATGTTAATATACTTGGGCACCCTAATTTATTGTGAACACAAAAGTTAAGTCAATATAAGTCAGCTTCTTCACCACCTTTTTATTTTTCTAGTAACTTATTAGTTGGTGAGAATATGTGTACTACTAAATGCATTCTATGAATATGAATGATTTATCGAAATAGCTGTTGTTAAAATGTATAGTTAATCAGTTATGGTTTTCTTATTCACTGTTGTTAATCTAATATTTAATTATTTTGTGACACATTTCAGAATGCTATAAACATTTAATGCCCCAGCAAGAGTTTAGTTTAGTTTATATAACATTGTCTAGTAAATGTGCTGGGTGTTAAGGGGTTATTGAATGAAGTGAAAGAGAAGTCTGGAATACAGCCAAGTTCTATTTGCTGTCTAATAGGTAGGGGAACCATATCTTGATGCGGAGAGAGCACGTCTGTGTGTAGACACATTGCTGCAGCATTTTGGGGACAGAAAGTTTAGCCTTGAATCTTGCTGGAAGGCATGGGAAAACAACATAGCACAACAGAAAGCTTCTAGAGTGCAGTGGGAAATGAACATGACTGAAACTACTCGAGTAAGTAGATCTGACATGTTATTGTCAGTTACAGTAATTGTAGGTTGCAGGTAACTTACAGGTAATTTAAGTCAATTAACATTCTTAGCCTCAGTTCCAAGAGCAACCTGTTGTTTAAAATATATACTGTATATTTAAGGAACTAAGTTAATTAAACATTACGTGTTCAATAAATTATGGTATTTAAATTGAAAAATTACACACATTACATAATTTTATGTAGATTTTATTTACATAAAATTAAGCGAAACATCACTATTATACACCCTGAAAAATAAACACTACAAAAACTTATTCCTGTTCCACAAAAATGTTTACAATTATTTTACTTCATTCACATAAATAGCGTTATTCATTGTAATTATTTATAAATGTGTTTATCGATACATTTGTAATTATTAATTATAAATGTGTTGTTTTCATATACAAAAATACAAGTTTGTATCCTGAAACGTTTATCTACTAACATAATTTTGGAGGAATTATGTAATTAGATGTATGTGTTTTTTACCTATAGAAGAATTAAAAAATTATTTTTGTTTTCAAGCAAATTTCTTCTGGGTTACTCAACTTCTCATTTTATGTTACTGAGCAGTTATGTCTGTTTAAAATATAGGATATTCCTTAATAGTTGTAGTCAGTGTTTGAGTATAGTGTTAATAAATACTTTCGCTTGTAAGGCTCAGTATATTTTGTCACAGTTTTTCCTTTTGTTTATTAAATATGGTTTTCTTACCAGCAGTATTTTCTCTTGTGCATAATGGCTACATCTTTCTGGCCACTTGCCACGTTTAGTGTATTTCTGTCAGCATTCTTGCCTCATTTCACACTCTTTAGTAATTTTTATCCTCAGATGTTCCTAAGCATTTGTTATGACACGTTGTAAACATTTGATTATATACGAACAAGCAGTGGCGGCCCGTGCTTAGGTTGCACGGTTGCACAACCCCCATTAAATCCTGTAAATTTAATTGGATTTTTAATCCTGTAAATCCCCCATAAATTGTATTTTAAATTATAAAATTATGAAAACAACAATAATTAAGAAGTGTTTTCAAGCTAAATAATCGTAATTAATCATTTGTTGATTGAAAAGTGCAGAGCACTTAATAAAAACCGTACACGCTCTCGCCGCGGTGTACTACGAGTGTGTACACCAGCTGTGACGCGCTTGGTATATGGAGAAACACAATGTAGTTTTGCACTGGCTGGCTACACTAGGGTGTTCCTATTACATCGCTATAGCTTTGCCTGGTGGGACTGCAAACTCCGCTTGTCAGTCACGGCACCACCAGTTTGTTGAAATTTGTATGGTTATGTTGTTTTATTAGTTCAGTTCATTAGTGTCGGTCGAATTTTTTGTGAAGTTTATTGTTAGTGTCAGTTAAGTGCTAGTACAATTCATTGTTAAATATAAATAATAGTGCATATTAAAGGATTAAGGCGTCATAGTGTAAGATATTCGTTATTTATAACTCGTAGGACGCAATGAATTCTGTCGAAAACTTAACGAAAACACCGTTCAGTTTACATCCAATTGAGGAAAAAATTGAAATTAAGAGAGTAAGTAAACCTACACCAGATCTTTCAAGTTTTAATCAAACTGTAAAGTCAGGTAATAGAATTTTTAATCGTAAATTTAAAACAGACTTATACAATAAATATTCCTTGTTATGTGGGTGTGACACTAAAATTTCATTATTTTGCTTTCCTTGTATATTGTTTGGAGGGGAGGAGACTTGGACTAAGACTGGATTTAAAGACTTAAACCATTTTAATGACAGAACTAAAAAACATGAGGCTTCAGGTACTCACATAAAAAATAGTTTACAGTTAGCATTGTTAGGAACAACTAACATAGCAGAACAACTAGATACAGCTTATAGGAGAAATATTGTAGCTCACAATGAACAAGTTAAGCAGAATAGATATGTGCTAAGTATTATTATCAACTGTATTCGTTTCTGTGGTGTGTTTGAACTAGCTTTAAGTTGCCACGATGAGTCTAAAGAATCAAATAATCCAGGGATTTTTAGAGCTTTAATAGATTTTAGTGCAGAACTAGATACAGTTTTAAAAAACCATCTTGAAACTTCAGCAGTATTTAGGGGTACTTCTAAAACAATTCTTGATGAGTTAAAACACCACAAAATAAATGAAACTCCCCAAAAGCTCATTGCACAGACATATGATGGAGCATCTGTAATGGCTGGAACTTCTAGTGGTGTACATGCAATTGTACAAAATTGTTATGCCGATGCCGAATATATTCATTGTCATGCACATCAGCTGAATTTAATTGTGATGAAAGCTGCATCAATAAACAGGGAAGTTCGAGTTTTCTTTGCCAATGTTCAAGGTCTTTGCGCTTTTTTCTCAGTTAGTCCGCAAGAACATCAATACTAGATGCAGTAGTAAAAAAGCGGTTACCCAGATCTGTACCTACCAGATGGAATTTTCAATCGAGAAGTGTCACAACAATTTATGATCACAGGCAGGACCTAATACAGTGCATGAAAACAATATTAGATTCTGATCACTTAAAAAATGACAGTACTCTTTCACAGGCTTCTGGCCATTTAAACGTTTTAGTAAGTCAAAACTTTATTTTTGGCTCTCATTTTTTATAAAAATGATGCCACTTACTGACATACTCTTTAATCAGCTCCAGAAAGTAGCTGAAAATATGACTGAAACTACTCGAGTAAGTAGATCTGACATGTTATTGTCAGTTACAGTAATTGTAGGATGCAGGTAACTTACAGGTAATTTAAATCAATTAACATTCTTAGCCTCAGTTCCAAGAGCAACCTGTTGTTTAAAATATATACTGTATATTTAAGGAACTAAGTTAATTAAACATTACGTGTTCAATAAATTATGGTACTTAAATTGAAAAATTACACACATTACATAATTTTATGTAGATTTTATTATTTATTAGCTTGAAAATTGATCTCACTGTTATAAAACGGTCTCTTACAAGTTTTGAAGAAAATGTGTTGAAAATCAGAAATAATATTGACTCAGACACTGGAGAGCCACAACAGTCATCACAAAGTTCACCTCCACAGAAAAGGAAGATTGACAAAACTGAGTGGAAGAGACAGGCGAAGGAAGTATGTGATGTGATTATATGCCAAATAAAGGAACGGTTTAGATTCACGAGCCATCTCGTAGGAGCATCTTTGTTCATGTCAGAAAAGTTTCCAGATTATGATCCTAAATTTCCAGAAGACACTGTAAAAACTGTGTGCAATGGTTACAATTTTCTCAATTTTAAAAAACTTTGTACGGAACTTGCAACAATCTATAGTGCAACTGATTTTAGAAGACTGTCAGGGGCTGTTAGTTTGTACTCTTTTTTCAAAGACAATAAGTTAGATGAAACTTTTAGTGAAGCTGTAAAACTCTTAGATATTTTGATTGCAATACCAATGACCTCTTCTGAAGCAGAAAGATGTTTTTCTACGCTTAAAAGAATAAAGACATTTCTAAGGAACACCATGTCGCAAGAGAGGTTGTCTGCATTGGCCATGCTCTCAATAGAAAGAGACCTGATCATGGAAATTCCTGATTTCAATCAGAAGGTGATTGAATAATTTGCCCGTCTGAAAGAAAGGCGGATGGATTTTCTTTTGAAATAAGGGTAAGTGACAAAATTATTCCCAAGTATAACTATATTTTTCAATATTAATTATGTATACACAGTAAAATAGTTTATCCAAAGTGAATTAATACTAAAATAAATAGGCCTGTTATTACGTTAACTAATTTCAAAATACAGTAATTTCAATACATTTTTTGGATGCTGTTACACAGAAAATGTTATATTACCGTATAAGTCATAATTCTGAATTAAATAAAACAATACCAACTTTATTATTCAATCATATAAACTTAGTGATATTTTAGCATTTTCTATTTAAACAATTTAATACCATCCAACCCACAACTGCAACCCCCACAATTTTCAACCACCTGCCGCCACTGCGAACAAGTACTACCTTATATAAGACTTAGGTAATTTGAAATGAAATAAGTTACACACACATGTATAACATAATGAAACAAATTGAAAATAACTTTGAAAATGCCTGTACCCTTTATTGCTACAATGTTCATTCTAAAATATTAGTGTATCTTTTGAAATTGTGTGTGTGTGTGTGTGTGTGTTCTGTGTTCATTTACAAATTTTTATATGCAAATAGGAATTGTTATTATGTTGATAGTAATTGCTTTTTGAAAGAACTTACTTTTTTATTTTTGCAGAGTGCTTTTGAGGATTGGTAGTACCCCCTTCCTCAGTACTTGGCATCTTCCTTTTGTTGCTGTATGCACAGGCCTATTTTTAATTTATTGTTGTTGATTTTGTATTGTTAAATTACTTTTGTTAAAGTGAACCAGTGAAACAAGAAGAACAGAGTTTGCGAAGCATTGAGGAGGAGGGTATTACAGTCCTGAAAAGCTTTCTACAAAAAATAAAAAAGTACCATAAATTCCTTTAAAAAGTGGTTTTGTAACAGCATAATAATAATACTTCAAGAATTATGAAAGAAAGTGTAACGGAAATGTGTGAAGCAGTACACTGAATTATGCTGAAATATTGTGTGTACCTATATGAGTACGATACATCTTGTAAAGGCAAGATGTACAGAAAATATTATAGTTGATACAGTAATTATTAATGTTATTTTTGTACATAGTTTCAGTTTAATAAAAATATGGGTAGCCAGGAATCAAAACTCAACATAGAATTTAAGTAACAAATTAAATAAAATCAGTAAGAGAAGGTGGTATGTGAGTGAGTGGTTGCAGTGTTTACCAGCTGCACTTGTCACTGGAGTTTGAAAATTACTGAATGTCACTTACCTGAAAATTTCAAAAAAAAGGAAATTTTATTGGACGAGTAATTTTTTTCTTAACATATTGTAGAACCTGTTTTTTATTTTTGTTTATGTTTATTTTTATTGTATGTAGTAATTGTAATTATCATAGCAGATACATATTGGATCAAAACAAAAAAGATAACTTTTTGTTTAGATTTTTTCTACAAATCTGTGAAGATTAGAACGTTTCAAAGAGTGGACATTATAGAAATCACTGAGTACAGAATTGTTTTGAAAAACTATAATAACTGAAAATATACTACATGGATTTTTATTTTACAAACTGTGAAAGTAGCTCAGACTCTTCAGAGGGAATGAGAAAGAAATGCTGCTACTGTTGAGTAGATACATAGGCTTGTCCACACAGTATCCTGGAAAGAATACCATTCAGCAGCTTCTATTAATATCAACCAAGCGTTTGATAAAGATTGGCATCAAGATCTGTTTTACAGGCTCAAGATAAAAACTGTTAATTGCTATTCAGTTTACTATGGTTGTACACTAGAAATAGGATTTTGCTAGTTAAACAGTAGGATGAAACAGACTTGTACCACCAGATTAACTCAGGTGTACCATAAGGTAGTGTAGTACTAGGTCAAGTATTATATCTTTTGTACACAGCCAATCTACCAACAACAAAAAGGACATATGCTAATAATACAGTAATCTTTAGTAGTTTATCACACCCCAAAACCATATAAGCACACCTATAAAACAACCTAAATGTTATGTAACTGTGGTTTAAAAATTGGAGAATAGAAGTGAAGAGAATTATGAGGAGGAGTCTTTACTATGAGGAAGAGTCATCATCCATTAGTTACACTATAATACATGGAGGTGGACTGACATAGGTACAAGCTCTTCAATATCTAGGTTTACACCTAAATAGAAGTCTTCTAACATGGCAAAATCACTCATGTATGAAAACAATGTGGTCTCAAGTTCTGAGTAATGTATTGGTTAGTTGGTAGAAACAAGTTACCCTCAAACACTGTAACCCCTCTTTAGATGTTTTATGCTTTATACAAAAAATTGTTTTTTGAAAAAAAAGTTTTTTGAAAAATTTTTTTTTGAAAGTTTTTTTTTTAAGAGGGGCCACTAGTTATTTAAAACTAGGCCAAAGCCTAGAGAAGCCAAAATGCGCTGGGTCCAGTGGGACGGGACTTGCAATTAAACTCTCTGTTATAACCAACAGTATCATTTATTGAGTGTATAGCATATAGTGTAACAATTGGTTTCCTTTGTTTATATAAATGTAAATTTTTGTATAAATCTTCCCCATACATACCCCACAAAAGTAACACAAACATAAATCACATGAATAGCATATATATAGGTAACAATTGTTTTCTTTTTGTTTTTTATAAATGCAAAATTTGCTTTGTATAAATCTCCCCATACATAACCCACAAAAGTAACACCTACATAAATCACATAAATACCATATAAGGTAACCATTGTTTCCTTTTTGTTTTTTATAAATGCTAATATTTTTGTATAAATAAATCTTCCCCACACATAACCCACAAAAGTAACACATACATAAATCACATAAATACCATATAAGGTAACCATTGTTTCCTTTTTGTTTTTTATAAATGCTAATATTTTTGTATAAATAAATCTGCCCCACACATAACCCACAAAAGTAACACATACATAATTGACAAATACACATATAAATATAAATATATATGTCTCCATCACATCCACATTACTGTATAAGTCTCACTATATCAATAACCGACACCCTTATAATTTTGAAAACATAGCCACTCGCCTATATACCCCTTTTTTCCTTTTTGACATTTCTCTACAGACATCTGAAAGTATAAAGATATCACTAGTGCTCCCACGAATCTGGGCTGGCCAAAATGCCAGATGTAACATTAAAGTGCTCTTAAACATGGTAAGATTATAATCAATAAGTCAGAAAATTTATAACTGAGGATAATAAATAGGAAAGACGGTAAGCCACCATCTTTCCTGGACCTGAACTGTATTTGTGAATTTGCTGAGATAATAATTTATAAATTTTGTGTAAGAAATATATTTTAGCGATAGCGTTTAAAAATTTACAATAATTATATGACCTAATCCGTTATGTAACATTTTAAGAAAATTGGATTGGCCCGGGAACCAACATGTTCCTAAACCTAGAGCATGCCTATGTCTGCATACAAGGCTGCCTATACAGGATTAAGCAGGGGCCGGACTGTTACTGAATCAGAAGCTTATTACCCTTACATAACCCCAAAAATGTAATTTAAATATGTGAAATGACAGTGATTGTCTGAACTAAGTTGACAGGAATTATAGCTGAACCCTACCAGCCGGTGGGTTTCATCCTGTCACCCACGGAACCCCCCCTTACATAGTTGAACTACCAGTCCCCTAATACTTGAAATACCCCCCTTTTACTGGAAACTAGAAAGAAAATAATGAGTGAATTAAATGTGATAGGCCTTGGATGCATACCAGCCCCCGGGCTTACACTTAATACCAAGATAGTACATTATCAACAAAGTTCCCCCAAAATCCGCGCACAATTCTGTCTAGTTAAAGAGGGGCCTGATTAAAACGTTTGAAAGATGAACGAAATGTGACAGTGTATCACTCATACTCCACAAGTGTTATAAGGTGTTAACCACACAGATCCGGGTGTCTGTGTAGATCAAAATAAAATGGTAATAAATGGTTTGAGGTCACCTGGTGATGTGAAGTTCCTACTTCCAGTGTCTGTGGTGTTGGTTGGACGTGGTCATGTTGCTGTCCCCTATGACAGGCGAAGTCGAGAGTCTTTGTTACTCGTTCAGGCGGAGATGTTCATCCTGTGCCAGCGTCCACGTCTAAGACCAGGGGCCCTGCGCATACATAAATAATTAGAGGACTGGTCCCAACACTTATTCTCACTCTATAAGGCATCACGCACACTGGGTAGAACCGTATATAACAATTTGAACTGGCCAACTCGTAACCTTTTAAACTCATTACTTGGTTCGTTTTAGTTAAAATTTAGACTCCCCCAAAACCAACATATAATTTTTAAGTTTGATTATGCTTATGTGGGCAAAAGTTTGACACACTGTAACCTGTCTACTCGTGCACTAGCACATATTACCACATTCGAAAACTATTACATTGGCTAAAATTACAGGATTTTCCCACACTACAGTGAAACAGACAAATATTGTTTCTTAATTACTATATTGGTTATATTGAATACTTCAGATACATATATTGGATATTGACTACTTCTGATATACACGCCACGTGGTTGTAAAATTAACAACTTCCTTTCACACTTACTATATTGAAATGTACATTTTATTTTTTATGAAACGCATAATATATGTGTTAATGCAACTTACCGCAGTTTTGTGTGAGTTTATCTACCCATGCTGGGTGATAGACTTATTTACAAAAGACTTCTTCGCTCTGTCGAAGAGGCAGGTGATGTTGACTATGTGAGTGATGAAACGAGACAGAACAAGACGGTCGGTACAACGCAGTACCGAATCCAGCTTCCAGGCGAACGCTAGAGTGCGTGGGTGGCATGTACCACGGCGAACTGAATTTCGCCGTTTCGTTAAACGTTAAACACAGAAACAGCTAAACTAATTTTTGCCGCTTCGTTAAACACAGAAACAGCTAAACAATTGCGCGTTATGAAATATTATTTATATAATATAATAAATATACAGTATAATACGGTTTATTTTTCGTATTTAATCGCCGGTTCGTAAAACGACCGGCACACCCCCAGCCCAAAAGGGCAACCTAGTTGCCCACACTTAGAGGGGTACCCTGCAGTGTACCCCACTATTGTCTTCTACAACATGGGTATCCATCAATATTCGCAGTAGTCTTCGCTCTCAGAAGCACAGAGGCTCGGAATGAAGACGAAAGAGCAGAAAGAAGACGTGTAGAATGTAAGTGTGTTGTCACTGCGCGCTGACCTGATCAGGGCCAACCCACAGCAAAAAAGGATAGAGAAGAAAGAAGAAAGACAAGTTTGGGAGCTCCCTGAGTTCTGTTCTCCTCAGGCTTGACCATTTATGCTGGGATACTGACGCTACCTTAACAGGGCCACCTGCCCAATAATTACACGGGGTTAACCCCAAAAACCAAATAGCAACATGGTCACATAATTACCCCTTACATCCCACAGGACCAAGTGAGAGGGGGGTTTCCATGACACAATAATTTCATTTACAGAGATATATATATTCCTATAATCTAATACATGTGTGCTCCAAGGGCATTGCCGAAACATACAGTGTCAACCAGGACCACAACCGGCCTCGTTGACATGGTAGGCTTCACTCCACTAACTCCTTTTTTTTTTACGGGAGGGTTAGGAAATTCGGGATGATGGAAAGGGCAAGGATCATTGAAAGGTCAAGAACTGGGACTAAAGGTAAGGACATGGCTCCCTCCGGAAATAAGGACGAATGGAGAAACCAAGGCTCGCGCAGGCAGGGGCGCGTCCCTGAAGTAGACAAACACTACTGGGACTGTGGGGAACATCTACCTGCTACCATATCATTTTCTGGCACACCCCCAGAGCACACCCCCTTAGAATGACTACAATCCCTACATACATGGAGACCACCAAATCTCACCCCCTTCTTCTATCAGCCGGTTTACTCCCTCCGACAGAGCTTCAATTATGAAATATGAGTCACAATCTCTTTCGCATCGCTACCCGGTACGCCCAGCCTAGCAGTCACCGGTGACGCAAACCCCAGGATGCGATATGGCCCCGACCAGCGATAACACAACTTAGCGGACCATTTATCAGCGGCTGAGCTGAGTGGGTGTCTCTGGCAATAGACCGAGTCCCCTATCCGGAAGGGGTTAGGAATTCGCCCCTGATTATATCGCCGACGGACCCGCTCGTGCACTCGCAGCAAATTCTTCCGAGCCTCCTTCCACCTCTCTGCTGTTCCATTATCTGGCTCCCGTGGTAGAAGATCTTCAATGTTCCACAAGTTAGTCAACGGGAGTGCGGGCGAGAATCCAAACATGATTTCAAAGGGAACGGCCTGATGGCTATCATGTAGGGCCGTATTAAAGGCTAGCTGTAACCACTTCAGATTCTGGTCCCAGGTTGTCTGTTGCTCAGCATGATAAGCAATGAGTGCGGACCTGAGATTCCTATTGAATCTCTCTGCATGGGACGGCTGTGGGTAATAAGGAGAAGTGGTTACATGTTTGATCCCACTGGTGAAACACATTCGCCGGAACTCACCCGAAATGAACTGGGGGCCATTGTCAGAGACAATGATGGTCGGAAGACCGAAATGCTGAAATATTTGATTCTGGAGCGCGCTTATGGTTAAACGAACTGTTGCCTGCCATAAGGGCAATAGCCAGGCAAACTTTGAAAAAGCATCCACACAAACAAGCAGGTAAGAATTACCTGACTTGCTACGCGGGAGTGGTCCCACGTAGTCTATGAATAACTTTTCCATCGGTCTGCTCGCCACGTCCGATGACAACAACCCTAACTTAGTGTTCTGGGCAGGCTTGCTCAAGCCACACAGATGACAACTCTTAACCCTCGTTGCGATGTCCCTATCCATGCCCTTCCAGATGAAATGTCTCCGAATACTGGAAATGGTCTTCGAAATTCCCTTGTGGCCTCCTACTGGGGAATTGTGATAATAGCTGAAGACCATGGGCACTAACTTGCTAGGCAGCACGATCTTAGGGGCACGTCCCTTTCTCTCTCTACAACACAGGACGCCCTTGGACAAGAAGTATGGGGCCTGTACGTTACCCTCCTTGATTTTCTGGATGATCAGACCCAGCTCTTTGTCGTACAACTGATGGGGTAACACATCAGTGAAGGCTAAAGGAAAGTCTAGCAGAACGGAACAGGGTTGCTTAAATTGGGCTTCACTGGGCTGGGAAAACATGCGTGACAAAGCATCTGCAACCACATTTTGAGTTCCCCTAATGTGTTGCACCTTGAACTTGAAGGATGAGATCTTGACCACCCATCTACCAATCTTACCCAGTTGCCGGGGATGAGCAAGAAGCCAAGAGAGAGCCTGATTATCGGTCTCGAGCAGGAACTCAGCATGTTCCAGAAAACGCCTGAACTTGTCTAGAGCGTAGATAACAGCTAAACACTCTAGCTCATAGACTGATGATTTTCGTTCTTGCTGGGTCAACGTTCGGGAAATAAAAGCCACAGGCTGCCTAGCGTCATCAACGACTTGGGACAGAACCGCCCCGAGAGCAACCGAACTCGCGTCCGTCTGTAAAATGAATGGTTTTGAAAAATCGGGTATCCGTAACACCGGTGGGGAGATAATGGCTTCCTTTAGGGTGTCAAAAGCCTTCTGTTGACTGGCGCCCCATGTAAATTGTGCTCCCTTTTTCCGTAGCTCGTTCAAGGGTGCGGCAATTTCCACGATATTAGGAATGAATCTGCGATAGAAATTGACCATTCCCACGAATCTCGCTATTCCCTTCGCATCCCTGGGAGGAGGAAAGTCACGGATGCCCTGTGTCCTCTCGGGGTCAACAGTAACACCTTGATGTGAAACCAAATGTCCCAAGAAAGAAATACTTTCCTGGGCAAAACGGAACTCTTCAGGATTGACAGTGAGGCCAGAACTTCTTAAGCGACACATTACTTCGCGCAGATGGCACAGTTGTTCCTTGAACGTCTTACTATAGACTAGCAAGTCATCCAAGTAATTGAACACGAACTGAAATTTCACGCCGTAAAAAACGGTATCAAGAAGACGAGTGAGTGTCTGGGCTCCCAAGGCCAAACCCATGGGAACCCTTGTATATTGGTACAAGTTCCACGGTACAAAAAAGGCCGTGTACGGTCTACTCTCCTTTGTCAAGGGAATCTGGTGATAAGCCGCATTGAGATCGATCACGGTGAAATACCTGGCCCCACTGAACCAATCAAAGGCCGAATGTAAGTCGGGGAGGGGAACAGAATCCACCTCAATATTCGCGTTCAATTTCCGATAGTCTATGACCATGCGGTGTTTACCCCCAGGCTTAAGTATCAAAAACGCTGGACTAGCATAGATGGAATGAGAAGGTTCAATCACCACTTGTTCTAATAACTCATGAACCTTCTCTCTCAGAACGGCCATCTTCAGAGGTGCGAATTTGTAAGGGTGTGATCTTACTATCTTGGAGTCTGTAAGGCGTATTTTGTACTCCAGCAGATGTGTGAGTCCCAAGGAAGGAGTTAACACTAAGAGAAATTCCTCACACAGTTGGTCTAAGACCCTCTGCTGGGATGGAGTGAGATGATCTCGTGCAGAATCGGGACAAGCTACTTCTTGGATACCTCCCTTAGCTCCCTGGTACCCAAGGAATGGAATTAGAACTCCCCGATTAAACTTAAAATAACACTGGTGCCCTTGGATGTCCAACACGAGACCACTTTTAGCGATGAAATCTGCACCAATGATACAATCCACTCCCAGAGCAGGAGAAACCAGAAATAGCCACACCCAGGAAAAACCGTCAATCTTGAATTTGAAGGAAATCACCTGGGAGATGGGCAAGATTTCCTGAGATGCAGTCCAGCATACCACTGACGACAGATCCGACCCCTTTATTAAGCCCTGCTTCTCAAGGTCCGCGCATACTCGAGATGAGATGATTGATTGGGCTGAACCTGAGTCAACTAATGCTCTGAGCTGACCCCCTTTTACCTCGAGCGACAGAAAGGGGCATACTGAAATGTGTTGCGGGATAGTAGACAGGACCTTGATGTCAGAAGAGTTGGGTCCTATCGATTGCCTGGAGGTAGTAGGAAACCAAAAAGATTCAGTGCGAGGGAAGACATCCTCCGACATATCTTCCACTGTCTGCCTAGTTTTTTGGGGAGGGTCCCGACGATGGAGGTGCTGGACGCGTGCGCCCCCGGGGGCATGATCGAGCCACGTAACCCGGCCGATTACAATTGTAGCAAACTATGCTTCCCCATCGCTCGCGATCTCAAACTGACTGGGCCTGTCGGGGGGGAAAAGGTTCGCTGCGTCCTTCTACTCTGTGAGATATTGTTTATTCCCCACTCCTGTCTTCCCTGGCCTCATCGCTCGTCTGAATGGCCTTGGACATCACACACAGCCTGTCCAAGTCCACAAACCGACGCGGGCGCTCGGCAAATACTAGTTGTAATCTATCTTGGGAGGAGATGCCGTCAAGGATATTTTGTACTACCTCCTCCTCCGACAAGCCCAGACCTAGTGTCCGCGCTACGTCCCTAATACTGTGCACGAATTGGGCAAGACTCTCGACCCTAGACTGCACGTGGTAGAAGTGTCGGTGACGTAGTTGTTGCATCAGCCTCCCGGGCACGAACGCCTCCAACACCTCCCGGTGGAACTCCGCAACTCCACCACTACGCCGCATTACACCAGCCACCCTCTCAGCCATGGGGCCACGACAATACGGATACACGAGCTCGAGGATAGTACGATCCGACATACCCAGAAAATCCGCCAACTGGAACACGATTTTAAAGAACGGCAACAGCTTATCCACATCCAGCCCGTCCACGACCGGCAACTGCTGGATGATCTGAGATAGTGGATTGGGCAACTTGTGATATGAAGCTGCCACCATACCGGAGAAAACCGGGGCACTTACGGCAGGCTCGCGTGAGCACTCTAGAGCTGAGACCTCGGACCCAGGAGCTACCTCCGGCATGGGTGGTCCACTGCAGGGTCGATGTGACCTGTTCAATTAGGCTCTTGATATCGTGAGCTTGCTCAAGAGTGCCCCATTGCTGGTCGAGATTCTGGAGTCGCAGTTTTAAATGATTTAGGCGCTGCCGAATTTGCCGGACGCCCCTGGAGGAACCCGGCCCCTCCTCCAAATTGTCAACACATCGGGATAACTCCTGCAACTCCTCCCACTTCTCTACGCACCATTCCAACTCCCGATCTTTATCCGCAATCTCGACCGCTGAGACCATGCCGCCCGCGGACATTGCCTCTTGTAGCTGCTTCCTCAAAACGGTAACCGCCCCCTTCGGGTTTCTACCCCAGGCCCGTAATTCAAATTCTAGCTCGTCCCGAAGGAACAAGTCCGGATCCAAGACGCTCATCCTCGAGCTTCACGGTCGGCCCACGAAAACACAACACACGACAAGAAAAGACAATTGAACAAAAACGGAAAAACTCGAGTACTAACTCTTCCTTCAAGCAAACTGCGGGCCCCCTAGTGTTGCGAGGACGCGGCCACTAGCCTGAACTGGCTCTCGACAACACCATACAAGAAGAAACGCAACATTTACACTAACACACGACATACCCAACATCTATCACGACATCGTATTTAACAAGGAACAAAATATTTACCGACCAACGAACAACAACAAATTACCAAAATTTGTATACTAACTTCGGCTCCCATACCTCGGACGAGACCGACTGCCGATTGGGCCATACCGCAACTATCATTTGAAAAGAACAACGCGAAATCCTTTTCCTAACAACTCGCCACAGAACTGCGGTAATTCAAGTTTCAAAAAAATTCCCCCCAAAATTTTACATCACGTGGCGACACCAAGTTTACAGATAACACAAAAGGCGGACAAATATCCATTCACCCAATATACTCAACAACAATAGACATAACTCAACCTGATAAAGCATAGATATTAATTTTAAAAAAAATATTTGAAGTTCCAATTCGCCAGAACTATTCCCGAGTTTGCAAGCCCCGTCACACCCAAAGGACCCAAGGGTTTAACCCTAGATACAACCACACTCTGCTACCAAATGTAACCCCTCTTTAGATGTTTTATGCTTTATATAAAAAATTGTTTAAAAAAATTTTTTTTGTTGAAAGTTTTTTTTTGAAGAGGGGCCCCTAGTTATTTAAAACTAAGCCAAAGCCTAGAGAAGCCAAAATGCACTGGGTCCAGTGGGACGGGACTTGCTATTAAACTCTCTGTTATAACCAACAATATCATTTATTGAGTGTATAGCATATAGTGAACAATTGGTTTCCTTTGTTTATATAAATGTAAATTTTTGTATAAATCTTCCCTGTACATACCCCACAAAAGTAACACAAACATAAATCACATGAATAGCATATATATAGGTAATAATTGTTTTCTTTTTGTTTTTTATAAATGCAAAATTTGCTTTGTATAAATCTCCCCGTATATAACCCACAAAAGTAACACCTACATAAATCACATAAATACCATATAAGGTAACCATTGTTTCCTTTTTGTTTTTTATAAATTCTAATATTTTTGTATAAATAAATCTTCCCCACACATAACCCACAAAAGTAACACATACATAATTGACATAAATACACATATAAATACAAATATATATTTCTCCATCACATCCACATTATAAGTCTCACTATATCAATAACCGACACCCTTATAATTTTGAAAACATAGCCTCTCGCCTATATACCCCTTTTTTCCTTTTTGACATTTCTCTACAGACATCCGAAAGTATAAAGATGTCACTAGTGCTCCCACGAATCTGGGCTGGCCAAAATGCCAGATGTAACATTAAAGTGCTCTTAAACTTGGTAAGATTATAATCAATAAGTCAGAAAATTTATAACTGAGGATAATAAATAGGAAAGACGGTAAGCCACCATCTTTCCTGGACCTGAACTGTATTTGTGAATTTGCTGAGATAATAATTTATAAATTTTGTGTAAGAAATATATTTTAGCGATAGCGTTTAAAAATTTACAATAATTATATGACCTGATCCATTATGTAACATTTTAAGAAAATTGGATTGGCCCGGGAACCAACATGTTCCTAAGCCTGGAGCATGCCTATGTCTGCATACAAGGCTGCCTATACAGGATTAAGCAGGGGCCGGACTGTTACTGAATCAGAAGCTTATTACCCTTACATAACCCCAAAAATGTAATTTAAATATGTGAAATGACAGTGATTGTCTGAACTAAGTTGACAGGAATTATAGCTGAACCCTACCAGCCGGTGGGTTTCATCCTGTCACCCACGGAACCCCCCTTACATAGTTGAACTACCAGTCCCCTAATACTTGAAATACCCCCTTTTACTGGAAACTAGATAGAAAATAATGAGTGAATTAAATGTGATAGGCCTTAGATGCATACCAGCCCCCGGGCTTACACTTAATACCAAGATAGTACATTATCAACAAAGTTCCCCCCAAAATCCGCGCACAATTCTGTCTAGTTAAAGTGGGGCCTGATTAAAACGTTTGAAAGATGAACGAACTGTGACAGTGTATCACTCATACTCCACAAGTGTTATAAGGTGTTAACCACACAGATCCGGGTGTCTGTGTAGATCAAAATAAAATGGTAATAAATGGTTTGAGGTCACCTGGTGATGTGAAGTTCCTACTTCCAGTGTCTGTGGTGTTGGTTGGACGTGGTCATGTTGCTGTCCCCTATGACAGGCGAAGTCGAGAGTCTTTGTTACTCGTTCAGGCGGAGATGTTCATCCTGTGCCAGCGTCCACGTCTAAGACCAGGGGCCCTGCGCATACATAAATAATTAGAGGACTGGTCCCAACACTTATTCTCACTCTATAAGGCATCACGCACACTGGGTAGAACCGCATATAACAATTTGAACTGGCCAACTCGTAACCTTTTAAACTCATTACTTGGTTCGTTTTAGTTAAAATTTAGACTCCCCCAAAACCAACATATAATTTTTAAGTTTGATTATGCTTATGTGGGCAAAAGTTTGACACACTGTAACCTGTCTACTCGTGCACTAGCACATATTACCACATTCGAAAACTATTACATTGGCTAAAATTACAGGATTTTCCCACACTACAGTGAAACAGACAAATATTGTCTCTTAATTACTATATTGGTTATATTGAATACTTCAGATACATATATTGGATATTGACTACTTCTGATATACACGCCACGTGGTTGTAAAATTAACAACTTCCTTTCACACTTACTATATTGAAATGTACATTTTATTTTTTATGAAACGCATAATATATGTGTTAATGCAACTTACCGCAGTTTTGTGTGAGTTTATCTACCCATGCTGGGTGATAGACTTATTTACAAAAGACTTCTTCGCTCTGTCGAAGAGGCAGGTGATGTTGACTATGTGAGTGATGAAACGAGACAGAACAAGACGGTCGGTACAACGCAGTACCGAATCCAACTTCCAGGCGAACGCTAGAGTGCGTGGGTGGCATGTACCACGGCGAACTGAATTTCGCCGTTTCGTTAAACGTTAAACACAGAAACAGCTAAACTAATTTTCGCCGCTTCGTTAAACACAGAAACAGCTAAACTAATTTTCGCCGCTTCGTTAAACACAGAAACAGCTAAACTAATTTTCGCCGCTTCGTTAAACACCGAAACAGCTAAACAATTGTGCGTTATGAAATATTATTTATATAATATAATAAATATACAGTATAATACGGTTTATTTTTCGTATTTAATTGCCGGTTCGTAAAACGACCGGCACACCCCCAGCCCAAAAGGGCAACCTAGTTGCCCACACTTAGACAGAGGGGTACCCTGCAGTGTACCCCACTATTGTCTTCTACAACACGGGTATCCATCAGTATTCGCAGTAGTCTTCGCTCTCAGAAGCACAGATGCTCCAGAAGGAAGACGAAAGAGTAGAAAGAAGACGTGTAGAATGTAAGTGTGTTGTCACTGCGCGCTGACCTGATCAGGGCCAACCCACAGCAAAAAAGGATAGAGAAGAAAGAAGAAAGACAAGTTTGGGAGCTCCCTGAGTTCTGTTCTCCTCAGGCTTGACCATTTATGCTGGGATACTGACGCTACCTTAACAGGGCCACCTGCCCAATAATTACACGGGGTTAACCCCAAAAACCAAATAGCAACATGGTCACATAATTACCCCTTACATCCCACATGACCAAGGGAGAGGGGGGGTGGTTTCCATGACACAATAATTTCATTTACAGAGATATATATATATTCCTATAATCTAATACATGTGTGCTCCAAGGGCATTGGCGAAACATACAGTGTCAACCAGGACCACAACCGGCCTCGTTGACATGGTAGGCTTCACTCCACTAACTCCTTTTTTTTTTTGAGGGGAGGGTTAGGAAAATCGGGAAGATGGAAAGGGCAAGGATCATCGAAAGGTCAAGAACTGGGACTAAAGGTAAGGACATGGCTCCCTCCGGAAATAAGGACGAATGGAGAGAACCAAGGCTCGTGCAGGCAGGGGCGCGTCCCTGAAGTAGACGAACACCACTGGGACTGTGGGGAACATCTACCTGCTACCATATCATTTTCTGGCACACCCCCAGAGCACACCCACTTAGAATGACTACAATCCCTACATACCCCCTTCTTCTATCAGCCGGTTTACCCCCTCCGACAGAGCTTCAATTTTGAAATATGGGTCACAATCTCTCGGATACAGATTACTTCGAAAATATGCAATGTTTGCAGGTCAAAGACCTGACGCCATTTTGACAAGGACACTTAGTAAGCACCTTGCTACTGTCAACTGTTCCACATGTCCAACGAAGATATTGAACAACTTGCAATTTTCATGGGACATACTTCATCGCTACACCGAAGCAACTACAGATTATCTGATGACATATTCCAAACAACAAAAATTACAAAGCTGTTGCTAATGATAGAGAAAGTTCAAGGGGCACAATACAAGGGTAGGCCGCTGGATGAAATAGATATTCCTCTGGAAGATAACTTATTACAAACTGTAGAAATGCAACAAACTTCAGTGACAGTTCAGATAGTGAAAATGAATATCCGGAAGATATTCCACTTCATGACATTTTATCAGGTACTTCAAAAATGCAGACGGCAGAGAGGACAACGTAATTACGATGCCAGAACTCAGTGAGGATGTACTGCAGCTATGTAAAGACAAAAAAAACGGTACCAAAAACCAGGTAACTAAAAAAGATGTTCACAAATGGACGAACGAACAATGCAAGGTAGTTGGAGAGTTCCTTAAAACTCACACTAAAGAAAACATTCCTCCAAAGAGACATGAAGTAGAACAGCTGTATGAATTATATCCACAACTAAAGTTACCAGAAAAATGGAGCTCAATAAAAAAAAGTATTTGTGGAAAATGTTTACACAAAAAAAAACATGTTAGGAAAAGAATAGGCTTAAATATTAGGCCTACACTTGCTACTTAAACAAAGCGAAACATGTTGCTATAAATAATTTGTTTGATTATAGTTTTCATTATTGTATTATTAAATTATATAATACTGTATTATTATTATTATTATTATTATTGTTGTTGTTGTTACTAGTGTAATTCATTACTTTATTGTTACAACTGTACTTACTTTAGTATTGTTACTAGGCTACTAAAATTATTTACTATTAGCATAAGTTTATAAACAGTGAAACTTCTGAATACCGGTCAGTCACGCGGACAAAACATTTGTCTGCTGTAAAGAAGTGACGGCTATATGGAAAACTGTGTTAGTCGTTTTGTTAAATGTTGTGTGTTTTAATAAAACAGAGCTAGGAATTCACTAGGCCTACTTCATGTAACTAAGTATGGAAAAATATCACATATGGCACTAAAAAGGACAATTATTAACCTGTTGATGTAGACAAATAATAGTTTATTACTGGACGTATAGTAGGCTATTAAAAAAAGTAAAATAGAATGGCTCATGAAAACCAAAAATGGGCATGAACGTTAAAAACAAAATAAAAATGTACGGCAATACCATTAAATCTATCAGAACAGTTCTAACGTTGTAGAATTATAACGACATCCCATTCTTTCACATACGACAGTACTCTGTAATGCAGCAGAAAATTTATCAATTATAACAAAATGAACTGTGTGCGTCTGGGTGCACTGAACATTGATAATTGTGTCTTTAAAACTTGATAACTCGTGTTCTAATGAAAACCTTTACTGTTTATGCCATAGTATACAAGTTGAATAATAGGCTAGTGATGGAATATTTAAATTCTTTAACGGTATGTTTTAGGCTCGATATTCACGATTTTTATTTATACTTGTATTTTCCTGTTATAAAAAGTAAAATACTGTCTAGTGAAAAGTATTTTTCTGTCCTAAGGTTTCCACTAGATGGAGAAAACAGTACCAAAAAAATAGACATTTTTATGTTTTCGACCGTTATTAGGAAATATGTGAACATTGTGTCTTATGGTAAAATAGCGGGGATTACAGAAGTGTCCCCTATTAAGAGAAGCCCCGTAGCAGAAGTTTCACTGTATTTATAAAAAACGGTTAAACAGAATTCTCTATGACAGTTTTCTAGTATTGTATCGCTACGTATTATCTAATTTTTATTATTTCGTGTCTATTTCAGTATGTAGGCCCTACTTTATTAATAATATGTTCTTATAACGTGTGCTTTGTTTTCATTTACATTTTTAGGATAGTATATAAGCTTCTTAAAAATGATGTAACATAATGTTATTCTGAAAGACAGTTTTCTAGTATATTTGTATCACTATCTACATTTCATTTTCATTATATGTTGTCGAATATTAATATGTATAGTGTAGCGCCAATTGTCCGTGGTAACTGGGGGAAGGATGATCATGGATAATCGGTATACGTTAGGTATTAATTCAAAGGAAAAATTACAAAACCTGTCATACAGAAAAAGACCGAATGGGCTATTTCAATGAACAAATTGTGCATATAAAATAATATAAATAAAAAAAGTAATTTCTTTAAAAAAGTTGGTAATTTTGTTTGTGCATTTTTATTTTGTTATTATACACCCACGGACTTGCAAGACATCAACAAAGTCAACATTATCTTCATCTTCCATAACTTTTAGTAAAGTCTCTGCAGATGTTTGAGATACGGAACACAGTACATTCGAGTTTGGTTGTAGTTCGTCGTCATCATCGTCCACTTCCGCTTCTTGAGTGCTCACAACGGCTAACAGTGATACATACTGGAATGTTTCTCTTCCGGTGCAATAGGGCATGAAATCTAATATCAGCATATTTACGTTAATGACATGAGGTTTAATTATTAAACAACGATAACGAGTAACAGCTTACTTTTACAAACTTAAATATATGGTACTGTACCGTATTTTCATTAAAACATGCATTGTACAGCATTCACGTGTTTTAGAATCTCTTTGCTGACGCGCGTAATAAAATATTAAAAGTTAAACAAATTGAATTTTGTACTCAAATTTTCTAAACTGTCAACTACAGTAGGTAGAGTATACTGTAATTACATAATTGGTAAGACCATTGTTAATCTACACCACGGATAACGGCGCTACACTGTACTTTATTAACAGGACGCTGTTTTGCACAATGTTCTACAGGTATGATATTCTGTATGATATAAATATGTTTTTCTGTATGATATTCTTGTAGTACATTTGCATCATTATGTATTAATTAATTTCGATCACATTTTTCTTCTGCATTAGTATGTTCTTTAATATATAGGGCTAATACGTTTTCCCTTTCATGTATAAGACAGATTTTACACTTTTTACAAATTATTTGACAAATTATTGTCATTTGTGGTAAATTTTTATCATTTGTATTATTTAATTTTGATTAAATTGCGTTTTTCCCACTTCTTTATATATCGTTATATGTAAAAAATTGTATTATTATGAATTTTATTATTCTTTATTATTTTTTTTACTTTTCTGCTGTAAAAGAATGTCGTTCTGTAAGAGTGAGTTATTAAATTGGAACATTTTCAAAATAACCAAAATTTGAATTTTCTTAACGTTTTTGCATCATCTTTATCAAAAAAGTACTATATAGTGTATAGTTTGTGCGTGTGTGTGTGTGTGCGAATGCTATAAACTATTTTTTAAGCACGCGCGTGTTTATTTATTTGTGAATGGATTGTACATACACTGTGGCAGGTCACGTCAAAAACAGTTTTCAGATCAACCCCTAATTTTATACACATCTGGTCAGTAAATGGGATTATGGTATGGTTGGTTGGTTTGGTTTGGTTTGGTCTTGGTCTCGGATGGTTTGGTTTCTTATTCTATCATGGTTTTTCTATTCTATCATATTTTAACAAAATTTCTTGATAGTTTCAAAATTGTGGCCTTTTTTTTTTTAAAGCAGTCATGTTTTCGCTATTTCTGCGATAGTGGTGTTTTATTAAAAAATTGTAATAAATTAAATTATAGAAAAATTCTGTAATATGTGTTCTTACACGTTTTTTGATTAAACGCACGAAAACGAGGAACCTCAAGAAACATGTTTCGACTGTAAGTTATGTTTTCTCAGATTTCTGAATTAAAGGTGTATTTCATAATAAAAATGATGTGTCAAAAAAAATTAAAGTACTCATAAAACAGTATTTCTTCTTGCAGCGTCTGATAAAACAAACTCAACACGTAAACTGTAAAAAACCTCTTCTCGAATCTGTTATTTCTGTATGAACATTATGGTAGAATTGGTGGGTAAGTACAACCTGAAATTTCAGCCCAATGATTTTCTTTCATTTTGGAGAAAGGACATGTAATTCTAATTAACAGTGAATATTAGTATGTACAACAGCATGACAATGACAAAAACAAACCAAGCGAATTGTGTTGAATAAACATATCTACAAAATTCTAAGACGACTGTAGCTGAAGTACGTTTGGCAACGTTGTTGGCTTCCAAATATCATCAAGACTTCGAAGAATAATAAAAATTGGCAGTCAAATATAACCTATATACGTTATGCACCAGATGACTGGAAACTGACGGCAGCCAAAATACACCATTTCTAAAAGCTTATTAGTTTACTAATTTTTTTTAACATAAACATTACAGATGGGTTATTTAAGGTCTGGTAACACTATATACATCTTCAAATATGTTTATATTTCACTCCTTCTCATGGCAGCTAAATGTCTTCAAAACTTCAGGCAGCCGAATAGATAGCGAGATGTGTATATATATAATATCCGGCAAAGCCGCTTTTAAAAATCTGTCAATTATTTATAGTTCATGGTTAACTTGTTGAAAAAAATTGAGGATTTTCCAACCTTTTACATCCCTATTCTTTAGCCTATCATTAAGATTGCGCCCCTGATGACTGTGCCCCCTGCAGTTACGGGTTGTATGGGTCCATATCTCTGTCCCTGATATTATCCATGACATGTCCATGTATACACTTTTCTGACATGGAACACTAATATTTTAGATATAAATTGTTATCATTGCCTATGGAAAAGTTCTGTTTTAGAAAAGTATGCACATCATTAAAAATAGTTTATTGTCTTGCTCCATTTGTAATGAATAATTGCATTGTATCTTCTGATGGCAGTACATTCATATCGTTGTAATTCCTGAAAAATCAGCATTTACAATTTTCTAAATGATGTGATGATGATCACGTCATTATACATTAAAAAATAATATACTTTATTCTAATTTGGAAGAGAACATTATCAACTGAATGAGCTCGAGTATTTCTCAATTACTAATCTTACTAAACAGTTTTTATTTATCTTTCTCTCAGGCATTTTGTGTTAGGTATCTTTAAAGTTTGTAAATATATATGTGTACATACAATTTCCATAAATATCTGTATGTACATATATACCTAAATGTACAAATGTTTCAATGTAAAATGTATATGTGTATATGTTTTGAGCTGATAAAGTGTTGGTTTCAGACAGTGGACTGGATTACAAAGCTTGATGCAGAATTATATCCTGTATTGCGTGAAGATGAGCATGGACTTGGAATTATTTTACAGGATGTTGAAACCAAATTATCATCTGTTTTACCAGAAATAAAGCGAGCTCGGACAGAAATCCATTCTAGAATTGTAACAGCCGAAAGTCTGTTTCAACAAGGTTAGATCTTTTATAAAGCAGTTCCTTTTATAAATTATGTTATTTGATACATTGAACAATCTGAACTTTACTGTAATTTTCAAAAAAAAATTATGCTGACTTATTATTAAGTTACATATTATTATTTAGTAATAGTTCATAAATTCTAGTTAAGTTATTGTTTTCCTATATGTAGTAAACAAAATATTGACAAGAACTGTGCTGTAAAACTGACAGGAGATTTAGAGATAATATGGAAGGTTTCAGACTAGAAGATCATGTAAGTCCACATTTGTATACCAAGAACAGTATCAGACAAGAAATTAAAATTGAGGAGGGTATCTACATAATTTTGATAGGCTTTGAGGAGATATTTGACTCAGTTAATAGAAATGTATTGTAGCAAATTCTAAATGATCATGGAGTACCAGATTAATGTATAAAAATGATTAAAATGTTACATGGACAACTTACAAGTATTGCGTGAAGGCAGGCTATCCCATGCTATAAAAGTAGATACAGATATAGAGTCGGGTGAGACCTGGCACCAATGTTATTTTAAGTTTGACAAACTAGGTTATGAAGAAAGGGAATTTAGAGGAAGAAATAAATGAAATAGTAGCGAAAACAGGAAGATTATTCAATAGTATTAAATCAAGTTTCCTGGGTAAAAAAGAAATACCCACTAGGATAAAAACAGAAATGGTCAGAAAAATCATGAAGCCAGTATTAACTTACGGAAGTGAAACATGGACAGCAAATGAGAGAATAAAAAGCAAGCTAACTAGTATTGAAATGAGGTTTCTTCGAAAAATAGAAGGGAAGACAAAAAAAATATAGAATTTGAAATGAAATATTTAGAAAAAAGTTAGATATTGTTCCTGCAGCAATAACAGTAGAACAAGCACAACTTAGATGGCTGGGACATGTAATGAGGATAGGGGAGGAAAGACTGGTAAAGTAAGTGTTTGAATCCAGAGAAACCGGTAAAAGAAAGAGAGGATGACCGAGAAAGCTCTGGAAGGATGAAGCCCGCACAGCAGCAGAAAGAAGAGGAGTAAAATGGGAGAAAATAAAGGAGCTCGCAAGAGACAGAAAGAAATGGAGGTATATGTGGGAAAAGACGACCTCAGAGGACTCAACTCCAACATAGCTTTACACTGAAAGGTAGAAAAGCTAAGGATTAAGTAAGTAAGTAAGTAAGTAAGGTTATGAAGAGTAAAACTGAAGGACGAAGGAATTTGCTGGGTCATTTTTTGATAGGAAGAAAGTCTAGAACTGATGGTACATATGAAGTAACGAACAGTAAAAACAAAGTTTTGGAAATTTCTAATAAATTGAGATTTCATATAAATATCAAAAGACTAAAAACTTTTGACAAAGAATGAATGGAGTGAGTTGAACGAAAGTATACAATAGGAATTCGAAATTGATGAATTGAATAAATTCTGCTTTTTTGTCAGCACTATTGTCAAAAATGGAGATGTGATGGTTCATTTTGCAGAAGTATTAATTTGACATGTAGAGTATGTATATTTGGTAGAACGAGTGGTATTTGGAAACAAAGAGTATTTTTATGAAAAACTAAGCATGTGTGTTATTTAAGTATAGAACAAGCTGAACATTTAATATAAATAAATAAATGCTTTTTGATTAGCGTTCTTTTGTCACAATGTGAATTTTGAGACTAATAAGGAATTTTGGGAATTGACTGGTACAGTGAAAATACAGTGAAAGTTCGATTAACCGTCAGGGTCGGGACCGGGACCGTGACGGTTAATCGAATAGACGGATAACAGAAAAACCTTAAACAACAACCCACCCCCATCCATTGCATATGAACGAATGATAAAAAATGCACGTTTACGAACTGGAAATACACTGTACATACATGTATTTTATTTTACAGAAACAAACAATATACAATTTACATTAAGTACAGTATATGTAGTACAACATATGTACTGTACATATTGTTACATGAACTTATGCTCTAGACGTACATACATATTCAAATTTTAAAATAGTCTGTCATTTTCTTTTGTTTCTTTGAGGCTAGTGCTTTCTGAGCAGCAATGTTCCGTACTTTACGTAGAAGTATCTGCGTTGCGTTTGCCTCTTCTTGCCCCTCAAACCACTCAATGCATTTTGATAACATTGTTTCTGCTTCTGTATGGTTTAACGTAGTTTTTTCATTCAAAATATAACACTTGTCTTTGTCAATTTCTTCTTCTTCGTTGTCAATCATACTGGAAACAATTTCATCGTCGTTCAAAATGTCAAAGCCTCTGTCCAATTTATCACATCCCAACCACTCTGTTACTTCTGCTGGCGTTATGTCTTCAGCATTCGGTACATTATTGCACAGTTGCACAATTTCATCGACACTAACATTAGTTTCCTTAGGTTCGCCATCATTAGCTTCAGGCCAGAGTTTATTCCACTCATTTTTAAGATTTGACACTTGAAGATGTCATGCAGCAGCAACATTGAAAATTGCATCTTTTATGTTGTACGTTTTCCAAAACTCTTTTACAGACATATCATCATCAGATGAAATCAAACTTCCAATAAAAGCTTTCCTATAACAACATTTCATATTTTTGATTATGCCCTGGTCCATAGGCTGGATTAGTGGTGTTGTGTTTGCCGGAAGGAAGAGGCATGTTATTTTGCCATCATCACTTTTAATTCCGCAAGTGGGATGCGCTAGAGCATTGTCCATTAGCAGCAATGCTTTCTGTGGTAACTGCATTTCAGCCAAATGAGCTCTAACTTGTGGCACAGACACTTTGTGGAACCAATCGGAAAAAATATCTTGAGATATCCAAGCACTCTTTTGAGCGTAATAGGTAGCAGGCAATGCGTTCAAATTAAAATTTTTGAATGCACGAGGTGTTTTTGCTTTTCCAATCACATGCAGGGGTAACCTGTGACTGCTGGTGGCATTTGCACAAACCATTAAAATGATCCGATCTTTTTGAACTTTAAAACCCGGGGCTGATGTCTCCGAAAGTGATGCCAATGTCTTTTGTGGTAAATCTTTCCAATTGAGCCCGGTTTCGTCGCAATTGTACACTTGTTCCCTAACGAGGTTTAATTTGGCCACTTTCTCTTTAAATTGTTCTCTGTACTCGGCAATAACTGCGCTATTTGCACTAAGTTTTTCACCACTAATGTCTAGATTCCGAATGCCATGGTGACACTTAAACTTATCGAGCCATCCTATGCTTGCTTTAAAATTAGGATCTCCATCAAGTTTTTTGTTCATTTCAACCACCTTGGCCATTATTACGGGGCCTGAAAGTGGGATTCCTTGACTCCGTGCTTGTATAAACCATTGATACATAACAGTGTCCAGTTGGTCATAATTTGCTGGTTTCATAGTTTTACGAGTCTTAGGATCTCCATCGATGTTTTGCATTTTTGAAACATGTTGTTCTATTTTTTCAGCATCGCGTTTAATGGCATTCACTGTGGTTCTTCCAATGCCATAAATGAGAGCAATACTAGTGGGAGTTTCACCTTTTTTAAAACGTTTAATAATCTCAATTTTCTGGTTGAGATCTAACACGACCCGTTTATGCTTTTCAGCCATTTTTTAGCTGTTGCACGAAAACAAAAAAGAAAAGAAACCTTAACAACAAAACTTACTGGTGTGAATGTCACTATCGTATGCCGAAACAATTAAGCCACTACGTAACAAATAATGTACAGCACTGAGCACAACAGCTTCTCAGCCACAACTGAAACTGACCATGTATGCGATAGCTAGGCGGGCCAAGAACGTGACTCATCAATAGAACAATAGTGCGCCACTCCAGCGCCTCCGCCACTCAGCAGTAAAACGAGGATGATTTTTCGCGGCAATCTGGTTACTGTACATAGAGTACGGACTGACAGTTAACAGAAACTGACGGTTAAAAGAGTGATGGTTAATCAAAAGTTCACTGTAGAAACAATTAAGTAAGGAAAATGGAAATTTAAGGCTCGGAAGGAATGTTGAGGTGTCATCTGTAAATATAAACGCCCAGATGACATACGAAGCATGACATACCAACGAACAGGGGAATTAAAAGATTTGGGACCACTGTTGTTTTCTAGATTTCTTCTTTTCTGTATTACTCCTTTTGATTACAATAACACTTTTGAACCTTCCACTCTTCCAGAATATGTTTCATTGTGACTAGTGCAGCACATTCTCATTTTATAGTTTGAGACAGGCTTTTCAACCCATACAAAGTTCTAAACATCTCCGATCATGTGCCACTCAGTTGTTCTTAATGCCTGTTCAAAATAATTTAAGTAATCCTATTTGTAATCTTTCCAGCAACTGTAACATTTACAAAGAAAAGTTTTATAACCAATTCCCACATTACATTACTATTGATTATTATGACTTTCTCCACGTTGCCACTACTAATAACAAGGGACAACCTAAAAATTAGGGACAATGATTGGACTTTCTCATAAATAGAGGATGGCATGTAACCACAACTTCTGTACTAACCACTTACATGAGTAAGTGATCAACAGTAGCCTAATTAACTAAGACTACTGCTGCCAATCACCATCTGGGGATATGTACATTACCATTTTAGGAAGACATCTACCTAAGCATTCTCTGCCTGATGAGACCCTCCATGGTTGTAGTGAATAAATACTATTCTCTCTAGTTCTTACAATCAGTTTGTTCTTAACCTAGATCCCACTGAAATTGGAATTCGTTTACATCACGGCTGAATTTAAGAGCCTTCAAGGCAGAAGTATGTTTTCTCTATTAAAAAAAAAGTTCAAGTGAGTAGAATGTGTTTTATTTCATGTTTACATATATATAAATATATAGTAATTTTAAAATTTATGTTTATATTACCTTAAGATGTTATATTTTTCCTATTTGGAACATGTTTCGAGAGCTCCCGTGCTCTCATTTTCAGCCTTCGCGATCAAGGCGCAAGATTGCGAAGGCTGAAGATGAGAGCACGGGAGCTCTCGAAACATGTTCCGAATAGGAAAAATGTAACATCTTGAGGTAATATAAACATAAATTTTAAAATTACTTTATATATATCAAGAAACGAACTGTAGCAGAAAGTGATTGAATATATATATTACAACAATACATATACATAAATGTAGGTTGTATGTGTAATTGGGGTTCAGGTGTAATTATAATAAGAGTATTGTATTTATGAGTATTTAAAATTCATATTTATTGTTTACACAATCTTATAAATAATCATAAACATCCTTAATAATCGTTGGTCACGATATTGCTCATTATTAAATGTTTATATCTTATAATATGCAGTGTTACACATATTTAAAAAACCTCTTATATCTAGACATGTTAATAATCTTAATCTAGACATGTTAATAAATTGATTTACTAATAAAATATAAAATTAAAATGTAATTGGAATTGAATTCTCTTAAATCAGATCTGACCTCAACTCGCTCAGTCTATACCAATGTTTAAAATTAAATTTAAATTTATATTAATTACTTTTAGACTGGCATTTGTTTTAATATTCAAATTTAAATTATTCTTTTCTATAATTCAATTATCAAATCAATTTAAATATTTGTTTTGCTAACAAACTCTACTCTCTCAACTTTAAATTCTCTTTTTATTTATTATTTCTTTATATGTGATCGCTCATTCTTACGACTAAACATTTATCTACATTTCTAAAATATTATTACTAAATTTTTGGATTTCCTTGTCCATGACGTGTCCGTTACTTAACTAAATATCACTATAGTATTGATGACTCGGAACACTAAGTTTTTTATAAGTAAAAACGTAAAGTTTTACCTTACAGCCTAAACCACCTTTCACCTATAGAAGGCTTCATCAGAGGCTGTCGTAGGTAGCGCTGTTTGTGAACTTGTACGCTTGGACTGTGGCTCGTCTTGCTGAGTTAAATTTTTGGATTTCGTTGTCCATGACGTGTCCGTTACTTAACTAAATATCACTATAGTATTGATGATACTATAGTCGCCAACAACAAGACAAACAGCGCTACCTACGACAGCCTCTGATGAAGCCTTCTATAGGTGAAAGCCGGTTTAGGCTGTAAGGTAAAACTTTACGTTTTTACTTATAAAAAACTTAGTGTTCCGAGTCGTCAGTACTATAGTGATATTTATTATTACTAAGTATAAACTTTTCTTTGTTTTAATTTATTGTCTTTTGATATAGTCTTTATGAGCTCTTTTTAAAAAATCATTTAAAATGCATTACGCATGTCACCTCGAGTTCTGATGATCTTATGACTTGTTGTCGGGGGGTCCAGCATTGTCCAGAGTTAGTTTTCCATTCCTCCTATCCTGGCGTGGTCCTGGATACGTCTAGAGTCCAGCGTCGTTCTACAGCAGCGTGTGTTCCTGGATACGTCTAGAGTCCAACGTCGTTCTACAGCAGCGTGTGTTCCTCATCAGAGAGTTGTTATCTGCTGCAAGGTAGATCTTAAACATCTTCTAACGTCCAGCATCCCTCGTCGCTCTGGTAGCTTTTCTGTATATACTCTTGGTAGACTTACAATTTCGGTATTTACTTTTTCCGGAACATTGTCACGAATTTAACGAACGTTTTATTCTTTCGTTACTGCGACTTGTAATAGAAATAAAAATAAAACTGTTCTGCCGACGGACAGCATGTCCGACTGCAACTGTGACTTGAAATGAAGAGAAGGGTTTTTGGTCGAACCCTTAATTTATACCCTCTCGAGATTCCGCGCCAGTTTGCTCCAAAATCGTCCTGTCGATACCTGCATATTGCGTGATAGCCCCCACTCCCGAACCTGTTCAACTATTTGCAATTATTAGCAAATAGCAATGTTTTGCACGGAATCAAGATAGCACAAATCATAGCTAATTCGATTAAGCACTCACTATATTAATTTGAGCATCTTAGGGTAATTTGCATATTTTTTGGCATGTTTATTTTGCACTGTCTTCGCATAGCGTGTTCTATTAACGTCATCTTTTCACTGGGGATAACTATAAATTTTACACACACTTTGGTGCCTTTGGTTTGTTCATACACTAATTAGTTTTCGCACAGTGAATTAAAATAATGATTTTATTAATTACTTGGGGAGGGTTGCTGAGATTCCTGTCTTTGCATGCATCACTAACACACACAAGATACACGTGTAACACACATACAATTGAGCAGGTGTTCACTGCCTGTTGGAACAGGTTAATTTCTCCCCTAATCTAACAATGAAATATTTTTACAATCTCAGACCTGTCCATTTACCCGTAACTTATACAAATTCTACAAATTTTATATTTATTCAAATTAATGCCTAATACAGCGTATGGCTGTATCGTTGCAATATATATTGTTACCTTACGTTTCTCGTCTATCTCGGGTATGCCTCTTTATAATTATTTTGTGCTATATTTATTTATAAAAAAAAATAATAAATGAAACAAAATTTTTTTTTCTTTTATATTTTGTTTAATTGTATTTATTTTATTTTAATTTACTTTATTCCGTTATTCAAATTATTTAATTTGATATTAAACGGTTAAGAATTATTAATGAATGTTGATTTGCTTTTCATCAGTTTTGGTAAAGTTTTATTCAAAGAAATGACATTCCAATTGCCTAGGTGTGTTCACTCTTCCTTTCCTGCTTAAAAATCTTCTAATCTAACTTTATTTAATAAATAAAACTCCTTTTACAATCCATTAATTATATTTATTGGTTATTCTTTCTTTTAAAATTAGTATTACGACTCACAGATCGAAAATGTTTGTTTCCCGGATCGACTCTTTACCTCGGGTTGATTGTAATAAAATTAAGTTTTTCTATTTTATAATATTAATTATAAGATTCTTTTTAACTGCTATGAAAGGTCAGAAATGCTATTAGGAAGTACAATACTTACAAATGTTTAAAAATCTTACTTACTATTACATATAAAGTTAGTTTTGTTTAAGTATTGAACAATAATTATTTAATTCAAATGTCCAAAGTCAACAAACACGGCTGCTTCGGGTTTGGATTGATGACGATAAATTCAAAGATGGCTGCTTGGGTTCCACCTCAAAGACTACGAACATTTTATGTCACTGTTTCTTTTAAAATAAATGGTTTTATTTGAAGTGTTCACTGTAATTATAGTTAATTCTCTGTTTTCTTTCACTGTTGTGTTATTAATAATTGTTGGTAAAGTTATTCTTAGTGTTGTGTAGTAATAAACAGTGCTTTTATTATAAGGTTAATGTCTCACCATATCTAGTAGGAATACTGCTTTTCACTTTTTTATTTCATATTTCTTTTAGTTTTACTTTTTACTTATTCTTTTCTAGCTTTATACTTATTAGATTTGCATTATCTTCATTTTTGAATTTTGTCTTGTTTTAGATATATTTTTCTTAATTTTCCCCACTCAAATTGATACTTTGTTAAACTTTGGCTCCCAGCTTCACAGAGCTGACCTGTATGTTTTGCTGCCTAACAACAGAATAAATGAATTTCTTACTCTTTCAACGGTCTTGACCAAATTTTGCTAATTTCTCATTGGCCAATAGATTGGAGTTCATGGGTCACATGACCATCATTATTTAAATTATTTGGTTTTTTCAATTTCCACTACTAATTACTCCCTGCCTATTACTTAATTATGCTTACCTTAATTTACATCTTGTTTTTCCTGATAAAATTATAAACAATTTGATACCCAACATGATCTGTTTGTATGAACTAATAGATATTTTTGGTGATTTACAATGTCATGTTTTATAGGCCATTTTAGTCATTTGGCCTTCACAAAATCATTTTCTAATTCCTTAAGCTATTTAATACATTGTGATTACTATAAATATAAAATCTATTTAACAATTCCAGCTTATCATTACTAATTTACAATGGTTTGACTTTTTGTTAACTATGATTGACAATAATTTTAATGTTTAAGATTTTCCTAGGCCATATCGTTTCTTTAGTACCCTGTTTTATTCTGTTACAATTATTATTTGTACTGTTGGTTTAATACCTTACTTTTAATTACAGATTTTTCTCTGTTTTTTTTGTTATATTGGATTAAAATGCTTATTATACCCTTATTCTTGTACTTCTTTAACAAACTTTATAAACAGCTTAACTTAGTGTCATGTTTCCATGATTGATATTCTAATGAATCTTCAATAGTTAAATTCACCTTTAACAAACCTAAAAAACTGTTTAACATACAAAATTATCAACTCTTTTCCCTGTCTATCCAGGTCTGTTAGTTGATTAATAACACAGAATACTAACATGTACATGAAATCAGCACAATTAAACAATGTCAAAGCCTTTTCTTTTAACATAAACAATAAGGCTTAAAAGGCGCAGAACCTTCAACAACTAATATTAAAACTTATAATTATTTCCCTAACATTTACATTTAGTTTTAGCTGTCACTATTTAGTGTTTTCTTAACTGTATTTGTTTATTTTCTTACTTGGTTCTTTCTGTGGTTTTTGTTTATATTTAAGACCACTTCATTAGACTAATCATCAAGCTTCACAGTTTTATCTGCATGATTAATGATTATCACTATTTTTCACTCATTAACTCACTTTTCACTGATACATCTTTTTATGGTGTCCTTCTTATAGTCTAAGGTACATTATTTTTTATCTATTCTACACTACTGTATTGTACTTCTTTCCATTTAATTAAGTTTTGTTTATTTATTTTTTCGGGTTTTTATGTTAGATTTGTCTAGTCTTAACCTTGGTTATTAATTATGGTCAATTTTGACAGTGATTCACTATCTCAATCTAAGGGGTTTTGGGGTATTGTCCACGTTTTAGTCAGTCTGTCTGTGTTTCCATACTCTTAAAACAATATATACACACACACACAAATATATATATATATATATTATACAGTGGAACCCCTTTGTATTATTAGATCCATTTATTATTAGATCTATTATTAGATCTGAACTAATTGGGGCTGTAGCCTGTTCGGATTCGGAAAAGTTCGTATTAGCCGAAAAATCTGCATACATAGTACTCAACACTAGTTACGGTGTACGCGCCGCCCGGTAATGTTGCGTAGGGGTGAGACGAAGCCGCTGGAGGTTGCTGACCTTGGACCTTGACTGCCCGTGAATCACTGTTGCTGTCGGGCGGAAGTGCGCTAAAAATAGCCCAGTCCTACTACAATAGGTCTAGAAATCTTTGTATTCCAGTTAGTCCTCTGGCGTTTGTTGTCCTGTGCGTTTGTCTGCTGTTACTGTTTCCATCCAGTGTACATAGTTTGTTCGAGTTTTCGTTTAAGGTTTATTGTTTTTGCATTTGAAGTGAGCAGTGTAGATCACGTTTTTTAGTTTTCTTAAATTATGGCAAGCAAACGAAAACATAGTTCTTGTACTTTAAAAGAAAAACTCGAAGTGTTAATGCGACTAGACAAAGGGGAAAGTTTGATGAAGTTGGCTGTTGAATTTGGTGTTGGTAAGGCAACAATCAGTGACTGGAAAAAGAATCGTGCAAAAATTGAACAGTTTTGCAGTGCAACAAGTGAAAAAACTTTGAAACAATGCCATCACGCAAATGTTTCTGTAAATGAAGAAATTGACGAAGCAGTGTTTTTGTGGTTTACACAAGAGAGGCAGAAAGGAGTTCCTATTAGTGGTCCATTACTTCAAGAAAAGGCATTGCAGCTGAACAAACTAATTAACGGAGATTTGGCATTTACTGCTAGCAATGGGTGGTTGGATCGATGGAAGAGATGGCATGGAATTAGACAACTGACGATAAGCGGAGAGAAGTTATCAGCTGATAATACTGCTGCAAAAGAATATTTAGATGAATTCGCCGATTTGATTTCGTCGGAAAATTACTCGCCCCAGCAAGTGTATAATGCGGACGAGACTGGATTGAATTTTAAAGCACTTCCCACTAAAAGTCTTGCTTCTAAAGAGGAATCTTCTGCACCAGGCTTTAAAACGAACAAACAGCGTCTCACAGTTTTGGCCTGCAGTAACGCCGCGGGAACAAACAAGCTACCATTAATGGTGATTGGAAAATCTGCCACGCCACAAGCCCTTAAAAATATGAACATGAATCCTGTTTATTACAGAAATCAGACTAAGGCGTGGATGACTGGTAATGTTTTTAAGGAGTGGTTTGAAAAGAAATTTGTTCCTTCAGTAACAAGATTTAATGAAGAAAATGGACTGCCACCTCGAGCTCTACTTTTGATAGACAACGCTCCATCACACCCTTCAGACATGCAGTTGGTGTGCAGAGACATAAAAGCAATTTTTCTACCACCTAACGTGACATCGCTGCTGCAGCCTATGGATCAAGGTGTGCTACAGAACATAAAACTAAGCTACAGAAAAATGCTTCTGCAAACTCTTATTGAAGAAGATTGTTCTCTTTCTATTCTTGAGAAGCTAAAGAAGATAACAATAAAAGATGTGATTTACTGGGTTGCAGAATCCTGGAACAATACCAGTAAAAATTTACTGCAGAGATCTTGGACGAAGCTTTGGCCCAGCCTCGAATTTGTGGAAACACCACTTACAACACGAGATGATGAAACTGCCCCTTCATCTCTTTCAAAAAGTACCACGATGTGAGGATGCTGAAAAAGGTTGACTGGAGGAGTGGGCAGCACTAGACGACAATGAAGAATGCACCGAGCATGACATAGTGTCTGTGGTCCAGGATCAACATGACAATGTATCAGGTAGCGATAGCGAGGGAGAAGATGCCTCAACAAATGTGACTCATTCTGACGCTGCCGTCGCTCTCGACATCGCGTTGCGCTACGTAGAACAACACGCAGCTGCTACACCTAATGATGTCATGTTTATGCGACGCTGGCGCAACATCACATCCTCGGGAAGGTTTATGTCACTTCGCCAGATGAAGATCACTGATTTTAAGTGAAAAATGTAGTGTAGTGTTTGTGTGTTTCTTTTGTGTTTTTCCTTGGCCATTCAGCTCTGATGTTAATGAAATGCTGTATGACGTTGTTGTTTTTATACAGTGTTAATTCCAATATTTTTTACATTTCAATCCTGTTTTACGTAAGTAGCAATACTTGTACATACTTTATTAATTTTTCAATGATTCTTTACGTAAAATTAGGTTACATATGATAGTTTTATGTAATAATAAATGTGTTTCTTATGTCTTTATGTGTTTTTTTCAAATGTTGTTTTTCTTCAAAATCATGTTCAGATTTCCCGGGATTTCGGATTTCTGGGGTTCGGATTTGAGGGGTTCTACTGTATATGTATATAAGTAGTGTTAGGAATTTATGAGTTTGTAAGCACACATTGTTATTAAAACAAGCTGAAGGTAACATTCCGTGTTCAAATACGATAACAAAATAAATGATTGGATTATGCCTCTCAAGGTAATGAGGTAGACTGACCAAGGCCACGAAATGGGAGAAAGTTCTGGATCAGGAAACATTGCTTATGTATATTGTAAATTTATTGCAGACATGTCCATTCTTGTTTTGGAAACAATTAAAAACTTTCATATAAAGGATAGCAAATGGTTTTGTTACAAGTGGTATTATTATAGTCTCATTCAACTTTAGTTAACAAACTAACAAGGACCAAAGTTCATAATTAGAAACTGTTGGAGAATTTGAAACTATTTCCATTTTATTTGCATTACTGTCAAGTCTGGTTCTGTTCTAAGGACTATGGAATTGAGAACATTAGAATTGAACAATGGTTCACTGCCCGAAACCTCCATCAGGGAGCATCCACAAGTAATGGGTAGCCAACACTTAAGAGCTGTAACTGCAGAGCCCAAAATTTACCAGGACACCTTGACTGAACTGTCATCAGGGTTGCTTCCACAAGGTTGTGCCTTGAACACTAACCCTTCTTGCAAAAACTACCAGTCTCAGTCATGGTATCTCACTAAAAGCAGCTGACAGTTCAGATCTATATTTCTAGATAAATTCCAAGATCTGTTACCTCAGGTAATTGGGACAGGCAGCAGTATTACTACTGACTATCAAGAATATTAAGAACCTTCTTAGCTGTTTCATTTTGCACTTTTGTCCAGGTATGGGCTTCTATAAAGTAATGGCCTAGGCATCCTTGGGAAGCTGCTAGATTCATGTATAATACACCATTGAAAGCATATGACACCCCACACCATTGTGCCTCTGAGCTTCCATTGATAAATTCCAGATGAATCTATGGAGGCATAGGCAAGCCTCCCCAACTCCATACAACTAATGCAGTAAGGACTTACAGACTAATTTCCTCATTGTGCAAACAACTGACCACACAATATATACAGCAAATTGACTCACACTGGGCTTTGAATTGGGCAGCAGGCACAATTCCGGTCCCACATTAGCACATTATTTTTAGCTAATCAGAACTGACCTGACACTTCCCAATTCAAAATAGATGAATGTAATGTGTATTTAGAAACTGTTTTAAATAACATTTTGATTAGGATTTTTTGTATAAATATTTAATGTAATATACTGATGATTGTGTGACTCAGAAAATTACTCAGCAAGTTCCCAGTCATCCAAAAAATGTTATTTAATGAACAATAAATTGTTAAAAGGTAATCTACTTTTTTATGTATACGTTGTAGGTATAATGGTACGCTCAAAGTAGAATATGAAATAATTTTGGAAAATACTTAACTACATTACTATAAATTTGTATGTAGTGAGTGCTACTTTATAAATAACTTACTATTTTCTTGGCAGGTGACGTTGCAACTCACAATGAAGAAATTTTGATCAAACTTAGAAATCTGGAACAGCATGTACAGGCAGTTGGTACAGATTATCAGATTCTGCTAGAAATGCTAGTTGCATTGTTGAAGAACTTGTTAGAGGTAACTCATAACATTAATTCATAGTGCAAGGTTTCATTATTATATTGTATAAATGTACATATACAAATCTGCCTATCACACTGTAAACATAAATTTTTAAAGAAATTATTGTATGACATATTAAAATTTTTTAAATTTATGATAAAGTACATAAAAATGAATATGGCATCTGGATTTACTTAGTTGTGCAAAATATGTTATTTTAAAAAATTAGAGGTCTTGTAAAAATATGTAATGTTACAATACATAAATTGGGACATATCATATATCATATTATATATGATACATTATATATACAATACATATCATATTATCCTTTTGATGTGTATATATTATCTACTATAGAAAATTTAAATACTTTGTATAAACTTTTTGAAATTTATATTAAACATTTTAGAAAATTCCTATTATTTAAATCAAGATATTAGGATTACAACCGTTACTTATTAAAGCATTGAACTGATCCTGTTGTAGTAATCTGGACTTAATATTTTTTATAACAAAAGATATAATATGTAAAATTATATGTTGTATTATTATAAAATTTTCATTGTAAGTACTCAACACACACACACACACACACACACACACACACACACACACACACACACACACACACACACACACACACACACACACACACACACACACACACACACACACACACACACACACACACACACACACACACACACACACACACACACACAATTATTATTATTATTATTATTGTTGTTGTTTTGTAATATTAAGTTTTATATTTTGTACAGTTGGAGAGGACAATAGAGAATCTTAAGAGACAGTATAGTAAAAGAGAGTTTCCATCAACTGTTGCTGAAGTGGAGCAGGCTTTAAGAGAACATGATGCATCACGACAAGCAATACAAGAGTTGTTTAAATTTACACATGTCGAGAGTCAACAGATCATTGCAAAAATAAAACAACAGGTTTGTAAAAAACAGTGTAATTGTAAAATAAGAAGATTTGTTTTAGTAAATCTTGAAATAATCTAATATATACTAGTATTTTGTTATGGTACTTCTATTTTAGAATCAGTAACATTGAATTCACTCACTATATCAGTCCTGTTAACAAATAGCCATCCTTTGCATCCAGCAGCCCGTCTGCAGTAAATTGCATTTTGCTGTTGCATTTTAATAGGAATGTTATTTAATATAATTAAAAGCTGGTGGTATCTTGTTTTCTTGATTATTACTCTTGTAGCTAGTCAGTCACATTGCCTGTATATATGCAACTTCTTTAGACAACCATAATTTTCTTTGTATTGGTGAATTATGTAAGCTCCTTAGTACATCTTATGATATGTGTCTCATCTTTTGTAACACTTTAATTGGCTGCTTTGCAGACAGTAGTTAGTGTTTTTGTTTTTTGTGTCTTACAAGAACTTGTATTTGATTTTGACTTTTCTATAATTGTTATTTGAAATTCATTTATACAATTATCTGCAAATTGTTTATATAATTTATTTACTATTTATTGCTTATTACCTTTTGTTTCACTTAATATTTCTTGCAAAAATAATTATGTTACTACAAGGCAGTTCTACACAAATCCAGAGTACTCTATGTTTATAAAAATGATTTATGAACACTAGAGGGAAAGTAAGTAAATAGGTCACAAATGGCATTAAACAATATTCAGTGAGACATTTACTTGAAAACCATTTTTATTTTTCAACTTAATCTCCACCATTTATACACTTATACCGTCACTTTATCAGTGCTCCAATGTTTGCTCCATAAAAGTCTTTCGGATGCTATCTTAGTCACATATGTGCTTTACATTCAACATCTTTATCCACGAAACACCTATTGCTAAGCCATGATTTCAGAGAACCACCAAATTAAATATATACATCATGGTTAAATCAGTACTGTAGGGTGTATGTTGAAGGGTGGGTGTTGCTACCCTAATTGATCAGTTCTCTCCTAGCACTATAATTGATTGTGCACTATGAGGTCTGGAATTGTTATGATAGAATAATACTCATGCAGTTAACATTTCCTTTGAATTGTAGCCTACAGCTTCAACAGTCCTTTACAGTATGATGCAGCATTCACATTCTCAACTCACTTCTGAAATTGAGTAGCTGCACTCATTGAGAATACATGAGAATACAGTACACTGTAAACATAACCTTTTTGGCTGGGGATGAAGAAAGATGCTTCCATTGATTAGGATTGACAGTGATGCATTCATAAGTAATAATCCTGTTGAGTTTACCTTCTCCTTCATTTGCATACTAAGACAGATGTTGCAAGGACAGGTCCATTCCAATTTTGTGTTTATCAGTCAGTTGCTGCAGCACCCACTTGCACACACTTTTCAAAAATTCAAACTTATGCTAGGTTAAACTATGAGAACATACTATTGAGAATTCAATGGTATTTATTGTTAATTGTCTGTCACCTTTACCAGTTAGTTACACTTGATTCTGTCACAATATCAACAGGATGACCAGGTTGGTGTTTGCCAACAACATCTGAGCATTCTTAAGAGAATTTATTGACCCACTTTACCTGACAAACACTTCTCACCATAAACAGGAAACATTACCTTATGAATTTCCTTTGCAGAAAAACCTTTAGCCCACTGAAAACGCACAACATTATGCAGCTCTTCTAATGTACAGTCCTCAAGAACGGTTGTCATTTTGAAACTGATTGGTTGTTGAACAATTGCCACCTAGCCACTGCTAACTGAATATCACCAAGCTGGATTGTGCTGCTAGTAGTGGACCTTTAGAAATTACTCGCTGTTATTTACAACACTTAGTCTGAAACAAGTTTCATTTAGCTCAGATTTTACAAATGATTAAAACTGCACAACAAATTTCATAACTGTGCTATAAATATCAAAATATTTTAGACTTTTGTGCTGGTTTTTTTAAAAGCTTTATATTTTAAAGTAAATTGCAAAGAAACAAAACCTAAAACTAAATGTTTATACCCAAAATATGAAAGTGAGAGAAATGATTTTGTTTTAAAGACCTTGAAAAACTAAGACAGCAGATCTGTGAATTATTCAGTGTCAGATTTGGACTTGTAGCTGAGCCATAGGTATCTCTTGGATTTTAGATTCACCTTCATTGGAATATAGACTCAGCTGACTTCATTGGGTAGTGATATTAACTTGCAGGTTCTGAAATTTTTGTTTATTATCAAATCGGTAATATAATTTTAGCTATCAGTAAAAGTTACAATTAAATTATACATATGTAGGGTTGCCATAAGGTTCAGGATGAAATTCAGGACACCAACATCGACAAGTTCCAACCATAAGCACCGACTCCATGGGAGCACTTGCCCCCGTGCATATAGTGGTACGGGGACGCAATCGTGTTTTTGCTCCCGTAAAAATGTTTGATATTTTCATCCTTGCCCCCGTGCTCAAGACCAAAAGTCGGCGCCTTCGACCACGATTCGAAGTTAAGCCATAATTTCTAACGAGAATAAAAGTAAAAGTAGGCCTATTAAAAAATAGGCCAAATTGTGAATACGGTTGTTCAGATTAACTGCAGTGAACGTTACGGAACTAACTTCACGTTCTCGTAAATTGAAATAAATCTTATAAATGTCTAATCTAACCTATTCTATTACACCACAGAATATTATTTTCATTTACTTACTTGCACAAATCACAGTATGCTTCATGTTCATTTCTTCCACGCTTAACCGATGGAAAATCTTTTGTCCATGTTTCGTTGAATTTTGAAAGTCTCTTTTTCGACATAATACAACTTTGAATACTACAACTTGTGAATAATACCTTTATAACTATTTTCCGTGAATGGTATATTACAGAAACACGCAAATAAACTAAAATAGACCAATGTTGAAGACAGATAATATGCCGAAACCACGTTGAGCACCATGTAAAATGTCTGCTTAGCAATAGTAACCAAAGCGGAAACACGCTGCTCCCGGGCAAATTTTAAATAACTTGCTATGATTTTTAAAATTCAGGACATTTAGGGATTTTTAAAAATTCAGTCAGGACGTCGGGACACATGCTCAAATTCAGGACAATCCCGCTTTTTTCAGGACGTATGGCAACCCTATACATATGTGTATACAGTAAAATTTATAAAATTCTTATCTTTAATGTGAATACAAAGATGATATGTATCTGTTATTATCTTTGCAGGAATGAGTCCTCAAGCATTAGAACCAGTATTATACTTAATATGATTTATAATTTTCAGGAACCAGAATCAGCCATGGAGAAAGATATAAGTGTACTGAGAGGTCTGTTAGAAGATAAGCGCTGTGAATGGGAAAGAGCATGGTCAGATCATAAACTGAACTTGGAACAGCATCTTCAGCTGTGTCATTTTGATGCAGACCTTGCACAGATACATAATAACTTTGATGAACTGGATAAACAGTTGGCTGCAGTGAAAGGACAGTATGGTGAAAGTCTTGGAGTTGCGAAGTCCACGTCAATAGCTTTTACCTATTTTGAGAAAACAATAGAGGTACTATACTTGAAACATGTTCTCTTTGGTTTTACCGTATTAGGAAAGCCCATTAACACAGTGTGTTCTACTTTATGATCACATGAACACTGCTATTCCTTTTAAATAACAGGAGATTCTGAAAACCAGCACTTTTTGAATTTTTTTGTTTAGAAGTAAATTAATTTTACTATATATATCCAAGACATGTCAGATATTGTTCACTTTTGTTAATTCGTGTATAGCATCCCTTTTTAACTGATCACCATTATTATCGGTTTTTTATTTTATTATAATATTACCACTATTACTATCACTATTAGTCCGTTTTTGCAATCACGTAAACTCGATCTTTACACACTCGTTAATTACTAGCTAATTGTGGTAGTAATTAACTTTAATGTGTGTGACATCTTTATTATTACACTTTTCTGCAATAATTTTGCATCACCATATACATTTAAATGGCCTCATTCTAATGGTGTTTTTAGAATTGTGATATGTCTTTTGTAACAGGTAAAAAAACATATTTATTAATTAATTTTAATCATGTCAATACCTGATTTAATAATAAAAACCAACAGTCCATACATACATAGACATCTCCCCCATTGTAGTACAATGCAGTTTCCTGCTGGTTCACACACACAGACACACATACATATGACTTACGCTGTCGGGCAGGTGTACACTTTCAACAGGATCTCGCATGTACACACTTGAAAGAAGATATTTGTACATCTCATGAACTTATGCGTGGACAGCTGATGTAGCGTATCTGGTTCTTACTGATTGCTGATCTTTCGGATTGTACCACTACGAGCAGTCACTACTATAGAAATGTCTCTAAGATAACATTTTGTTCATCTGATAAGCATGGAGCCCTTCTTGATTATAGCTACTTTTAGTGAGGTACTATAATTTAGTTCAGGCTAACACCTTTCAAAAAAAAAATTGAATCTATTGTAACCTGGGCATAGACAGTGACTAAGGCCAAGGTGCAGAAATACTTAAAACTGTCACATCTGAAGTCTGTGTATTGTTGCATTCAACTTGCTTACTACAATGTCCTTTTTTCCCCTTCCTGAGATGTTAAAAGTGTAGTACAGTTATTCACCTTAGCAATTTTATTGCTATAATTTATGTCTACAGCTTAACCTTTGTTGTTGTTGTATCACAATAATATCTCCTTCATTATAATGAAAATGTTACTTTTCCCATTATGTTGTTTCTAGTTTGTAGTAAAATGAACGAGAAGTGCACCTGAGTACTGTTAGAATTACCTCACCCCCTCCCCACAAATTGGAAATTAAGTATTAAAAGTCTAGAAAAATATAAAAGAGGATTAGCATTGCAACAGTTTTGCTTAGATGAGACAACAATAATTTTAAGGTTTGTTTTACAAACTATTTGCACCAAATGTTAAATTACATTTGGAATCCTAACTTCTTAGGTTAATATCAAAAACAATGTTATTGTTGGACACTGAATGTACTCATCTCTCTTGTGGTTTCAGACATGACGATGACAAAATAACAATATTTTCTTAGTATACACAACTCCACTATTTATAAACACACATCATATAAACCAGGGTGTCATTAAAGTAGTGACATATGGCAATCAAGATGCTTATATTCAGAAAAAACTTGTCTCCTCAGATGACAAAATGGAAGTCAGAATTATTCAGAAAATGTTAATGACTCAATGGATTTCAGTGGCATATGGTAAGCTCAAGACCTGGGTTAGCTCACTTCCTAAAGAAGGCCCTTTCATTCATAATTGAGACTTTTTGAAGTGAGGTACCATTGTGACATGATGACAGTGCAGTCTAATTTATATAAGGACTCAATGCTTCAACAATGCTTCTTGTATCACTGGAAAAAAACATATTAAGAGGCCTTCTATATTCTTTGACAGTATTTACAGGTCTTGACAAGAAAGCCCACATTGCTAGTGTCACTCAGTTAGTTTCTTCCCCAAAAAGTTTTTTTAGGGTAGGTGTGCTAACCGTAGATGTATAAAAAGCTAGGTATTCTTGATAAAACTGATGAAAATCCATTTGTATTCTGCTATACAGTTTTAATGCTTAGACAAAACCAAATTCAGTCGGTGACTGTAGAAATTAATCAACGTTGCTGATGGATACTTATTTTTAACCAAGTCTGCAGTCCAGGTACATGACCAGCTGTAACAATTACTTCTTCAAAAGTCTTGGCTACAAGTTTTTTTTTTTATACTATAAATTGGCTACTAAACAAACATTAGTGAAGTGCAAAAATTGTTCCTGATAATTTTACGCATTGTCAACAAATTGCATGAATTCTTGGTAACTGGCTTTATTGTCATCTGGGTAGTAATGGATATCAAGTCTCTTGTCAAGTAATATTGCTATTAGTTGCAGTTTCTAAATTGTTCGCTATTTTTTTATCATATGCTGATAAAATTCACAAAAGTTCTGGGTACATACCTTTATTTGTTGAGTCACTAATTTCATTGTGACCCCTAAATTAACATTCCTGCTTCTCTGTCAATCACTCTCCTTAAAAGAATTCTATTCCCTTTTACTTTTTCATTGTGTAGGCTGTCAGCAGGCTTCTTATGTAAATTAAGGGACTAACCAATTCTTAAAAAAAAAAACAACAACAAATGTCTGTAATATATTAAATGCTCACATATGACTGAGTGATTTTTGTATGTTTATCTGGAGGATAAGGAACAACTATGAGATAGGTAACATACTTGGAGGGGATTATAGTACAGTTCATTAATCCAGAAGGGTTGGCAGGTTACAACATGGTGGAAATAATAGGTTGAGACAGGCAACCAAGGAGAACACTGTATGGTGAAGCGGGAGGAGTGAGGCAGGTAGGAAAACTAGAAGGTGATGGCTACAAAGGTGTAAGCGGATTTGGGAAGGATGGGAATCAAGAATTGGATTTGTCTGGCAGGAGAAAGAAGTAGAAGGAGGTAAATAATGGAGGAAGCCAGGGACCATGCAGGGCTATAGCACTGTGGAAAAAGAACAAGGTTTTTTTATGTTTATCACATACCAAGTAATTTAAATTATTAAATTCTGACAATCCTGACTTATTAGAAGAATTTGTATTGGTGCATAAAAGTGAACATGCACAGCAGTAAAATTTATTAGTTGTAACTGATCAATATTTAACAAAAGGTATTCTCTGTAACTGGTCTCTCTAAAACATCAAGTATACACTGTCCTTTTCTTTGTTTCCTTTTAAATTCTAGAATGGGAGACTAAAACCTATCTGTCTTTACAGCTTAAAGCTTGTTGTTGTTGTAAGGAAACTGAGCAAATTGTGTCTTTGTCAGTAATCCACTACCAATTTTGTTAGGGTGTTTTTAGACTGTTTTATTCTTTTTTCAGCTTTGTATGCTAATTAGTAGTAACTCTTTTTAAATATACAGGGTCCGCCAGTGAAGCAGGAAAATTAAAAGTACCCAATTTTTTCATGAAACATTTATTATCAGAATTTTTTTTATAGATTTGAGTTGAGTAAAGTATGCCATTATTTCACTTTTTAAAAATAACACCGCTCAAGTGAGAGCCATTTCTGTGTAAACATTCTTCTAATCTTGACCAAAAATTTTCCATCACTCGTCGAAGCAGGTCAGGTTGAATCCGTGCAATTTCTTGTCTGTTATTCGTTTTTAATTCCGGTATGGTGTGCGGTCTATCAATGTACACCCTGCTCTTCAGAAATCCCCAAAGAAAAAAGTCGCAACGCAACTATGAAGTGTATTACACCGGCCAGGTTGCACGATTTTTTTTTTATTCTCGTTGCGTCAAGTAATGTAGTTGCACAATAATTAAATAATTTTCAAAGAGGAGTGAGATGTTGTTGACATGAAATAATTAATTAAAACAGTTTCAAAATAATCATTCTGTGATTTATTAATATTAACAGAAAATCTGCAAATATTAAAAAATTTGAATCTTAGATAAATAAAAATATTTTCTTTTATAAGTTTACACAAATACAATGTGACCTTCTATGCTGTTCATGACATATAAAAATAAACAACCATATAATCTTACTAGCTAAACAGACATGTTAAACAAATTATGTAAACCTTTTTATTTCAGTGTGTCTGACTTTGACTAAAATTTTAAATAATAGCAACTCATTTACAAACAAAATAATATTCAATCTCAAGAATAAAATTAATTGTTGCTCCAAACAAAATAAAAAATATAACATTTACTTCCAACCTATGATTTATTTCTATCGACACGCCCAAATTTTAATATACAACAAAAGATTAGTATTTTTAAATTTTCTTGTTAAATTAAATTCTTTTTTTTTAACTACCCTTTAAATTTATGTACAGTAATTATACTTAAAACTTTAAAGGCTTGGGCACACAGAAAGCGGTCTGTCGTGGCGGGCAGCGATCCAGCGGTCGTCGCGGCAGTCTGCGATATGGGGACGTCACATAGGACGCGATATCTTTGTGTGAGCGGTCCAGGCTGGTCGCTTTCTTCTTTGAGAAGTAGTAGTGCGTTTTCATATTTTTTTTTTATATTGAGTATGAGCTCGGACGAAGAACAACTCCTTCTGCTATTAGCTTTGCAAAGCAAAAAGAAGAAAAGACGATGTTGGGTGCATGAAATCAATAAGAAGAGAGAACAATTAGGGGAATACCACCGCTTATGTATCGAACTGGAGTCACATGAAGATAGGTTTTTCAAGTATTTTCGTATGTCGCGAGAATGTTTCGAGGAATTGCATGATTTGATAAAATGCAGGATTGGAAAGTGCACAACGAACTGGAGAAAACCAATTGAAACAAGGCAAAGACTAGCCATTTATTTAAGGTAAGTTATGAAACATATTAATAACAAATAATATGATACAATTTAATTTTTATTATGAAAAAAACAATAGATAAAGGAAATTACAAACTCAAAAATCGTTATTAATTATTAGGATTCAAATTTTCAAGTACATCACGCGCAGAAAGGAATGCATTGCCACTTTTTATAGTCGAAGGTGATCCCATGCTATAATCCAGTGTTTCTTCAGAGTAGTTGTAAGTTGTAAAGCCCTGTGTCTCAAATCCACTTGAACTTGAAGTAGAAAATGCTGGCGATGTTGTTTGTGATACCTCCTGTTCTTGAAGCTCATTCAGTTCGGTTTCTGAGAAGAGAGTAGCCAGTTTTAACTTTAACATTGATTGAGTCCTTGGCCGGAATGTTTTAAAAGTTTCAGCGTAACTCAGAAACAAGTGATCTACCCCATCAATCTTTTTTTCCTATGATTTCTTGCTTTGTAAAAAGGTAATTACTTTGTCAACCTCTGAGTCTGAAGAAATATTTACTGTGGCTTCACTATGTGACTTCATTTTCTTCTTCGGTGGAGGTGGAGGGAGCATTTCTGGTGGTGAATGGAGTTGGTTCGATTCATCATTGTTGGTTGCCAGAGGCGACGTAGACTGAGGGGCTTTCATCCTCAATTTCTCTTGTCGCTTGTGTTATATTGCTGCTCTGGAGACGATATTGAAGCATCGCATCCAGAAATGACATTTGACAACTCCATGGCCACTTGGAATACTTTGTGGCCTGCCCTGTCTCACCTTTTATGGTCTTCTTGAACCTCATATAAGAGTCATGTAAATTTTTCCATTTCGTTTTCGCGCATCACCTAAAACAAATTTTAATTATTTATTATTTGGTGAATCCGACCATGAAACAATACATGTAAATACAATAACTTTGTTAAGTTAACGAGGCATTGATTTTTTTAAATATCACTATTACATTAACGACTCGGAACACTACGTTTTTTTATAAGTAAAAGCATAAAGTTTTACCTTACAGCCTTAACCGGTTTTCTCCTTTAAAAGGCTTCTTCAGAGGCCTCTGAAGAAGCCTTTTAAAGGAGAAAACTGGTTAAGGCTGTAAGGTAAAACTTTATGCTTTTACTTATAAAAAACGTAGTGTTCCGAGTCGTTAATGTAATAGTAATATTTAGTTAAGTAACGGACACGTCATGGACAACGAAATCCAAGAATTAATTTTTTTCTGACATTTGGCTACAGGCGACACTTATCAGACCATTGCTTTCTCTTTTCGGTTGGGTCGTTCTGCCATCTCCAAAATTGTGAAGGAAGTATGCCGAGAAATTTGGAATATTCTACAGCCAAAATATTTACCTAAACCTACGTTAGAGATGTGGAACAGAGCTGAGGAAGGATTCGCAGAACTTTGGGGATTTCCGAACTGCATTGGAAGCATCGACGGAAAACATGTCAAACTGAAATGCCCAGATAACAGTGGGTCGCAGTTTTTCTGTTACAAAAATTTTTTTTCGCTCGTTCTTCTAGCAGTAGTTGACCCATACTATAAGTTTATGGTAGTTGATATAGGAAGTTACGGACGTCACAGCGACAGCTGTATTTTCGAAAATTCACTTTTTTACCGAGAGTACATTCATGGAAAAACTATTCTACCACCGAAGCCACTGCCAGGTACAGACACTCCAGTTCCTCATGTTTTGGTTGGTGATGAAGGCTTTGCACTTCAAACTTATTTAATGAGACCATATCCTAAACAAGGAGTAATCAACAATGCACGAAAGAAACAATTCAATTTGCATCTCAGCCGAGCACGTCGTGTAGTGGAGAACACATTTGGTATATTGGCAATGAAATGGCGGGTATTTTTAAGAGCTATAGAGGCAGATGTTGAAACTGAGGATTATATTGTAAAAGCAGCTTGCTGTTTGCACAATTATGTTATATCAAAGAATAATAACAGAGAGTGGACAGCCGCAGAAACTGAAGAAGAGTGCGGGCCTACACACGCATTTGTGGATACTACTTTAACAAATCAAAGTCGCCCAATGCTGCAATTCAAATTCGCGAACGTTTTGCTGATTACTTTCACAGAATAAACAACGCAACATAAAATAACACATAAATGTAATGTTTATGTAAAAAAAACATAACTGTAATGTTTATGTAAAAAAAACATAACTGTAATTTTAATTTCTTGTTTATAATTAAATTAATTACAATAAAATGATACTTACTTGTCATATGAGTTCTTGAGCTATCTCATTCCATGCTTCAGCCTTTTTTAAAACATTTTTATAATGTTCGTGTGAACTATCAAACAAAAACCTGTATTTACGCACATTTTCTATCAAAATTTCTATTTGTTCACTCATTGTTTGAAGGCGGCAAGGTGGTCACGCTAAAAACTGTAATTTTGTACTACCAGATCGCTTGTCGTCGCGACAAAGACTAGCGGGCGGCGGTAGACCGCGTTCTGTTTGACAGAGATGATGCAACATTGTGTAATACAACTAGACTGCCTGACCGCCTCGGTCGGAGATTGCTGCCCGCCGCGACAGACCGCTTTCTGTGTGCCCAAGCCTTAAGTCTTTACTGTTCATATACCGTATACAAGTTTCTTTTTCTGACAGTTCTTTTCACAAACAAAAGTATAATTGTTTATTCATCACCTGCGTACTGCTGACGTTACCGTTGTGTGTGTGTGTCCTGAATCCTGAGAATTTGATGATGATGATTATGCTGATGCTGTGTTCTCTGTCTCTACGGGTTGTTGTTAGTGATGGTCCAGAGCTCCTCCATAAGTCTTGGTGTGTGTGGTAAAGATGTCGATCGGTCGGCAGACCAGCAGCTTGACGTTGTGTGAAGATTTCTTGAGTATGAGACAGCCCCAAAATTGCCGGTGGTATTTATACTGGACGGCAATCTGACAAGTCCAGGACTGTTTTCGACCTGTCAGATATTGTCACTTCGTGCAAAGCGTCCTTTTAATTACAAATCACTTTTGGTTCATTTTCGCGATTTCATAAACATCCTCGAAGCACGAGCGATATCATCATTTACGTAGTTTTTCCTGGTCACTCACTCAACACACTTATTAATTACTATTTAATTACACTAGTAATTAACATTAAATTACTTGGCATCTTTATTATTGCAAATATCTGCAATACTTTTACATCACTATATTCGTTAAAAATTCCTTAATGTAATGGTGTTTTTATAATTGGGGTAAGTCTTTGTTCACAGGTTTAAAACGTATTAATTAGTTTATTTTTATCTGGTTAAAACCTGATTACAGAGAATTCATACACATCACCCTATGCTACTCTTGCCTGTAGTAGCTTGCGTTCACACACACAAGCGCTGTATCCACTCGCGGGGGCAGGTGTACGCTTTCTGACAATTCTTATCCTTCATAATATTGTTAAAAACTGTTCATCATATATTTTTCTATGCTAAATATTTACAAACATACCGCCCTGGGCAAATATGCAAATATATGTATTGTTGCTGCTGCTGCTGCTGTGTTGTTGTACCTACCTGCTGTCTGATCTTGCGGATTCTTCCGACTAGGGCGTGTGGATTTTGGATTTGAAGTTCGCAAGCTAGTAATCTCAAATTTATTGCAACAACACACAAAATAAGTTACTTTAAAGGGGGTGAGTTTTGTGAGACTGGTAGGCTTTATCGTACAACAATAAAACACTGTAATATGGGGTAATAAAACGTTGTTTATTACTCCAACAACACACAAGAATAAAATGGTTATTATATTATCAATTTCTTATAGTCTAAACAATGAATCTATGTTGACCAATGTTTTTCGATTGGTTAATAATTGAAAAGAAACTAAACTCGTTATTTGGCGAGTTAATTGCAATTGAAAATTTAATTAATTAATTGGTTTGATTTAATTAAATTTCTTTAACTAAATTGAATTTAAATGTTAATAAAACAAAATATAAAAACTCTGAAGTTAATTAGAATATTTTCAAAAATAAATTAGACGTGACAGTCTAGTTCACGTTATTTCATTTCTAGTGATTTGACTTCTGTTATACTGCAGTATGAACAAATAATTAGATTGTTAGTTAAGATTTGTATAGCGCTTTTATACTACTTCTGTTTTCTTAACTACAGCTTACTAATGACTTAGACTGCTATACAGATTATCACAATGAATTTATTCTTAATTACTAGAGTCTTTGATTTTTGTATGGCACCTGAATTGTTTGACTTACAATGTTTTAATTGAAAAAAATAGAAAATTTGATGTTGAAAAATAAATAAGTGGATTTTGCTTTCCTTTTATTGAAGAGGATGTTGTTCCGATTGTCCCTTGTTGATCCCGGTCCGGTCGCTAGAGAAAGTAATCTGCTTAGAGCTGCTGGATTCGGTCGTTGAGTTCAAAATTCGGCAACACTCTGCTTCCTTGCTGTTCGTTGTATATTTTAACGTCTGCGGCTCTCTGCTGGAACTGGTGTCTGTCCCTCGTCGATTCGCACGTCAGCATGTGTGTGTGTGTTTCGTTCGAGTGGTAGCTCTGCTTGTCAGCTGTTCACCAATGATTTAGACGGCCTCTCTGCTGTATTCTTGAAGTCTGGTGGATCTCTTGCGTGCTTATGACTAGCTGGTAGTACACAATAAGCTTGGTTGATGTAATGAAGAGTATCTCGCCTTTACGCAACAATTACGAGCTATACAGTTGATCTGTATTTACTGTGTTCGTAATTGCGTGTGTGTTGACCACGTAGAGTCTTCTGATGGATCTTCACCACTATGGTTACGAGACGATCGAAGAATTACGTCTTGACTTCTCAAGTACTGGCAGAAGAGTGATGTTTCAGCCCGAAAACACCGCGCTGGTCGGGGTTTGGTCAAATGATTTGATTGGCTGACACACTCTCCCTACTACATAAAATTTGAATTCCCTTGGTCCGTGAGAATGAAGTTAGATTCCCACAGACGGAGAATTAATACTACTTTTAATATTATTATTCGGCGGAACTAATTTGTCGGTCCGGATTTCCTGTGCTTATTTAATTTTGCAATATCTTGGTTGCAAACCAAGTTGTGCGAAATCTAAAATATACAATCTGTCAGAAATTATTATATCTATGACATATTCAAATCTCATTAATGTAGCTCTATTTTTACAGGAGTTATTCAATTAATTTAATTAACTCTTTCATTTGTTAATTATATTGCGTAAAATTTGCACACGTCATTATTAATATTTCGGCAAACATTTTGGCTATCTTGGATTTCGCCTTAATTTATTAGTTTCCGAGATATTAATAATTAACAGTTTGGGTGTGGCCCTTCCTTGTACAGCGAGCTGATTACATAACGGCCACGTGTGCATCGCTTTACCAAGCATTATTTTCATTGCTCTACATACAAATGGAGTTTTGACTGTTATAATTTATTCAAACATGATTTTATTATGCAGGTGACATATAACCCCAAATAATTAATATTTGATGCTGTTATATACGCCCACACCCATTTAAAAAAAAAATGAATGTAATAATTACAGTTTTTTTTTTTTTTTTTTTTTCAATCATTACACACGTATTTTGTAATCACTATACTTATTACCTATACATTGGATTACTTATTCTAAAGACACATACATAGGTGTTAATGTTATTCCATTATATATAATTTAACTCTAAATACATGTATTAAAATATTATATTTGCAACTTATTGTGTATTAATGTTTTTAAAACGGGTAGTAGCTAACTGTAGCGTTTAAAAGGTTTGTTTGTAAACAGTGGCACACGCGCAAAGGAATTTGCTGACAGTTTACATTCGTTATCGCCTGCCGCGCGGCTAATTGCTTGACCTACTTTTAAAGTGTCAGTCGGCCGTTACCACGTGACCCAACTACTTCCTGCCGTGCGTTTGTTTTGTTGTACGCTCGTTATTTACCGCGTTATAAATGCGTTATTATTAATACACAAGCTATCTACAATTATTATTAATAATATAAAACACACGTAATTTATTTTAATTTTACTTATAATACAATTACATTATCTTTTAACTGTAATATTTCGTAACCATTTTTACGAATGGTTCTGCAGTATTTCATTAACCATCGGTCATTTTCGTCACCGGATTCGTCGTCTACGTCTTCCCACGCTGACTGTGTGAGAACGTCGTCGTCACTTTCCTGTTCCACCGGACGTACAATTGTCGGAGCCCATTGTTGTATTGTGCTAACAGCCAACCACGGTTCCGTGCCTTCCGGTTGAAATACTTTGTCAACTGGCGTACAAATTTCAGTAGAAAAATCACTTTTCTTAAATATAGCATTTTTCTTATTTTTACTTACTTTATTTTGATACATTTTAGCATGATTTATGGCGCTTCCACCCTGGAGGCGCCTGTTTCCAAGTTTTTTTGAAACTTATGATTCTTTTTCTTGTCACTATGATCTTTATTGCTTGGGGTATCGCTGTCTTGCTCTATTGTATCACTTCTAGCTATCTCAACCATTTGCATAGCTCTAATCGGGGCCCCATCGTTACCCTTATATTGCCCTTTCGGTCTACCAATATTTTGTTTGCCTTTGTACTCAAAGGTTTTATCTGGGGGTTTTGACGATGTCTGGGGTGGAGTAGAACTAATACTCGGTCTCTGATCAGGTTGCTGGTGATATTGTTCCCGCGCATTCTGCCCTTCATTATTTCGGCGAAAATCAGGATTATAACGCCACCCACCAAAATCAAAAACTGTCTCACTTTGGGACACTAGAATGAGGAGTTCATCGACCGTGCGTATACCCTGCGTAAACACGGCTACTCTAATGTTGTGATTAAAGTGATAGGCAAGTTTCGTGACTATGTCAATCTCCGAAAATGCTGGGGTTAAATGCTTGGCGCGTTCGACCTGCTGGATTATATAATTTTCCGCTGTAATACCCAGTTTCCTATCAAATCTCCCATACTCCAGTTCATTGCGTAGAAGTCTTTGAGTATGCGAGTTCCAGTACCGGCTTTCAAATTTTTGTTTGAACTCCGCGTATGTGGACACTCTATCGCGTACAATGTTATACCACTTACGCGCCGAATCACGCATCGCGTTAACTACCCACTGTATTTTGTCTTGATCTTCTAGTCGGGAACCTACTCTAGCCATTTCACTCTCACACGCTAACAAAAATTCAATAGGGTTTTCGTTATTTTCCCCCGTAAAATACACGCGATTTTTCTCGTCAACAGGACCTTGTACCAAAATATTAGGAGCGGACCTCCTCCGTACCTCCTGTCATACTTTCAAAATCTCGTCGTTTAACGCTTGTAAGACACTCTCTTTATTAGAGTCTATGTTAGATCGCGTCTCTAAAATTGAAGCGTCTAATCTATCTACTCGTCGTTGTGTTTCCGTCACGTCGGCTTGAATCTTTATCTCTAGAGAGTCGACCTTCCTTGAGATGTCTTGCGTTTGTTTTTCACAACGGCTAATATGCTCCTTGAACCGGCCCTCCATACGTGTTACTTGTTCAATAAACGATTTTTGCATAGTGGTCTCAAAAACCTTAAACCGTTCATTTATTTTGGTATCGACCGTATGTACTTTTTCACTGATCTCAGCGACTTTCACGGTTAATTCTTTATTACTCTCACCGATTTCCACGACTTTAGCGGTTAATTCTTTAGTGCTTTGTTTAATTTCCGTATTTATATCAGCGTTGCTTTGTTCTAATGCTTCGGTTAGACTAACTCTTTGTGTCTCGATCTTAGACGTTAACTCTGCGTTATTCCTCTCAGCATTGGCTGTTATTTGTTCAAATTTCGCGTTCATATTCTCGGTCAAATCGCGTTTCATTTCCGCGTTCATTTGCTGTATTTGTTTAAGTATTTTATCCATATCCATTTTAAATACACAACAATTTCAAATACAGAACAATTTAAAATACACAGAATAATTTCAAATACACAAAATAATTTCACTGCTGTACGGGCACCAGTCACAAAACTCTTTGGGGATTGTTCAGTTGGACGCCAGCTGTTTTAAGAAGTAAAACAGCAAAGTATGTTTTAACATGTAAATTAAATTTGAATTGAATTTAATTAATTTAATTTTCTCGAGCCCCACGAAATTGGAGCGCCATATGCGTTTCAATTTCGATGTGATTTAATGTTGTGTAAGTTTGTCGGGCCCCACGTTGGCCGACATATGCAACTCTACTTATATGTGTTGTTGTTGTGTCGTGTTGTGTATGAGTACCTACCTGCTGTCCGATCTTGCGGATTCTTCCGACTAGGGCGTGTGGATTTTGGATTTGAAGTTCGCAAGCTAGTAATCTCAAATTTATTGCAACAACACACAAAATAAGTTACTTTAAAGGGGGTGAGTTTTGTGAGACTGGTAGGCTTTATCGTACAACAATAAAACACTGTAATATGGGGTAATAAAACGTTGTTTATTACTCCAACAACACACAAGAATAAAATGGTTATTATATTATCAATTTCTTATAGTCTAAACAATGAATCTATGTTGACCAATGTTTTTCGATTGGTTAATAATTGAAAAGAAACTAAACTCGTTATTTGGCGAGTTAATTGCAATTGAAAATTTAATTAATTAATTGGTTTGATTTGATTAAATTTCTTTAACTAAATTGAATTTAAATGTTAATAAAACAAAATATAAAAACTCTGAAGTTAATTAGAATATTTTCAAAAATAAATTAGACGTGACAGTCTAGTTCACGTTATTTCATTTCTAGTGATTTGACTTCTGTTATACTGCAGTATGAACTAATAATTAGATTGTTAGTTAAGATTTGTATAGCGCTTTTATACTACTTCTGTTTTCTTAACTACAGCTTACTAATGACTTAGACTGCTATACAGATTATCACAATGAATTTATTCTTAATTACTAGAGTCTTTGATTTTTGTATGGCACCTGAATTGTTTGACTTACAATGTTTTAATTGAAAAAAATAGAAAATTTGATGTTGAAAAATAAATAAGTGGATTTTGCTTTCCTTTTATTGAAGAGGATGTTGTTCCGATTGTCCCTTGTTGATCCCGGTCCGGTCGCTAGAGAAAGTAATCTGCTTAGAGCTGCTGGATTCGGTCGTTGAGTTCAAAATTCGGCAACACTCTGCTTCCTTGCTGTTCGTTGTATATTTTAACGTCTGCGGCTCTCTGCTGGAACTGGTGTCTGTCCCTCGTCGATTCGCACGTCAGCATGTGTGTGTGTGTTTCGTTCGAGTGGTAGCTCTGCTCGTCAGCTGTTCACCAATGATTTAGACGGCCTCTCTGCTGTATTCTTGAAGTCTGGTGGATCTCTTGCGTGCTTATGACTAGCTGGTAGTACACAATAAGCTTGGTTGATGTAATGAAGAGTATCTCGCCTTTACGCAACAATTACGAGCTATACAGTTGATCTGTATTTACTGTGTTCGTAATTGCATGTGTGTTGACCACGTAGAGTCTTCTGATGGATCTTCACCACTATGGTTACGAGACGATCGAAGAATTACGTCTTGACTTCTCAAGTACTGGCAGAAGAGTGATGTTTCAGCCCGAAAACACCGCGCTGGTCGGGGTTTGGTCAAATGATTTGATTGGCTGACACACTCTCCCTACTACATAAAATTTGAATTCCCTTGGTCCGTGAGAATGAAGTTAGATTCCCACAGACGGAGAATTAATACTACTTTTAATATTATTATTCGGCGGAACTAATTTGTCGGTCCGGATTTCCTGTGCTTATTTAATTTTGCAATATCTTGGTTGCAAACCAAGTTGTGCGAAATCTAAAATATACAATCTGTCAGAAATTATTATATCTATGACATATTCAAATCTCATTAATGTAGCTCTATTTTTACAGGAGTTATTCAATTAATTTAATTAACTCTTTCATTTGTTAATTATATTGCGTAAAATTTGCACACGTCATTATTAATATTTCGGCAAACATTTTGGCTATCTTGGATTTCGCCTTAATTTATTAGTTTCCAAGATATTAATAATTAACAGTTTGGGTGTGGCCCTTCCTTGTACAACGAGCTGATTACATAACGGCCACGTGTGCATCGCTTTACCAAGCATTATTTTCATTGCTCTACATACAAATGGAGTTTTGACTGTTATAATTTATTAAAACATGATTTTATTATGCAGGCGACATATAACCACAAATAATTAATATTTGGTGCTGTTATAATATATATATATATATACACATATATATTGAAACGTAACATATTTCTTCGAGTAGAGAGTAGTGTGAGAGATGTGTCTGTTCTTGTAGAAATAAAAAAAAATCTTTTATTTGAGTTGTCGATATTTAATTATTTTTTTTATATTATAGAATTCTGAAAATCAATTGTTGTTGTTGCCTATTATAAAATCTCAAGTAAAAAGAGAGGAGAGGAGAGAGTGTGCTTCTCTTCAAGTATTGTCCGTAATGTTTGTTTATGTTTACGATCGATTTTGACCTCGATCCGCTTGCTGTAGGTTAGTCATCTCTCACTTGCTGGCTATGAAGTTCTGTTCACCCGTATATCCCCACTCTACACTGTTATCTATAAAATTTCTTAATTTGATATTATTTTACAAATAACAACTCCTTTTATTTCAATCAATTGTATTTATTATCATTTGTTTATCCAGGGTCAGTTAGTCGATTTGAATGTCGAACTATACTAAGGCTGAGTCGACTCTCTTACTAAACTCGATTGGGAAATATTTTAGTTTTTATAATTATTGTTTTCTCAGGTCTTGGGTTCTTTTAAACTGTTAGGGAAGTCAGAAATGCAATAACAAAGTACAATACATTACAGTTATCTGAAAATAAAAATCTTATTTACTAACACAATAAAGGATTAAGTTTTGGTTACCGTGTAATGGCAAATAATTTGCTTCACTTTCGCAAGCTGTGCAAAATCAAAATGGCCACCAGTTAAACAGCTGAGTTCCTACGAAAAATGTCTTCGCTCATTTCTTTTGAAATAAATGATTTGTGGCGTGTTCACTGAGTTTATGTTTAGTTTTTTTCTTTAGTTCTCACTGGTGTTTGAGTTAATAGTGTCTGTGAGTTTGTTCTGGATGTGGTGTAGTTGTAGTTATGCGTTTAATATTAGGTTATAAAATCTCACCAAGATTGAGGTATTTGGTTTCTGCTTCCACTCTTTTTAATCATATTTTTCTTCTTATTTTTAGTCTTCCATCTATTTAAGATAATTTGTTTATATTTTCTTCTTCCTTATGGTTTTATATTTCCATTTTTTGTGATTATTTAATTGGTTCGACTCATCCAAATTTGATTCCTTGGTATTGAATTGGCTTTTACTATACAGAGCTCATCTCTCCTCTCTTGAAGTTAACAATGGAATAATAATTTTTCTATGCCTCGTCAACGGTCTTGACCAGGAATATCTGGCCTGCTATTGGTTAATACCGGTGAACTCTGGCTCACATGACTAGTATTACAAAAATCAAATGTTCTTTACATTTTATGTTAAAAAATACTCCCTTTTTAACCTTTGATCATGTTAAATTTAAGTTACATGGTGTTCTTCCTTATAAAAGGATAGGCATTTTGATACCTAATTTGATATAAGTGGGCCTTTATAAAAGATTTTTTTTCACCTTTACAAAAGTTCTGATTATGGACCCTTACATTGCTTTTACATTTATTATATTATATTGTCATTCCTTAAATTAATCTAATATGTGTTATTATCATTATAATAATTAAGTTTTATTACATGAATTTTGTCCCTTCTAATTATTTTTCTTACATTGACTTGCTAACTTACTCATTTCTGACATTACTTCCTTTATATTGAATTTTTGGCCTAGGCGATGAATTTCATTTCAGTAACATGTTCTAATTTTACATTGATTATTATCTATTTTTTTTGTTTTGAACCCTTTTTCCTGATCTTATTTGTTTACCACTTATTACATGAGCTTTGACCCTTAATATATCCTAACAATATTTATAAATTACAACAAAATCTCTTAATATATTAACTTAAGGTATAGCCTTCATGGCCAAGATTACATTCATTGATTAACAAACAATAACACAAACTACTTAGTGTACTATACTCCCATTCCATCAATTCTATCAAGCATTACTAGCTGACTATTAGATTATCGTTTATATGGGCCCTTTATAAATATTGTATTGTGGCAACACAATTTTCCTATTTTGCCTATAGGCTTAGTACAATTAACAACATGGTTTAATAACAATAACAAACATAGTCTTTGACATTAAAAAATGAATACAATTAACTACTGCCAATGCCTTCACTAATATCTCATTCTGAGATGAGACCTTTTACCATAACTTACTGTCAACTCTATTTACGGTTTTCTCTTTAAAAAGAAATAACATGAACTAATATGGTTAACACTTCACTGACAAATATTGTATTTATATAATTGCTTGTTTTGCACTGATATTCTGTTCGCCTAGTGCTTGTTTTGTTTTCACTTAGGGTCATTGGAGGGATCATTAATCTTTACAGTCTTTTCTGCTTAATTAATGATTATCATTGTTCCCCACTCTTCTCACACTAACACACTTCTCACAGGTTTATATTTTATAATTTAGAGTACATTGTATTTATTTATTGCACTTTTGCATTGTACTTTTATTTTTACATTTTATGACATGGTTAATGGTTTATTAACCATGGTTTATGTTATTTTACTTGGTTGAATATGTGAGTTTAAACATTCTGACCTCTGGTTAAGTAAACTATTTTGTTATTCAAGATAGGGCTCCCATTATGTCGCGTTACAATATATATTGTAACTTAACGGTTTATGGGGTGTTAAAATCCGTTTATTTTGTTTTTAAATTTCAATAACTTTTAGTTTATTTTTATTGATTTATTCAATTCAGTTCAATCGTTCATTGAATCCAATGTAAATAAATCCGATGAATGCACTGGAAGTTAGTTAGCGAAGTGTTTTAAACTTCGGTTAATTTATTTTAAGTTGTTATTCTTCCGTCGACTAGGCGAAATGGTGACATAGATTCCTCGCTGAAAGCATAAGTATTTGGTAAGAATTATCACTTACTTGTGTTGAGTCTTGTCGATCTTGCAGGGTCGATGTAGCAATCTAATCTGTAGATTGACTTACCGTATTCAAATTCGCCGCGGCGTGTTGGGCTATCCAATAAGAGTCGTTCACCTATTCTGAAAACCTAGTCTACTGAAATGAACTAACTGACTCCGTTTGCTCGTATAAAATGATAATTTATTCTGTTTAACACTCCTTTTTAATGATCTAAAGTATCATTAACCATTTTAATTCAAATTTAAATAACATTAGTTGTTTGTTTCATAAAATTTGTCTCAGGGTGGTAAAACTGATTTACAACGTCAGTGTGTGGTTAAAATGCTTTTTGGTTAAAATATTAATTCATATGTGAGTTCTTTTAGCTTGCAGAATACCAAATTATTTACTAGAACTCTTATTCTACCATTATTAGGCAGTTTGAAGACGATTACAACTCAATCATCTCTTAATATTTAAAATTATAACCATGCCTGCTTTGGACATTTTAGGTTAACTAAATTATTAGTCAATCGACAATAAATTATTTAAAGAACGTTTGTTAACGTTAAAATAACTCTTGATAAAACATTTAAAATGTGAAGAAAGATAATATTTTGAAAGAGTGTTGTTGAATGAAACATCTGAATCATTATTTGACTCTATAAAAGGTAATTGTATAGTTGTAAGTATTTATATAGCTTAACAACCTTTGTTTCTTATTCATAATAGACATAAACATTTAAATAGTAATAGTAGTAGACTCTTCCTAAATTACAAAACATAAATAGCATTTGCATTTTTCATTAACTTTCGTTAATTGCTTCAGACAGTCGACAATTCTCAATCACTTATGAATGCTTGTTGGTTTGATCTATGTTTAGTAAACAACAACTTTAATCAGGTGTGGTTAAATCACACTCAGTATTTATACATAATAAATGATTAATTGTTTGCAAAATTCTTAATGATAGAATATTCAAATTTGTACGGGGCAAATAAAGAAGAGGGTCTATTTTTTAATTTTATAATAATTTAGGGCCAATTTGTTTGGGCACCATTTATTGTCACGAAAACTTGATTTATTTAACACCCTATGTTTGACTCTGTGTCAGGCAGAGCCAGGTACGAGAACAATTAAGCGTCGAGGAATGTGTAAGAGTGCGCGTGTGTGCTGCCTGTTGGCGACTTGTGCTCAGAGGACACACAAGGTCACGGCAAGTTATGTACTCTCGAGCCCAAAGTTAATAAAGGAAGGGAACTGAAATGTAACTAATTATCCTGTCACGTGATTTTGTTAACGAATCACAGCGCAAGTTGCTGAACCTGTAGAGGAAGTGGCCTTTTGAGACGCCTTTGTTGGAGTCAGTTGTCATCTACCAAACCTACCGCCAGCCGGCTGAACAATAGACTCGCGAGCCGAAAGAAAAATCTTTTAACTGTAGAAATGTGAAATTAAAACAGTAAAACAGTGCAGAATGGAACTTTTGAAGCAGTGAACCTAATTAATCAAGAGAAACTTTTAAAATTCAAACAGTGCAACGATATTTGGACATATACGCAGTGCGGCACGTGGTTAGTGGAGAGCCAAGAGTTAAGTAGACAACGACCAAATACTTATATATCAAATTTTAATATAAAGAGCTTGATGTAATAGGGGAACAATCTAAATACAGTATGAGAGTGTGAGTGAGCAAACTGGGCTGCCTTTATTTAATATAGGTACTTATTAAGCAATAATTAATAATTTAATAAGAAAAACTAACGTAACTATATTCTGTGTAAATTTACATCATTGCAAAATTGTGTATGTTTATGTTACATGGGGTCTCGGCCTCAGAACGGAAATTTGTTGAAACAGAGTTGTGAAGATTTTTATCAAACGAAGTTGGTGTCATAATGTGTCATAAAAAAATGCTTTAATATAAATGTCTAATAAAAACTGAGTGAGTCAACAAGAAATGAGAGTCGAATACATTCATTTATACGTATACCCTAAATCACGCTTACAATTCACAGGTTCGTGTGACGGACTCTTGGCTCTACAAGGTAAGCAATGAATTTTATTAATACAATTTAAATGTGGTAGAGTGGTTGTAACATCATAATTGGCGCCCGAACAGGGACAAATTTATAATTTAAATAAGCTATAACATCATAATTGGCACGTCCGAACTTGGACTGTTTATAAAATAATATAAACCACACCTACAAATGAATGTAAGCATGATTTAGGAGTGCGTAAAAAATTACAAAAAACGAGTAGGTTATACGTAAGTAATACTTAATGAATGTAAGATAAGGATTGTTAAAATATAATATAATATAATAAAATAGATGATAATTTCATAATTAAAAAAAAAGGCAAGTAATAATGAAAATGAGATAGAGGAAATAATTAATTTTAATGAGTCAGCTGTCATGAGTAACCTGGGAGTTCATTCAACTCCGAATGTGGGTCAAGACAAAATAGTCGAATTAAATGTAACAGATCAAAAAAATGTGACAGAGGATTCGGGGGTTCAGTTAACTCCAACCTCAACAAAATGTAATAGTAAATTTGATGATGACATGATGAGTATTTTAATAAATCAATTCAAGGAATTGAAAGAACACAATAAAGAAATAAAGAGACGTTTTGATAGTAGTGATGAAAAATTCGATAAAATAGATCGTCGTTTTGACGTTCAAAATAGTAATTTTAATGATAAATTTAATGAACAGAATAATAAATTTGATGCTAGATTTGAGAAAATAAATAATAAATATGATGAAATTAGAAACGAAATTAAACAACAGAATTTTAATGTAATGCATTAACAGAAATTTTAATTTTAGTAAGCAAGTGAATGAAATTAATACACGTTGTGATGGTATGAGAGAGCAGATATTAGAATCGATAAGTAATAAGTGCAAGGAGAAAATTAACGAAATGAATAAAAGGTTAGACAGTAAAATAAATCACATAATGAATAAGAAGGTAAGTGACAGTGGTAATATGACAACAAATAGTGAAGAAATAATTATCAAGGTAAGTGATAATTACGGTAGTGAGTTTAATATTGAAGTAAAAGGTGAAAATAACAATGATATAATTAAAAATGTGGTGCTAGAGAGTAAGGTGGTTAATGTTGAGAGTGATAACGAAGAATTGTTAGCAAGTGAAAGAATGAAAGTGAGAGAGAGTGTGAAGAGAGGTTATGTGGGCAAAGGGCAGATTTTCCCCAAGTATATGGTGAAACAGAGGTTTCACAGGTGTTTTATGAGGACAGAGTTTCCTCCATAAGTTGTGTGGAAGACGAGGTGTCATCAAATAGTCCCTTAATTTTTTGTGGTGTTCTTGGAAGTGCCAAGAAATATAGTAAGTTTGTGGTGCCCTTTGCGTGGTATGAAATAGGTCAGTGGGATTGTGACAGGTGTTATGATGATGAGAGATATTTAGAGAGAGAGTTGTTTATAGATAGGGAGATAGAGATATTCACGTTAAGTAGGAGTTATAAAGAGTTGAAAGAGAGGTTAGAATTGGAAAAAATAGATGATATGAAAGACTTACCTTGTTATGAAGATAGCGCAGAAATAAGTAATGATAATGTTGATAATTATATTGAATACTTACCTGTGCTTAGGCGTGGAGTATTAGTAGTAAATGATTTTGAAATTGAGGGGTTAAAATACTTAAGGGTGATAGATAATAATACAGATGGTGACCAGACTAAAACTAATTATGTAGACAGGTTATATGATTTAATAATAATGTGGGATAATCCAATAGATTATTATGTGGGTTTTACGGAACAATTTGAAATATTAACGGGTTATTATATAAATAACAATGATGTAAGGAGTGTCATTAAAGATGATAATTGTTATGTAAAAGTAAGACTAGTTTATGATGATGGGGGTTAAATAAAAAATCAGTGAATGGACATTTTAATTATTTTAATTTATGGTGATGACCTAGCTAGATTCTAGATTATGTAATGAGGTGTGGTAAACAAGAAAAATAATGACAAGTGACAAGAAATTGTAAATAAATTTATAGTGAAATTAATTGTGTTTGTGTTGTAAAAGGTATTTTATATAAACAGTGTGTGTATGCAGTAGAAATTGATTTAATAATAATAATAATAATACTTTATTAGACTAAATAAACAATGACAGTTGGTAATAAATGAATTGTAATTGTTTTGGAAGAAGCTAGTTAAAGTAATGTTGTGTTTAAATAATTGATTGAATTAAATAATTTGAGGTGAATTAATTGATTAATTTAAATATGGTAGAGATAAATTGTGATAATGAATTTAAATGATGTTTCTGAGATTTGAACTTGAAAATAAATAGTAAATGAATAAATGTAAAATGTGTTTAGTTGTGGAGTCATATGATTGTTATGTTTCAGAAGGTACATAGGGTTTTACGTAATATTTGTGATAATGAATGTTTATAATTTTGTGTCTATGACAGGAATCATGTGTTTATTCAATTGAGTGATGTAATGTAAGTATGAAGTTTATAATGCAATTTAAATAAATTAAAATGTTTAATGTTTGAATAATAAATTTTAAATGAGTTTAAAAGGTTTTAAATGAGGTGATTAAATTAATTTGAGGTAGTTATGAATATTTTTTTTCAATTGTTAACTTAATGTAAAATGTTGTAAAAGATAGAGTTTGGGTGATAATAATTATTTCAATAAGGCATTTAAGTTAGTCAGAGTCAACTTTAATGGGTGTTAGACAAAATAAGAGTTTTGGAATAAAGGTAATACAGAAACAGGGTAGTAGTAGGGACACAGTAGCGATAGTACATATATGTAGGGTAATGAGAGTGATGTAATTGGAGAGTAATTAGATGATGGTGAAATTTTGTAATGAGGGTGGTGTGGTAAGGAGTCCTCAACGAAAGGCGTTTTGGCAGGAGGTGAACCGTATGTGCATTGGCGGAGTTACCTGGGGGAAACCAGGAACTAATAAGGGAATGAATATAAGGGAGGGAACACACATCCTAAGTACAAAGAGGGTAGCGGGTATTTTGTTATAAGAGTAGAATGATTCAAGGTGAGCTAGAGTAGTTAGTTAATGGAGGAAAATTTTATTGAGAGATTGGTGTCACCCTATTTAAATCTGTTAGTGATTGTTAGAGTCAGAAGGGGGGGGGTAAAGTTAGATTACTGCCCATTCGATAAATTAGATCATTGTGGATAATTGAGAACCACCCAAACCAATTGATGATGAAAATGATGACTAGAAGTTCATAACTGAAATGTGACAATATAAAATGTAACAAAATAAAAAGTTACTAGAATTTGAAACTAAACCTAAATTTTAAATGTTGGTAATTTTTATTCAGATGCAAATTAAAAGTTTCTTTTAAATGAATTTACAACTCCTCTTAACTAGCTGCTAACAATCATAATAAACAAAATAAAATGAACACCTTATTTTATCATAAACTCCCTTATCACTACATTTGTTTACAATACATATAAATCAGTTAATACATTAGCAATATACATAATCAACAATATATCCTGAACATAAAAACACAACACAATCGGTACTTCAAACAAAATACAAATTTTTTTGTTTTCATAATTAAATAATAATGTAATAATGTTTTATTAAACATATATTTTGACAATTAATAGAAAGAAAAATTATAAAATAAAATTACACTGATAATTAAAACAACATATAAATTGATTACACTGACTATTATATAGTTCCTACCAGTCATCAGCTGATGTCTTACTAACAGTAGAATGACCTCTCTATAGACACACTGCATACAACTAACACAAATACACAAAATTATATAATTACAATCATAAAATGTTCTTGTGGATTTAAAATCATTACAATTGAATCTAGTACTTAAAATCGTTTGTTCTCATAAGTGAAATACATCACTAATCATCGAATCATAGTTATAGCAACTGTTACTGAACAGGAACTGGGTCACCAACCACCAACTCTCTCTTTAGAGTAAGTGAAATTGAATGTCCCGCTGTTTACAGAGGTCGTCACCCTCTCACTGATTGCTCAGTTACTCCTCCTACTACATCATTTTCTTCATTAAAAGGAGAGAGAGAGAGAGAGAGAGAGAGAGAGAGAGAGAGAGAGAGAGAGAGAGAGAGAGAGAGAGAGAGAGAGAGAGAGAGTAAATCTTTTTTATTAAATGGTCAATTAAATTGTAATTAAAGATTCAATCGTTAGTTGGTGATAGCCTAGGTAAGTAGGAATAGATTAGCTTAGGTGAATAAGTAAATATTTTGTTGTACTCACTATTTTAGGTTAAGGAAAGTCAAAATAGGGAAAGTTAAGAAAGAAAATGTATGGTGTTAAAACGCACCGCCAAGACTAGGTACCTCATGTAATGAGAATTGTAAATGTTAAAATTTGTATATATCAAACACAAATTTTACTTGTGATTCCCCAACTTTCGGGCGGTCACGGTGTCACTGAACCCTGACCGTGGATTTGGATTATTGGTAGCAAGTGTGGTTAGGCAGATTGTATCTGAGCCATACTTGTTATTATTTTCAAAATTGGTGAATTGAGAAATTAACCGGGGGGTCAATTCAGGGGAATCACCAAACTATGGAACAGTGGCTATCATTGTAGGGGGTGATAGTGCCGTGTTAAGGGTTTGTAAATCATATTTAGTAGGATTACTGGTGTACTCAGACATCAGTAATGCCGAATTTTTTATAACGCTGAACCAAGAACGGTATAGTACAACAATACATATACATAAATGTAGGTTGTATGTGTAATTGGGGTTCAGGTGTAATTATAATAAGAGTATTGTATTTATGAGTATTTAAAATTCATATTTATTGTTTACTAAATCTTATAAATAATCATAAACATCCTTAATAATCGTCGGTCACGATATTGCTCTTTATTAAATGTTTATATCTTATAATATGCGGTGTTACACATATTTAAAAACCTCTTATATCTAGACATGTTAATAATCTTAATCTAGACATGTTAATAAATTGATTTACTAATAAAATATAAAATTAAAATGTAATTGGAATTGAATTATCTTAATTCAGAACTGACCTCAACTCGCTCAGTCTATACAAATGTTTAAAATTAAATTTAAATTTATATTAATTAATTTTAGACTGAATTTTTTTTAATATTCAAATTTAAATTATTCTTTTCTATAATTCAATTATCAAATCAATTTAACTATTTATTTTGATAACAAACTCTACTCTCTCAACTTTAAATTCTCTTTTTATTTATTATTTCTTTATAGGCGATCGCTCATTCTTACGACTAAACATTTATCTACATTTCTAAAATATTATTACTAAGTATAAATTTTTCTTTGTTTTAATTTATTGTCTTTTGATATAGTCTTTATGAGCTCTTTTTAAAAAAATCATTTAAAATGCATTATGTATGTCACCTCGAGTTCTGATGATCTTACGACTTGTTGTCGGGGGTCCAGCGTTGTCCAGAGTTAGTTTTCCATTTCTCCTGTCCTGGCGTGGTCCTGGATACATCTAGAGTCCAGCGTCGCTCTCCAGCAGCGTGTGTGTTCCCGGATACGTCTAGAGTCCAGCGTCGTTCTACAGCAGCATGTGTTCCTGGATACGTCTAGAGTCCAGTGTCGTTCTACAGCAGTGTGGTCCTCATCAGAGAGTTGTTATCTGCTGCAAGGTAGATCTGAAACATCTAACATCCAGCATCCCTCGTCGCTCTGGTAGCTTTTCCGTATATACTCTTGGTAGACTTACAATTTTGGTATTTACTTTTTCCGGAATATTGTCATGAATTTAACGAACGTTTTATTCTTTCGTTACTGCGACTTGTAATAGAAATAAAAATAAAACTGTTCTGCCGACGGACAGCATGTCCGACTGCAACTGTGTCTTGAAATGAAGAGAAAGGTTTTTGGTCGAACCCTTAATTTATACCCTCTCGAGATTCCGCGCCAGTTGGCTTCAAAATCGTCCTGTCGATACCTGCTTATCGCGTGATAGCCCCCACTCCCAAACCTTTTCAACTATTTGCAATTACTAGCAAATAGCAATGTTTTGCACGGAATCGAGATAGCACAAATCATAGCTAATTCGATTAAGCACTCACTATATTAATTTGAGCGTCTTAGGGTAATTTGCGTATTTTTTGGCATGTTTATTTTGCACTGTCCTTCGTATAGCGTGATCTATTAACGTCATCTTTTCACTAGGGAAAACTATAAATTTTACACACATTTTGGTGTCTTTGGTTTGTTCATACAGTAATTAGTTTTCACACAGTGAATTAAAATAATTATTTTATTAATTACTTGGGGCGGTTGCTGAGATTCCTGTCTTTGCATGCATCACTAACACACACAAGATACACGTGTAACACACATACAATTGAGCAGGTGTTCACTGCCTGTCGGAACAGGTTAATTTCACCCCTAATCTAACAATGAAATATTTTTACAATCTCAGACCTGTCCATTTACCCGTAACTTATACAAATTTTATATTTATTCAAATTAATGTCTAATACAGCGTATGGTTGTATCCCGTAAACTTCAGTTCTTGGGGATACAAATTGGCGCTACAGTCCACCATCAGGAAACAATAGTGTGTGTGGAAAAGGAGCTGGTCGTTACAAGCCAGGGGCACAGATAACCATTTAATAAAAAAGATTTACTCTCTCTCTCTCTCTCTCTCTCTCTCTCTCTCTCTCTCTCTCTCTCTCTCTCTCTCTCTCTCTTCTTTTAATGAAGAAAATGATGTAGTAGGAGGAGTAACTGAGCAATCAGTGAGAGGGTGACGACCTCTGTAAACAGCGGGACATTCAATTTCACTTACTCTAAAGAGAGAGTTGGTGGTTGGTGACCCAGTTCCTGTTCAGTAACAGTTGCTATAACTATGATTCGATGATTAGTGATGTATTTCACTTATGAGAACAAACGATTTTAAGTACTAGATTCAATTGTAATGATTTTAAATCCACAAGAACATTTTATGATTGTAATTATATAATTTTGTGTATTTGTGTTAGTTGTATGCAGTGTGTCTATAGAGAGGTCATTCTACTGTTAGTAAGACATCAGCTGATGACTGGTAGGAACTATATAATAGTCAGTGTAATCAATTTATATGTTGTTTTAATTATCAGTGTAATTTTATTTTATAATTTCTTTCTATTAATTGTCAAAATATATGTTTAATAAAACATTATTACATTATTATTTAATTATGAAAACAAAAAAATTTGTATTTTGTTTGAAGTACCGATTGTGTTGTGTTTTTATGTTCAGGATATATTGTTGATTATGTATATTGCTAATGTATTAACTGATTTATATGTGTTGTAAACAAATGTAGTGATAAGGGAGTTTATGATAAAATAAGGTGTTCATTTTATTTTGTTTATTATGATTGTTAGCAGCTAGTTAAGAGGAGTTGTAAATTCATTTAAAAGATGTTGGAATTTTGAGAGTCAATGGAAAGAGATGATCAAATTAATGGTAATGTGAATCTTTGGTAAGGGACTTAGATTAATTTCTCTAGGTGAACAAAATTTAAATGATTTAATTTGATTTGTTTGATTTATTTTTGATTTGAAACCGTAACGTCAAGCCGATAAAAGTTGGGAAAAGGAATTGAATTTAAAAATAAAATATTTTTATGAATTTTAGATCAAGAAGTAGGATGTAGATGTTGTGTTCAATATAATAATGAGTATGTGTACGCACCCAGTATTTGCTAAAGGCAACCCAGTATATATGTAAGGGTAGATATATCGGTTGAAGCTCTGGTATGGTATAAGGCCAGTTTTGGAATTTTATTCAGAATGTTACAAGGTTAGGTGGTACTGTGGTGAGTAGCTGTCCGACTTTATGGTGTTGGGATCTCGAATAGAGAAGTCCAGTAATGTCGTTCAGGTGCTGCCATGGTCGCCGAGCTAGGGGGGTAGTTTACCCATGATGTGTTAAGAATTAAAAGGGGGTTGTTGGCGCCATATCCTCACTGATCCTCTTAGGGTTTAGCAATGAGAGTTTTTCTGTTTCGACGGAAAACCTCTCATTGGGGGGGTATTGTAACAGGGCAAATAAAGAGGAGGGTCTATTTTTTAATTTTATAATAATTTGGGGCCAATTTGTTAAGGCACCATTTATTGTCACGAAAACTTGATTTATTTAGCACCCTATGTTTGACTCTGTCAGGAAGAGCCAGGTACGAGAACAATTAAGCGTCGAGGAATGTGTAAGAGTGCGCGTGTGTGCTGCCTATTGGCGACTTGTGCTCAGAGGTCACACAAGGTCACGGCAAGTTATGTACTCTCGAGCCCAAAGTTAATAATGGAAGGGAACTGAAATGTAACTAATTATCCTGTCACGTGATTTTGTTAATGAATCACAGCGCAAGTTGCTGAACCTGTAGAGGAAGTTTATTTAATATAGGTACTTATTAAGCAATAATTAATAATTTAATAAGAAAAACTAACGTAACTATATTCTGTGTAAATTCACATCATTGCAAAATTGTGTATGTTTATGTTACATGGGGTCTCGGCCTCAGAACGGAAATTTGTTGAAACAGAGTTGTGAAGATTTTTATCAAACGAAGTTGGTGTCATAATGTGTCATAAAAAAATGCTTTAATATAAATGTCTAATAAAAACTGAGTGAGTCAACAAGAAATGAGAGTCGAATACATTCATTTATACGTATACCCTAAATCACACTTACAATTCACAGGTTTGTGTGATGGACTCTTGGCTCTACAAGGTAAGCAATGAATTAGATTTAAAATCTAAGCTTATTACTGTATTGGTAATATTTGGCTCTGTATTTAGAGTCCACTCATGGTGTGCTTCCGTTCATTATTAAGGGAGAAGGGAGTTAATGTTTGAGATTATCGAATTACACTATTCACTATTAATTGTATTTATTCTTAAATTAAAACTATTTAATGGCAATCATATCTCCTTGTGAGCATGCCTTACAAGTCCTTCAACACTTCTCACTTATTTGTTACTTATATTTAATGACAAAATATAGTGCTTATGCTACCATTGACTTAACCTAAGAGTCTATCAATTGTATTTACAAATTACTTATTATAAAAGGTATCTGGGCAACTTCTGTATTGCCCCAGTTGTAAATATTGAGTTGTTACAACTACTGTTGGTCTTTGTTTGTTTGGAATGTATTGTTATTCCTTGGTATTTTTGTTATTAATATGACCTCTATATGGCAGTATTAAGTGTGCCTTTAATTTAACACTTATTTGGGAATGTAGTGTCTTTCCAGACCATTATTTAGTTTGAATAGATTACTAGTAGTAGTATATTGATAGTTAGTCTTGTGTTTTTTAACACACTAGTCTGTTCCTTAGCGTACAGCATTGGATAATAGTAATTACATCTGGTGTCATATGACAGGTGTGCTTAATTATTCTTATTACACATTATGTCCCTGCTTATAATTCTTTTATGCTATTATAATAGTGATATTACATCTTACTTATTACATAGGTATCCTTCTGTTATTCCTATCTAACATTACAAAGTGGTTTTGTCTATGTTTCACATAGTGAATCTCATTTTGGCTGGTTTTGTTCCCTTCTTTACTTGAATTCTTACATAAAGATTACTCTTGGTATCTGATATTGGTATTGGTAGAAACCTTATTACTTCTACTTGATTTGGGGTACAAAATATTTTAGTTTTGGTATGTTTTACCCACTATTAAATATGAAATTATGTGGAAAGTACCTGTATTTAGGTTATGTGGTTTTATTATTTGTAGCAACAATGGGTGTATTGAGTTGATACAAATTTACATCTTTTAACCTTGTTTTTTCAAGTCTAGTTTTATTAATGACAACTGGTAATTCATTATTTATTTCCTTTTTTATCTTACATGATTTTTTGATTACTTGACTAACCAGGGCCGGATTTAAGGGTAGGCTGACTAGGCTGCAGCCTAGTGCCCGCACCACATAAAAATTAAACAAATCAAATTATTGTAACAAAAATAAATGAATATTCTTCGAGCCTTCTGCAGAATCTCAGTACTGCTGAAATTAAGCAACAACCCAGAATATTAGTTGAAATATACTGCTTGGATTTGGATGAGCAACTGGGACCTGAACTTAATTGAGTTCAGTTCGTTCTCCAGCCAGTTTATAGAAGAAATGACTGAAAAGGATAAGAAAGTTCTGAGCCACGAACGGTGGATGTACAGACTATTAAGAGAAAAAGACGTGAAGGAATGTTTCCCAAATGTTGAAGTTCTCCTTGGTATCTATCTGAGCCTAATGGTAACGAACTGCAGTGGTGAAAGGTTTTTTCCAAACTAAAGTTAATAAAAAACATACTTCGAACATCAATGAGAGAAGAAAGTCTAAACCACCTTGCAATCCTTAGTCTGGAAAGTGACATTTTAAGGCGAATATCTTTTGATGATATAACTTCATTTGCAAACAAAAAAAGTAAAAAAGTGTCTTTGAACCATGCTATGTAATCCGTGCAACGTCACCTCTCAACCTCTGAGTGTCCTTTCTTAAGTAGCCTTTAAGTTATTTTTAATTGTATCTTTTAGTTTGAGTTATTGTTAAGTTAAATTCAACTTATCCGTAAGTTACATCTAAGTTATCTAATTATCCTTAAGTTATTCAGTTATACTTAAATTACCTTTGAAATTTAAAAACATAAAAATAACTAAATGGCTTGCAACTTTAAAACGAATTCAATCCTCCACATGTTTTTAGTCACATCTGAGAATTGAGTTATCCAAATGTACTTAAGTTACAGTTTAGTTGGTGTTTTGAGTTATCTTTCAATGTTAAAGCATTTCTAACTGTAATAAAAGCTATTTCGTCTCATCGTTCTATTAGAGTTAATTTAGGCCTATTATTCCTCTATACACTTTTTACCCGGACTTAAATTTGGTATATTTTCCCTAAGCTTATAAAAAAATTTGTTCCCCAGAATTTGTCATGACTGAAAAGTAGGGTGCCCGCACCACAACCTCAGCCTAGGGGCCCGCACACTCTAAATCCGGCGCTGTGACTAACAATTATTATAATTATGAGACAATTCTAATTCTCCCTTATATTACATTGATGCTGTGCATAACATGCCATTATGCTTTTATTTACAGCTTCTTTTATGTTAACATTATTGTTACTTCCACTCTTTGTCTAATATAGGATGTCCTACTCATTTACAATATTAGTAGTTGTATATGGGTCATCTAAGTTAGTTATTGTCTATATTTTCAATCTGTAAGTTCTTCAGTTATTATATATACTATATACGGGTAAGATGTTAATCTATAGTTGACTGTCTCTTGGCATCTATATTTTATGCCATGGTTGTTAGGTGTCTTTCTCGTAGTATGTTTCTTCCTTGTTTTCATTGGTTCCTTACTGACCAAAACTATTGGGTTATTGGTTCCTGTGGTACTCTCACTATTTGCTGTATCTTCTTTCTTCTTATAATGTTATTGTTATTTACCATTACTTTTTATCAACTCCTGTGTGGTGAGTTTATTCTTCTTGATGAGTTGCTCATGTAGTTTCATTCTTGGCATTTTAGATTAGACACTTGGTGTGTCTCGTTGACTCAGTTATTATGACATGTGTTAATATTTTGGTTACTGAAATATTGGGCTCATATGTCTTGTTACAATGTATATATATACTGTATAGTCAAACACTTTTTGCTACAGTCCGTTTCTTGATGTATATAATATATTTTATATTTATAAAGAAATTACCTCAAGATATTTTTTCCTTATTAGGAACATGTTTTGAGAACCATTGTGTTCCTATAAGGAAGGCTGAGGATGAGAACACAATGGTTCTCGAAACATGTTCCTTTAATTGAATACAACTAGGTTATGAAAAGATTTCAATCAGTCAGTTAGTCACTTATTGATTTTAAGTAGGCAACAACTTTGAAATAGAGGCCTAGATGATAAAGTGAGAGTGCCATGGATGACTAAGTGTGTTAAGACAAAAAACTGTTCCCATTAATGAGCAACCAAATGTGATAAACCAAAGTGAAGTTGAACTGTGCTAAGAGCAGTGATTGGTTCAGAATGGAAGAGGGCACAAAAAATATCACACTATTATTTACACATTATTGCCATACAAGAGAGTAAGTGCTTTTAAGTCAAAGTATATGACAGGCTCTTTAAACAATAAATATAATACAATAAACAATCGTTATACAATAAATATAATTATAATAAATATAGTATAAACTTTAAATTGTTTTCCTTATATTATATCACTGCCTTAACAAAATACAATATTGCATTAAGCATACACTTCTATTGATTGATTGGACAGTATTGTGTTTTGAATTTACCCTTCTGTCAGTAGGTAATAAAAAATTGTAAAGCATACAGTAATTATTTTCAAAAAGAAATGTTTCGTAAGCGTACAATGTAGATATATATGAGGTGGGTGTGTATTGTATTATTGTGTATTCTCATATCAGTCCTGACCTTGCATGGACAATACAATTTGTACTGTAAAATCTGTTCACTTTAGTTTGTTCTCAGCTGTAACATGGATGGCTGATACTATCCAGCTGATACTGGATTTCTTAGATTTTACTCAATACTTTTTTTGAAAACTTGAACTACTACTCAAAACTACTCAATACTTTTAAATTCTGAACTCCTTAATAATAATGTACATAATTTAATTAAGACAAAGTACAAAATAACATTCTTTTACTTTTTTGAACACTTGTGCTCGATCAGACTAGAGATAATGATACACTGATATTGAGCACATAATTTTTGGTTCATGTTTTTTGTGGTACAATTTAATGTTGTAACTGTGTTTTTGTTCAATTTATCTGCAGATTCTAAGGCAGCGGATAGAAACATTTATAAATGCAGGTGAAGTCATGTTAAACAGTAAACATGCATCATCTATGCATATAGAAGATGGATTGCATTCAATTAAGAAACGCTGGGAAGAGTTTTCTAATCATGTATCACAGATAAGGGACCTTATCGACATTAGTATACAGTATTTTACATTAATTGAAGAGGTATGTACTGATGAAATGTTATTTTTATAATAGATTAACACATTCAACTCTACCATTGTTTTTTTGTGTCATTCCTTGTTGAACAATTGTTTTTAGCATTATTTCAAAAAGTTATAGCAATTTTATTATCTAAAACAACATTACTTACATTGTATTATTTTTAAGGTCCTTCTATGCAGATTTGATGTATATTCTTAGTATTCTGATCCCATGTATATAAGTTTTAACAAAGTAGTCTTAACACAAATTCATAAAACAAAACTTATCTTATTATTTAAACTTATGGCAATTATATTTACACTCTAATAGCTAATTTAATTACTATCTATGAAAAAATAATGAAAAAGAGTGAAATTCTGAACAATTTTCATCAGTTGGCACTATTATAGGATTCTGAAGAAGCTTTTTAAAAGCGAAAACCGGTTCAGGCTATAAGGTAAAACTTTTACGTTTTTACCTATAAAAAACTTTGTATTTCCGAGTCGGTAGTGAATTAATTATATTTAGTTAAGTAACGGACATGTCATGAACAATGAAATCAAGAATATTATAGGATATTCTCGTTCAAACATGGGGCGACTTGGTTTTATCAGTACAATCAGTATCAACATCACTGTCATGATTTCCTCCCCTTTTTGCATCATTGGTTCTTTTTATGATGCCTGCAAACAATATAACTGCTACAGGATTAAAGAATAAAAATAAAATGTATAAATGAAAGTAACTCATTTAGGTTATGTGTTTAGGTTATATTTCTGTTTCATCATCAGAAGATTCATCAGGTTTGTTGGTTTATTCTTATCCATATAATAAATTTTGAAATTAAATTGATCAGTATTTTAATCATATATTGATTTGTCAAGTACAAAATCGTATGTATTTCACATTTTGTTTACAATAGAAGCACAATGTGCTAGAATATGCAACAGCTGAACCTGAACACTGTTTACTTCACTGGTTTGTAGGAGACACCTATGGGTAAATTCCGAACTAAATTATAACAGCAGGCTATATAATAAATGAATTACCCTCACGCTACACACTTTGATTGGACAGCATATGTGTAAATGCATTTAAACACATAAAAACCAAGCACCTGTATGGCATACGAGCATGGTCAGACTTCGGCATTTAGCACTCTCTGTGTAACGTATAGATATGGTGTTGAAAGTGTTAATAGTTTTAAACTTCAAATTCAGCTTAACATACAGTCTTTGTGGATGTAAAGTATTCTTGTATATAAATATAAATACATATATAAAAAAGTGTTAAAAATCTTCAAAGGACTTATAAATGTGGAATTAAAAGTTTTTTCCACAATATGTTAAATATTAGTAAAGATAGTAAACCTCTCATTTCTATGATGTTCTGGTTCTAGAAACTTAATTATGTTCTAGATCCATTGCATTCCTACAAAATGCTACAAAATTTGCTAGTGTAATTTCTAATGTATACATATATATACGAGAGTGCAGGATAATTAGACGATAATTAGACAGTTTAAACAGTTTCATAATTCTGGAAAAAAAGATTTCTGCTTATTAATATATATTTTTTTTCATGTGCTTGTGTATTATGTAACTAATGGTAAAGAATTTTTTTACTAAGCATGCTGTACCTCATCACCAGGATTAATGTGAAAACCTAGTAAACTGAGGATTGAATGAAATTTAAGAAATTACAGGCAACTTAAGTAAACCAGTCTACTTCAATAGACGGATCAATTAGTAGTATTATGAAATTTTGGAGGATTTTTGTGAAACCTGTTGCTACTGCATTCACTGAATTCAACTTAATTAATTTGTCATACCTGGTTATGTCACAGTTTTTGTTTCATGAGTGAATAGACACAGATATATGGTAAGGATACTTTACTTGCTTCTTTCAGGATACAGTAATGTAGTAGGTAACATTTAGAATTAAACTTCTTTATCAGTACAGGAAATTAAATAACTTCTGCTAACATACTCAAGAAATCATCAAAAAAAGAAATAATAAGAAATTTTGTATAATTTATGTGTGTTTATAAGAAATTGAATTTTTTTCTTATAGGCTGAAGAGTGGTTCAAAGAGTGCAGTCGGCTTTTAGTTGGAATTGCACGCCGTTCAGCTTCAATACATAAACCAGAGGAGGCGACACAGCTTCTAGAAGAACTTGAAAACTTTTTCAAATCTGGTGAAGTTAAGCAAGATTTAAGAATTATGAAAATTTCTGAATTCGCTATAAAGTTATTTGGTAAGTGACTTAAGTAACATGCAATTTAACAGTTTTAAAATTAAACATTTGTTATTTGAGAACAAAATTTATTTTCTTGTTATTAATAATTATGTACAAATATACCAATGGGAATTAAAAGTTGCTATAATCTGTTGGTTGATTATTATTTTAGCTAAAGTTTAATTTTTGTTTTGTAAATAGTTGAAAGCATTGCCTTTACTTGCAAAAATGTTCAATATTCATTTATTGGGGAATAGCCCACTGAGTAAATCAAAGCAGATAGGCCTAACTCCTTTTTATCTGTATTTTTGTGCCTTTTTTGTATTAATCTCCTTTTAACCTTTTGTCACTTAACTCCATTAGATTTTAATGGATTTTAGTGTGTGTGTGTGTGTGTGTGTGCGCGCGCGCGCACGTGCCGTTGAGTGGTACATAGTTTTTATATGACATTTTGAATTTTCTTCATTGAAGAGATTTACAAGATACTTCATTATTACATCTCTGCCTTCACAGATGTCATGGTGACTTGGATACATGATGGTACAGCCACATCTAACTATGACGTGTGTGTGTCATAATTAAGTTAGAAAATCAACTTAAACTTCCTGTTTGGGTTTGTTACTATATTGTCGTGAAGATTAGAATTAACATTTCAAAGTAACTGGAATCGTTGACTGCAAAATATTCAGTTCAGAGGCTTCACAAGCCTTTGTTTTGATGGTGACTGTAAATAAATACCAGTTTTGTAATCTTTTACATAGATTGTTTTTATTACTTATGGTGAAAATATAATTTTGGTCTATACGTAATTAATTTCGGTCGCCATGTTTGTTAAGGTAACATAATCGAAATTTACTTTTAGGGCCAGACTTCGTGTGACACGAACCAGTTAGTGAAACAAATTACCTGAAATAAAGACATACACCAAATAACATATAGAAAGTATTTATTAATATTAACCATTGATAAGTATTACATAGATATAGATATCTGGATGATAGATTGCGCCATGGCGTTGTCCACATGAAATTACACTATACAAAAAATATACGCTGCATTATAATACATGTTATAGAATAAGACATACATTTATTATTTAAATGTAAATTTCAGCACAACCCAACACTTATAAATTTTAACCCACACACTCAAACACTCGCTCTTCCATCCTCATGGTACAAACTTTTATAACTTTTATAAATTTTGGAGCTCCTTTTATTAGATTGAAATTTTAAAATAAAATGAATTTCTACAATAAAATGATATTGGGAAATTATGAAATCAGGAATTAAGGAACGTTCTCACCCATTTCGTGTTGGCTTCCTCGCACTGCTAGTCTCGTTCGTACATCGGCACAATCGGTATATTTTACGGCGCTTGACGGGGCACTTTCGTGTCAACCCACGTAACCCACCGTCGTGGGACCGATTCTATACGTCGATCTTTTACGGACGATTCATCGGTCGAGGACGCCTACACAAAGCCGAACTATAACTTTCCTTAATACATTTTATATATTGATATGATACTGTTTATTAACCACCTACAGTGGTCTAAAAAGTTAAAATTCACCCGTAAGTGAATGGGCAGCCGGCCGGCTCTGATCAATTGCTGCAGAGAAATGATGACAATTCCTTGTTAGAATTTACGGAAGTGGGGTGTACTGACGTCACATTTTCTTTGTTTAACTTGTTGACATCGCCGTTTTGTCGTGGTCAACACATTCTCAGCCTCTGACGCTGATGCAGAGTTGGCTTGCTTATCGCAATAACTGCACACTGTTTTTATGACATTTTACAGATTCTGCTACGAATTAGTTCAAATCCTGGCAAATATTGTGATATAGTCCACTCACTGTAAATTCGATATCGGGTGTTTGAGGTTGGGTTGGGTATGTCAAAAAATAGAAAAATACAATATTTATGATCTCATTACCATATTTTAGGTAATTATAAAATGTACCATGATTGTACCATCACAAAACCCCCTCAATGAAAGATGGTGTGACGAAGCACACAAACTTTCATTGACCCTTTCATACTTCCTAAAGGGATCAGCCAGGACAAGTCGCCACAACCCCCTTACAAATTTACATAAAATAACAACAACTCACCCTTGGTCTGGTGATGATGACCGTACCTAGATGACCTTACTGGACTTCTCCTGCGAGATCCCAACACCATAAGGCCATTTAGGCTCTTAACGCCCCTGCTCTGACGCGTTGGCCAGCTCAGGACCGCTGTCACACCACCAAACACTGAAACAATATATAATAAATATTAAAATAGTGGCTTAGTAAATCACTCCATCCTCAACTGATCTGGTTCCCCTTAGCTAACTGCTGGTTTGTGCCAATAAGCACTGGGTTGGCTTAATATATTTATAAAATTATAATCTTCAAGAATTAAAAAGAATATCTCTTCTTCATATTACAAAATACTTCTACCCTGAGTTGAAAAATGGTTTCGATTTCTATCGATAATATTTATCTTCATTCTTTTACAATTACTAGAATTGTAATATAAGCACATTAATATAATATAGTTACCAAAATTGAATAAGATATAATTGAAAATATAATAAGAAAATTACACATTACAATCTCCCAAATCTGGAGAAAAACAAATTATAAAAGAATTAATAACTCTATATATTTATTGAATACTCTTAGTGCATGATAAAACAAAAAAAATTATTATTATTGTTATTATTATTATTATTCTTATTATTAACAGGTAATTATTTGGCGCTGTTAATAATATTTATCCCCTATTCTCCTCCACACACACTATTGCCCCCCCTGAACTGTTACGTTCAGTTGCCTCCACAAGGACTGAGGCAGAAGGAGTGAGCACTTTTTTCTTTTCTCTCTCTCCCATCCTTGCTTTAGCATTACAAAATCTTCAAGGCAAATACCCTTACTAATACATTTATAATGCACCCCTAAGGTCTACCACCCCAACCGAGGTGAAGTAGCCTATTCAAAATGAATAATAGATTCCCCTAAACCTCCCAATAAATTTCAAAATTTCAACCAATTTTACGGGCAACCAACCATGGTCAGTGTTACAATTTCTGTCCACAGCTGGTTGTCGTCCAGATCCACGATTAGTGTTGGTAAGACAGTAATCGCCCGAAACATGGGGAATCGTAGATATTTGACACATTGTGTCTTATGTAGGCCCAATCGGGGACTACCCTACAATTAACAAGTTATACATAAATCCATTATAAGACTATTATTAAATAAACATAATGATAATGTTCAAAATAAAGTCTCAAAAATTCACCATAGTAGCACTATGTCCTTTTTACTTTACAACAAAATCAAAATTGAAATATCATTTAAAAATGTTAATTCTTTCTTTAGTTACATTAATAAATTTGTAGACACTTTCCAAGTCCAAAACATCACTTTTCTAACACTCCAGGAAAACAATGGATCTTCTGATATGCTTAGTTACATAAAAAAATATAACTCCTTGATGAGTTAACCTCTTAAGTTACACAATTTTCAATTTCTATTCTATGATTTTTTAGAATAAAACAAAATTCATGGGATTAATGCCAAAACTTTTTTTTTTTTTTTTTTATCCCAAGAATTAGGGGTCCCCCTCCCCGTTCAATAATAAGATTAAATTTTCAAATTTCTACCAATTTTGTGTGGAGGAAGACCATCGTTGCTTTCACTTCCTTACGTCAGTTCCGCCAACCATGGTCCGCCTCCCATACTCCAAAATCCACGATCAGAGGTGGTGAGTCTGTGATCGCCCGAAAATGGGGGAGAGTCCCTTCTGTAAACCAATAGCTAATTTAATACTCATACACTCAAAATATAAAAACATCAATATAAAAATAACTAAGACGACCAGTACAATTTTAAATTTGTAGCATTGTGTGTTCCTACTATCTCTCCAGTTACGTTGTTCTGTAATACATAAGAATTTTGCATCTTAACTTCTATGACCTCATATGGCCCTTCATATAAGAGAAAGAATTTCTTTATTTCTTTGTCTTGTGCACTCGATAAGTCATGTCTTTTAACTAATACCATTTGTCCTACATTATACTTAATCCACTTACCTCTTGCGTCGTGTCTACGTTTTCCCTGTTCACCCTTACTAATTAAGTTTTCATTCGCCAACCGGATTTTAATGTTTATATCAGTCGTTCTACCTTCAGGTGGATAGTCGAATAATTGTTCCAAGATTCTTGGGGGGCGTGTTCCCCTTACTAGTTCATGAGGTGTATAGCCAGTAGACTCGTGGGTGGTACTGTTCAGCCAAGTTTCCACCTTTCGTACATACAACGGCCACTCGCTGTGTTTAGCGTGACAATAGGCTCTGAAGATCCTGCCTATTTCTCTCATTACACGCTCAGCCTGGTTGGACTGGGGATGATACACAGCCGTATGCTTCGTGAGGATGCCTTCCCATCCTAAGGTCTGACGCCATCTTCCGCTGATGAACTGCGGCCCATGGTCTGATAAAATTACTTTTGGCTTACCCACGTTAATCATATAGTCTTTGGTTACTTTTTCACTCAATACCTTACTGGTAGCTCTTTTTACGCTATACAATTTTACATATTTTGAGAAAGTGTCAAGCAATACAAATATATATACTACTCCGCCTCTACCCTTCGGCAATGGTCCAAACAAATCCACAGCAACTAAATCAAAAGGTCGATCTACCTTAATATAATTTAACTCACCTTCTACTCTGTAGTTAACCACCTTTGACTTTTGACACAAATCACAACTCCTCAGCAACTGTCTCACTCGCCTCTCCATATTTCTGAAAATACATGACTAAAACATTGACACACTTTTTAGCCCCAAAATGACCATATCGTATATGACAATCCCAAATGATTTTCTCTTCCAATATTGCTGGTATCACTAATTTCCAGTCACGCTCACCCCCTACTACCTTCTTAAACAATAACCCTTTATGAATTTTAAAATATTGATTGTACTCAGACTCATCCAACTCCGTCTCTAAACTGTGTATTATTTTTCCAGACTTACCATCTGCTCTCTGCATGGTGTTAATATCCTTCAGCTCCTCTCCAAAGATTCTGTCTTCTCTGCTAATCTGAAAAATTTCAATTTCTTTTAAGTCCCTACCTGTTTTGTTATTTTCACAATCTACTCTGGATAGAGTGTCGGGTACCTTATTTTCTGTTCCTTTAATGTACTCCCACTCGAAGTTGTACTCCTGTAAAACAAGTACCCACCTGGTTAATCGACTATGAGCAAGTTTACAAGTGTTGAGGAATGACAATGCTTTATGATCAGTTCTAATGATCGTTTTGTTTCCTAAGATGTACGTTCTGAATTTACCAACTGCAAACACAATACTGAGCAATTCCTTTTCTGTGGTAGTGTAATTCTTTTCAGCCGGCAGTAAAGATCGACTAGCGAACGCAATTGTCTTATGTTCCTTCTCCTCATCCTCCTGATACAGCTCTGCTCCTACAGCGACATTGCTGGCGTCCGTCTGTAAATAAAACATCTTATCAAAATCTGGGTGGTTCATCATAATCATGTCACTAAATTTGCGTTTTATTTCTTCAAAGGCTCCACGCTCCACTTCTCCCCATTTCCATTGTCGGTTCTTCTGCAATACCGCACTTAACTTAGCGGTTAGGTAGGCGTAGTTCCTCTGAAATTTCCTATAAAAGTTGCACAGCCCAAGAAAACTCTGAAGTTGTTTGATGTTTCGCGGTTCAGGGAAACGCATAATAGATTCGACCTTGTCCGGGTTTGCAGAAATTCCTTCCGATGTAATAATGAATCCTAAAAAATTAATCTTCGTTTGTAAAAATTTGGACTTATCCCAATTTACGGTTAATCCTCCCGCTTCTAATTTTCCTAAAACATATTTTAAATGTTCTAAATGGTCTTCAAATGTACGTGAAGCTATTAAAATATCGTCTACATAAACTGTGAGAAAATCTAAATCTTTTGGTCTCAAAATTCTATCCAAACATTTAATGAAACTAGCTACGCTGGTATTTAGCCCAAATGGTAGTCGCTTAAACTGATAATTTTTTCCGTTAAACAAAAATGCTGTGTATTGCCTACTTACCTCTGCTAATGGTACCTGCCAATATCCAGCAGTCAGATCTAATGATGTCATAAACCGTACGCCACTAAACTTTTGAAAGATCTCATTTATAGATTCTGGTGATTCTCGGTCTGGTATAATAATTTGGTTAATTTTCCTTGCGTCTAAGCACAATCTTACTCCTCCTTCCTTCTTAATTACCACCACTAACGGATTTGAGTAGTGAGACACTGACCTCTCGATGATCCCATTATCTAACATTTTATCCAATTCCTCTTGCACCGCTCGTCTTTTAGAGTAAGGTACTGGATAGCTCCGCTGCATGAATGGTGTGTGTTCCTTTATCTGTAACATACATTCATAATTTTTTGCCCTTCCTGGAATATCGGCAAACACTCCCTTAAACTGCTCTATTACTTGCCATAATGCTATACGTTGGCCACTCCTTATCACCTCACCCCCACTACAGAATTCATCCGCCCTTATCTCCCATACTTCATTATTAATATTACTCATTTCATTATCAACATCTTCTAAATACTCACCCTCTATACAAAAATTTACTTTAGTATCTAAGTGATTCTCAACTACTTGTTTCTGTAACATTTTCACACCAGTTGTTCTAACTTTATTTATCACATTTTCAAAATTAATTTTCACAGACTGATCACCCCCATCTAACTCCAACACTTTTTCTTTAAAATTTATTACAGCTTTATTTCTTTGTAAAAAATCATTTCCTAAAATGATGTCTAAACTTAACCCCTTGACTACCAAAAATGTATTATCAAAATTCATATCTCCAATTGAGAAACTTAAATGTATCTGTTTTGTCACCCTTTTACTACGTACCCCCGTGACTCCTATTACTGTAACCCCTGCTACGGGTAAAACTGGAATATTCTTATTAAAATCTTTCAATTCACTTAAAATGTTCTCGGCTATTACTGAAATTTCGCTCCCTGTATCAACAAGTGTTTTAAAGTTTCTATTATCTATTGTTACCTGTATTTCCGTGAGTCCAGCTCTCACCTCCAATGTCGTGTTACACTCCTCCTCCAATAAATCGGCAACGATGTCTGCTTTTATAACGTTGGATTGTAGGTTCTCGAAGGGTCAGACCTCATGAGTTTCCCTGAACAGTGGTCGGGTCCTATTTACTACTGTTGACTTCAGTTTTCCGGCTGTGTCCTACTATGACTCGTCGACGGTACAGGGTGTCCTCGTGTTGGTCCCTGATGGTGATACGGTGCTCCTCTGTTACTAGGGGCTCCTCTGTTCGCAGGTACGAATTGCTTTGTTTGATTACTCCTTGGTGCTTTGCAGAAATAACAATGCTGCATATGAGCACGATTTTCCTTCCTGCAACTAGAACAACTCCAACCGCCTGTTGTCTGTAAATCATTTCGAAAATTATATTTATTACCAGTATTATTATAATAAGGCCTTGGCCGATTAAACTCATTGTTATTATTGTTATGGTTAGATATATTTGGTTGCATGGGGCGTCTACCCATTTCACGATCATTTATACTTTGTAGTATATCTAATACCCTTTCCAGTTCATCAAGATTTTCTATTTCTTTAGTCATCAGAGTGACTTGCACTTCTCTAGGTAAGTGCTTACTAACATACCTAACAAATGACTTAAAAGGTATGGGTGGCTCTAAATATTTGGCTTCGTTATATAATTTTGTTACATAAATAGTAATGTTATTATTACTAAAGTTACGTCCCATGAAATTACCCGTTCCCATAATACGGCTTCTTAAAGTCTCCTGCTCCTCTTCTGTCCAATATTTACCCTTAAAAGCTTTCTCAAAAGTATTATAACAATCCCATTCTAACCTATGAGCTTCAGCCCATATGACTGAGTTACCCTTGAAACATTTAATGATCTTATTCAATTTCACTTCCCAGCTACTACTACTAAAATAATTATAATCCCTGGTTTGATTTAGAAAACGCATTGGATGTATTACTCTGTTTTCATGGCTAAAATTCTCTAATTCTATTTCATTATAGAAATCTCTGGTTACTACTACCCTATCACTTATGCTGGAAATATTTTTATGTATTTCTCCCCGTAATTCGTTTTTTACACTGGTCAAATTATTTGCAATCATATCATATTTATCATGCACATCCATACTATTTTGTACAGTTAAGTCATCAATTTCTTTAATCTTACTTTGTAACAAATTAAATCTACTCTTGGTACTTTTCTCATGTTCAGTTATGGTACTATCTATAGTTTCTAAATTCTTGGTGATATCTATCACATTTATTTCCATGTTTTCTAAATGATTTTGCAAAACATTGGTTTTCACCGCTACTTGTTTGCTTACTTCAATATTGGTTTTAACTTCTAATTGACTTTCTACAAAATTTAAACATTTCTGTTGTATTTGTGTACTTGTTGACTCTAATTTACTTTTAATCGTGTTATTTACTGTGTCATAAACTAGATCGATTTTAGTGTCTAAATCATTTATGGTACTACTGAACTTATCATCAACAATTGCTAGTGTAGTTTTCTGTATGTTATCACAACGTGTTTCTACTGTGTTAATTCGCTCTTCTAAATAAAAATTTTGACCTTTTATTTCATTTTTTAATTCACTGAATTTAATATCAAAACTATCAAATTTGTCATTCAAATGTGTGAATTTAATATCAGAATCGTTTTTCTGTTCATCTAATTTTTTATCTAGTTTTAATAATAATTGTATCATTGCACTATTTTCATCTGGTTTACTATCTAAACTAGTTGAAATGGATGTATTGACTTTCGTTATTTCTACAGATACAGGCGTATGCGCCTCGTCAATCTGACTAGTTTGAGGTGTTTGTACATCCATCTCGCTAATTACATTTATCTCCGATGTACTGGTTTCTATTACAATATTGTCACTGGTACTCATGTTATATTATTTAAGGTTACTAAAACGTATTTATTTATAACCTAGAATTTAACCTTACCTTTCGCAAGCTTTGCGAACTATTACTCTATTACCTCAAGTAACTGTTTCACATACCAGTAGGTGTACTCTACATAATTTTATTTTATGTTGAGTCACTGTTCGGCACGCGCCAAATGTAATCTTTTACATAGATTGTTTTTATTACTTATGGTGAAAATATAATTTTGGTCTATACGTAATTAATTTCGGTCGCCATGTTTGTTAAGGTAACATAATCGAAATTTACTTTTAGGGCCAGACTTCGTGTGACACGAACCAGTTAGTGAAACAAATTACCTGAAATAAAGACATACACCAAATAACATATAGAAAGTATTTATTAATATTAAACATTGATAAGTATTACATAGATATAGATATCTGGACGATAGATTGCGCCATGGGCGTTGTCCACATGAAATTACACTATACAAAAAATATACGCTGCATTATAATACATGTTATAGAATAAGACATACATTTATTATTTAAATGTAAATTTCAGCACAACCCAACACTTATAAATTTTAACCCACACACTCAAACACTCGCTCTTCCATCCTCATGGTACAAACTTTTATAACTTTTATAAATTTTGGAGCTCCTTTTATTAGATTGAAATTTTAAAATAAAATGAATTTCTACAATAAAATGATATTGGGAAATTATGAAATCAGGAATTAAGGAACGTTCTCACCCATTTCGTGTTGGCTTCCTCGCACTGCTAGTCTCGTTCATACATCGGCACAATCGGTATATTTTACGGCGCTTGACGGGGCACTTTCGTGTCAACCCACGTAACCCACCGTCGTGGGACCGATTCTATACGTCGATCTTTTACGGACGATTCATCGGTCGAGGACGCCTACACAAAGCCGAACTATAACTTTCCTTAATACATTTTATATATTGATATGATACTGTTTATTAACCACCTACAGTGGTCTAAAAAGTTAAAATTCACCCGTAAGTGAATGGGCAGCCGGCCGGCTCTGATCAATTGCTGCAGAGAAATGATGACAATTCCTTGTTAGAATTTACGGAAGTGGGGTGTACTGACGTCACATTTTCTTTGTTTAACTTGTTGACATCGCCGTTTTGTCGTGGTCTACACATTCTCAGCCTCTGACGTAATTAAGGCTTGGCTTGCTTATCGCAATAACTGCACACTGTTTTTATGACATTTTACAGATTCTGCTACGAATTAGTTCAAATCCTGGCAAATATTGTGATATAGTCCACTCACTGTAAATTCGATATCGGGTGTTTGAGGTTGGGTTGGGTATGTCAAAAAATAGAAAAATACAATATTTATGATCTCGTTACCATATTTTAGGTAATTATAAAATGTACCATGATTGTACCATCACAGTTTATCTAAGAATAGTGGATTGAAAGTATTTTATTACAAAATTAGTGGATTTACAGAACTGAATTTCAAGAAGAATTTAAAGACAAAATTTGTTATAATCAACGAATCCAGTATGTCAGGGTTAAATCTTTTCTTTAAATTAGGCAAAACTAACCAACTAATTTTTTATAAAGCACTTAGTGGTCTTTTCATCAATTTAGTTGATGATTGGTCATAACTTCCACCAGTCAGTGAACTTAGTCTTCATGGTAGCTGTAGTAATCTTATGACCATTAAATTGAGTTGGTATTCCACTTATCAATTGAGATAATTAAAAGTTTTAATAAGATTCTTTTTAACAGCGATGATGAGGCAGCGAGGAGTTGAATCACAACTATGTTGTCACACAACTAAAGTGTTACTTACCTTTATTATTTAGGTATGTAAAAGGTAAATGTGGTAGCTGCAAGTGGTAAACGACATATTTATGACACATTCTCAAATAAACTAAACACACACACACACACACACACACAAAGGTTGTTATACATTATATTAATTAAACACTAACTAAATCTTCAGAATTACATCAAGTAAAATCAAAAAGAAAGGAAATGTAAGAATATTTTTGTCAAGCGAGCAAGGAACTGAGGACACTAGTTGACACTCTCAATAGACCACTAGAACCTGTTAAAATGGAGGTGAATAATTTTTCAAATGAATGTTTGTGTGTTTGTTGTAACATATAAATAATAAGAATAGTAGTACAGTTAGTTATACTATGCAGATAGATAGTAAAAAAATTGATGAAACTTCTCTATAAGAAACAGGAAACTGTTTTCACAAGGTCCACTCATCCACTCATTTTTGTTCAATTACTGGTCAAGCAACATATTATGTTCAATATATTTTTTAAGTACTGTCTGATATCCCCACACAACAGTTTCCCTCACAACAAATACTAAGGTTTCACTAAGCACATTGACTACTTCCAGATGCATCAAAACTTCTACCCACTCAATTCCTGTTTATCAGATAATTTAAACGTTATATTCTAGAATTTTCTTGTTCACATTAACAATTCTATTCTGGGGACAATTATAAATTTCTGATTGTGCATGTTCAGAAAAAGGTTCATTTTTTGTTTTCATTCTCACAATGTTTGTCATAGAATACTCCAGTAAAGACCATACTGTTACAACAGAATACTCTCGAACAGTCGAGAATGTTGTTTTACACATTTCTTGGCTAGTCGAGCAGGTGCAGTGTCTGCGTCAAGGCTGCACAGCCAAATACCTTCTAGACGTTAGCCTGCCCTGAAGGTTGGGTAAAAGAAGATTAAAACCATTGCATGGCTAAAATGACAGGGCCCACCAACCATTCGATCAAGCAAGTGGCATTGGCTGAAGAAGAAGTCAACAGGTGTGATGGTTAAGAGGAACCATTCCTATTGCAAGTGGAAATGGAAGAACAACTAGCAGAAGATGCAGTTGCTGAAGATGACATTACACAAGGGGTTGTTGATGAGAACCAAACAGACCTGGACCAGCTAATGGCATATACATCATCAGTACACGACTAAACCGGCATGACTCCAGCAAAATTGGTGTTCAAGTGGGAGATTCGTCTTCCTGGGGATTTGATGTTCAGCTCACCTGAGACTAGTCCCAAGAGCCACAGAACTATTCCTTGCAATTAGAAAACCAACTGTGAAAAATGAATTGCTTGATAAGAGGATGGCTGAAGATAGCCAGTGATAAAATTAAAACTTGGTACGACATTCACAGTAATACTGTGGGTTTTGAAGAAGGAGATCAAGGTTAGTTGTACAACCCAAAGCACCATCGTGGTCACTCGCCTAAACTTCAGACTAACTGGGAAGGACCTTACACTGTGAAAAAGAGAATCAACGATATTGTCTATCAGATTTAACAGAAAGGACAGCAGAAACTCAAGGTCATCTGCCTAGATCACCTGCATCAAGGCAACAGTCAAGTACCCTCTAGACTGTTGGAGAGCTTGTTAACTACCCAAATTATGCTCTCATGGAAAATTATATTGGAACATCTGCAGGCAACTATGGCTGTATTAGTTAGTTAATTAGAGTTGGCGATTTATTCAAGTGTGGGTTGATATATTATGGCAAAGTGATTATTGTGTTATAATGAGTGTGGAACTCTAATAGTTGACATTTTTATTGCATGTGGACATTTAACTAGAATGAGAGTATCTTGTTGATTTCAAATTGTTATTTGTGACTCATTAGTGATTTCAGTGGTGTCTGTATTTTGTTTCCACTATACCATACGGCGATCAGTGAGACTGTTGTAACAATACCTTTTTTTTACATTAAGCTAGCATTAAACAACATTTCTGATTGCATTAAATATTAACAAGTCATAACTGTTTTACAATATTAAGATAAAAGTTGAAAAATATAATAAAATTATAACAAAACACATTGCTTCACAGAAACAATATGGTACTTGGAAGTCACCAGTTCTGAATTTTTTTTTTTTATAATAGCCTACCAGTATTTACAATTTTTCTTGAAAACTTTGAAAAATGTATTACAAAATGCAATCAGACAAATTAATATGTGCTACAAAATAAAGACAGATTGATAGGGACTTTATTGACAATTTGTCAAAAAGGGTGCATTGTCAATTAATAACAATGTTGCAAATTGACATTTTGGTCAAATCTGAGCAGATGCTTATTTTAATACATTTTCTGATTGAAAAAAAAGTTATTGTCAACATAAACTCAAGTCCTGCTCTCTTGAAAGCTCTAGGATTTTCTATACACTAATAATGAAGAAAATCTAGTAGATATCAACATGAGACTAAAACTGTTTTGTGATATAAATAAAACCCACATTTAGAATATGATGGAAAAATGTGCAACCATAATGAAACACTATTCTTTAGAAAGGAGCAGTGAATGTATTTTTTAATTTTGTTTTAATTTTGTACCTACAATGTGTACATGTATCAGGTACTATTTTGAGTTCAGTCCATATATTACTCACATTTTTTTAGTTCAGAACACTACATTTTAAGGTAAAATTGTAATAAAATCTTATCTGAGGCCAGCCTCTGAAGAAACTTGTAAACAAACAGAAGCTGGCTCAAGTTCAAGTAAAATTAAATTAAAAATTTTTCTTAAAATATAGTGTTTTGAAGTACAAAAAAACATTACATAGTAGTGAATGTAGATTATACTTTTCAGTTGCTGAAGGAATTTAAAATCATGTTTTCAGTATTTTAGATATTACATATCAAAACATAGTTTTCTCAAATATATTATTCATTTGATTCAAATATAGAATCAGCTGTTTTAAAATTTATACATGTGTAATTTCAGGAGACAGTATTTCTTCAGAATTACATCAAGTAAAATCAGAACGAAAGGAAATGCAAGAATCTTTTTGTCAAGTGAGCAAGGAACTGAGGACACTAGTTGACACTCTAAATAGACCACCAGAACCTGTTAAAATGGTAATGAATAATTTTTCAAATCTAAATTTGTGTGATTGTTGTAACATATAAATAATAAGAATAATAATGTAGATAGTTATATTATGAAGATTTGCTGTAATTTGTTGGGTATACATATTTTTTTCATGAAAAGTGGACCCTAACTTGTATTGTTGGTATCATATTTTTAGTCTGAATTGTGTTCTGATTGTGAGTATTCACTGTTTAAATTTTATATAGGACGGCATCTGCTGAGATGGGACACTGGACTTGCTAACAAACATTCCTGACTGGATATATGAAACACATCCAGTATTATAGAAAATATGTCCATAATAATTGTAAAATGTTGGTAGTGACACTCTTGTAAACAACCACTGCTGGTAGTTATTATAAACTGAATCCATAAAAAAACCTGATATTGTAAAAAAAAATTTCTGAGGTCCTTTCTACAAGACATTCCATATGCGATTCTTATCACTTATACATACAGATAAACTAAATACTCAATACATTGTATAACCTTTATAATCTCAACATTATGCAATATATGCCTGACAAACTTGACAATTTGCAAAAGGAGTGTATATAATAATGATACATTCTAAATAAATAATAATAATAATAATAATAATTTGTCTTAATGTACTTTATAATTTTACAAACTAACTACACTAAATTTTCATTGACTGTGTAATTTCTTAGAACATAGGTATTATTGGTTAAGAATGCAAACAATACATAAACACTTTTATAATATATAATATCTTGTCTTTGTGTGCAGGAAGTTGAAGATATTAAACCAACAACAGAAATCATTCATACCGTCTCAACAACTGAAACAATTTCGTCATCTGTTCAGCAGAAAGTAAGACTTATTATAAATAACATAGACAGCTAATACGAAAGTACTGTATAAACTGCACGACTGCAAATCATGAACCTAGACATGAAACGTTATTAGAAAAAATTATCTCAGGAAGTAGGCTACCTTCTGAACACTTTCTGGAATGTCTCATCACAAAATTAGCTAAACACTTGTTACTAAGGAAAGTAAAATGTGTGTTAAACCTAAAAACATCATTTTCAGTAGTTAATACATCAAAATTTTATATTAAATTTGTTTTACTTTACTTTATTTCTTTGTCATTAGTGTCTTCATATTATTATTACTATTATTAGGCCTTCTACAAAATAATTTTTACTATAAAATATTAGTCTTCACAGAATTGCTTTTATTTGACTGCCCTGTTTCAAAGCAAGTACCTATGTATATTCTGACCAATTATGGTACTGGTTTTAGTGTACAATGTTGTGATTATTAACAGCTACTTAGGTTACGTGCAGTCATGCATAGATTTTTCTAAAATTATTTTTTAAATAATTAATGAACTTTTACTGTGGACTTTTAGATTACCATAAAACATGAAGAGTCTCTACCACAAGCTATTCTCTCTTCATCTACATATGAAGAAAGGGTCCATAAATCACCAAGTCCTCCTCCAAAAAAAGCAAAGTTCCAGAGTGAGAATGGAGAAGAACAGGCCCCATGTTTCACAGTACCATTAGCAGATGCAATAATTGAAGAAGGAAATAAATTTATTTTTGAATGCAAGTATGTGATGTAGTTTTAATTTAACTTGACCATGCAATACAAAACGACTGAGTTTTTTTTAATATCAACATGTTATTGCTTTAGAATGTTCCTGTGGAGCCCTCATTAAATAAAACAAATTATAAATTATAAGTATGTGAAACAGCTATATAGAAAATTGCAATGTGGACCTTCCAAATGTGCAACTCATCACTGCATGAGTTACATGCAGATTAATATTGTTACAACAGTCTACTTGATCGTCGTAGGTACAGTGGAAACAAAATACAAGACACCAATTAAGTCACTAATCACCAGCTTTAATTTCACAGTTAAACAGTTCGTAATTAACAATACAGTCTCTACAACAAATCAAATAAAAATTGTTCACACGCAATAAAATGTCCACTAAAATTAAACACAATTGTATTACAATTATACCGTCCGATTATAAAACACAACACTTAACTAATAACCACTTGAGCGCGCACAGTAATATCGCCTGATAATAACTCTCGAACCAAAAACTGTGAATATATCGCAGCTCTACTGAAAATAAGGCCGCTACCACCTTGTATTTATATCCCCGCTCACAAACCAGAAGCTTCCAAACTGCGTCTTATCTCTAAACTATGACGTAATTAATTTCGGCCTTGACACAGTCCGCGCAGCTGGCGACTTCGAGAAAACTCTTGCGGATGCGTTGACAGTCACGTATGCCACATACATTAGAGCGAGATTCTTCTGGCACATTCGACAAACACATAGATTGTTCTGTGATGTCGTAACAATATTCTTTAGTGGTAGTGGTGGTGGGGGTGGTGTGCACTATATCACTGCTATATGGCATAACAGGTCCTGGATTTAATGTTTTCAGGGAAGATGATGATGATATTTTAAAAGGTATAGTCAAACCCTTTTACATAAAAGTTAAAACCTTATTTTATATAACATATGAATATATTTCACATCAGTTCTATAATTTAAAAAAATAAATGTAAACATGGTTTTTGGTATTTCAAAACAAACGTGAATGAAAAATCCATGTTGTTTGTGCACAGTAAGCTTAGTTCTCCTGTATAATTTAGACTGTTGGTATTGTTGGTAACAGACAATATAAAAAATAAAAAAACAATAAAATATTTGTCTGTTATTATATGAATTTTTATTAAAAAAAACTTCTAGTATGAAAACATTTCATGCTATATAAATTTGAAAATAGTTTGAAGTATACAAAGTAATACTATGATACTGTAGTGGAATTATGATAGCAAAAATAGTTTCATATAATATATATAGAGTGGTAATGTATTTGTACAATATATAAATGTATATATGTGTAACTGTACCCCATTTGATTGTACAAGAACATAACTATTTACATACAATTTTATCAAAGTTCATGAGTAAAACAATTATACTCACTAATCTTGTTGGTATTAATAGAATTACTGAACCCTTTACAACATCTACATTTTTTGCAACATAATTTTTCACACTCGATTTTCATGACATCTGTCTCAATTTCTTTAGCTTCTATTGATAATATTCAGCATGACAAAATTTATTTATATTGTGTACCGTAACTTTTATTTCCAGTATGAATTATATGTGAATTAAGATACTAAACCTAAATATATGTACACTAGGTAGACCATAAAATATCTATGTTTACACCTACATTTATGTTTATGTTAATAAAACATAAATGTGTTGCACTTACATATTAAATTTTAACTAGTAGTCCTACCTTATTTTGTCATACTTTCTTTTCCAGAGTAACAGGTGTTCCTGTACCAAAGATATCATGGATGAAAGATGGAATATCTATAGATAACAACTTAGATTATCATACACAGTATCAAGATGGAGTATGTTCTCTTACAATTGAAGAAACGTTTGCTGAGGATTCTGCAAAATTTACTTGTCAGGCTACTAACGAGGCTGGTGTCGCAGAAACTACTGCAACACTATCTGTTAGAGGTATTTTGTTAAAAACACGTAAATAAATTTATAAAAAACATTGCAAAACTATATTATGTACCCATGTGTCTCAATCGTATCTGTTACTTTTAATTTTTTTCACTCATGGCTCTGTGAATAAGCAAAAATACTCTTAAGATCCAAAAAAATGTTGCGTTGTTGACAATCATATGGATAATATTAAAGATATACAAAAACATTTTGTTTATAAAATCATAGTAACTATATAAGCTCTAACTGTTTTTTTTTTTCAATCGTATATTTTTCATTGATTACTTTGGACAAGGAAATATTCTATATCATTTTGTTATTAGGAGATGTCAGAGTCATTAATTTACATTAAATTCTTATTTTATATTTTTTAATTTTTTTTATTTCTCATGTCTATATACATTTTCTAAAATTATTAGACTGTAAAAATAACATTTTTTCTACTATTTTGAATATCTTCTTTATTATACTAATCCTTCACTAATTAACTTATACAGTCACATAGCTTTTTACTGCTTAAGGAAAACACAATATGCTACTCTGCAAATAGTATAGTGAAGTATTTTTATAAAATACCTATTATATTTATTTATTTTTTACTTAGATTAATAATAATTCTGTTAAAGAGAACAATTTCAGTTCAGTGTATTATAATAATTTCAATTATTATAATATAACTAAAAATACATATTTCAAAAATATTTGGAGAGATATTAACAAACAGATTTGGTAGTACAAGAATGTAATTGGGTACATGTAATTTTATGTAATGGTAAAGGTTTAACAGTTTGGATATAACTAAGACCCCAGAACCTACCACACAAAACCCTTGAAACTATAAAAACTAAACATCAAGATCGCCAATTGCATTTGGAAGTCAGTATGCGCATACTCACAGTAAGTGGTAATCTCGTCTGTTCTATTTAGGTGAATCCACTAAAAACATAACAGAAATAGTAGATTGTTTCATTCTGGAATGAGCTTAATTATTCTAATACATATTTCTTTAGGATTCATGAAAAAAGGTTTAGGTTTCTTTAAAATTAATATACAGAAAACTCCCCAGAAATAGTCACATAACATATTAGCTAAAAAATATTACTCAATTATCCAATTTGAAATATTCTGTTATGAAATGTTTGGGTTACTAAAGAAGGACCAAAATTTAAAACTTGGCTGTTTATTGTGATCTTAGTCATTATAATCTTGAAAGAATTAAAGAATTTATAATTTGAATGTAATTCTAAACGTACATTTCAAAATTATTAAACTAATCGTCTAATAATCTCAAGTGATAATTTCCGTTGTGAAATCATACAGTTAAAAAAACATTATTGAAAATTCAAACGTACTCACCTTGTACATTATTATATATAATAAGGTCACTTATAATGCGTACATAACTGTATTACCAAAAATTAAACAACACAAATCAATTTCTTCAGTTTACCACGTGTATGCAATGCCAATTCTGGAAACACTGCCATCATGTAAGGGATCAACACACACTCGCTATCTGAAACACCTTTGTCCTTGTTCCATGTTATATATTTGCTTTCCTACTAACCCACTATAACTCTTGAACAATTCTTTAACAATACTTTATGACACATAAAATAAAACATCCTGTTATAAAAGGCTTATCCACACTAATCTTGTTGATGGTACCAGTAGAAATACTGAACCTTTTAGAATATCTATACTTTGCTTAAGATCATTTTGCACACTGGAACTCTTCATAAAATTTTCATGACAGCCATCTCAATTTGTCTAGCTTCTATTGTGAATACCCAGCATCATAAAATTTATTGATATTGTATAACTTTTTATTTGCAGCATATTCACCATCATACAGTAAGGTAGGCACCATTCTTTACAACTTTACTAAAAATGAACTTTATCTTGTGAAAAACTTACTTTTTTCGTCGGACGCATTTCGGCTTTAAGTATCCGCCTTCTTCAGCTTTTAGTCAGACTGCCATCATTTCATAACGGTTTTTGTGTGGAAGGTGTAGTGGGGGTGGTGTGTGGAGGAAGGGGATTGGTGCAGGGATTCAACTTGATGTTTGTTTTTTGTAAAATTGTGTCAAAAAGTGTATGTGATTTATATTGTAATTGATCGTTGAGTATGTTGTTTGGTTGTGTTGTGTGGTGTTTATATATTTCGTATTGTTCAGTTGTGTTGAGTTTTCGGCCTTTAGGTAAGTAATGTAAAATTTCGAGATTGGTGTCTATGTTGGTGTAACTGTGGTTTTCTGTGTGTATGTGTGTGGCAAATGCGGAGTGTATATTGTTGTTGGTTAGAGCTTTTAAATGTTCAGAATAACGGGATGAAAAAGATCTTCCTGTCTGGCCGATGTAGAAACTATTGCAGTCATTACATTTTAATTTGTAAACACCTGTTTTGTTATATTTGTCTATGTCTGTGTTTGTATTATTGATGTGTTTTGTAATGGTATTGGTTGTTCTGTATGCTATTTTGTATTTGTGTTTTCTGAATGTGTTGGCGATTTTGTGTGTGTAGGAGTTGTGGTATGTGAGTGTGATGTATTTATTGTGTTGTGTGTTGATGGTATTTTGTGTTTTGTTGTTTTTGTTTTTGATGCATTTGTGTAGTGTGTTTATTAAATTAGGGTTGTAACCGTTTTTGATACATTATTTATAAATACATCACATCGCATTTGCCACACACATACACACAGAAAACCACAGTTACACCAACATAGACACCAATCTCGAAATTTTACATTACTTACCTAAAGGCCGAAAACTCAACACAACTGAACAATACGAAATATATAAACACCACACAACACAACCAAACAACATACTCAACGATCAATTACAATATAAATCACATACACTTTTTGACACAATTTTATAAAAAACAAACATCAAGTTGAATCCCTGCACCAATCCCCTTCCTCCACACACCACCCCCACTACACCTTCCACACAAGAACCGTTACGAAATGATGGCAGTCTGACTAAAAGCTGAAGAAGGCGGATACTTAAGCCGAAACGCGTCCGACAAAAAAAGTAAGTTTTTCACAAGATAAAGTTCATTTTTAGTAAAGTGATAGTGCTGTGAAAGAAGAGATGAACAATCAAGACAACTATTCTTTACAACTTCACCTCTGTTCTTTCTTATATATTGAGAGCTCTTCGAAATGTTTCACACATTTAATTGAATTTATTAATTTAGGTTGTGACATGAACACATGATAGATACATTATAGATCAAGTCATTAAACATATTTACTTCTTCAGTAACTCTATTGATTAGTACAATGTTGCATGGACTGTATTAAAAATAAGGAATTCTAATGCATCAGTTTGAAAAATTAGTAATTTTCATATCTCTTATTACAACAGTTAAAACTTCCTATAAAATAATAAGGCTATATTCATACAACTTAAGTTAAATAAATATGTCTTTATACAATAAATATTTGTACACTTCTTGAGTATGTGATGCTACACTTAAAAGTAATCTCAAGTAGGTATGAAAAGATGGACAACAAAACAGCTAAAAGTTAAGAAGATTAACTTTTATCTTATTTTTGATAGTAGCAAAGAACATACCAGTTTTTAATGTACTAGTTGAATAATTGTTATTTTCAGTGAGCAGTATTTACAAGGTGTCAACCAATTAGAAGTAGTCCTAACAATTTACTGCCACCACATTAAAACAGAAGTAATTTTAGAGGTACACACTGTTTTCTTTTTCTTTTTTTAACATATATGATAGCATTAAAAAAAAGACAGAACTGTGTATGGTGTCTCAGCAACCTGGAGGGGTGTGCACGGTTTGAGTTACAGTCCAATGAACATCAGTTTCAATCAATACAACTTGATCATGTTTTAGTTGCTCAAGAAAGGTATGGCGTGGGTATATTTTTCACAGTTGGTTTTTTTTTTGCAAGATTTGTTTTGTTTGTTTTATTTTGGTTTACACTGGCTTGGCCCCACATCTGGCTCCATTGCTCCCGTCAATTTCACGTGCAGGAGCTTAGAGCCATACTGGCATGAGTGGAGGTATGGTTGCCATAAGGTGGCAGTCGGAATATTGAAGCACAGAGGCCCCAATGGAAAAATCATTTCTGAGATACTGTGGGGTCCACCACGAGATGCAGAAACATACTATTTTGGAATTCTCACACTGTGTGCTTGTTGGTACCTGACAGGAGAGATCATCAAGTGTTGCTGTGTATATAAGTGCTACACATAAGGAAGCAGGTAAGTGAAACTGTGGTGTGGACAACAACGCAGCTGTTCCATGGGGATGAACTTCTTCATGGGGTGTACGCTTTTGTAGAGTTCACTTGTGTGGTCATTGAAAATCAGGTACTGATCTAACAAACTGCCAAAATTCTGCATAGAGTTGGTCCATCTATAAGGAGGGATTAGAGTGCTAATCTCTAAGAGGTGGGATTAGCATGCAAATTGTTTCAGGTTTGTAGATGTTAATTGCTATGTGGCATTTCTGCAGCCAGTCCAGAAGACTGTCCAATTGGAGTTGCATCATTATGTTTGTCTACAATGGGGGACAGGGAATTAAAGTGTGTAACAGATTTCTTGGTACTGTGTATCTGAGCTGTTTTAAGAATGAAATGCAGTGAAAGCTAGCACAAGTCAAGGGAATTTTCTAGTCAAAATAATATATTATACAGCTTTGTATGGAACAATGTTGCAGAATATATCAATTACTGATAGATTTACAAAACCAAAGCAACAGTTCGTTTGCTAAAATATGCCATTGTCTTCAGGCATAAATTACATTTAATGATGTACTTCATGTTAGATGTATTACTTTATTACTGTATTGCTGTAAACGTTTACAGAAAGTTCACATTGAAAACATGGTCCCATGATGATAATTCCTATTCAGATAGTCTTACTAGTACACTATATTAAAATGTTAAGACGTATCTAATCTGTACCTATTACCTTTTACTGGGGTTTCTGGATGAGTGCATGTGATATTTGACTACTAATCTACTAGTAGTTCAATTTCCAGACATCACCAAAAGCCAAGGTTCCTGTTTTTAGTCTTTACATTTAACTCAGCCATTGAAAACAATTACCTAGAATACTAAATGGCAGTTGAAGCAGAGTACTGGCTACTGGCTACACTGCCTCTTTTGTATGTGTTATGTTGCTATCCTGTCTTTCGTACATCATTTTGATGTTACAAAATCGAGTCTATTATTGTTTAAATTTATTAATATTGTAAGTCGACGAGTACATGCGTCTCGTTATTTTCACACAATATAAACCTATTCGTTGCTATGAACGGGTATGTTCCCCTGTCTTTACTCTCTTAGGTCGTTTTAATTTACTTCAATTATTTAAATATCTGAGATATTTGGAGTTGTGGGATATAGTGATTTAATTAACTAATATTAACTTATCTCTCTAAAAAAATATCAGTGTTAGTGTACTTTAAACTTAAATAATTAATGTGTTATTCTGTAATTTCGTTCAACCCTATTATACCTTGCAGAGAATTATGTATAATTTTGTATTTTAACGCTCTCTCTTTGGTGTCGGAGAATTCCGCTATAAGCGCTGTAGTACCGGGGCAACGAAACTTAGAGGTTAATTCACTGTTTATGTTAACCATTTATTCTATACTTAGTCAGTTACTTCTTTATTCCCAACTCATTAAATAATTCTCCAAATGACAAGATTTTGCAACTATACAAAGGTTCTTTATTTGTTTACTTCTTCAACATTGAATAAGATATGTTCCAACTGGCATACACAAAGGCTATAGATTGCGTGAATCGATTATTGATCAGTCCGATACTTTATTTAGATTCGGTTATATAATGTGTTTTAGTTTGTAATTAACTTAATTCAGGGTGTGAAGGTTCTTGTAACTGTGGGGAAGATTAAAAATACATAGATAAGAATGCAAGATTTACAAATTTGAAGTGTTGTGTAGTTAATATAATTTATACAATAATAATTTACCAGACTAGAACGAAGCGAATCGTGTGGGCTGTTGGTTGATAACTTCACTGTTCTGTATGACTATGTTGTACGATTTTCTTTCTTCGGATGTTAATAAAATGGAATTCTTGTCCTGTTCACCTCGGAAATACAGCTCCTTAGGTTGATTTACTGCCAGACTGGTTCCTTCTGTAATTTCTGAATCCAAATACGTTCTTCTATCGTCTGAAGTAATTGGTGATGTTCCGTGTATTTATAAGGTTATGAGTTCCAGTGTAGTGTATATTATTGATTGTGATACAGCTAACTCTTTATATTGGGTTTAATATATCGTCAACTCCTTTCGGATATGGGACAATTCAAGTCCTTCCTTGTAGAACCCAGTTATTTATTTTTTATTGTGATATCATACTATAGCCTCGTTTGGTTAAACTGTACTGGCAAGAGTCAAGAATATTATCATTAAAATTTTGTGTTTTATAAGAGGATCAAATAATTTATAATATTCCGATTATATTAGACATTTCTTAGATTTTTTAATCTCATCACATTCAGATCATAAAAGGCAATAATTGAAAATCAACAACTTCTTCATTTCCTTTAGTCCATAGAAACCCATTATTTTTCTTCCTTCTCCATGTTTTGTATATAGTGTTTATTTCATATATTTTTTGTCTATTCCTTATTAATTTGCTATCATATCGGAATATAACTTTACCGATAGTTGGTTTATTATTTTCTACATATATTCTGCTGGTTTTTTGATATTAGCCTGTTTCTTTTATATTTATTACTTTTTTCGATATCAAACGTTATCAATCGATATCATGGCATTGTGGCATTATCATAATTTGTATAAATTGAGATGGTTTATTATATATCATTACTAATTTAATGTTTTTTCCTAGCTCTTCGAACCGTATTCATTAATTATTATTAACTTACGTACCTAACCTTTATGTTATGAGTAGTTATAAGGTGTTATTGGCTGTTAGGCCTTTTATTGTATATGGACCTACCTTTGTTTATAACTGGTGAACAACAATAGCCCTTTTACATAAATTCATACATATAATCAAATCTTAACTATTAACATTTACATAAACAATTATTCTTTTCATATCTAATGACAATTTTATCTTGATCTATGGATCACATATAATAAAATTGAAATCTATTAACGCTAACTAGCTGCTTCCCACATCATTCTATAACAGTAATTGAATAATACCTCTTGTTTCATTACCTTTCATTAACTCAACAAGTAATTGGTATAACATAACATAAACTTTATCATAACATTCGTTGTCACAAAATAATATCATTTAATTCAAAATCCTTACTTGCTATTGCTATAAGGTAAAGTATTGTTTCATTTTTGTTTACTTTCATGGTCATTTACTTTGACAATTTCTGTACTATTCTACTTCTTACACTTCTCATCAGTATCATATTGATTTACTTTTCACTGAACATAGATCATTAACTATTGTCTAATTTACAGGTTTGTTCATTCTCGTTATTTCTACCTTGCATCCTTATTTATCTTTATCTATAATCATAAATGTAATTATTAGACTTTTGTTTTATCATGGGGTTAGATATTGACTTGCTTATTATTTTGTTAATATAATATTTATGTAACATGGATGACAGCATTTCTGTTGCGTTACATATGCTCCCCCTCCTAAAAAGTTTAGTTTACCTGAATGAAGTTTAGGTCAAATAAACTTGTCTTTTTCACATGCCTTTTCTTCATATCAGTATTAATGGTTGACGATGGGATTCTCAATGTAACTTCATTAGACTAGTATTAATAATTCTTTATTTAATAACATTTCGATCGTTTTTAATTTCTGTAAACAGTATTTGTTGGTAGTTGGCTACAATATTCAATAATACTTTAGGTTCACATCTCTTCTACTTATAATTACTGTAATCACTGTATTTCTCAATTATTCTTCTGTCATCTAATTTCTTTCAGTTTTCTTCGTCCTACTCTTCTGGAAACTGAGGTCATTCTTGCAACTGTTCTAATATTCCTTAAATATTTAATTTCCCTAACAATCCCTAATATGTGCGTTGGTACAGTTCAGAGAGGCACTGTTTGGCTTCATACTCTGCTGCCCACACTACACCTTAATATAGTACTGCTGGAATTCATCTACAGTCAGCTATAAAATATAATAATCTCCTAATACTCTCCTTAATCACTTAATAATAAATATTTGGGAAAATTTTTTTTTTTTTGTTGCTTTTATATTTCTTTATTACTATCCTTCATACTTTGTGATTCCATTTTAGTTTCCTTAAACATTCTTTGATGATAATTCTGACAGTTATCATTTGTAATTATTTTTGTTTTTTCTTTCTTGTTGTGATAATAACGCTAAGTATCTTCTTCATTTGTTTTTCTGATCTCAATATTTTCTAAATAGTTATTGTTTGATTATCATTATAATTGTGTTTCTGACTAGATACAGTCCTTAGCTCAACTATTATTTTTCTTATCGTATTTCATTATTTTGGCTGTTTATATTTCAATGAACTATGTTCATAAATTTTTTTTTTTTTTTCGTCTTCTTTAATATTACATTGGTTACAATCAATCATTTAATGAAGTTGTTTCTTTCGCTTGGCAATGCGGTATGTATTTTAGGTCATATGATTTTTCTTTTATTATTTTGTATAGGTAGATCTGAGGTAAAAAACTTTTATCTTGGGGTTTCATTATTCATTATTCACACTATTTCTTTGTAAACGTTTAGTAATAATTCTATTTTTCTTCTGTAATCTTGGGGTTTCAGTATTCATTATTCACACTATTTCTTTGTAGACATTTGATAATAATTCTAGTTTTCTTCTGTAATCTTGGGGTTTGTTATTAACTCTTCTTAATACCTTCTTCATAACTATATTTTAATTCAGACTTACTTCATTTTGAATGACATTTTTTTCTATTTATTTTATTGTTCAAAAAATTCTCTTTTATTTACAAGTGTTTTCTCTTCAAAATCGATAATAAGTTGTTCTTATTGTATTTTAGAATTTATTCATATTGTTATTAAATAATTTTTTCGTATTCTTTCCAATTGGTTGCCTGGTCAGTTTTCATCAAATCAGTCCCATTTTTCTGGTTAACTGCTTCTTTTTCTAACCATGGTCCATTAATTCTACTACACCCGTTGTCTGGATTACTGCAGTGTTCATACCAATTTTTACACTTGATAAATATCCTTCGCGTACCTGGTACCGTAACTCGGCTGATGTAAAGTCTTCACTTAAGTCAGGGTATTCAGTCATATTTAGCTCCCTTTGAATTATCAGGTATCGTATCTCCTCTATTCTAACATAATTACTTGTATACTCTATTTTTCCATTCCCTTGGATATCAGTACTATTTACCAAATGTTTTACGGGTATCTTCCGTATTAACGATATAATTGATTTGGTCAAATATTCTCTAATCGTTGATATTTTCAAATAATATTTAAATTTATTTAAGGTTTTTGTGATTGTTCTATGGTGGGTTATTTTGGTTATTTTCCTAACGTTTTTTCTATAATTCATTCCTTTACATAACTCCCTTCGTTCATTAATTGGGATGTTAAACGCACTAATTAATCCACCTTTCCTCATCTCCATTTCTTCTTTGGTATTGACTATTTTCTTTCTCCATATTTTTCTTATTCTCTGGATATTCTCTTCTATGGTTTGGATCTTCTCCTTGTCCTTTCTATTCTTATTTTCAGATGGCTCTGCATTTTGGTCTTCTCTAATTTCTGTTTCCCTTCTACCTTCAGAAGTGGTTTCTAGTGTTTTATTCATATTCTTTACACATCTATCCATTGTTTCTGCTACACCTTTGAAACCTTCATCCATTGTTTTCATGAGTTTTTCATGGTATCTCTGGATATCTTCTCTCTGCTTCCTAAATTGTTCGGCCATAAAATCCATGACATCCTGACAGGTCACTTTCTTTGGTTGTTCTGGCGTTTTCTTCTGTTGCTTCACTTTGACTATTTTTACTTCTTTTTGTACATTGGATTGTTCTAGCTTTTTATGATTTGGCATTTCTATAAATTCATCTATTTGATTGTGTTCTTTCCTCCATTGACACATATCTTCTCGGGATAGTTCAAACATCACCCTGATCCATTCCCTTAATTCTTAGTTTTCTGTTTGTATTGGGTTTTCAGGTGGTCTTATTTCTCGTTTCCATTGTTCATAGTCTTCCTGAGTATATTGTTCTGTCACCTGGGCGTATACTCCTGTTCTTTCGGTTTTCATTTGTTCTTCATTATCGTCCCATCTTTCCCAATCTTCTTCAGTCATCCTTTCCACCTTGTTATCGTCTTTTTCGTTATTCATCCCAATAGGCTTTTCTTTATTACACCTGGCATCTAACTCCCACAATTCATCATAAATCTCTCTCAAGGTCATTTTGTCGTCTGGTGTTCCCCTTGCATTCGCGCGACTCATTTGCGCTCTTTCGTGATCATTGGTATTCTTTTCTATGTATCCCATCTCTTTGCTGAATTTCTTAAATAGTATTGTCGTCCATTCCGCGTAACTTAATCGTCTCTCTTGTCCTTGCATTTTCGTTTCCTTTTGTATCATCTTTCTTTATTGCATTTCTAGTCTCCCACAGTTGCCTGCTCTGGTTAAGTAATGTTAGTATAATTATGGTTTTACTTAACCTAAGCCCTACACTGGTTGAGCGCCAATTTGTAAGTCGACGAGTACGTGCGTCTCGTTATTTTCACACAATATAAGCCTATTCGTTGCTATGAACGGGTATGTTCCCCTGTCTTTACTCTCTTAGGTCGTTTTAATTTACTTCAATTATTTAAATATCTGAGATATTTGGAGTTGTGGGATATAGTGATTTAATTAACTAATATTAACTTATCTCTCTAAAAAAATATCAGTGTTAGTGTACTTTAAACTTAAATAATTAATGTGTTATTCTGTAATTTCGTTCAACCCTATTATACCTTGCAGAGAATTATGTATAATTTTGTATTTTAACGCTCTCTCTTTGGTGTCGGAGAATTCCGCTATAAGCGCTGTAGTACCGGGGCAACGAAACTTAGAGGTTAATTCACTGTTTATGTTAACCATTTATTCTATACTTAGTCAGTTACTTCTTTATTCCCAACTCATTAAATAATTCTCCAAATGACAAGATTTTGCAACTATACAAAGGTTCTTTATTTGTTTACTTCTTCAACATTGAATAAGATATGTTCCAACTGGCATACACAAAGGCTATAGATTGCGTGAATCGATTATTGATCAGTCCGATACTTTATTTAGATTCGGTTATATAATGTGTTTTAGTTTGTAATTAACTTAATTCAGGGTGTGAAGGTTCTTGTAACTGTGGGGAAGATTAAAAATACATAGATAAGAATGCAAGATTTACAAATTTGAAGTGTTGTGTAGTTAATATGATTTATACAATAATAATTTACCAGACTAGAACGAAGCGAATCGTGTGGGCTGTTGGTTGATAACTTCACTGTTCTGTATGACTATGTTGTACGATTTTCTTTCTTCGGATGTTAATAAAATGGAATTCTTGTCCTGTTCACCTCGGAAATACAGCTCCTTAGGTTGATTTACTGCCAGACTGGTTCCTGTTAACTAACAGATATTTACGTCCCAGTGAGGGCGGCATCTGTTAACTACCAGCTATTATTCTTTTTATAGACATAAACTATGGTACTTATATATGTATAATGTTGGTCAAAACATGGTACACATGTGTACTTACCGGGATCCTTGCCGGTGAACATGTGCTTCTCCGTTTTAAACACTTTTTTACCTAAGGGGTGCCAGGATTCGTAACAGCGAGATTTGTTTAAACAGAAAAAGTGACACAATGAAAACACAAACTCTTTAGCTACTGTAACTACTCGTTTTAATTTTCCACATATTAAAATATACAGTCGTAAAACATACATAAAGGCCTAACCCAAAATGGCGGCCAGTATTAACTCAAAACAAAATGGCGGCTATCTTTCTTCATTGTTTTCTTTTATTAATTTAATTAAATCAGTACTGAGAAGCCTCATCATTAAAATTAGTTAGATTCCTTTTTATTTTATACTGCAGTTAAAGTATCGTATATCAACACAAACCAATGCCCTATACGTATATAGGCATGGCCACGCCCTAGTGCAATCACACGCTCACTCACACGTTACTGTAATTACATTTTATACAATTTATTATTTCATTTATTGAGCTCATGAATAAATATAAAGAGAGATAAATTGTGACTTCTCTGTGGTAAGCGGATCGTCGCTCCCTCGCTGGCCTCAGATGTATCCCAGGAGTATGATCGGTGTTGAATTCATTACAAGTTAGATTTTTCTGCACTGACTCTACATTAAAGGTGTTATAATATGTACTTTGGTTTACTGTTCTCTACTACATGTTTGATATCACATTTTACAAGATTCTAATTGTTGTTCACAACTTTTGATGAAAATTAATTCCACCAGCGATACATCGCTGTGGCCTCTCTAGTGGACGGTGATGAACTGAGACCGATTAATGTACAATTTTATGCTTGTGTGCGTGACTTTGACGTCATTAAGCTCTGTTCTGCAGAACAACGCCCTAGTCGTACGCATTGTTTTCAGTGCGTCATTGTTTTTTCTATGACGGAATAACTTTATTGTCCAATCACAATCTATATGTAACAGACTTCATCACCATCTCCGCCATGGCTGTTTCCGACTCCCGCACGTTCCAACGGTGACCTTGGTATGATACACTGCCTGATTCTGCTTGGATCTCTCTTTATATTGGGACAATGGACCTAACCACTCTGTATGTTCATAGTTACACAATAAAACATTGCAAATCACCCTTATAACCCATAATTATGTAATGGGGTCAAAATGTACTGTTACAAACCCCCTCAAGGAAAATTTTTGTGTCGGAACACAAAAAATTTCCTTGACTCATTCACACTTTCCTAAAAGGATCGGTCTAGATATGTCACCACAACCCCCTGTATTGTTACTATATAAAATTTTATCATCACTTACCCTTGGTCCTATGATGCTGGTCGCACCCTCTGACCTTACTGGACTTCTCCGGAGAGATCCCTACACCATAAGGCCATGAGGCACTCTACACTCCTGTTCTGACGCACCAGCCAGCCCAGGACTGCGGTCACAACACCACAAAACTCTGAAACATTGCATACAAAATTAAAATAGTGGTCCAGTACACTTCCATATCTACAACTGATATGTTCCCTTTTAGATACATTGGTTTGTGTTCGGGCATTGGTTTGTTTTTTTTTTTTTTTTTTTTTTTTTTTTTCAAAAGTTTCACTTATCTACAACAAGACTTAAAATACATCGATTTTTTCCACCACCAAATTCAACTACTTCCTTGTAAGAAAATAAACAACCTATATAGGTAACTACATATAACACAATATATCAACAATTCTTTAGTATACCCCAAAATACCTTCACCTACTTATTTCTATAAATTCAGCTTACAACTATCATGACAGACACCTTTACTTTAAACTTTGTTGCTCAACTTATAATCATTTACCTATTTTTGTAAATGGCAGCTTATGAGACTATTTCATTTAACTTCATTTTTTAACTTTAAACTTCCAACTTCAGAATATACTATATCTTAACACTGGTTACCGTCATTACCCCTGTAGTGACCTCCTAACCACACACTCTATTGCCCCCCAACCGAACTGTAGCGCTCGGGTGCCTCTGCAAGGACTGTAATTTTGGTGGAACAATCATCTCCTTTGTCCTTGTGTTGGCTTCACATTTGAACAACAAGATATCATAATATCTTAACTTATATAATTACACGCCCTTAAACTACCACCGGTCTTCGCTGTTCCTTCTCGAACAGAGTGGCAGCCGCTGTTCCATAGTTCTGGGGATTTCCCCTAGGTATACCCCCCTCTTAATTTCTATGGTTAACCAATTTCAAATCAGCTATGGTCAAGGGACTTGGTCTGGCCATAGCTGACCGCTAGCCAAAACCACGATTAGTGCTGGCAAGGCAGTAATCGCCCGAAAAGTCGGGGAAATTTACTTTCATTTACATGTTTTACACTTTAATAATATTGTTACACTGCACAAATAAAATCACATATAATATGAATTACATTCAAGTGTACAGTGCATTACACCCACATGAGGCCTCCGATGATGGCAGCATTCTATGTGTTGCTCATCAACCCATTTCACTAGCCACAGTAGTACATGTCACTACTGCCCTAGCCCACTACTAATACTTTACTTCTTTTACATTAACTGCTCTCACAGTCCAATTTTGACTTATAATTTACTAACACCACCTAACTACAAAATACTCTTCACTCTTGCTCAAAAACAAGTTCGTTAATTATTTAAAATTTTCACATAGACACTTTACAAGTTCGAGCTTTACCTTTTTCCACAACTATATTCACTGCTATAACAAGATAGGAATGACAACAATGGATCACCTGCTCAGCTTACCTTACATACACATATTTCTCTGTTTTCAGATGGAAAACCAACAATACTCGTTTCTCCAATTATAACAATTTTAACATACTTTACTTCACACTTTCAAAGAAATCTTTGTTACTGGAATACATATATATATATATTTTTTTTTTCAATACACAGTTAATTCTCATTCACACCTCTAATCAAGTACCCCTCTATATATATTTTTCTTTTTTTTTTTTTTATGCTTCCCAGTATAATTTCAAATTGCTAGCATTTTGTGTACCCACTATTTCTTTAGTCTCCCTATCCTGTAGTACATAGGCATTCTGCATTTTAATTCCAATTATCTCATAAGGTCCTTCGTACAGCAGAAAGAATTTCTTAATTTCCTTCTCCTGTGCATTTGACAAATCGTGCCTCTTCACCAATACCAACTGTCCTATTTCATATTTCATCCACTTACCTCTTGTGTCGTGCCTATTCTTCCGTCTTTCTCCTTTGCTTAATAAGTTTTCATTTGCCAAACGAATCTTGATGCTCACGTCCATACATGCGTTCTCAGATGGGTAATCAAATAACTGTTCCAATATTCGCGGAGGACGGGTCCCTTTGATCAGCTCGTGAGGTGTATAGCCGGTGGACTCGTGGGTGGTACTGTTCAGCCAGCTCTCTACCTTCTTAACATACAACGGCCACTCGCTGTGTTTAGCGTGACAATAGGCTCTAAAGATCCTGCCTATCTCTCTCATTACACGCTCAGCCTGGTTGGACTGGGGATGGTACACAGCCGTATGCTTCGTGATGATTCCTTCCCATCCTAACGTCTGACGCCATCGGCCACTGATGAACTGCGGTCCATGATCTGACAAAATCACTTTCGGCTTACCCACTTGTATCATGTAATCCTTAGTCACTTTCTTACTCAATACCAGACTGGTAGCTCTTTTAATACTATACAACTTCACATACTTAGAAAAAGTATCTAACATTACAAATACATACTGCACTCCTCCTCTACCCTTTGGTAACGGTCCGAACAAATCAACTGCAACCAAATCAAATGGCCTCTCCACTTTTATAAAATTCATCTCCCCTTCGACTCTATAGTTGACCACTTTTGATTTCTGGCATAAATCACAACTCTTTAACAAACTTCTAACCCTTCTCTCCATACTTCTAAAAATACAAGACTCCTTCAATACATTCACACACTTCTTCGCTCCAAAATGTCCATACCTTAAATGACAATCCCAAATAACCTTATCAACTAACCCTTCTGGAATTACTAATTTCCAAACACGCTCACCCCCTACTATCCTCTTAAACAATAACCCATTATGAACCTGAAAATACTGACTATACTCTGATCCACTTACCTCCTTTTCTAAACTCTCTATTACCTTACCTGACTTGTCCTCTGTTCTCTGCATGGTCCGGATGTCTCTCATCTCCGCTCCCAAAATTCTATCCTCTCGGCTGATCTTAAAAATCTCGATTTCCTTTAAATCTCTACCTGTTCTGTTGTGCAGTATGTCTATCCTTGACAAAGTATCTGGTATCTTGTTCTCTGATCCTTTGATATATTCCCATTCAAAATTATATTCTTGCAAAATCAATACCCATCTAGTTAAACGACTATGAGCCAGTTTGCATGTGTTTAAAAATGATAAAGCCTTGTGGTCCGTTCTAATTACTGTGCGACTTCCTAGAATGTATGTTCGAAATTTTCCCACTGCGAATATTATACTCAACAATTCCTTCTCGGTCGTCGTGTAGTTCTTCTCCGCCTGGATTAGTGATCTACTTGCAAATGCTATTACCTTGTGTTCCTTGTCCTCGCTTTCTTGATATAATTCTGCACCGATGGCCACATTGCTCGCATCCGTTTGTAAATAAAATACTTTCTCGAAGTCTGGGTGGTTCATCATTACCATTTGACTGAATTTTTTCTTTATCTCTTCAAATGCTGTGCGCTCCTTCTCGCCCCACTTCCATTGTTTGGTTTTCTGGAGTACTGCGCTCAATCTTGTGGTTAACTCTGCATAATTCTGTTGAAATTTTCGGTAGAAATTACATAACCCAAGGAAACTTTGTAATTGTTTCACATTCCTCGGTTCAGGGAAACGCATGATTGATTCTACTTTGTCGGGGTTCGCTGCTATTCCTTCAGGTGTGATAATAAATCCTAAAAATTTTACCTGTGTCTGCAGAAACGTTGACTTATCCCAATTCACGGTGAGTCCTCCTGCCTCTAGTTTAGCCAATACATAGTCCAAGTGATCTAAATGGTCTTCGAAGGTCCTTGATGCAATCAGAATATCGTCCACGTAGATCGTCAAAAAATCTAAGTCTTTGGGTCGCAAAATTTTGTCTAAACACTTTATAAAGCTGGCGACGCTGGTGTTCAATCCGAAAGGTAGACGTCGAAACTGGTAGTTTTTACCATTAAATAAAAATGCTGTATGCTTTCTACTGACCTCTGCTAGAGGAACCTGCTAATATCCAGATGTTAAATCCAACGATGTCATATACTTTACTCCACTGAACTTCTGGAAGATCTCATTGATAGGCTCTGGTGACTCTCTGTCGGGAATTATGATCTGGTTTATTCTTCTAGCATCTAGACACAAACGTACGCGTCCATCCTTCTTAATTACTACTACAAGTGGATTAGAATAATGCGATACTGACCGTTCGATTATACCTGTTTCTACCATCCTGTCGAGTTCTCTCTGCACCGCGCTTCTTTTTGAGTAAGGGACGGGGTAGCTCCTTTGCATAAACGGTGTGTGTTCCCTTATTTGTAATACACATTCATACCCTTTTGCCCTTCCTGGAACCTCGGCAAACACTCCTCTGTACCTCGCTATCACCTGCCATAACGCTGCACGTTGGCCACTCCTTACCACCTCACCTTCATTACAAAATTCATCCGCCCTTATCTCCCATACTGCATCATTAATATTACTCTTTTCACTCTCCAACTCACTCATATATTCTGTCTCTAAACATGCACTTACCATGGTACCTAAATTATTCTCATTTATCCCCTTCTGTATTATTTTAACTCCGCACGTTCTAACCCTGTCTAAAATCTGCTCAAATTTTACTCTTACCGACCGATCACCCCCATCTAATTCTATCACCTTATCTCTAAAATTTATAACAGCTCTCGTTCTTTGCAAAAAATCATTACCCAGTATGACATCTAGACTTAACCCTCTTACTACCAAAAATGTGTTTATAAATTCTACATTATCTATTAGAAAATTCAAATGTATTTGTTTAGTGACTCTCTTACTTCGTACACCCGTGACTCCTATTACCGTGACTCCTGCTACTGGTAAGATTGGAATATCCTTGTTAGACTCTCTTAGTTCTACTAAAATGTTCTCTGCTATCACGGAAATTTCGCTACCCGTATCTATCAAAGTTTTAAAATTCTTATTTCCTACAGTTACCTGAATCTCTGTCAGTCCTGCTCTCACCTCGCTGGTTGCATTGTTTTCTTCTTCCATCAGGTCAGCGACAATATCTGCTTTGATTACATGGCTGTGTATCTCCTCGACTGGTTGGACCTCCTGCGTTTCCCTGAACAGTGGTCGGGTCCTGGCTACCACTGTCGTTTCTAGTTTTCCTGGTGTCTGCTAGTGGAGGGGCCTCGGTGTCCCTTATCTGTCCTCTGGTTGTTGTTCATCGCTCCTCTAGTGTCAGGTGTCTCTCTGCCTTGTGGTTTATCTCGTCTCTCCTCCGTTGTCCTCCTCTAGGCGTTCTACATTTGAAGCACTGTCGCCTGAATGGGAAATTCTCCTGTTGACACCTATAACACCTCCACTCACCTGGTTTATAATGGTCATTTTTATTTATCACATTAGGTTCATTGTAATGGTTTCTCTGTGGATGGTACTCTACCTGGTTTGGTTTATAATTATCCGGTGTTACTCGCCTATTCACTTCCCTATCTCTAATATTTTGCAAAATGTCAAGGACTTTTTCAAGTTCTCTTAAATTCGATATTTCTTTAGTCATTAAAATTATTTGTACTTCTCGAGGAAGATGTTTACTGACGTACCTCACAAATGATGTAAAAGGAATTGGAGGTTCTAAATATTTAACTTCATTGTACAACTGTGTCACATATATTGTTATGTTATTGTTTGTGTGACTCCCGAAATTACCCGTTCCCATTATTTTACTCCTTAGCTCTTCCTGTTCCTCCTCTGGCCAATATTTTCCCTTAAACGCTTGTTCAAACATCTCATAACTACCCCACTCTATTCTGTGTGCTTCTGCCCATACCGCGGCACTACCCTTAAAACTTCTGATTATTTTAGTCAGCTGGATCTCCCAATTACTACTACTAAAATGATGGTACTCCCTGGTTTGGTTAATAAATCGCATGGGGTGTATTGAGCGGTTTTCGTGACTGAATAATTCTAACTCTATTTCATTGTAAAAATCTCTCGTAATTACAACCCTTTCCATGGTTCCCGTTAAATTTTTGTTAATCTCCCCCCGCAATTCATTTTTCATTTTTGTTAAATCACTCTCAACTAGGTTATATCTATCATGCACATTGTTATAATTCTGTATATGTAAATCATCTATTTCCTTAACTCTATTTTGCAACATACTTATTTTATTGGTTGTACTGTTTTCGTGTTTTGATATAATGCTATCTATTGTCTGAATACCTTTTGTTAGGTCTACTACATCTAATTCACATTGGTCTAATTTGTTTTGTAAAATATGAGTCTTCAATTCTAACTGCTTATTTACTTCATTCTTAGTTTTAATTTCTAATTGTTCTACTGTCTCTACATATTTATTTTTTGTTTCTCTACTCTGAGTTTCTATCTGATTTTGAACTGTTTCATTGATTTGTTTGACTTTATCATTTAAATTACTTATCTTAGTTTTAATTTGCTCGTCTACAATCTCTGTGTGCTTTTTAATATCATTACATTGTGTTTCTATTATATTAATTTTCTCATTAACATTGGAATTTTGTTTATGTATTTCGTTTTCAACTTTTTTAAGTTTCTCGTCTAATTGGTTCAATTTTACATCTTGCACATTATTTTGTTTTTTCAATTCATTTTCGAGGCTATCAAACTTCTCGTCAATCTCTTTTAACACACTATTTTGTGTTTTAATCAATGCGAACAGGTCTTCTAATGATATTTTATTTTTGACTGCCTTAGGCGCCGAATTCGCGCTTATTCTGTCTAATAAAACAGACTCTGTGTGTGTGTCGTTTACACCTAACATACTATTATTGTGTTCTGCCATAATTTAGCTGTTTCTATTACTCTCTGTATTTTTATTATATAATTATTGGTTGTTTTGTTTCGTCAACATAACCTTTTGTGTTTTTTGGTTATGTTCTGTTTTGCACCACCTTCTCTGTTTTCAAATCTGGCTGTTTATATAAATTAATATTTATATCGTCCTCAGTAAGGGCGCCATCTGTTAACTAACAGATATTTACGTCCCAGTGAGGGCGGCATCTGTTAACTACCAGCTATTATTCTTTTTATAGACATAAACTATGGTACTTATATATGTATAATGTTGGTCAAAACATGGTACACATGTGTACTTACCGGGATCCTTGCCGGTGAACATGTGCTTCTCCGTTTTAAACACTTTTTTACCTAAGGGGTGCCAGGATTCGTAACAGCGAGATTTGTTTAAACAGAAAAAGTGACACAATGAAAACACAAACTCTTTAGCTACTGTAACTACTCGTTTTAATTTTCCACATAATAAAATATACAGTCGTAAAACATACATAAAGGCCTAACCCAAAATGGCGGCCAGTATTAACTCAAAACAAAATGGCGGCTATCTTTCTTCATTGTTTTCTTTTATTAATTTAATTAAATCAGTACTGAGAAGCCTCATCATTAAAATTAGTTAGATTCCTTTTTATTTTATACTGCAGTTAAAGTATCGTATATCAACACAAACCAATGCCCTATACGTATATAGGCATGGCCACGCCCTAGTGCAATCACACGCTCACTCACACGTTACTGTAATTACATTTTATACAATTTATTATTTCATTTATTGAGCTCATGAATAAATATAAAGAGAGATAAATTGTGACTTCTCTGTGGTAAGCGGATCGTCGCTCCCTCGCTGGCCTCAGATGTATCCCAGGAGTATGATCGGTGTTGAATTCATTACAAGTTAGATTTTTCTGCACTGACTCTACATTAAAGGTGTTATAATATGTACTTTGGTTTACTGTTCTCTACTACATGTTTGATATCACATTTTACAAGATTCTAATTGTTGTTCACAACTTTTGATGAAAATTAATTCCACCAGCGATACATCGCTGTGGCCTCTCTAGTGGACGGTGATGAACTGAGACCGATTAATGTACAATTTTATGCTTGTGTGCGTGACTTTGACGTCATTAAGCTCTGTTCTGCAGAACAACGCCCTAGTCGTACGCATTGTTTTCAGTGCGTCATTGTTTTTTCTATGACGGAATAACTTTATTGTCCAATCACAATCTATATGTAACAGACTTCATCACCATCTCCGCCATGGCTGTTTCCGACTCCCGCACGTTCCAACGGTGACCTTGGTATGATACACTGCCTGATTCTGCTTGGATCTCTCTTTATATTGGGACAATGGACCTAACCACTCTGTATGTTCATAGTTACACAATAAAACATTGCAAATCACCCTTATAACCCATAATTATGTAATGGGGTCAAAATGTACTGTTACATTCCTTCTGTAATTTCTGAATCCAAATACGTTCTTCTATCGTCTGAAGTAATTGGTGATGTTCCGTGTATTTATAAGGTTATGAGTTCCAGTGTAGTGTATATTATTGATTGTGATACAGCTAACTCTTTATATTGGGTTTAATATATCGTCAACTCCTTTCGGATATGGGACAATTCAAGTCCTTCCTTGTAGAACCCAGTTATTTATTTTTTATTGTGATATCATACTATAGCCTCGTTTGGTTAAACTGTACTGGCAAGAGTCAAGAACATTATCATTAAAATTTTGTGTTTTATAAGAGGATCAAATAATTTATAATATTCCGATTATATTAGACATTTCTTAGATTTTTTAATCTCATCACATTCAGATCATAAAAGGCAATAATTGAAAATCAACAACTTCTTCATTTCCTTTAGTCCATAGAAACCCATTATTTTTCTTCCTTCTCCATGTTTTGTATATAGTGTTTATTTCATATATTTTTTGTCTATTCCTTATTAATTTGCTATCATATCGGAATATAACTTTACCGATAGTTGGTTTATTATTTTCTACATATATTCTGCTGGTTTTTTGATATTAGCCTGTTTCTTTTATATTTATTACTTTTTTCGATATCAAACGTTATCAATCGATATCATGGCATTGTGGCATTATCATAATTTGTATAAATTGAGATGGTTTATTATATATCATTACTAATTTAATGTTTTTTCCGAGCTCTTCGAACCGTATTCATTAATTATTATTAACTTACGTACCTAACCTTTATGTTATGAGTAGTTATAAGGTGTTATTGGCTGTTAGGCCTTTTATTGTATATGGACCTACCTTTGTTTATAACTGGTGAACAACAATAGCCCTTTTACATAAATTCATACATATAATCAAATCTTAACTATTAACATTTACATAAACAATTATTCTTTTCATATCTAATGACAATTTTATCTTGATCTATGGATCACATATAATAAAATTGAAATCTATTAACGCTAACTAGCTGCTTCCCACATCATTCTATAACAGTAATTGAATAATACCTCTTGTTTCATTACCTTTCATTAACTCAACAAGTAATTGGTATAACATAACATAAACTTTATCAAAACATTCGTTGTCACAAAATAATATCATTTAATTCAAAATCCTTACTTGCTATTGCTATAAGGTAAAGTATTGTTTCATTTTTGTTTACTTTCATGGTCATTTACTTTGACAATTTCTGTACTATTCTACTTCTTACACTTCTCATCAGTATCATATTGATTTACTTTTCACTGAACATAGATCATTAACTATTGTCTAATTTACAGGTTTGTTCATTCTCGTTATTTCTACCTTGCATCCTTATTTATCTTTATCTATAATCATAAATGTAATTATTAGACTTTTGTTTTATCATGGGGTTAGATATTGACTTGCTTATTATTTTGTTAATATAATATTTATGTAACATGGATGACAGAATTTCTGTTGCGTTACATATGCTCCCCCTCCTAAAAAGTTTAGTTTACCTGAATGAAGTTTAGGTCAAATAAACTTGTCTTTTTCACATGCCTTTTCTTCATATCAGTATTAATGGTTGACGATGGGATTCTCAATGTAACTTCATTAGACTAGTATTAATAATTCTTTATTTAATAACATTTCGATCGTTTTTAATTTCTGTAAACAGTATTTGTTGGTAGTTGGCTACAATATTCAATAATACTTTAGGTTCACATCTCTTCTACTTATAATTACTGTAATCACTGTATTTCTCAATTATTCTTCTGTCATCTAATTTCTTTCTGTTTTCTTCGTCCTACTCTTCTGGAAACTGAGGTCATTCTTGCAACTATTCTAATATTCCTTAAATATTTAATTTCCCTAACAATCCCTAATATGTGCGTTGGTACAGTTCAGAGAGGCACTGTTTGGCTTCATACTCTGCTGCCCACACTACACCTTAATATAGTACTGCTGGAATTCATCTACAGTCAGCTATAAAATATAATAATCTCCTAATACTCTCCTTAATCACTTAATAATAAATATTTGGGAAAAATTTTTTTTTTTTTGTTGCTTTTATATTTCTTTATTACTATCCTTCATACTTTGTGATTCCATTTTAGTTTCCTTAAACATTCTTTGATGATAATTCTGACAGTTATCATTTGTAATTATTTTTGTTTTTTCTTTCTTGTTGTGATAATAACGCTAAGTATCTTCTTCATTTGTTTTTCTGATCTCAATATTTTCTAAATAGTTATTGTTTGATTATCATTATAATTGTGTTTCTGACTAGATACAGTCCTTAGCTCAACTATTATTTTTCTTATCGTATTTCATTATTTTGGCTGTTTATATTTCAATGAACTATGTTCATAAATTTTTTTTTTTTTCGTCTTCTTTAATATTACATTGGTTACAATCAATCATTTAATGAAATTGTTTCTTTCGCTTGGCAATGCGGTATGTATTTTAGGTCATATGATTTTTCTTTTATTATTTTGTATAGGTAGATCTGAGGTAAAAAACTTTTATCTTGGGGTTTCATTATTCATTATTCACACTATTTCTTTGTAAACGTTTAGTAATAATTCTATTTTTCTTCTGTAATCTTGGGGTTTCATTATTCATTATTCACACTATTTCTTTGTAGACATTTGATAATAATTCTAGTTTTCTTCTGTAATCTTGGGGTTTGTTATTAACTCTTCTTAATACCTTCTTCATAACTATATTTTAATTCAGACTTACTTCATTTTGAATGACATTTTTTTCTATTTATTTTATTGTTCAAAAAATTCTCTTTTATTTACAAGTGTTTTCTCTTCAAAATCGATAATAAGTTGTTCTTATTGTATTTTAGAATTTATTCATATTGTTATTAAATAATTTTTTCGTATTCTTTCCAATTGGTTGCCTGGTCAGTTTTCATCAAATCAGTCCCATTTTTCTGGTTAACTGCTTCTTTTTCTAACCATGGTCCATTAATTCTACTGCACCCGTTGTCTGGATTACTGCAGTGTTCATACCAATTTTTACACTTGATAAATATCCTTCGCGTACCTGGTACCATAACTCGGCTGATGTAAAGTCTTCACTTAAGTCAGGGTATTCAGTCATATTTAGCTCCCTTTGAATTATCAGGTATCGTATCTCCTCTATTCTAACATAATTACTTGTATACTCTATTTTTCCATTCCCTTGGATATCAGTACTATTTACCAAATGTTTTACGGGTATCTTCCGTATTAACGATATAATTGATTTGGTCAAATATTCTCTAATCGTTGATATTTTCAAATAATATTTAAATTTATTTAAGGTTTTTGTGATTGTTCTATGGTGGGTTATTTTGGTTATTTTCCTAACGTTTCTTCTATAATTCATTCCTTTACATAACTCCCTTCGTTCATTAATTGGGATGTTAAACGCACTAATTAATCCACCTTTCCTCATCTCCATTTCTTCTTTGGTATTGACTATTTTCTTTCTCCATATTTTTCTTATTCTCTGGATATTCTCTTCTATGGTTTGGATCTTCTCCTTGTCCTTTCTATTCTTATTTTCAGATGGCTCTGCATTTTGGTCTTCTCTAATTTCTGTTTCCCTTCTACCTTCAGAAGTGGTTTCTAGTGTTTTATTCATATTCTTTACACATCTATCCATTGTTTCTGCTACACCTTTGAAACCTTCATCCATTGTTTTCATGAGTTTTTCATGGTATCTCTGGATATCTTCTCTCTGCTTCCTAAATTGTTCGGCCATAAAATCCATGACATCCTGACAGGTCACTTTCTTTGGTTGTTCTGGCGTTTTCTTCTGTTGCTTCACTTTGACTATTTTTACTTCTTTTTGTACATTGGATTGTTCTAGCTTTTTATGATTTGGCATTTCTATAAATTCATCTATTTGATTGTGTTCTTTCCTCCATTGACACATATCTTCTCGGGATAGTTCAAACATCACCCTGATCCATTCCCTTAATTCTTTGTTTTCTGTTTGTATTGGGTTTTCAGGTGGTCTTATTTCTCGTTTCCATTGTTCATAGTCTTCCTGAGTATATTGTTCTGTCACCTGGGAGTATACTCCTGTTCTTTCGGTTTTCATTTGTTCTTCATTATCGTCCCATCTTTCCCAATCTTCTTCAGTCATCCTTTCCACCTTGTTATCGTCTTTTTCGTTATTCATCCCAATAGGCTTTTCTTTATTACACCTGGCATCTAACTCCCACAATTCATCATAAATCTCTCTCAAGGTCATTTTGTCGTCTGGTGTTCCCCTTGCATTCGCGCGACTCATTTGCGCTCTTTCGTGATCATTGGTATTCTTTTCTATGTATCCCATCTCTTTGCTGAATTTCTTAAATAGTATTGTCGTCCATTCCGCGTAACTTAATCGTCTCTCTTGTCCTTGCATTTTCGTTTCCTTTTGTATCATCTTTCTTTATTGCATTTCTAGTCTCCCACAGTTGCCTGCTCTGGTTAAGTAATGTTAGTATAATTATGGTTTTACTTAACCTAAGCCCTACACTGGTTGAGCACCAATTTGTAAGTCGACGAGTAAGTGCGTCTCGTTATTTTCACACAATATAAGCCTATTCGTTGCTATGAACGGGTATGTTCCCCTGTCTTTACTCTCTTAGGTCGTTTTAATTTACTTCAATTATTTAATATCTGAGATATTTGGAGTTGTGGGATATACTGACTTAATTAACTAATATTAACTTATCTCTCTAAAAAAATATCAGTGTTTGTGTACTTTAAACTTAAATAATTAATGTGTTATTCTGTAATTTCGTTCAACCCTATTATACCTTGCAGAGAATTATGTATAATTTTGTATTTTAACGCTCTCTCTTTGGTGTCGGAGAATTCCGCTATAAGCGCTGTAGTACCGGGGCAACGAAACTTAGAGGTTAATTCACTGTTTATGTTAACCAATTATTCTATACTTAGTCAGTTACTTCTTTATTCCCAACTCATTAAATAATACTCCAAATGACAAGATTTTGCAACTATACAAAGGTTCTTTATTTGTTTACTTCTTCAACTTTGAATAAGATATGTTCCAACTGGCATACACAAAGGCTATAGATTGCGTGAATCGATTATTGATCAGTCCGATACTTTATTTAGATTCGGTTATATAATGTGTTTTAGTTTGTAATTAACTTAATTCAGGGTGTGAAGGTTCTTGTAACTGTGGGGAAGATTAAAAATACATAGATAAGAATGCAAGATTTACAAATTTGAAGTGTTGTGTAGTTAATGTGATTTATACAATAATAATTTACCAGACTAGAACGAAGCGAATCGTGTGGGCTGTTGGTTGATAACTTCACTGTTCTGTATGACTATGTTGTACGATTTTCTTTCTTCGGATGTTAATAAAATGGAATTCTTGTCCTGTTCACCTCGGAAATACAGCTCCTTAGGTTGATTTACTGCCAGACTGGTTCCTTCTGTAATTTCTGGATCCAAATACGTTCTTCTATCGTCTGAAGTAATTGGTGATGTTCCGTGTATTTATAAGGTTATGAGTTCCAGTGTAGTGTATATTATTGATTGTGATACAGCTAACTCTTTATATTGGGTTTAATATATCGTCAACTCCTTTCGGATATGGGACAATTCAAGTCCTTCCTTGTAGAACCCAGTTATTTATTTTTTATTGTGATATCATACTATAGCCTCGTTTGGTTAAACTGTACTGGCAAGAGTCAAGAATATCATCATTAAAATTTTGTGTTTTATAAGAGGATCAAATAATTTTGAATATTCCGATTATATTAGACATTTCTTAGATTTTTTAATCTTATCACATTCAGATCATAAAAGGCAATAATTGAAAATCAACAACTTCTTCATTTCCTGTAGTCCATAGAAACCCATTATTTTTCTTCCTTCTCCATGTTTTGTATATAGTGTTTATTTCATATATTTTTTGTCTATTCCTTATTAATTTGCTATCATATCGGAATATAACTTTACCGATAGTTGGTTTATTATTTTCTACATATATTCTGCTGGTTTTTTGATATTAGCCTGTTTCTTTTATATTTATTACTTTTTTCGATATCAAACGTTATCAATCGATATCATGGCATTGTGGCATTATCATAATTTGTATAAATTGAGATGGTTTATTATATATCATTACTAATTTAATGTTTTTTCCTAGCTCTTCGAACCGTATTCATTAATTATTATTAACTTACGTACCTAACCTATATGTTATGAGTAGTTATAAGGTGTTATTGGCTGTTAGGCCTTTTATTGTATACGGACCTACCTTTGTTTATAACTGGTGAACAATTATAGCCCTTTTACATAAATTCATACATATAATCAAATCTTAACTATTAACATTTACATAAACAATTATTCTTTTCATATCTAATGACAATTTTATCTTGATCTGTGGATCACATATGATAAAATTGAAATCTATTAACGCTAACTAGCTGCTTCCCACATCATTCTATAACAGTAATTGAATAATACCTCTTGTTTCATTACCTTTCATTAACTCAACAAGTAATTGGTATAACATAACATAAACTTTATCATAACATTCGTTGTCACAAAATAATATCATTTAATTCAAAATCCTTACTTGCTATTGCTATAAGGTAAATTATTGTTTCATTTTTGTTTACTTTCATGGTCATTTACTTTGACAATTTCTGTACTATTCTACTTCTTACACTTCTCATCAGTATCATATTGATTTACTTTTCACTGAACATAGATCATTAACTATTGTCTAATTTACAGGTTTGTTCATTCTCGTTATTTCTACCTTGCATCCTTATTTATCTTTATCTATAATCATAAATGTAATTATTAGACTTTTGTTTTATCATGGGGTTAGACATTGACTTGCTTATTATTTTGTTAATATAATATTTATGTAACATGGATGACAGCATTTCTGTTACGTTACATATGCTCCCCCTCCTAAAACGTTTAGTTTACCTGAATGAAGTTTAGGTCAAATAAACTTGTCTTTTTCACATGCCTTTTCTTCATATCAATATTAATGGTTGATGATGGGATTCTCAATGTAACTTCATTAGACTAGTATTAATAATTCTTTTTTAATAACATTTCATTATTTCAATTATCATTCTTGATCGTTTTTAATTTCTGTAAACAGTATTTGTTGGTAGTTGGCTACAATATTCAATAATACTTTACATTCAAATCTCTTCTACTTATAATTACTGTAATCACTGTATTTCTCAATTATTCTTCTGTCATCTAATTTCTTTCTGTTTTCTTCGTCCTACTCTTCTGGAAACTGAGGTCATTCTTGCAACTATTCTAATATTCCTTAAATATTTAATTTCCCTAACAATCCCTAATATGTGCGTTGGTACAGTTCAGAGAGGCACTGTTTGGCTTCATACTCTGCTGCCCACACTACACCTTAATATAGTACTGCTGGAATTCATCTACAGTCAGCTATAAAATATAATAATCTCCTAATACTCTCCTTAATCACTTAATAATAAATATTTGGGAAAATTTTTTTTTTTTGTTGCTTTTATATTTCTTTATTACTATCCTTCATACTTTGTGATTCCATTTTAGTTTCCTTAAACATTCTTTGATGATAATTCTGACAGTTATCATTTGTAATTATTTTTGTTTTTTCTTTCTTGTTGTGATAATAACGCTAAGTATCTTCTTCATTTGTTTTTCTCATCTCAATATTTTCTAAATAGTTATTGTTTGCTTATCATTATAATTGTGTTTCTGACTAGATACAGTCCTTAGCTCAACTATTATTTTTCTTATCGTATTTCATTATTTTGGCTGTTTATATTTCAATGAATTATGTTCATAATTTTTTTTTTTCGTTTTCTTTAATATTACATTGGTTACAATCAATCATTTAATGAAGTTTTTTCTTTCGCTTGGCAATGCGGTATGTATTTTAGGTCATATGATTTTTCTTTTATTATTTTGTATAGGTAGATCTGAGGTAAAAAACTTTTATCTTGGGGTTTCATTATTCATTATTCACACTATTTCTTTGTAAACGTTTAGTAATAATTCTATTTTTCTTCTGTAATCTTGGGGTTTCATTATTCATTATTCACACTATTTCTTTGTAGACATTTGATAATAATTCTAGTTTTCTTCTGTAATCTTGGGGTTTGTTATTAACTCTTCTTAATACCTTCTTCATAACTATATTTTAATTCAGACTTACTTCATTTTGAATGACATTTTTTTCTATTTATTTTATTGTTCAAAAAATTCTCTTTTATTTACAAGTGTTTTCTCTTCAAAATCGATAATAAGTTGTTCTTATTGTATTTTAGAATTTATTCATATTGTTATTAAATAATTTTTTCGTATTCTTTCCAATTGGTTGCCTGGTCAGTTTTCATCAAATCAGTCCCATTTTTCTGGTTAACTGCTTCTTTTTCTAACCATGGTCCATTAATTCTACTGCACCCGTTGTCTGGATTACTGCAGTGTTCATACCAATTTTTACACTTGATAAATATCCTTCGCGTACCTGGTACCGTAACTCGGCTGATGTAATGTCTTCACTTAAGTCAGGGTATTCAGTCATATTTAGCTCCCTTTGAATTATCAGGTATCGTATCTCCTCTATTCTAACATAATTACTTGTATACTCTATTTTTCCATTCCCTTGGATATCTGTACTATTTACCAAATGTTTTACGGGTATCTTCCGTATTAACGATATAATTGATTTGGTCAAATATTCTCTAATCGTTGATATTTTCAAATAATATTTAAATTTATTTAAGGTTTTTGTGATTGTTCTATGGTGGGTTATTTTGGTTATTTTCCTAACGTTTCTTCTATAATTCATTCCTTTACATAACTCCCTTCGTTCATTAATTGGGATGTTAAACGCACTAATTAATCCACCTTTCCTCATCTCCATTTCTTCTTTGGTATTGACTATTATCTTTCTCCATATTTTTCTTATTCTCTGGATATTCTCTTCTATGGTTTGGATCTTCTCCTTGTCCTTTCTATTCTTATTTTCAGATGGCTCTGCATTTTGGTCTTCTCTAATTTCTGTTTCCCTTCTACCTTCAGAAGTGGTTTCTAGTGTTTTATTCATATTCTTTACACATCTATCCATTGTTTCTGCTACACCTTTGAAACCTTCATCCATTGTTTTCATGAGTTTTTCATGGTATCTCTGGATATCTTCTCTCTGCTTCCTAAATTGTTCGGCCATAAAATCCATGACATCGTGACAGGTCACTTTCTTTGGTTGTTCTGGCGTTTTCTTCTGTTGCTTCTCTTTGACTATTTTTACTTCTTTTTGTACATTGGATTGTTCTAGCTTTTTATGATTTGGCATTTCTATAAATTCATCTATTTGATTGTGTTCTTTCCTCCATTGACACATATCTTCTCGGGATAGTTCAAACATCACCCTGATCCATTCCCTTAATTCTTAGTTTTCTGTTTGTATTGGGTTTTCAGGTGGTCTTATTTCTCGTTTCCATTGTTCATAGTCTTCCTGAGTATATTGTTCTGTCACCTGGGCGTATACTCCTGTTCTTTCGGTTTTCATTTGTTCTTCATTATCGTCCCATCTTTCCCAATCTTCTTCAGTCATCCTTTCCACCTTGTTGTCGTCTTTTTCGTTATTAATCCCAATAGTCTTTTCTTTATTACACCTGGCATCTAACTCCCACAATTCATCATAAATCTCTCTCAAGGTCATTTTGTCGTCTGGTGTTCCCCTTGCATTCGCGCGACTCATTTGCGCTCTTTCGTGATCATTGGTATTCTTTTCTATGTATCCCATCTCTTTGCTGAATTTCTTAAATAGTATTGTCGTCCATTCCGCGTAACTTAATCGTCTCTCTTGTCCTTGCATTTTCGTTTCCTTTTGTATCATCTTTCTTTATTGCATTTCTAGTCTCCCACAGTTGCCTGCTCTGGTTAAGTAATGTTAGTATAATTATGGTTTTACTTAACCTAAGCCCTACACTGGTTGAGCACCAATTTGTAAGTCGACGAGTAAGTGCGTCTCGTTATTTTCACACAATATAAGCCTATTCGTTGCTATGAACGGGTATGTTCCCCTGTCTTTACTCTCTTAGGTCGTTTTAATTTACTTCAATTATTTAAATATCTGAGATATTTGGAGTTGTGGGATATAGTGATTTAATTAACTAATATTAACTTATCTCTCTAAAAAAATATCAGTGTTAGTGTACTTTAAACTTAAATAATTAATGTGTTATTCTGTAATTTCGTTCAACCCTATTATACCTTGCAGAGAATTATGTATAATTTTGTATTTTAACGCTCTCTCTTTGGTGTCGGAGAATTCCGCTATAAGCGCTGTAGTACCGGGGCAACGAAACTTAGAGGTTAATTCACTGTTTATGTTAACCAATTATTCTATACTTAGTCAGTTACTTCTTTATTCCCAACTCATTAAATAATACTCCAAATGACAAGATTTTGCAACTATACAAAGGTTCTTTACTTGTTTACTTCTTCAACATTGAATAAGATATGTTCCAACTGGCATACACAAAGGCTATAGATTGCGTGAATCGATTATTGATCAGTCCAATACTTTATTTAGATTCGGTTATATAATGTGTTTTAGTTTGTAATTAACTTAATTCAGGGTGTGAAGGTTCTTGTAACTGTGGGGAAGATTAAAAATACATAGATAAGAATGCAAGATTTACAAATTTGAAGTGTTGTGTAGTTAATGTGATTTATACAATAATAATTTACCAGACTAGAACGAAGCGAATCGTGTGGGCTGTTGGTTGATAACTTCACTGTTCTGTATGACTATGTTGTACGATTTTCTTTCTTCGGATGTTAATAAAATGGAATTCTTGTCCTGTTCACCTCGGAAATACAGCTCCTTAGGTTGATTTTCTGCCAGACTGGTTCTTTCTGTAATTTCTGGATCCAAATACATTCTTCTATCGTCTGAAGTAATTGGTGATGTTCCGTGTATTTATAAGGTTATGAGTTCCAGTGTAGTGTATATTATTGATTGTGATACAGCTAACTCTTTATATTGGGTTTAATATATCGTCAACTCCTTTCGGATATGGGACAATTCAAGTCCTTCCTTGTAGAACCCAGTTATTTATTTTTTATTGTGATATCATACTATAGCCTTGTTTGGTTAAACTGTACTGGCAAGAGTCAAGAATAATATCATTAAAATTTTGTGTTTTATAAGAGGATCAAATAATTTAGAATATTCCGATTATATTAGACATTTCTTAGATTTTTTAATCTCATCACATTCAGATCATAAAAGGCAATAATTGAAAATCAACAACTTCTTCATTTCCTGTAGTCCATAGAAACCCATTATTTTTCTTCCTTCTCCATGTTTTGTATATAGTGTTTATTTCATATATTTTTTGTCTATTCCTTATTAATTTGCTATCATATCGGAATATAACTTTACCGATAGTTGGTTTATTATTTTCTACATATATTCTGCTGGTTTTTTGATATTAGCCTGTTTCTTTTATATTTATTACTTTTTTCGATATCAAACGTTATCAATCGATATCATGGCATTGTGGCATTATCATAATTTGTATAAATTGAGATGGTTTATTATATATCATTACTAATTTAATGTTTTTTCCTAGCTCTTCGAACCGTATTCATTAATTATTATTAACTTACGTACCTAACCTTTATGTTATGAGTAGTTATAAGGTGTTATTGGCTGTTAGGCCTTTTATTGTATACGGACCTACCTTTGTACAACTATACTGGTATTAACCTATAACTTTGTACACCTAACTGGTGAACAACTATAGCCCTTTTACATAAATTCATACATATAATCAAATCTTAACTATTAACATTTACATAAACAATTATTCTTTTCATATCTAATGACAATTTTATCTTGATCTATGGATCATATATAATAAAATTGAAATCTATTAACGCTAACTAGCTGCTTCCCACATCATTCTATAACAGTAATTGAATAATACCTCTTGTTTCATTACCTTTCATTAACTCAACAAGTAATTGGTATAACATAACATAAACTTTATCATAACATTCGTTGTCACAAAATAATATCATTTAATTCAAAATCCTTACTTGCTATTGCTATAAGGTAAATTATTGTTTCATTTTTGTTTACTTTCATGGTCATTTACTTTGACAATTTCTGTACTATTCTACTTCTTACACTTCTCATCAGTATCATATTGATTTACTTTTCACTGAACATAGATCATTAACTATTGTCTAATTTACAGGTTTGTTCATTCTCGTTATTTCTACCTTGCATCCTTATTTATCTTTATCTATAATCATAAATGTAATTATTAGACTTTTGTTTTATCATGGGGTTAGATATTGACTTGCTTATTATTTTGTTAATATAATATTTATGTAACATGGATGACAGCATTTCTGTTACGTTACATATGCTCCCCCTCCTAAAACATTTAGTTTACCCGAATGAAGTTTAGGTCAAATAAACTTGTCTTTTTCACATACCTTTTCTTCATATCAATATTAATGGTTGATGATGGGATTCTCAATGTAACTTCATTAGACTAGTATTAATAATTCTTTTTTAATAACATTTCATTATTTCAATTATCATTCTTGATCGTTTTTAATTTCTGTAAACAGTATTTGTTGGTAGTTGGCTACAATATTCAATAATACTTTACGTTCAAATCTCTTCTACTTATAATTACTGTAATCACTGTATTTCTCAATTATTCTTCTGTCATCTAATTTCTTTCTGTTTTCTTCGTCCTACTCTTCTGGAAACTGAGGTCATTCTTGAAACTATTCTAATATTCCTTAAATATTTAATTTCCCTAACAATCCCTAATATGTGCGTTGGTACAGTTCAGAGAGGCACTGTTTGGCTTCATACTCTGCTGCCCACACTACACCTTAATATAGTACTGCTGGAATTCATCTACAGTCAGCTATAAAATATAATAATCTCCTAATACTCTCCTTAATCACTTAATAATAAATATTTGGGAAAAATTTTTTTTTTCTTTTGTTGCTTTTACATTTCTTTATTACTATCCTTCATACTTTGTGATTCCATTTTAGTTTCCTTAAACATTCTTTGATGATAATTCTGACAGTTATCATTTGTAATTATTTTTGTTTTTTCTTTCTTGTTGTGATAATAACGCTAAGTATCTTCTTCATTTGTTTTTCTCATCTCAATATTTTCTAAATAGTTATTGTTTGCTTATCATTATAATTGTGTTTCTGACTAGATACAGTCCTTAGCTCAACTATTATTTTTCTTATCGTATTTCATTATTTTGGCTGTTTATATTTCAATGAATTATGTTCATAAATTTTTTTTTTCGTTTTCTTTAATATTACATTGGTTACAATCAATCATTTAATGAAGTTGTTTCTTTCGCTTGGCAATGCGGTATGTATTTTAGGTCATATGATTTTTCTTTTATTATTTTGTATAGGTAGATCTGAGGTAAAAAACTTTTATCTTGGGGTTTCATTATTCATTATTCACACTATTTCTTTGTAAACGTTTAGTAATAATTCTATTTTTCTTCTGTAATCTTGGGGTTTCATTATTCATTATTCACACTATTTCTTTGTAGACATTTGATAATAATTCTAGTTTTCTTCTGTAATCTTGGGGTTTGTTATTAACTCTTCTTAATACCTTCTTCATAACTATATTTTAATTCAGACTTACTTCATTTTGAATGACATTTTTTCTATTTATTTTATTGTTCAAAAAATTCTCTTTTATTTACAAGTGTTTTCTCTTCAAAATCGATAATAAGTTTTTCTTATTGTATTTTAGAATTTATTCATATTGTTATTAAATAATTTTTTCGTATTCTTTCCAATTGGTTGCCTGGTCAGTTTTCATCAAATCAGTCCCATTTTTCTGGTTAACTGCTTCTTTTTCTAACCATGGTCCATTAATTCTACTGCACCCGTTGTCTGGATTACTGCAGTGTTCATACCAATTTTTACACTTGATAAATATCCTTCGCGTACCTGGTACCGTAACTCGGCTGATGTAAAGTCTTCACTTAAGTCAGGGTATTCAGTCATATTTAGCTCCCTTTGAATTATCAGGTATCGTATCTCCTCTATTCTAACATAATTACTTGTATACTCTATTTTTCCATTCCCTTGGATATCTGTACTATTTACCAAATGTTTTACGGGTATCTTCCGTATTAATGATATAATTGATTTGGTCAAATATTCTCTAATCGTTGATATTTTCAAATAATATTTAAATTTATTTAAGGTTTTTGTGATTGTTCTATGGTGGGTTATTTTGGTTATTTTCCTAACGTTTCTTCTATAATTCATTCCTTTACATAACTCCCTTCGTTCATTAATTGGGATGTTAAACGCACTAATTAACCCACCTTTCCTCATCTCCATTTCTTCTTTGGTATTGACTATTTTCTTTCTCCATATTTTTCTTATTCTCTGGATATTCTCTTCTATGGTTTGGATCTTCTCCTTGTCCTTTCTATTCTTATTTTCAGATGGCTCTGCATTTTGGTCTTCTCTAATTTCTGTTTCCCTTCTACCTTCAGAAGTGGTTTCTAGTGTTTTATTCATATTCTTTACACATCTATCCATTGTTTCTGCTACACCTTTGAAACCTTCATCCATTGTTTTCATGAGTTTTTCATGGTATCTCTGGATATCTTCTCTCTGCTTCCTAAATTGTTCGGCCATAAAATCCATGACATCCTGACAGGTCACTTTCTTTGGTTGTTCTGGCGTTTTCTTCTGTTGCTTCTCTTTGACTATTTTTACTTCTTTTTGTACATTGGATTGTTCTAGCTTTTTATGATTTGGCATTTCTATAAATTCATCTATTTGATTGTGTTCTTTCCTCCATTGACACATATCTTCTCGGGATAGTTCAAACATCACCCTGATCCATTCCCTTAATTCTTAGTTTTCTGTTTGTATTGGGTTTTCAGGTGGTCTTATTTCTCGTTTCCATTGTTCATAGTCTTCCTGAGTATATTGTTCTGTCACCTGGGCGTATACTCCTGTTCTTTCGGTTTTCATTTGTTCTTCATTATCGTCCCATCTTTCCCAATCTTCTTCAGTCATCCTTTCCACCTTGTTGTCGTCTTTTTCGTTATTAATCCCAATAGTCTTTTCTTTATTACACCTGGCATCTAACTCCCACAATTCATCATAAATCTCTCTCAAGGTCATTTTGTCGTCTGATGTTCCCCTTGCATTTGCGCGACTCATTTGCGCTCTTTCGTGATCATTGGTATTCTTTTCTATGTATCCCATCTCTTTGCTGAATTTCTTAAATAGTATTGTCGTCCATTCCGCGTAACTTAATCGTCTCTCTTGTCCTTGCATTTTCGTTTCCTTTTGTATCATCTTTCTTTATTGCATTTCTAGTCTCCCACAGTTGCCTGCTCTGGTTAAGTAATGTTAGTATAATTATGGTTTTACTTAACCTAAGCCCTACACTGGTTGAGCACCAATTTGTAAGTCGACGAGTAAGTGCGTCTCGTTATTTTCACACAATATAAGCCTATTCGTTGCTATGAACGGGTATGTTCCCCTGTCTTTACTCTCTTAGGTCGTTTTAATTTACTTCAATTATTTAATATCTGAGATATTTGGAGTTGTGGGATATACTGACTTAATTAACTAATATTAACTTATCTCTCTAAAAAAATATCAGTGTTTGTGTACTTTAAACTTAAATAATTAATGTGTTATTCTGTAATTTCGTTCAACCCTATTATACCTTGCAGAGAATTATGTATAATTTTGTATTTTAACGCTCTCTCTTTGGTGTCGGAGAATTCCGCTATAAGCGCTGTAGTACCGGGGCAACGAAACTTAGAGGTTAATTCACTGTTTATGTTAACCAATTATTCTATACTTAGTCAGTTACTTCTTTATTCCCAACTCATTAAATAATACTCCAAATGACAAGATTTTGCAACTATACAAAGGTTCTTTATTTGTTTACTTCTTCAACTTTGAATAAGATATGTTCCAACTGGCATACACAAAGGCTATAGATTGCGTGAATCGATTATTGATCAGTCCGATACTTTATTTAGATTCGGTTATATAATGTGTTTTAGTTTGTAATTAACTTAATTCAGGGTGTGAAGGTTCTTGTAACTGTGGGGAAGATTAAAAATACATAGATAAGAATGCAAGATTTACAAATTTGAAGTGTTGTGTAGTTAATGTGATTTATACAATAATAATTTACCAGACTAGAACGAAGCGAATCGTGTGGGCTGTTGGTTGATAACTTCACTGTTCTGTATGACTATGTTGTACGATTTTCTTTCTTCGGATGTTAATAAAATGGAATTCTTGTCCTGTTCACCTCGGAAATACAGCTCCTTAGGTTGATTTACTGCCAGACTGGTTCCTTCTGTAATTTCTGGATCCAAATACGTTCTTCTATCGTCTGAAGTAATTGGTGATGTTCCGTGTATTTATAAGGTTATGAGTTCCAGTGTAGTGTATATTATTGATTGTGATACAGCTAACTCTTTATATTGGGTTTAATATATCGTCAACTCCTTTCGGATATGGGACAATTCAAGTCCTTCCTTGTAGAACCCAGTTATTTATTTTTTATTGTGATATCATACTATAGCCTCGTTTGGTTAAACTGTACTGGCAAGAGTCAAGAATATCATCATTAAAATTTTGTGTTTTATAAGAGGATCAAATAATTTTGAATATTCCGATTATATTAGACATTTCTTAGATTTTTTAATCTTATCACATTCAGATCATAAAAGGCAATAATTGAAAATCAACAACTTCTTCATTTCCTGTAGTCCATAGAAACCCATTATTTTTCTTCCTTCTCCATGTTTTGTATATAGTGTTTATTTCATATATTTTTTGTCTATTCCTTATTAATTTGCTATCATATCGGAATATAACTTTACCGATAGTTGGTTTATTATTTTCTACATATATTCTGCTGGTTTTTTGATATTAGCCTGTTTCTTTTATATTTATTACTTTTTTCGATATCAAACGTTATCAATCGATATCATGGCATTGTGGCATTATCATAATTTGTATAAATTGAGATGGTTTATTATATATCATTACTAATTTAATGTTTTTTCCTAGCTCTTCGAACCGTATTCATTAATTATTATTAACTTACGTACCTAACCTTTATGTTATGAGTAGTTATAAGGTGTTATTGGCTGTTAGGCCTTTTATTGTATACGGACCTACCTTTGTACAACTATACTGGTATTAACCTATAACTTTGTACACCTAACTGGTGAACAACTATAGCCCTTTTACATAAATTCATACATATAATCAAATCTTAACTATTAACATTTACATAAACAATTATTCTTTTCATATCTAATGACAATTTTATCTTGATCTATGGATCATATATAATAAAATTGAAATCTATTAACGCTAACTAGCTGCTTCCCACATCATTCTATAACAGTAATTGAATAATACCTCTTGTTTCATTACCTTTCATTAACTCAACAAGTAATTGGTATAACATAACATAAACTTTATCATAACATTCGTTGTCACAAAATAATATCATTTAATTCAAAATCCTTACTTGCTATTGCTATAAGGTAAATTATTGTTTCATTTTTGTTTACTTTCATGGTCATTTACTTTGACAATTTCTGTACTATTCTACTTCTTACACTTCTCATCAGTATCATATTGATTTACTTTTCACTGAACATAGATCATTAACTATTGTCTAATTTACAGGTTTGTTCATTCTCGTTATTTCTACCTTGCATCCTTATTTATCTTTATCTATAATCATAAATGTAATTATTAGACTTTTGTTTTATCATGGGGTTAGATATTGACTTGCTTATTATTTTGTTAATATAATATTTATGTAACATGGATGACAGCATTTCTGTTACGTTACATATGCTCCCCCTCCTAAAACATTTAGTTTACCCGAATGAAGTTTAGGTCAAATAAACTTGTCTTTTTCACATACCTTTTCTTCATATCAATATTAATGGTTGATGATGGGATTCTCAATGTAACTTCATTAGACTAGTATTAATAATTCTTTTTTAATAACATTTCATTATTTCAATTATCATTCTTGATCGTTTTTAATTTCTGTAAACAGTATTTGTTGGTAGTTGGCTACAATATTCAATAATACTTTACGTTCAAATCTCTTCTACTTATAATTACTGTAATCACTGTATTTCTCAATTATTCTTCTGTCATCTAATTTCTTTCTGTTTTCTTCGTCCTACTCTTCTGGAAACTGAGGTCATTCTTGAAACTATTCTAATATTCCTTAAATATTTAATTTCCCTAACAATCCCTAATATGTGCGTTGGTACAGTTCAGAGAGGCACTGTTTGGCTTCATACTCTGCTGCCCACACTACACCTTAATATAGTACTGCTGGAATTCATCTACAGTCAGCTATAAAATATAATAATCTCCTAATACTCTCCTTAATCACTTAATAATAAATATTTGGGAAAAATTTTTTTTTTCTTTTGTTGCTTTTACATTTCTTTATTACTATCCTTCATACTTTGTGATTCCATTTTAGTTTCCTTAAACATTCTTTGATGATAATTCTGACAGTTATCATTTGTAATTATTTTTGTTTTTTCTTTCTTGTTGTGATAATAACGCTAAGTATCTTCTTCATTTGTTTTTCTCATCTCAATATTTTCTAAATAGTTATTGTTTGCTTATCATTATAATTGTGTTTCTGACTAGATACAGTCCTTAGCTCAACTATTATTTTTCTTATCGTATTTCATTATTTTGGCTGTTTATATTTCAATGAATTATGTTCATAAATTTTTTTTTTCGTTTTCTTTAATATTACATTGGTTACAATCAATCATTTAATGAAGTTGTTTCTTTCGCTTGGCAATGCGGTATGTATTTTAGGTCATATGATTTTTCTTTTATTATTTTGTATAGGTAGATCTGAGGTAAAAAACTTTTATCTTGGGGTTTCATTATTCATTATTCACACTATTTCTTTGTAAACGTTTAGTAATAATTCTATTTTTCTTCTGTAATCTTGGGGTTTCATTATTCATTATTCACACTATTTCTTTGTAGACATTTGATAATAATTCTAGTTTTCTTCTGTAATCTTGGGGTTTGTTATTAACTCTTCTTAATACCTTCTTCATAACTATATTTTAATTCAGACTTACTTCATTTTGAATGACATTTTTTCTATTTATTTTATTGTTCAAAAAATTCTCTTTTATTTACAAGTGTTTTCTCTTCAAAATCGATAATAAGTTTTTCTTATTGTATTTTAGAATTTATTCATATTGTTATTAAATAATTTTTTCGTATTCTTTCCAATTGGTTGCCTGGTCAGTTTTCATCAAATCAGTCCCATTTTTCTGGTTAACTGCTTCTTTTTCTAACCATGGTCCATTAATTCTACTGCACCCGTTGTCTGGATTACTGCAGTGTTCATACCAATTTTTACACTTGATAAATATCCTTCGCGTACCTGGTACCGTAACTCGGCTGATGTAAAGTCTTCACTTAAGTCAGGGTATTCAGTCATATTTAGCTCCCTTTGAATTATCAGGTATCGTATCTCCTCTATTCTAACATAATTACTTGTATACTCTATTTTTCCATTCCCTTGGATATCTGTACTATTTACCAAATGTTTTACGGGTATCTTCCGTATTAATGATATAATTGATTTGGTCAAATATTCTCTAATCGTTGATATTTTCAAATAATATTTAAATTTATTTAAGGTTTTTGTGATTGTTCTATGGTGGGTTATTTTGGTTATTTTCCTAACGTTTCTTCTATAATTCATTCCTTTACATAACTCCCTTCGTTCATTAATTGGGATGTTAAACGCACTAATTAACCCACCTTTCCTCATCTCCATTTCTTCTTTGGTATTGACTATTTTCTTTCTCCATATTTTTCTTATTCTCTGGATATTCTCTTCTATGGTTTGGATCTTCTCCTTGTCCTTTCTATTCTTATTTTCAGATGGCTCTGCATTTTGGTCTTCTCTAATTTCTGTTTCCCTTCTACCTTCAGAAGTGGTTTCTAGTGTTTTATTCATATTCTTTACACATCTATCCATTGTTTCTGCTACACCTTTGAAACCTTCATCCATTGTTTTCATGAGTTTTTCATGGTATCTCTGGATATCTTCTCTCTGCTTCCTAAATTGTTCGGCCATAAAATCCATGACATCCTGACAGGTCACTTTCTTTGGTTGTTCTGGCGTTTTCTTCTGTTGCTTCTCTTTGACTATTTTTACTTCTTTTTGTACATTGGATTGTTCTAGCTTTTTATGATTTGGCATTTCTATAAATTCATCTATTTGATTGTGTTCTTTCCTCCATTGACACATATCTTCTCGGGATAGTTCAAACATCACCCTGATCCATTCCCTTAATTCTTAGTTTTCTGTTTGTATTGGGTTTTCAGGTGGTCTTATTTCTCGTTTCCATTGTTCATAGTCTTCCTGAGTATATTGTTCTGTCACCTGGGCGTATACTCCTGTTCTTTCGGTTTTCATTTGTTCTTCATTATCGTCCCATCTTTCCCAATCTTCTTCAGTCATCCTTTCCACCTTGTTGTCGTCTTTTTCGTTATTAATCCCAATAGTCTTTTCTTTATTACACCTGGCATCTAACTCCCACAATTCATCATAAATCTCTCTCAAGGTCATTTTGTCGTCTGATGTTCCCCTTGCATTTGCGCGACTCATTTGCGCTCTTTCGTGATCATTGGTATTCTTTTCTATGTATCCCATCTCTTTGCTGAATTTCTTAAATAGTATTGTCGTCCATTCCGCGTAACTTAATCGTCTCTCTTGTCCTTGCATTTTCGTTTCCTTTTGTATCATCTTTCTTTATTGCATTTCTAGTCTCCCACAGTTGCCTGCTCTGGTTAAGTAATGTTAGTATAATTATGGTTTTACTTAACCTAAGCCCTACACTGGTTGAGCACCAATTTGTAAGTCGACGAGTAAGTGCGTCTCGTTATTTTCACACAATATAAGCCTATTCGTTGCTATGAACGGGTATGTTCCCCTGTCTTTACTCTCTTAGGTCGTTTTAATTTACTTCAATTATTTAATATCTGAGATATTTGGAGTTGTTGGATATACTGACTTAATTAACTAATATTAACTTATCTCTCTAAAAAAATATCAGTGTTTGTGTACTTTAAACTTAAATAATTAATGTGTTATTCTGTAATTTCGTTCAACCCTATTATACCTTGCAGAGAATTATGTATAATTTTGTATTTTAACGCTCTCTCTTTGGTGTCGGAGAATTCCGCTATAAGCGCTGTAGTACCGGGGCAACGAAACTTAGAGGTTAATTCACTGTTTATGTTAACCAATTATTCTATACTTAGTCAGTTACTTCTTTATTCCCAACTCATTAAATAATACTCCAAATGACAAGATTTTGCAACTATACAAAGGTTCTTTATTTGTTTACTTCTTCAACTTTGAATAAGATATGTTCCAACTGGCATACACAAAGGCTATAGATTGCGTGAATCGATTATTGATCAGTCCGATACTTTATTTAGATTCGGTTATATAATGTGTTTTAGTTTGTAATTAACTTAATTCAGGGTGTGAAGGTTCTTGTAACTGTGGGGAAGATTAAAAATACATAGATAAGAATGCAAGATTTACAAATTTGAAGTGTTGTGTAGTTAATGTGATTTATACAATAATAATTTACCAGACTAGAACGAAGCGAATCGTGTGGGCTGTTGGTTGATAACTTCACTGTTCTGTATGACTATGTTGTACGATTTTCTTTCTTCGGATGTTAATAAAATGGAATTCTTGTCCTGTTCACCTCGGAAATACAGCTCCTTAGGTTGATTTACTGCCAGACTGGTTCCTTCTGTAATTTCTGGATCCAAATACGTTCTTCTATCGTCTGAAGTAATTGGTGATGTTCCGTGTATTTATAAGGTTATGAGTTCCAGTGTAGTGTATATTATTGATTGTGATACAGCTAACTCTTTATATTGGGTTTAATATATCGTCAACTCCTTTCGGATATGGGACAATTCAAGTCCTTCCTTGTAGAACCCAGTTATTTATTTTTTATTGTGATATCATACTATAGCCTCGTTTGGTTAAACTGTACTGGCAAGAGTCAAGAATATCATCATTAAAATTTTGTGTTTTATAAGAGGATCAAATAATTTAGAATATTCCGATTATATTAGACATTTCTTAGATTTTTTAATCTTATCACATTCAGATCATAAAAGGCAATAATTGAAAATCAACAACTTCTTCATTTCCTGTAGTCCATAGAAACCCATTATTTTTCTTCCTTCTCCATGTTTTGTATATAGTGTTTATTTCATATATTTTTTGTCTATTCCTTATTAATTTGCTATCATATCGGAATATAACTTTACCGATAGTTGGTTTATTATTTTCTACATATATTCTGCTGGTTTTTTGATATTAGCCTGTTTCTTTTATATTTATTACTTTTTTCGATATCAAACGTTATCAATCGATATCATGGCATTGTGGCATTATCATAATTTGTATAAATTGAGATGGTTTATTATATATCATTACTAATTTAATGTTTTTTCCTAGCTCTTCGAACCGTATTCATTAATTATTATTAACTTACGTACCTAACCTTTATGTTATGAGTAGTTATAAGGTGTTATTGGCTGTTAGGCCTTTTATTGTATACGGACCTACCTTTGTTTATAACTGGTGAACAACTATAGCCCTTTTACATAAATTCATACATATAATCAAATTTTAACTATTAACATTTACATAAACAATTATTCTTTTCATATCTAATGACAATTTTATCTTGATCTATGGATCACATATAATAAAATTGAAATCTATTAACGCTAACTAGCTGCTTCCCACATCATTCTATAACAGTAATTGAATAATACCTCTTGTTTCATTACCTTTCATTAACTCAACAAGTAATTGGTATAACATAACATAAACTTTATCATAACATTCGTTGTCACAAAATAATATCATTTAATTCAAAATCCTTACTTGCTATTGCTATAAGGTAAATTATTGTTTCATTTTTGTTTACTTTCATGGTCATTTACTTTGACAATTTCTGTACTATTCTACTTCTTACACTTCTCATCAGTATCATATTGATTTACTTTTCACTGAACATAGATCATTAACTATTGTCTAATTTACAGGTTTGTTCATTCTCGTTATTTCTACCTTGCATCCTTATTTATCTTTATCTATAATCATAAATGTAATTATTAGACTTTTGTTTTATCATGGGGTTAGATATTGACTTGCTTATTATTTTGTTAATATAATATTTATGTAACATGGATGACAGCATTTCTGTTACGTTACATATGCTCCCCCTCCTAAAACATTTAGTTTACCCGAATGAAGTTTAGGTCAAATAAACTTGTCTTTTTCACATACCTTTTCTTCATATCAATATTAATGGTTGATGATGGGATTCTCAATGTAACTTCATTAGACTAGTATTAATAATTCTTTTTTAATAACATTTCATTATTTCAATTATCATTCTTGATCGTTTTTAATTTCTGTAAACAGTATTTGTTGGTAGTTGGCTACAATATTCAATAATACTTTACGTTCAAATCTCTTCTACTTATAATTACTGTAATCACTGTATTTCTCAATTATTCTTCTGTCATCTAATTTCTTTCTGTTTTCTTCGTCCTACTCTTCTGGAAACTGAGGTCATTCTTGAAACTATTCTAATATTCCTTAAATATTTAATTTCCCTAACAATCCCTAATATGTGCGTTGGTACAGTTCAGAGAGGCACTGTTTGGCTTCATACTCTGCTGCCCACACTACACCTTAATATAGTACTGCTGGAATTCATCTACAGTCAGCTATAAAATATAATAATCTCCTAATACTCTCCTTAATCACTTAATAATAAATATTTGGGAAAAATTTTTTTTTTCTTTTGTTGCTTTTACATTTCTTTATTACTATCCTTCATACTTTGTGATTCCATTTTAGTTTCCTTAAACATTCTTTGATGATAATTCTGACAGTTATCATTTGTAATTATTTTTGTTTTTTCTTTCTTGTTGTGATAATAACGCTAAGTATCTTCTTCATTTGTTTTTCTCATCTCAATATTTTCTAAATAGTTATTGTTTGCTTATCATTATAATTGTGTTTCTGACTAGATACAGTCCTTAGCTCAACTATTATTTTTCTTATCGTATTTCATTATTTTGGCTGTTTATATTTCAATGAATTATGTTCATAAATTTTTTTTTTTCGTTTTCTTTAATATTACATTGGTTACAATCAATCATTTAATGAAGTTGTTTCTTTCGCTTGGCAATGCGGTATGTATTTTAGGTCATATGATTTTTCTTTTATTATTTTGTATAGGTAGATCTGAGGTAAAAAACTTTTATCTTGGGGTTTCATTATTCATTATTCACACTATTTCTTTGTAAACGTTTAGTAATAATTCTATTTTTCTTCTGTAATCTTGGGGTTTCATTATTCATTATTCACACTATTTCTTTGTAGACATTTGATAATAATTCTAGTTTTCTTCTGTAATCTTGGGGTTTGTTATTAACTCTTCTTAATACCTTCTTCATAACTATATTTTAATTCAGACTTACTTCATTTTGAATGACATTTTTTCTATTTATTTTATTGTTCAAAAAATTCTCTTTTATTTACAAGTGTTTTCTCTTCAAAATCGATAATAAGTTTTTCTTATTGTATTTTAGAATTTATTCATATTGTTATTAAATAATTTTTTCGTATTCTTTCCAATTGGTTGCCTGGTCAGTTTTCATCAAATCAGTCCCATTTTTCTGGTTAACTGCTTCTTTTTCTAACCATGGTCCATTAATTCTACTACACCCGTTGTCTGGATTACTGCAGTGTTCATACCAATTTTTACACTTGATAAATATCCTTCGCGTACCTGGTACCGTAACTCGGCTGATGTAAAGTCTTCACTTAAGTCAGGGTATTCAGTCATATTTAGCTCCCTTTGAATTATCAGGTATCGTATCTCCTCTATTCTAACATAATTACTTGTATACTCTATTTTTCCATTCCCTTGGATATCTGTACTATTTACCAAATGTTTTACGGGTATCTTCCGTATTAATGATATAATTGATTTGGTCAAATATTCTCTAATCGTTGATATTTTCAAATAATATTTAAATTTATTTAAGGTTTTTGTGATTGTTCTATGGTGGGTTATTTTGGTTATTTTCCTAACGTTTCTTCTATAATTCATTCCTTTACATAACTCCCTTCGTTCATTAATTGGGATGTTAAACGCACTAATTAACCCACCTTTCCTCATCTCCATTTCTTCTTTGGTATTGACTATTTTCTTTCTCCATATTTTTCTTATTCTCTGGATATTCTCTTCTATGGTTTGGATCTTCTCCTTGTCCTTTCTATTCTTATTTTCAGATGGCTCTGCATTTTGGTCTTCTCTAATTTCTGTTTCCCTTCTACCTTCAGAAGTGGTTTCTAGTGTTTTATTCATATTCTTTACACATCTATCCATTGTTTCTGCTACACCTTTGAAACCTTCATCCATTGTTTTCATGAGTTTTTCATGGTATCTCTGGATATCTTCTCTCTGCTTCCTAAATTGTTCGGCCATAAAATCCATGACATCCTGACAGGTCACTTTCTTTGGTTGTTCTGGCGTTTTCTTCTGTTGCTTCTCTTTGACTATTTTTACTTCTTTTTGTACATTGGATTGTTCTAGCTTTTTATGATTTGGCATTTCTATAAATTCATCTATTTGATTGTGTTCTTTCCTCCATTGACACATATCTTCTCGGGATAGTTCAAACATCACCCTGATCCATTCCCTTAATTCTTAGTTTTCTGTTTGTATTGGGTTTTCAGGTGGTCTTATTTCTCGTTTCCATTGTTCATAGTCTTCCTGAGTATATTGTTCTGTCACCTGGGCGTATACTCCTGTTCTTTCGGTTTTCATTTGTTCTTCATTATCGTCCCATCTTTCCCAATCTTCTTCAGTCATCCTTTCCACCTTGTTGTCGTCTTTTTCGTTATTAATCCCAATAGTCTTTTCTTTATTACACCTGGCATCTAACTCCCACAATTCATCATAAATCTCTCTCAAGGTCATTTTGTCGTCTGATGTTCCCCTTGCATTTGCGCGACTCATTTGCGCTCTTTCGTGATCATTGGTATTCTTTTCTATGTATCCCATCTCTTTGCTGAATTTCTTAAATAGTATTGTCGTCCATTCCGCGTAACTTAATCGTCTCTCTTGTCCTTGCATTTTCGTTTCCTTTTGTATCATCTTTCTTTATTGCATTTCTAGTCTCCCACAGTTGCCTGCTCTGGTTAAGTAATGTTAGTATAATTATGGTTTTACTCAACCTAAGCCCTACACTGGTTGAGCACCAATTTGTAAGTCGACGAGTAAGTGCGTCTCGTTATTTTCACACAATATAAGCCTATTCGTTGCTATGAACGGGTATGTTCCCCTGTCTTTACTCTCTTAGGTCGTTTTAATTTACTTCAATTATTTAATATCTGAGATATTTGGAGTTGTGGGATATACTGACTTAATTAACTAATATTAACTTATCTCTCTAAAAAAATATCAGTGTTTGTGTACTTTAAACTTAAATAATTAATGTGTTATTCTGTAATTTCGTTCAACCCTATTATACCTTGCAGAGAATTATGTATAATTTTGTATTTTAACGCTCTCTCTTTGGTGTCGGAGAATTCCGCTATAAGCGCTGTAGTACCGGGGCAACGAAACTTAGAGGTTAATTCACTGTTTATGTTAACCAATTATTCTATACTTAGTCAGTTACTTCTTTATTCCCAACTCATTAAATAATACTCCAAATGACAAGATTTTGCAACTATACAAAGGTTCTTTATTTGTTTACTTCTTCAACTTTGAATAAGATATGTTCCAACTGGCATACACAAAGGCTATAGATTGCGTGAATCGATTATTGATCAGTCCGATACTTTATTTAGATTCGGTTATATAATGTGTTTTAGTTTGTAATTAACTTAATTCAGGGTGTGAAGGTTCTTGTAACTGTGGGGAAGATTAAAAATACATAGATAAGAATGCAAGATTTACAAATTTGAAGTGTTGTGTAGTTAATGTGATTTATACAATAATAATTTACCAGACTAGAACGAAGCGAATCGTGTGGGCTGTTGGTTGATAACTTCACTGTTCTGTATGACTATGTTGTACGATTTTCTTTCTTCGGATGTTAATAAAATGGAATTCTTGTCCTGTTCACCTCGGAAATACAGCTCCTTAGGTTGATTTACTGCCAGACTGGTTCCTTCTGTAATTTCTGGATCCAAATACGTTCTTCTATCGTCTGAAGTAATTGGTGATGTTCCGTGTATTTATAAGGTTATGAGTTCCAGTGTAGTGTATATTATTGATTGTGATACAGCTAACTCTTTATATTGGGTTTAATATATCGTCAACTCCTTTCGGATATGGGACAATTCAAGTCCTTCCTTGTAGAACCCAGTTATTTATTTTTTATTGTGATATCATACTATAGCCTCGTTTGGTTAAACTGTACTGGCAAGAGTCAAGAATATCATCATTAAAATTTTGTGTTTTATAAGAGGATCAAATAATTTTGAATATTCCGATTATATTAGACATTTCTTAGATTTTTTAATCTTATCACATTCAGATCATAAAAGGCAATAATTGAAAATCAACAACTTCTTCATTTCCTGTAGTCCATAGAAACCCATTATTTTTCTTCCTTCTCCATGTTTTGTATATAGTGTTTATTTCATATATTTTTTGTCTATTCCTTATTAATTTGCTATCATATCGGAATATAACTTTACCGATAGTTGGTTTATTATTTTCTACATATATTCTGCTGGTTTTTTGATATTAGCCTGTTTCTTTTATATTTATTACTTTTTTCGATATCAAACGTTATCAATCGATATCATGGCATTGTGGCATTATCATAATTTGTATAAATTGAGATGGTTTATTATATATCATTACTAATTTAATGTTTTTTCCTAGCTCTTCGAACCGTATTCATTAATTATTATTAACTTACGTACCTAACCTTTATGTTATGAGTAGTTATAAGGTGTTATTGGCTGTTAGGCCTTTTATTGTATACGGACCTACCTTTGTACAACTATACTGGTATTAACCTATAACTTTGTACACCTAACTGGTGAACAACTATAGCCCTTTTACATAAATTCATACATATAATCAAATCTTAACTATTAACATTTACATAAACAATTATTCTTTTCATATCTAATGACAATTTTATCTTGATCTATGGATCATATATAATAAAATTGAAATCTATTAACGCTAACTAGCTGCTTCCCACATCATTCTATAACAGTAATTGAATAATACCTCTTGTTTCATTACCTTTCATTAACTCAACAAGTAATTGGTATAACATAACATAAACTTTATCATAACATTCGTTGTCACAAAATAATATCATTTAATTCAAAATCCTTACTTGCTATTGCTATAAGGTAAATTATTGTTTCATTTTTGTTTACTTTCATGGTCATTTACTTTGACAATTTCTGTACTATTCTACTTCTTACACTTCTCATCAGTATCATATTGATTTACTTTTCACTGAACATAGATCATTAACTATTGTCTAATTTACAGGTTTGTTCATTCTCGTTATTTCTACCTTGCATCCTTATTTATCTTTATCTATAATCATAAATGTAATTATTAGACTTTTGTTTTATCATGGGGTTAGATATTGACTTGCTTATTATTTTGTTAATATAATATTTATGTAACATGGATGACAGCATTTCTGTTACGTTACATATGCTCCCCCTCCTAAAACATTTAGTTTACCCGAATGAAGTTTAGGTCAAATAAACTTGTCTTTTTCACATACCTTTTCTTCATATCAATATTAATGGTTGATGATGGGATTCTCAATGTAACTTCATTAGACTAGTATTAATAATTCTTTTTTAATAACATTTCATTATTTCAATTATCATTCTTGATCGTTTTTAATTTCTGTAAACAGTATTTGTTGGTAGTTGGCTACAATATTCAATAATTCTTTACGTTCAAATCTCTTCTACTTATAATTACTGTAATCACTGTATTTCTCAATTATTCTTCTGTCATCTAATTTCTTTCTGTTTTCTTCGTCCTACTCTTCTGGAAACTGAGGTCATTCTTGAAACTATTCTAATATTCCTTAAATATTTAATTTCCCTAACAATCCCTAATATGTGCGTTGGTACAGTTCAGAGAGGCACTGTTTGGCTTCATACTCTGCTGCCCACACTACACCTTAATATAGTACTGCTGGAATTCATCTACAGTCAGCTATAAAATATAATAATCTCCTAATACTCTCCTTAATCACTTAATAATAAATATTTGGGAAAAATTTTTTTTTTCTTTTGTTGCTTTTACATTTCTTTATTACTATCCTTCATACTTTGTGATTCCATTTTAGTTTCCTTAAACATTCTTTGATGATAATTCTGACAGTTATCATTTGTAATTATTTTTGTTTTTTCTTTCTTGTTGTGATAATAACGCTAAGTATCTTCTTCATTTGTTTTTCTCATCTCAATATTTTCTAAATAGTTATTGTTTGCTTATCATTATAATTGTGTTTCTGACTAGATACAGTCCTTAGCTCAACTATTATTTTTCTTATCGTATTTCATTATTTTGGCTGTTTATATTTCAATGAATTATGTTCATAAATTTTTTTTTTTCGTTTTCTTTAATATTACATTGGTTACAATCAATCATTTAATGAAGTTGTTTCTTTCGCTTGGCAATGCGGTATGTATTTTAGGTCATATGATTTTTCTTTTATTATTTTGTATAGGTAGATCTGAGGTAAAAAACTTTTATCTTGGGGTTTCATTATTCATTATTCACACTATTTCTTTGTAAACGTTTAGTAATAATTCTATTTTTCTTCTGTAATCTTGGGGTTTCATTATTCATTATTCACACTATTTCTTTGTAGACATTTGATAATAATTCTAGTTTTCTTCTGTAATCTTGGGGTTTGTTATTAACTCTTCTTAATACCTTCTTCATAACTATATTTTAATTCAGACTTACTTCATTTTGAATGACATTTTTTCTATTTATTTTATTGTTCAAAAATTCTCTTTTATTTACAAGTGTTTTCTCTTCAAAATCGATAATAAGTTGTTCTTATTGTATTTTAGAATTTATTCATATTGTTATTAAATAATTTTTTCGTATTCTTTCCAATTGGTTGCCTGGTCAGTTTTCATCAAATCAGTCCCATTTTTCTGGTTAACTGCTTCTTTTTCTAACCATGGTCCATTAATTCTACTGCACCCGTTGTCTGGATTACTGCAGTGTTCATACCAATTTTTACACTTGATAAATATCCTTCGCGTACCTGGTACCGTAACTCGGCTGATGTAAAGTCTTCACTTAAGTCAGGGTATTCAGTCATATTTAGCTCCCTTTGAATTATCAGGTATCGTATCTCCTCTATTCTAACATAATTACTTGTATACTCTATTTTTCCATTCCCTTGGATATCTGTACTATTTACCAAATGTTTTACGGGTATCTTCCGTATTAATGATATAATTGATTTGGTCAAATATTCTCTAATCGTTGATATTTTCAAATAATATTTAAATTTATTTAAGGTTTTTGTGATTGTTCTATGGTGGGTTATTTTGGTTATTTTCCTAACGTTTCTTCTATAATTCATTCCTTTACATAACTCCCTTCGTTCATTAATTGGGATGTTAAACGCACTAATTAATCCACCTTTCCTCATCTCCATTTCTTCTTTGGTATTGACTATTTTCTTTCTCCATATTTTTCTTATTCTCTGGATATTCTCTTCTATGGTTTGGATCTTCTCCTTGTCCTTTCTATTCTTATTTTCAGATGGCTCTGCATTTTGGTCTTCTCTAATTTCTGTTTCCCTTCTACCTTCAGAAGTGGTTTCTAGTGTTTTATTCATATTCTTTACACATCTATCCATTGTTTCTGCTACACCTTTGAAACCTTCATCCATTGTTTTCATGAGTTTTTCATGGTATCTCTGGATATCTTCTCTCTGCTTCCTAAATTGTTCGGCCATAAAATCCATGACATCCTGACAGGTCACTTTCTTTGGTTGTTCTGGCGTTTTCTTCTGTTGCTTCTCTTTGACTATTTTTACTTCTTTTTGTACATTGGATTGTTCTAGCTTTTTATGATTTGGCATTTCTATAAATTCATCTATTTGATTGTGTTCTTTCCTCCATTGACACATATCTTCTCGGAATAGTTCAAACATCACCCTGATCCATTCCCTTAATTCTTAGTTTTCTGTTTGTATTGGGTTTTCAGGTGGTCTTATTTCTCGTTTCCATTGTTCATAGTCTTCCTGAGTATATTGTTCTGTCACCTGGGCGTATACTCCTGTTCTTTCGGTTTTCATTTGTTCTTCATTATCGTCCCATCTTTCCCAATCTTCTTCAGTCATCCTTTCCACCTTGTTGTCGTCTTTTTCGTTATTAATCCCAATAGTCTTTTCTTTATTACACCTGGCATCTAACTCCCACAATTCATCATAAATCTCTCTCAAGGTCATTTTGTCGTCTGGTGTTCCCCTTGCATTCGCGCGACTCATTTGCGCTCTTTCGTGATCATTGGTATTCTTTTCTATGTATCCCATCTCTTTGCTGAATTTCTTAAATAGTATTGTCGTCCATTCCGCGTAACTTAATCGTCTCTCTTGTCCTTGCATTTTCGTTTCCTTTTGTATCATCTTTCTTTATTGCATTTCTAGTCTCCCACAGTTGCCTGCTCTGGTTAAGTAATGTTAGTATAATTATGGTTTTACTTAACCTAAGCCCTACACTGGTTGAGCACCAATTTGTAAGTCGACGAGTAAGTGCGTCTCGTTATTTTCACACAATATAAGCCTATTCGTTGCTATGAACGGGTATGTTCCCCTGTCTTTACTCTCTTAGGTCGTTTTAATTTACTTCAATTATTTAAATATCTGAGATATTTGGAGTTGTGGGATATAGTGATTTAATTAACTAATATTAACTTATCTCTCTAAAAAAATATCAGTGTTTGTGTACTTTAAACTTAAATAATTAATGTGTTATTCTGTAATTTCGTTCAACCCTATTATACCTTGCAGAGAATTATGTATAATTTTGTATTTTAACGCTCTCTCTTTGGTGTCGGAGAATTCCGCTATAAGCGCTGTAGTACCGGGGCAACGAAACTTAGAGGTTAATTCACTGTTTATGTTAACCAATTATTCTATACTTAGTCAGTTACTTCTTTATTCCCAACTCATTAAATAATACTCCAAATGACAAGATTTTGCAACTATACAAAGGTTCTTTATTTGTTTACTTCTTCAACTTTGAATAAGATATGTTCCAACTGGCATACACAAAGGCTATAGATTGCGTGAATCGATTATTGATCAGTCCGATACTTTATTTAGATTCGGTTATATAATGTGTTTTAGTTTGTAATTAACTTAATTCAGGGTGTGAAGGTTCTTGTAACTGTGGGGAAGATTAAAAATACATAGATAAGAATGCAAGATTTACAAATTTGAAGTGTTGTGTAGTTAATGTGATTTATACAATAATAATTTACCAGACTAGAACGAAGCGAATCGTGTGGGCTGTTGGTTGATAACTTCACTGTTCTGTATGACTATGTTGTACGATTTTCTTTCTTCGGATGTTAATAAAATGGAATTCTTGTCCTGTTCACCTCGGAAATACAGCTCCTTAGGTTGATTTACTGCCAGACTGGTTCCTTCTGTAATTTCTGGATCCAAATACGTTCTTCTATCGTCTGAAGTAATTGGTGATGTTCCGTGTATTTATAAGGTTATGAGTTCCAGTGTAGTGTATATTATTGATTGTGATACAGCTAACTCTTTATATTGGGTTTAATATATCGTCAACTCCTTTCGGATATGGGACAATTCAAGTCCTTCCTTGTAGAACCCAGTTATTTATTTTTTATTGTGATATCATACTATAGCCTCGTTTGGTTAAACTGTACTGGCAAGAGTCAAGAATATCATCATTAAAATTTTGTGTTTTATAAGAGGATCAAATAATTTAGAATATCCCGATTATATTAGACATTTCTTAGATTTTTTAATCTTATCACATTCAGATCATAAAAGGCAATAATTGAAAATCAACAACTTCTTCATTTCCTGTAGTCCATAGAAACCCATTATTTTTCTTCCTTCTCCATGTTTTGTATATAGTGTTTATTTCATATATTTTTTATCTATTCCTTATTAATTTGCTATCATATCGGAATATAACTTTACCGATAGTTGGTTTATTATTTTCTACATATATTCTGCTGGTTTTTTGATATTAGCCTGTTTCTTTTATATTTATTACTTTTTTCGATATCAAACGTTATCAATCGATATCATGGCATTGTGGCATTATCATAATTTGTATAAATTGAGATGGTTTATTATATATCATTACTAATTTAATGTTTTTTCCTAGCTCTTCGAACCGTATTCATTAATTATTATTAACTTACATACCTAACCTTTATGTTATGAGTAGTTATAAGGTGTCATTGGCTGTTAGGCCTTTTATTGTATACGGACCTACCTTTGTTTATAACTGGTGAACAACTATAGCCCTTTTACATAAATTCATACATATAATCAAATCTTAACTATTAACATTTACATAAACAATTATTCTTTTCATATCTAATGACAATTTTATCTTGATCTATGGATCACGTATAATAAAATTGAAATCTATTAACACTAACTAGCTGCTTCCCACATCATTCTATAACAGTAATTGAATAATACCTCTTGTTTCATTACCTTTCATTAACTCAACAAGTAATTGGTATAACATAACATAAACTTTATCATAACATTCGTTGTCACAAAATAATATCATTTAATTCAAAATCCTTACTTGCTATTGCTATAAGGTAAATTATTGTTTCATTTTTGTTTACTTTCATGGTCATTTACTTTGACAATTTCTGTACTATTCTACTTCTTACACTTCTCATCAGTATCATATTGATTTACTTTTCACTGAACATAGATCATTAACTATTGTCTAATTTACAGGTTTGTTCATTCTCGTTATTTCTACCTTGCATCCTTATTTATCTTTATCTATAATCATAAATGTAATTATTAGACTTTTGTTTTATCATGGGGTTAGATATTGACTTGCTTATTATTTTGTTAATATAATATTTATGTAACATGGATGACAGCATTTCTGTTACGTTACATATGCTCCCCCTCCTAAAACATTTAGTTTACCCGAATGAAGTTTAGGTCAAATAAACTTGTCTTTTTCACATACCTTTTCTTCATATCAATATTAATGGTTGATGATGGGATTCTCAATGTAACTTCATTAGACTAGTATTAATAATTCTTTTTTAATAACATTTCATTATTTCAATTATCATTCTTGATCGTTTTTAATTTCTGTAAACAGTATTTGTTGGTAGTTGGCTACAATATTCAATAATACTTTACGTTCAAATCTCTTCTACTTATAATTACTGTAATCACTGTATTTCTCAATTATTCTTCTGTCATCTAATTTCTTTCTGTTTTCTTCGTCCTACTCTTCTGGAAACTGAGGTCATTCTTGAAACTATTCTAATATTCCTTAAATATTTAATTTCCCTAACAATCCCTAATATGTGCGTTGGTACAGTTCAGAGAGGCACTGTTTGTCTTCATACTCTGCTGCCCACACTACACCTTAATATAGTACTGCTGGAATTCATCTACAGTCAGCTATAAAATATAATAATCTCCTAATACTCTCCTTAATCACTTAATAATAAATATTTGGGAAAAATTTTTTTTTTCTTTTGTTGCTTTTACATTTCTTTATTACTATCCTTCATACTTTGTGATTCCATTTTAGTTTCCTTAAACATTCTTTGATGATAATTCTGACAGTTATCATTTGTAATTATTTTTGTTTTTTCTTTCTTGTTGTGATAATAACGCTAAGTATCTTCTTCATTTGTTTTTCTCATCTCAATATTTTCTAAATAGTTATTGTTTGCTTATCATTATAATTGTGTTTCTGACTAGATACAGTCCTTAGCTCAACTATTATTTTTCTTATCGTATTTCATTATTTTGGCTGTTTATATTTCAATGAATTATGTTCATAAATTTTTTTTTTCGTTTTCTTTAATATTACATTGGTTACAATCAATCATTTAATGAAGTTGTTTCTTTCGCTTGGCAATGCGGTATGTATTTTAGGTCATATGATTTTTCTTTTATTATTTTGTATAGGTAGATCTGAGGTAAAAAACTTTTATCTTGGGGTTTCATTATTCATTATTCACACTATTTCTTTGTAAACGTTTAGTAATAATTCTATTTTTCTTCTGTAATCTTGGGGTTTCATTATTCATTATTCACACTATTTCTTTGTAGACATTTGATAATAATTCTAGTTTTCTTCTGTAATCTTGGGGTTTGTTATTAACTCTTCTTAATACCTTCTTCATAACTATATTTTAATTCAGACTTACTTCATTTTGAATGACATTTTTTCTATTTATTTTATTGTTCAAAAATTCTCTTTTATTTACAAGTGTTTTCTCTTCAAAATCGATAATAAGTTGTTCTTATTGTATTTTAGAATTTATTCATATTGTTATTAAATAATTTTTTCGTATTCTTTCCAATTGGTTGCCTGGTCAGTTTTCATCAAATCAGTCCCATTTTTCTGGTTAACTGCTTCTTTTTCTAACCATGGTCCATTAGTTCTACTGCACCCGTTGTCTGGATTACTGCAGTGTTCATACCAATTTTTACACTTGATAAATATCCTTCGCGTACCTGGTACCGTAACTCGGCTGATGTAAAGTCTTCACTTAAGTCAGGGTATTCAGTCATATTTAGCTCCCTTTGAATTATCAGGTATCGTATCTCCTCTATTCTAACATAATTACTTGTATACTCTATTTTTCCATACCCTTGGATATCTGTACTATTTACCAAATGTTTTACGGGTATCTTCCGTATTAATGATATAATTGATTTGGTCAAATATTCTCTAATCGTTGATATTTTCAAATAATATTTAAATTTATTTAAGGTTTTTGTGATTGTTCTATGGTGGGTTATTTTGGTTATTTTCCTAACGTTTCTTCTATAATTCATTCCTTTACATAACTCCCTTCGTTCATTAATTGGGATGTTAAACGCACTAATTAATCCACCTTTCCTCATCTCCATTTCTTCTTTGGTATTGACTATTTTCTTTCTCCATATTTTTCTTATTCTCTGGATATTCTCTTCTATGGTTTGGATCTTCTCCTTGTCCTTTCTATTCTTATTTTCAGATGGCTGTGCATTTTGGTCTTCTCTAATTTCTGTTTCCCTTCTACCTTCAGAAGTGGTTTCTAGTGTTTTATTCATATTCTTTACACATCTATCCATTGTTTCTGCTACACCTTTGAAACCTTCATCCATTGTTTTCATGAGTTTTTCATGGTATCTCTGGATATCTTCTCTCTGCTTCCTAAATTGTTCGGCCATAAAATCCATGACATCCTGACAGGTCACTTTCTTTGGTTGTTCTGGCGTTTTCTTCTGTTGCTTCTCTTTGACTATTTTTACTTCTTTTTGTACATTGGATTTTTCTAGCTGTTTATGATTTGGCATTTCTATAAATTCATCTATTTGATTGTGTTCTTTCCTCCATTGACACATATCTTCTCGGGATAGTTCAAACATCACCCTGATCCATTCCCTTAATTCTTAGTTTTCTGTTTGTATTGGGTTTTCAGGTGGTCTTATTTCTCGTTTCCATTGTTCATAGTCTTCCTGAGTATATTGTTCTGTCACCTGGGCGTATACTCCTGTTCTTTCGGTTTTCATTTGTTCTTCATTATCGTCCCATCTTTCCCAATCTTCTTCAGTCATCCTTTCCACCTTGTTGTCGTCTTTTTCGTTATTAATCCCAATAGTCTTTTCTTTATTACACCTGGCATCTAACTCCCACAATTCATCATAAATCTCTCTCAAGGGTATTTTGTCGTCTGGTGTTCCCCTTGCATTCGCGCGACTCATTTGCGCTCTTTCGTGATCATTGGTATTCTTTTCTATGTATCCCATCTCTTTGCTGAATTTCTTAAATAGTATTGTCGTCCATTCCGCGTAACTTAATCGTCTCTCTTGTCCTTGCATTTTCGTTTCCTTTTGTATCATCTTTCTTTATTGCATTTCTAGTCTCCCACAGTTGCCTGCTCTGGTTAAGTAATGTTAGTATAATTATGGTTTTACTTAACCTAAGCCCTACACTGGTTGAGCACCAATTTGTAAGTCGACGAGTACGTGCGTCTCGTTATTTTCACACAATATAAGCCTATTCGTTGCTATGAACGGGTATGTTCCCCTGTCTTTACTCTCTTAGGTCGTTTTAATTTACTTCAATTATTTAAATATCTGAGATATTTGGAGTTGTGGGATATAGTGATTTAATTAACTAATATTAACTTATCTCTCTAAAAAAATATCAGTGTTTGTGTACTTTAAACTTAAATAATTAATGTGTTATTCTGTAATTTCGTTCAACCCTATTATACCTTGCAGAGAATTATGTATAATTTTGTATTTTAACGCTCTCTCTTTGGTGTCGGAGAATTCCGCTATAAGCGCTGTAGTACCGGGGCAACGAAACTTAGAGGTTAATTCACTGTTTATGTTAACCAATTATTCTATACTTAGTCAGTTACTTCTTTATTCCCAACTCATTAAATAATACTCCAAATGACAAGATTTTGCAACTATACAAAGGTTCTTTATTTGTTTACTTCTTCAACTTTGAATAAGATATGTTCCAACTGGCATACACAAAGGCTATAGATTGCGTGAATCGATTATTGATCAGTCCGATACTTTATTTAGATTCGGTTATATAATGTGTTTTAGTTTGTAATTAACTTAATTCAGGGTGTGAAGGTTCTTGTAACTGTGGGGAAGATTAAAAATACATAGATAAGAATGCAAGATTTACAAATTTGAAGTGTTGTGTAGTTAATGTGATTTATACAATAATAATTTACCAGACTAGAACGAAGCGAATCGTGTGGGCTGTTGGTTGATAACTTCACTGTTCTGTATGACTATGTTGTACGATTTTCTTTCTTCGGATGTTAATAAAATGGAATTCTTGTCCTGTTCACCTCGGAAATACAGCTCCTTAGGTTGATTTACTGCCAGACTGGTTCCTTCTGTAATTTCTGGATCCAAATACGTTCTTCTATCGTCTGAAGTAATTGGTGATGTTCCATGTATTTATAAGGTTATGAGTTCCAGTGTAGTGTATATTATTGATTGTGATACAGCTAACTCTTTATATTGGGTTTAATATATCGTCAACTCCTTTCGGATATGGGACAATTCAAGTCCTTCCTTGTAGAACCCAGTTATTTATTTTTTATTGTGATATCATACTATAGCCTCGTTTGGTTAAACTGTACTGGCAAGAGTCAAGAATATCATCATTAAAATTTTGTGTTTTATAAGAGGATCAAATAATTTAGAATATCCCGATTATATTAGACATTTCTTAGATTTTTTAATCTTATCACATTCAGATCATAAAAGGCAATAATTGAAAATCAACAACTTCTTCATTTCCTGTAGTCCATAGAAACCCATTATTTTTCTTCCTTCTCCATGTTTTGTATATAGTGTTTATTTCATATATTTTTTATCTATTCCTTATTAATTTGCTATCATATCGGAATATAACTTTACCGATAGTTGGTTTATTATTTTCTACATATATTCTGCTGGTTTTTTGATATTAGCCTGTTTCTTTTATATTTATTACTTTTTTCGATATCAAACGTTATCAATCGATATCATGGCATTGTGGCATTATCATAATTTGTATAAATTGAGATGGTTTATTATATATCATTACTAATTTAATGTTTTTTCCTAGCTCTTCGAACCGTATTCATTAATTATTATTAACTTACGTACCTAACCTTTATGTTATGAGTAGTTATAAGGTGTTATTGGCTGTTAGGCCTTTTATTGTATACGGACCTACCTTTGTTTATAACTGGTGAACAACTATAGCCCTTTTACATAAATTCATACATATAATCAAATCTTAACTATTAACATTTACATAAACAATTATTCTTTTCATATCTAATGACAATTTTATCTTGATCTATGGATCACATATAATAAAATTGAAATCTATTAACGCTAACTAGCTGCTTCCCACATCATTCTATAACAGTAATTGAATAATACCTCTTGTTTCATTACCTTTCATTAACTCAACAAGTAATTGGTATAACATAACATAAACTTTATCATAACATTCGTTGTCACAAAATAATATCATTTAATTCAAAATCCTTACTTGCTATTGCTATAAGGTAAATTATTGTTTCATTTTTGTTTACTTTCATGGTCATTTACTTTGACAATTTCTGTACTATTCTACTTCTTACACTTCTCATCAGTATCATATTGATTTACTTTTCACTGAACATAGATCATTAACTATTGTCTAATTTACAGGTTTGTTCATTCTCGTTATTTCTACCTTGCATCCTTATTTATCTTTATCTATAATCATAAATGTAATTATTAGACTTTTGTTTTATCATGGGGTTAGATATTGACTTGCTTATTATTTTGTTAATATAATATTTATGTAACATGGATGACAGCATTTCTGTTACGTTACATATGCTCCCCCTCCTAAAACATTTAGTTTACCCGAATGAAGTTTAGGTCAAATAAACTTGTCTTTTTCACATACCTTTTCTTCATATCAATATTAATGGTTGATGATGGGATTCTCAATGTAACTTCATTAGACTAGTATTAATAATTCTTTTTTAATAACATTTCATTATTTCAATTATCATTCTTGATCGTTTTTAATTTCTGTAAACAGTATTTGTTGGTAGTTGGCTACAATATTCAATAATACTTTACGTTCAAATCTCTTCTACTTATAATTACTGTAATCACTGTATTTCTCAATTATTCTTCTGTCATCTAATTTCTTTCTGTTTTCTTCGTCCTACTCTTCTGGAAACTGAGGTCATTCTTGAAACTATTCTAATATTCCTTAAATATTTAATTTCCCTAACAATCCCTAATATGTGCGTTGGTACAGTTCAGAGAGGCACTGTTTGGCTTCATACTCTGCTGCCCACACTACACCTTAATATAGTACTGCTGGAATTCATCTACAGTCAGCTATAAAATATAATAATCTCCTAATACTCTCCTTAATCACTTAATAATAAATATTTGGGAAAAATTTTTTTTTTCTTTTGTTGCTTTTACATTTCTTTATTACTATCCTTCATACTTTGTGATTCCATTTTAGTTTCCTTAAACATTCTTTGATGATAATTCTGACAGTTATCATTTGTAATTATTTTTGTTTTTTCTTTCTTGTTGTGATAATAACGCTAAGTATCTTCTTCATTTGTTTTTCTCATCTCAATATTTTCTAAATAGTTATTGTTTGCTTATCATTATAATTGTGTTTCTGACTAGATACAGTCCTTAGCTCAACTATTATTTTTCTTATCGTATTTCATTATTTTGGCTGTTTATATTTCAATGAATTATGTTCATAAATTTTTTTTTTTCGTTTTCTTTAATATTACATTGGTTACAATCAATCATTTAATGAAGTTGTTTCTTTCGCTTGGCAATGCGGTATGTATTTTAGGTCATATGATTTTTCTTTTATTATTTTGTATAGGTAGATCTGAGGTAAAAAACTTTTATCTTGGGGTTTCATTATTCATTATTCACACTATTTCTTTGTAAACGTTTAGTAATAATTCTATTTTTCTTCTGTAATCTTGGGGTTTCATTATTCATTATTCACACTATTTCTTTGTAGACATTTGATAATAATTCTAGTTTTCTTCTGTAATCTTGGGGTTTGTTATTAACTCTTCTTAATACCTTCTTCATAACTATATTTTAATTCAGACTTACTTCATTTTGAATGACATTTTTTCTATTTATTTTATTGTTCAAAAATTCTCTTTTATTTACAAGTGTTTTCTCTTCAAAATCGATAATAAGTTGTTCTTATTGTATTTTAGAATTTATTCATATTGTTATTAAATAATTTTTTCGTATTCTTTCCAATTGGTTGCCTGGTCAGTTTTCATCAAATCAGTCCCATTTTTCTGGTTAACTGCTTCTTTTTCTAACCATGGTCCATTAATTCTACTGCACCCGTTGTCTGGATTACTGCAGTGTTCATACCAATTTTTACACTTGATAAATATCCTTCGCGTACCTGGTACCGTAACTCGGCTGATGTAAAGTCTTCACTTAAGTCAGGGTATTCAGTCATATTTAGCTCCCTTTGAATTATCAGGTATCGTATCTCCTCTATTCTAACATAATTACTTGTATACTCTATTTTTCCATTCCCTTGGATATCTGTACTATTTACCAAATGTTTTACGGGTATCTTCCGTATTAATGATATAATTGATTTGGTCAAATATTCTCTAATCGTTGATATTTTCAAATAATATTTAAATTTATTTAAGGTTTTTGTGATTGTTCTATGGTGGGTTATTTTGGTTATTTTCCTAACGTTTCTTCTATAATTCATTCCTTTACATAACTCCCTTCGTTCATTAATTGGGATGTTAAACGCACTAATTAATCCACCTTTCCTCATCTCCATTTCTTCTTTGGTATTGACTATTTTCTTTCTCCATATTTTTCTTATTCTCTGGATATTCTCTTCTATGGTTTGGATCTTCTCCTTGTCCTTTCTATTCTTATTTTCAGATGGCTCTGCATTTTGGTCTTCTCTAATTTCTGTTTCCCTTCTACCTTCAGAAGTGGTTTCTAGTGTTTTATTCATATTCTTTACACATCTATCCATTGTTTCTGCTACACCTTTGAAACCTTCATCCATTGTTTTCATGAGTTTTTCATGGTATCTCTGGATATCTTCTCTCTGCTTCCTAAATTGTTCGGCCATAAAATCCATGACATCCTGACAGGTCACTTTCTTTGGTTGTTCTGGCGTTTTCTTCTGTTGCTTCTCTTTGACTATTTTTACTTCTTTTTGTACATTGGATTTTTCTAGCTGTTTATGATTTGGCATTTCTATAAATTCATCTATTTGATTGTGTTCTTTCCTCCATTGACACATATCTTCTCGGGATAGTTCAAACATCACCCTGATCCATTCCCTTAATTCTTAGTTTTCTGTTTGTATTGGGTTTTCAGGTGGTCTTATTTCTCGTTTCCATTGTTCATAGTCTTCCTGAGTATATTGTTCTGTCACCTGGGCGTATACTCCTGTTCTTTCGGTTTTCATTTGTTCTTCATTATCGTCCCATCTTTCCCAATCTTCTTCAGTCATCCTTTCCACCTTGTTGTCGTCTTTTTCGTTATTAATCCCAATAGTCTTTTCTTTATTACACCTGGCATCTAACTCCCACAATTCATCATAAATCTCTCTCAAGGTCATTTTGTCGTCTGGTGTTCCCCTTGCATTCGCGCGACTCATTTGCGCTCTTTCGTGATCATTGGTATTCTTTTCTATGTATCCCATCTCTTTGCTGAATTTCTTAAATAGTATTGTCGTCCATTCCGCGTAACTTAATCGTCTCTCTTGTCCTTGCATTTTCGTTTCCTTTTGTATCATCTTTCTTTATTGCATTTCTAGTCTCCCACAGTTGCCTGCTCTGGTTAAGTAATGTTAGTATAATTATGGTTTTACTTAACCTAAGCCCTACACTGGTTGAGCACCAATTTGTAAGTCGACGAGTAAGTGCGTCTCGTTATTTTCACACAATATAAGCCTATTCGTTGCTATGAACGGGTATGTTCCCCTGTCTTTACTCTCTTAGGTCGTTTTAATTTACTTCAATTATTTAAATATCTGAGATATTTGGAGTTGTGGGATATAGTGATTTAATTAACTAATATTAACTTATCTCTCTAAAAAAATATCAGTGTTTGTGTACTTTAAACTTAAATAATTAATGTGTTATTCTGTAATTTCGTTCAACCCTATTATACCTTGCAGAGAATTATGTATAATTTTGTATTTTAACGCTCTCTCTTTGGTGTCGGAGAATTCCGCTATAAGCGCTGTAGTACCGGGGCAACGAAACTTAGAGGTTAATTCACTGTTTATGTTAACCAATTATTCTATACTTAGTCAGTTACTTCTTTATTCCCAACTCATTAAATAATACTCCAAATGACAAGATTTTGCAACTATACAAAGGTTCTTTATTTGTTTACATCTTCAACTTTGAATAAGATATGTTCCAACTGGCATACACAAAGGCTATAGATTGCGTGAATCGATTATTGATCAGTCCGATACTTTATTTAGATTCGGTTATATAATGTGTTTTAGTTTGTAATTAACTTAATTCAGGGTGTGAAGGTTCTTGTAACTGTGGGGAAGATTAAAAATACATAGATAAGAATGCAAGATTTACAAATTTGAAGTGTTGTGTAGTTAATGTGATTTATACAATAATAATTTACCAGACTAGAACGAAGCGAATCGTGTGGGCTGTTGGTTGATAACTTCACTGTTCTGTATGACTATGTTGTACGATTTTCTTTCTTCGGATGTTAATAAAATGGAATTCTTGTCCTGTTCACCTCGGAAATACAGCTCCTTAGGTTGATTTACTGCCAGACTGGTTCCTTCTGTAATTTCTGGATCCAAATACGTTCTTCTATCGTCTGAAGTAATTGGTGATGTTCCGTGTATTTATAAGGTTATGAGTTCCAGTGTAGTGTATATTATTGATTGTGATACAGCTAACTCTTTATATTGGGTTTAATATATCGTCAACTCCTTTCGGATATGGGACAATTCAAGTCCTTCCTTGTAGAACCCAGTTATTTATTTTTTATTGTGATATCATACTATAGCCTCGTTTGGTTAAACTGTACTGGCAAGAGTCAAGAATATCATCATTAAAATTTTGTGTTTTATAAGAGGATCAAATAATTTAGAATATCCCGATTATATTAGACATTTCTTAGATTTTTTAATCTTATCACATTCAGATCATAAAAGGCAATAATTGAAAATCAACAACTTCTTCATTTCCTGTAGTCCATAGAAACCCATTATTTTTCTTCCTTCTCCATGTTTTGTATATAGTGTTTATTTCATATATTTTTTATCTATTCCTTATTAATTTGCTATCATATCGGAATATAACTTTACCGATAGTTGGTTTATTATTTTCTACATATATTCTGCTGGTTTTTTGATATTAGCCTGTTTCTTTTATATTTATTACTTTTTTCGATATCAAACGTTATCAATCGATATCATGGCATTGTGGCATTATCATAATTTGTATAAATTGAGATGGTTTATTATATATCATTACTAATTTAATGTTTTTTCCTAGCTCTTCGAACCGTATTCATTAATTATTATTAACTTACGTACCTAACCTTTATGTTATGAGTAGTTATAAGGTGTTATTGGCTGTTAGGCCTTTTATTGTATACGGACCTACCTTTGTTTATAACTGGTGAACAACTATAGCCCTTTTACATAAATTCATACATATAATCAAATCTTAACTATTAACATTTACATAAACAATTATTCTTTTCATATCTAATGACAATTTTATCTTGATCTATGGATCACGTATAATAAAATTGAAATCTATTAACGCTAACTAGCTGCTTCCCACATCATTCTATAACAGTAATTGAATAATACCTCTTGTTTCATTACCTTTCATTAACTCAACAAGTAATTGGTATAACATAACATAAACTTTATCATAACATTCGTTGTCACAAAATAATATCATTTAATTCAAAATCCTTACTTGCTATTGCTATAAGGTAAATTATTGTTTCATTTTTGTTTACTTTCATGGTCATTTACTTTGACAATTTCTGTACTATTCTACTTCTTACACTTCTCATCAGTATCATATTGATTTACTTTTCACTGAACATAGATCATTAACTATTGTCTAATTTACAGGTTTGTTCATTCTCGTTATTTCTACCTTGCATCCTTATTTATCTTTATCTATAATCATAAATGTAATTATTAGACTTTTGTTTTATCATGGGGTTAGATATTGACTTGCTTATTATTTTGTTAATATAATATTTATGTAACATGGATGACAGCATTTCTGTTACGTTACATATGCTCCCCCTCCTAAAACATTTAGTTTACCCGAATGAAGTTTAGGTCAAATAAACTTGTTTTTTTCACATACCTTTTCTTCATATCAATATTAATGGTTGATGATGGGATTCTCAATGTAACTTCATTAGACTAGTATTAATAATTCTTTTTTAATAACATTTCATTATTTCAATTATCATTCTTGATCGTTTTTAATTTCTGTAAACAGTATTTGTTGGTAGTTGGCTACAATATTCAATAATACTTTACGTTCAAATCTCTTCTACTTATAATTACTGTAATCACTGTATTTCTCAATTATTCTTCTGTCATCTAATTTCTTTCTGTGTTCTTCGTCCTACTCTTCTGGAAACTGAGGTCATTCTTGAAACTATTCTAATATTCCTTAAATATTTAATTTCCCTAACAATCCCTAATATGTGCGTTGGTACAGTTCAGAGAGGCACTGTTTGGCTTCATACTCTGCTGCCCACACTACACCTTAATATAGTACTGCTGGAATTCATCTACAGTCAGCTATAAAATATAATAATCTCCTAATACTCTCCTTAATCACTTAATAATAAATATTTGGGAAAAATTTTTTTTTTCTTTTGTTGCTTTTACATTTCTTTATTACTATCCTTCATACTTTGTGATTCCATTTTAGTTTCCTTAAACATTCTTTGATGATAATTCTGACAGTTATCATTTGTAATTATTTTTGTTTTTTCTTTCTTGTTGTGATAATAACGCTAAGTATCTTCTTCATTTGTTTTTCTCATCTCAATATTTTCTAAATAGTTATTGTTTGCTTATCATTATAATTGTGTTTCTGACTAGATACAGTCCTTAGCTCAACTATTATTTTTCTTATCGTATTTCATTATTTTGGCTGTTTATATTTCAATGAATTATGTTCATACATTTTTTTTTCGTTTTCTTTAATATTACATTGGTTACAATCAATCATTTAATGAAGTTGTTTCTTTCGCTTGGCAATGCGGTATGTATTTTAGGTCATATGATTTTTCTTTTATTATTTTGTATAGGTAGATCTGAGGTAAAAAACTTTTATCTTGGGGTTTCATTATTCATTATTCACACTATTTCTTTGTAAACGTTTAGTAATAATTCTATTTTTCTTCTGTAATCTTGGGGTTTCATTATTCATTATTCACACTATTTCTTTGTAGACATTTGATAATAATTCTAGTTTTCTTCTGTAATCTTGGGGTTTGTTATTAACTCTTCTTAATACCTTCTTCATAACTATATTTTAATTCAGACTTACTTCATTTTGAATGACATTTTTTCTATTTATTTTATTGTTCAAAAATTCTCTTTTATTTACAAGTGTTTTCTCTTCAAAATCGATAATAAGTTGTTCTTATTGTATTTTAGAATTTATTCATATTGTTATTAAATAATTTTTTCGTATTCTTTCCAATTGGTTGCCTGGTCAGTTTTCATCAAATCAGTCCCATTTTTCTGGTTAACTGCTTCTTTTTCTAACCATGGTCCATTAATTCTACTGCACCCGTTGTCTGGATTACTGCAGTGTTCATACCAATTTTTACACTTGATAAATATCCTTCGCGTACCTGGTACCGTAACTCGGCTGATGTAAAGTCTTCACTTAAGTCAGGGTATTCAGTCATATTTAGCTCCCTTTGAATTATCAGGTATCGTATCTCCTCTATTCTAACATAATTACTTGTATACTCTATTTTTCCATTCCCTTGGATATCTGTACTATTTACCAAATGTTTTACGGGTATCTTCCGTATTAATGATATAATTGATTTGGTCAAATATTCTCTAATCGTTGATATTTTCAAATAATATTTAAATTTATTTAAGGTTTTTGTGATTGTTCTATGGTGGGTTATTTTGGTTATTTTCCTAACGTTTCTTCTATAATTCATTCCTTTACATAACTCCCTTCGTTCATTAATTGGGATGTTAAACGCACTAATTAATCCACCTTTCCTCATCTCCATTTCTTCTTTGGTATTGACTATTTTCTTTCTCCATATTTTTCTTATTCTCTGGATATTCTCTTCTATGGTTTGGATCTTCTCCTTGTCCTTTCTATTCTTATTTTCAGATGGCTCTGCATTTTGGTCTTCTCTAATTTCTGTTTCCCTTCTACCTTCAGAAGTGGTTTCTAGTGTTTTATTCATATTCTTTACACATCTATCCATTGTTTCTGCTACACCTTTGAAACCTTCATCCATTGTTTTCATGAGTTTTTCATGGTATCTCTGGATATCTTCTCTCTGCTTCCTAAATTGTTCGGCCATAAAATCCATGACATCCTGACAGGTCACTTTCTTTGGTTGTTCTGGCGTTTTCTTCTGTTGCTTCTCTTTGACTATTTTTACTTCTTTTTGTACATTGGATTTTTCTAGCTGTTTATGATTTGGCATTTCTATAAATTCATCTATTTGATTGTGTTCTTTCCTCCATTGACACATATCTTCTCGGGATAGTTCAAACATCACCCTGATCCATTCCCTTAATTCTTAGTTTTCTGTTTGTATTGGGTTTTCAGGTGGTCTTATTTCTCGTTTCCATTGTTCATAGTCTTCCTGAGTATATTGTTCTGTCACCTGGGCGTATACTCCTGTTCTTTCGGTTTTCATTTGTTCTTCATTATCGTCCCATCTTTCCCAATCTTCTTCAGTCATCCTTTCCACCTTGTTGTCGTCTTTTTCGTTATTAATCCCAATAGTCTTTTCTTTATTACACCTGGCATCTAACTCCCACAATTCATCATAAATCTCTCTCAAGGTCATTTTGTCGTCTGGTGTTCCCCTTGCATTCGCGCGACTCATTTGCGCTCTTTCGTGATCATTGGTATTCTTTTCTATGTATCCCATCTCTTTGCTGAATTTCTTAAATAGTATTGTCGTCCATTCCGCGTAACTTAATCGTCTCTCTTGTCCTTGCATTTTCGTTTCCTTTTGTATCATCTTTCTTTATTGCATTTCTAGTCTCCCACAGTTGCCTGCTCTGGTTAAGTAATGTTAGTATAATTATGGTTTTACTTAACCTAAGCCCTACACTGGTTGAGCACCAATTTGTAAGTCGACGAGTAAGTGCGTCTCGTTATTTTCACACAATATAAGCCTATTCGTTGCTATGAACGGGTATGTTCCCCTGTCTTTACTCTCTTAGGTCGTTTTAATTTACTTCAATTATTTAAATATCTGAGATATTTGGAGTTGTGGGATATAGTGATTTAATTAACTAATATTAACTTATCTCTCTAAAAAAATATCAGTGTTTGTGTACTTTAAACTTAAATAATTAATGTGTTATTCTGTAATTTCGTTCAACCCTATTATACCTTGCAGAGAATTATGTATAATTTTGTATTTTAACGCTCTCTCTTTGGTGTCGGAGAATTCCGCTATAAGCGCTGTAGTACCGGGGCAACGAAACTTAGAGGTTAATTCACTGTTTATGTTAACCAATTATTCTATACTTAGTCAGTTACTTCTTTATTCCCAACTCATTAAATAATACTCCAAATGACAAGATTTTGCAACTATACAAAGGTTCTTTATTTGTTTACATCTTCAACTTTGAATAAGATATGTTCCAACTGGCATACACAAAGGCTATAGATTGCGTGAATCGATTATTGATCAGTCCGATACTTTATTTAGATTCGGTTATATAATGTGTTTTAGTTTGTAATTAACTTAATTCAGGGTGTGAAGGTTCTTGTAACTGTGGGGAAGATTAAAAATACATAGATAAGAATGCAAGATTTACAAATTTGAAGTGTTGTGTAGTTAATGTGATTTATACAATAATAATTTACCAGACTAGAACGAAGCGAATCGTGTGGGCTGTTGGTTGATAACTTCACTGTTCTGTATGACTATGTTGTACGATTTTCTTTCTTCGGATGTTAATAAAATGGAATTCTTGTCCTGTTCACCTCGGAAATACAGCTCCTTAGTTTGATTTACTGCCAGACTGGTTCCTTCTGTAATTTCTGGATCCAAATACGTTCTTCTATCGTCTGAAGTAATTGGTGATGTTCCGTGTATTTATAAGGTTATGAGTTCCAGTGTAGTGTATATTATTGATTGTGATACAGCTAACTCTTTATATTGGGTTTAATATATCGTCAACTCCTTTCGGATATGGGACAATTCAAGTCCTTCCTTGTAGAACCCAGTTATTTATTTTTTATTGTGATATCATACTATAGCCTCGTTTGGTTAAACTGTACTGGCAAGAGTCAAGAATATCATCATTAAAATTTTGTGTTTTATAAGAGGATCAAATAATTTAGAATATTCCGATTATATTAGACATTTCTTAGATTTTTTAATCTTATCACATTCAGATCATAAAAGGCAATAATTGAAAATCAACAACTTCTTCATTTCCTGTAGTCCATAGAAACCCATTATTTTTCTTCCTTCTCCATGTTTTGTATATAGTGTTTATTTCATATATTTTTTGTCTATTCCTTATTAATTTGCTATCATATCGGAATATAACTTTACCGATAGTTGGTTTATTATTTTCTACATATATTCTGCTGGTTTTTTGATATTAGCCTGTTTCTTTTATATTTATTACTTTTTTCGATATCAAACGTTATCAATCGATATCATGGCATTGTGGCATTATCATAATTTGTATAAATTGAGATGGTTTATTATATATCATTACTAATTTAATGTTTTTTCCTAGCTCTTCGAACCGTATTCATTAATTATTATTAACTTACGTACCTAACCTTTATGTTATGAGTAGTTATAAGGTGTTATTGGCTGTTAGGCCTTTTATTGTATACGGACCTACCTTTGTTTATAACTGGTGAACAACTATAGCCCTTTTACATAAATTCATACATATAATCAAATCTTAACTATTAACATTTACATAAACAATTATTCTTTTCATATCTAATGACAATTTTATCTTGATCTATGGATCACATATAATAAAATTGAAATCTATTAACGCTAACTAGCTGCTTCCCACATCATTCTATAACAGTAATTGAATAATACCTCTTGTTTCATTACCTTTCATTAACTCAACAAGTAATTGGTATAACATAACATAAACTTTATCATAACATTCGTTGTCACAAAATAATATCATTTAATTCAAAATCCTTACTTGCTATTGCTATAAGGTAAATTATTGTTTCATTTTTGTTTACTTTCATGGTCATTTACTTTGACAATTTCTGTACTATTCTACTTCTTACACTTCTCATCAGTATCATATTGATTTACTTTTCACTGAACATAGATCATTAACTATTGTCTAATTTACAGGTTTGTTCATTCTCGTTATTTCTACCTTGCATCCTTATTTATCTTTATCTATAATCATAAATGTAATTATTAGACTTTTGTTTTATCATGGGGTTAGATATTGACTTGCTTATTATTTTGTTAATATAATATTTATGTAACATGGATGACAGCATTTCTGTTACGTTACATATGCTCCCCCTCCTAAAACATTTAGTTTACCCGAATGAAGTTTAGGTCAAATAAACTTGTCTTTTTCACATACCTTTTCTTCATATCAATATTAATGGTTGATGATGGGATTCTCAATGTAACTTCATTAGACTAGTATTAATAATTCTTTTTTAATAACATTTCATTATTTCAATTATCATTCTTGATCGTTTTTAATTTCTGTAAACAGTATTTGTTGGTAGTTGGCTACAATATTCAATAATACTTTACGTTCAAATCTCTTCTACTTATAATTACTGTAATCACTGTATTTCTCAATTATTCTTCTGTCATCTAATTTCTTTCTGTTTTCTTCGTCCTACTCTTCTGGAAACTGAGGTCATTCTTGAAACTATTCTAATATTCCTTAAATATTTAATTTCCCTAACAATCCCTAATATGTGCGTTGGTACAGTTCAGAGAGGCACTGTTTGTCTTCATACTCTGCTGCCCACACTACACCTTAATATAGTACTGCTGGAATTCATCTACAGTCAGCTATAAAATATAATAATCTCCTAATACTCTCCTTAATCACTTAATAATAAATATTTGGGAAAAATTTTTTTTTTCTTTTGTTGCTTTTACATTTCTTTATTACTATCCTTCATACTTTGTGATTCCATTTTAGTTTCCTTAAACATTCTTTGATGATAATTCTGACAGTTATCATTTGTAATTATTTTTGTTTTTTCTTTCTTGTTGTGATAATAACGCTAAGTATCTTCTTCATTTGTTTTTCTCATCTCAATATTTTCTAAATAGTTATTGTTTGCTTATCATTATAATTGTGTTTCTGACTAGATACAGTCCTTAGCTCAACTATTATTTTTCTTATCGTATTTCATTATTTTGGCTGTTTATATTTCAATGAATTATGTTCATAATTTTTTTTTTTCGTTTTCTTTAATATTACATTGGTTACAATCAATCATTTAATGAAGTTGTTTCTTTCGCTTGGCAATGCGGTATGTATTTTAGGTCATATGATTTTTCTTTTATTATTTTGTATAGGTAGATCTGAGGTAAAAAACTTTTATCTTGGGGTTTCATTATTCATTATTCACACTATTTCTTTGTAAACGTTTAGTAATAATTCTATTTTTCTTCTGTAATCTTGGGGTTTCATTATTCATTATTCACACTATTTCTTTGTAGACATTTGATAATAATTCTAGTTTTCTTCTGTAATCTTGGGGTTTGTTATTAACTCTTCTTAATACCTTCTTCATAACTATATTTTAATTCAGATTTACTTCATTTTGAATGACATTTTTTTCTATTTATTTTATTGTTCAAAAAATTCTCTTTTATTTACAAGTGTTTTCTCTTCAAAATCGATAATAAGTTGTTCTTATTATATTTTAGAATTTATTCATATTGTTATTAAATAATTTTTTCGTATTCTTTCCAATTGGTTGCCCGGTCAGTTTTCATCAAATCAGTCCCATTTTTCTGGTTAACTGCTTCTTTTTCTAACCATGGTCCATTAATTTTACTGCACCCGTTGTCTGGATTACTGCAGTGTTCATACCAATTTTTACACTTGATAAATATCCTTCGCGTACCTGGTACCGTAACTCGGCTGATGTAATGTCTTCACTTAAGTCAGGGTATTCAGTCATATTTAGCTCCCTTTGAATTATCAGGTATCGTATCTCCTCTATTCTAACATAATTACTTGTATACTCTATTTTTCCATCCCCTTGGATATCTGTACTATTTACCAAATGTTTTACGGGTATCTTCCGTAATAACGATATAATTGATTTGGTCAAATATTCTCTAATCGTTGATATTTTCAAATAATATTTAAATTTATTTAAGGTTTTTGTGATTGTTCTATGGTGGGTTATTTTGGTTATTTTGTTAACGTTTCTTCTATAATTCATTCCTTTACATAACTCCCTTCGTTCATTAATTGGGATGTTAAACGCACTAATTAATCCACCTTTCCTCATCTCCATTTCTTCTTTGGTATTGACTATTTTCTTTCTCCATATTTTTCTTATTCTCTGGATATTCTCTTCTATGGTTTGGATCTTCTCCTTGTCCTTTCTATTCTTATTTTCAGATGGCTCTGCATTTTGGTCTTCTCTAATTTCTGTTTCCCTTCTACCTTCAGAAGTGGTTTCTAGTGTTTTATTCATATTCTTTACACATCTATCCATTGTTTCTGCTACACCTTTGAAACCTTCATCCATTGTTTTCATGAGTTTTTCATGGTATCTCTGGATATCTTCTCTCTGCTTCCTAAATTGTTCGGCCATAAAATCCATGACATCGTGACAGGTCACTTTCTTTGGTTGTTCTGGCGTTTTCTTCTGTTGCTTCACTTTGACTATTTTTACTTCTTTTTGTACATTGGATTGTTCTAGCTTTTTATGATTTGGCATTTCTATAAATTCATCTATTTGATTGTGTTCTTTCCTCCATTGACACATATCTTCTCGGGATAGTTCAAACATCACCCTGATCCATTCCCTAAATTCTTAGTTTTCTGTTTGTATTGGGTTTTCAGGTGGTCTTATTTCTCGTTTCCATTGTTCATAGTCTTCCTGAGTATATTGTTCTGTCACCTGGGCGTATACTCCTGTTCTTTCGGTTTTAATTTGTTCTTCATTATCGTCCCATCTTTCCCAATCTTCTTCAGTCATCCTTTCCACCTTGTTGTCGTCTTTTTCGTTATTAATCCCAATAGTCTTTTCTTTATTACACCTGGCATCTAACTCCCACAATTCATCATAAATCTCTCTCAAGGTCATTTTGTCGTCTGGTGTTCCCCTTGCATTCGCGCGACTCATTTGCGCTCTTTCGTGATCATTGGTATTCTTTTCTATGTATCCCATCTCTTTGCTGAATTTCTTAAATAGTATTGTCGTCCATTCCGCGTAACTTAATCGTCTCTCTTGTCCTTGCATTTTCGTTTCCTTTTGTATCATCTTTCTTTATTGCATTTCTAGTCTCCCACAGTTGCCTGCTCTGGTTAAGTAATGTTAGTATAATTATGGTTTTACTTAACCTAAGCCCTACACTGGTTGAGCACCAATTTGTAAGTCGACGAGTACGTGCGTCTCGTTATTTTCACACAATATAAGCCTATTCGTTGCTATGAACGGGTATGTTCCCCTGTCTTTACTCTCTTAGGTCGTTTTAATTTACTTCAATTATTTAAATATCTGAGATATTTGGAGTTGTGGGATATAGTGATTTAATTAACTAATATTAACTTATCTCTCTAAAAAAATATCAGTGTTAGTGTACTTTAAACTTAAATAATTAATGTGTTATTCTGTAATTTCGTTCAACCCTATTATACCTTGCAGAGAATTATGTATAATTTTGTATTTTAACGCTCTCTCTTTGGTGTCGGAGAATTCCGCTATAAGCGCTGTAGTACCGGGGCAACGAAACTTAGAGGTTAATTCACTGTTTATGTTAACCAATTATTCTATACTTAGTCAGTTACTTCTTTATTCCCAACTCATTAAATAATACTCCAAATGACAAGATTTTGCAACTATACAAAGGTTCTTTATTTGTTTACTTCTTCAACATTGAATAAGATATGTTCCAACTGGCATACACAAAGGCTATAGATTGCGTGAATCGATTATTGATCAGTCCGATACTTTATTTAGATTCGGTTATATAATGTGTTTTAGTTTGTAATTAACTTAATTCAGGGTGTGAAGGTTCTTGTAACTGTGGGGAAGATTAAAAATACATAGATAAGAATGCAAGATTTACAAATTTGAAGTGTTGTGTAGTTAATGTGATTTATACAATAATAATTTACCAGACTAGAACGAAGCGAATCGTGTGGGCTGTTGGTTGATAACTTCACTGTTCTGTATGACTATGTTGTACGATTTTCTTTCTTCGGATGTTAATAAAATGGAATCTTGTCCTGTTCACCTCGGAAATACAGCTCCTTAGGTTGATTTACTGCCAGACTGGTTCCTTCTGTAATTTCTGGATCCAAATACGTTCTTCTATCGTCTGAAGTAATTGGTGATGTTCCGTCTATTTATAAGGTTATGAGTTCCAGTGTAGTGTATATTATTGATTGTGATACAGCTAACTCTTTATATTGGGTTTAATATATCGTCAACTCCTTTCGGATATGGGACAATTCAAGTCCTTCCTTGTAGAACCCAGTTATTTATTTTTTATTGTGATATCATACTATAGCCTCGTTTGGTTAAACTGTACTGGCAAGAGTCAAGAATATTATCATTAAAATTTTGTGTTTTATAAGAGGATCAAATAATTTAGAATATTCCGATTATATTAGACATTTCTTAGATTTTTTAATCTCATCACATTCAGATCATAAAAGGCAATAATTGAAAATCAACAACTTCTTCATTTCCTGTAGTCCATAGAAACCCATTATTTTTCTTCCTTCTCCATGTTTTGTATATAGTGTTTATTTCATATATTTTTTGTCTATTCCTTATTAATTTGCTATCATATCGGAATATAACTTTACCGATAGTTGGTTTATTATTTTCTACATATATTCTGCTGGTTTTTTGATATTAGCCTGTTTCTTTTATATTTATTACTTTTTTCGATATCAAACGTTATCAATCGATATCATGGCATTGTGGCATTATCATAATTTGTATAAATTGAGATGGTTTATTATATATCATTACTAATTTAATGTTTTTTCTAGCTCTTCGAACCGTATTCATTAATTATTATTAACTTACGTACCTAACCATTATGTTATGAGTAGTTATAAGGTGTTATTGGCTGATAGGCCTTTTATTGTATACGGACCTACCTTTGTTTATAACTGGTGAACAACTATAGCCCTTTTACATAAATTCATACATATAATCAAATCTTAACTATTAACATTTACATAAACAATTATTCTTTTCATATCTAATGACAATTTTATCTTGATCTATGGATCACATATAATAAAATTGAAATCTATTAACGCTAACTAGCTGCTTCCCACATCATTCTATAACAGTAATTGAATAATACCTCTTGTTTCATTACCTTTCATTAACTCAACAAGTAATTGGTATAACATAACATAAACTTTATCATAACATTCGTTGTCACAAAATAATATCATTTAATTCAAAATCCTTACTTGCTATTGCTATAAGGTAAATTATTGTTTCATTTTTGTTTACTTTCATGGTCATTTACTTTGACAATTTCTGTACTATTCTACTTCTTACACTTCTCATCAGTATCATATTGATTTACTTTTCACTGAACATAGATCATTAACTATTGTCTAATTTACAGGTTTGTTCATTCTCGTTATTTCTACCTTGCATCCTTATTTATCTTTATCTATAATCATAAATGTAATTATTAGACTTTTGTTTTATCATGGGGTTAGATATTGACTTGCTTATTATTTTGTTAATATAATATTTATGTAACATGGATGACAGCATTTCTGTTACGTTACATATGCTCCCCCTCCTAAAACGTTTAGTTTACCTGAATGAAGTTTAGGTCAAATAAACTTGTCTTTTTCACATGCCTTTTCTTCATATCAATATTAATGGTTGACGATGGGATTCTCAATGTAACTTCATTAGACTAGTATTAATAATTCTTTTTTAATAAAATTTCATTATTTCAATTATCATTCTTGATCGTTTTTAATTTCTGTAAACAGTATTTGTTGGTAGTTGGCTACAATATTCAATAATACTTTACGTTCAAATCTCTTCTACTTATAATTACTGTAATCACTGTATTTCTCAATTATTCTTCTGTCATCTAATTTCTTTCTGTTTTCTTCGTCCTACTCTTCTGGAAACTGAGGTCATTCTTGCAACTATTCTAATATTCCTTAAATATTTAATTTCCCTAACAATCCCTAATATGTGCGTTGGTACAGTTCAGAGAGGCACTGTTTGGCTTCATACTCTGCTGCCCACACTACACCTTAATATAGTACTGCTGGAATTCATCTACAGTCAGCTATAAAATATAATAATCTCCTAATACTCTCCTTAATCACTTAATAATAAACATTTGGGAAAAATTTTTTTTTTCTTTTGTTGCTTTTACATTTCTTTATTACTATCCTTCATACTTTGTGATTCCATTTTAGTTTCCTTAAACATTCTTTGATGATATTTCTGACAGTTATCATTTGTAATTATTTTTGTTTTTTCTTTCTTGTTGTGATAATAACGCTAAGTATCTTCTTCATTTGTTTTTCTCATCTCAATATTTTCTAAATAGTTATTGTTTGCTTATCATTATAATTGTGTTTCTGACTAGATACAGTCCTTAGCTCAACTATTATTTTTCTTATCGTATTTCATTATTTTGGCTGTTTATATTTCAATGAATTATGTTCATAATTTTTTTTTTTTCGTTTTCTTTAATATTACATTGGTTACAATCAATCATTTAATGAAGTTGTTTCTTTCGCTTGGCAATGCGGTATGTATTTTAGGTCATATGATTTTTCTTTTATTATTTTGTATAGGTAGATCTGAGGTAAAAAACTTTTATCTTGGGGTTTCATTATTCATTATTCACACTATTTCTTTGTAAACGTTTAGTAATAATTCTATTTTTCTACTGTAATCTTGGGGTTTCATTATTCATTATTCACACTATTTCTTTGTAGACATTTGATAATAATTCTAGTTTTCTTCTGTAATCTTGGGGTTTGTTATTAACTCTTCTTAATACCTTCTTCATAACTATATTTTAATTCAGACTTACTTCATTTTGAATGACATTTTTTTCTATTTATTTTATTGTTCAAAAAATTCTCTTTTATTTACAAGTGTTTTCTCTTCAAAATCGATAATAAGTTGTTCTTATTGTATTTTAGAATTTATTCATATTGTTATTAAATAATTTTTTCGTATTCTTTCCAATTGGTTGCCTGGTCAGTTTTCATCAAATCAGTCCCATTTTTCTGGTTAACTGCTTCTTTTTCTAACCATGGTCCATTTATTCTACTGCACCCGTTGTCTGGATTACTGCAGTGTTCATACCAATTTTTACACTTGATAAATATCCTTTGCGTAAATGGTACCGTAACTCGGCTGATGTAAAGTCTTCACTTAAGTCAGGGTATTCAGTCATATTTAGCTCCCTTTGAATTATCAGGTATCGTATCTCCTCTATTCTAACATAATTACTTGTATACTCTATTTTTCCATTCCCTTGGATATCTGTACTATTTACCAAATGTTTTACGGGTATCTTCCGTATTAACGATATAATTGATTTGGTCAAATATTCTCTAATCGTTGATATTTTCAAATAATATTTAAATTTATTTAAGGTTTTTGTGATTGTTCTATGGTGGGTTATTTTGGTTATTTTCCTAACGTTTCTTCTATAATTCATTCCTTTACATAACTCCCTTCGTTCATTAATTGGGATGTTAAACGCACTAATTGATCCACCTTTCCTCATCTCCATTTCTTCTTTGGTATTGACTATTTTCTTTCTCCATATTTTTCTTATTCTCTGGATATTCTCTTCTATGGTTTGGATCTTCTCCTTGTCCTTTCTGTTCTTATTTTCAGATGGCTCTGCATTTTGGTCTTCTCTAATTTCTGTTTCCCTTCTACCTTCAGAAGTGGTTTCTAGTGTTTTATTCATATTCTTTACACATCTATCCATTGTTTCTGCTACACCTTTGAAACCTTCATCCATTGTTTTCATGAGTTTTTCATGGTATCTCTGGATATCTTCTCTCTGCTTCCTAAATTGTTCGGCCATAAAATCCATGACATCCTGACAGGTCACTTTCTTTGGTTGTTCTGGCGTTTTCTTCTGTTGCTTCACTTTGACTATTTTTACTTCTTTTTGTACATTGGATTGTTCTAGCTTTTTATGATTTGGCATTTCTATAAATTCATCTATTTGATTGTGTTCTTTCCTCCATTGACACATATCTTCTCGGGATAGTTCAAACATCACCCTGATCCATTCCCTAAATTCTTAGTTTTCTGTTTGTATTGGGTTTTCAGGTGGTCTTATTTCTCGTTTCCATTGTTCATAGTCTTCCTGAGTATATTGTTCTGTCACCTGGGCGTATACTCCTGTTCTTTCGGTTTTCATTTGTTCTTCATTATCGTCCCATCTTTCCCAATCTTCTTCAGTCATCCTTTCCACCTTGTTGTCGTCTTTTTCGTTATTCATCCCAATAGTCTTTTCTTTATTACACCTGGCATCTAACTCCCACAATTCATCATAAATCTCTCTCAAGGTCATTTTGTAGTCTGGTGTTCCCCTTGCATTCGCGCGACTCATTTGCGCTCTTTCGTGATCATTGGTATTCTTTTCTATGTATCCCATCTCTTTACTGAATTTCTTAAATAGTATTGTCGTCCATTCCGCGTAACTTAATCGTCTCTCTTGTCCTTGCATTTTCGTTTCCTTTTGTATCATCTTTCTTTATTGCATTTCTAGTCTCCCACAGTTGCCTGCTCTGGTTAAGTAATGTTAGTATAATTATGGTTTTACTTAACCTAAGCCCTACACTGGTTGAGCACCAATTTGTAAGTCGACGAGTACGTGCGTCTCGTTATTTTCACACAATATAAGCCTATTCGTTGCTATGAACGGGTATGTTCCCCTGTCTTTACTCTCTTAGGTCGTTTTAATTTACTTCAATTATTTAAATATCTGAGATATTTGGAGTTGTGGGATATAGTGATTTAATTAACTAATATTAACTTATCTCTCTAAAAAAATATCAGTGTTAGTGTACTTTAAACTTAAATAATTAATGTGTTATTCTGTAATTTCGTTCAACCCTATTATACCTTGCAGAGAATTATGTATAATTTTGTATTTTAACGCTCTCTCTTTGGTGTCGGAGAATTCCGCTATAAGCGCTGTAGTACCGGGGCAACGAAACTTAGAGGTTAATTCACTGTTTATGTTAACCAATTATTCTATACTTAGTCAGTTACTTCTTTATTCCCAACTCATTAAATAATACTCCAAATGACAAGATTTTGCAACTATACAAAGGTTCTTTATTTGTTTACTTCTTCAACATTGAATAAGATATGTTCCAACTGGCATACACAAAGGCTATAGATTGCGTGAATCGATTATTGATCAGTCCGATACTTTATTTAGATTCGTTATATAATGTGTTTTAGTTTGTAATTAACTTAATTCAGGGTGTGAAGGTTCTTGTAACTGTGGGGAAGATTAAAAATACATAGATAAGAATGCAAGATTTACAAATTTGAAGTGCTGTGTAGTTAATGTGATTTATACAATAATAATTTACCAGACTAGAACGAAGCGAATCGTGTGGGCTGTTGGTTGATAACTTCACTGTTCTGTATGACTATGTTGTACGATTTTCTTTCTTCGGATGTTAATAAAATGGAATTCTTGTCCTGTTCACCTCGGAAATACAGCTCCTTAGGTTGATTTACTGCCAGACTGGTTCCTTCTGTAATTTCTGGATCCAAATACGTTCTTCTATCGTCTGAAGTAATTGGTGATGTTCCGTGTATTTATAAGGTTATGAGTTCCAGTGTAGTGTATATTATTGATTGTGATACAGCTAACTCTTTATATTGGGTTTAATATATCGTCAACTCCTTTCGGATATGGGACAATTCAAGTCCTTCCTTGTAGAACCCAGTTATTTATTTTTTATTGTGATATCATACTATAGACTCATTTGGTTAAACTGTACTGGCAAGAGTCAAGAATATCATCATTAAAATTTTGTGTTTTATAAGAGGATCAAATAATTTAGAATATTCCGATTATATTAGACATTTCTTAGATTTTTTAATCTTATCACATTCAGATCATAAAAGGCAATAATTGAAAATCAACAACTTCTTCATTTCCTGTAGTCCATAGAAACCCATTATTTTTCTTCCTTCTCCATGTTTTGTATATAGTGTTTATTTCATATATTTTTTGTCTATTCCTTATTAATTTGCTATCATATCGGAATATAACTTTACCGATAGTTGGTTTATTATTTTCTACATATATTCTGCTGGTTTTTTGATATTAGCCTGTTTCTTTTATATTTATTACTTTTTTCGATATCAAACCTTATCAATCGATATCATGGCATTGTGGCATTATCATAATTTGTATAAATTGAGATGGTTTATTATATATCATTACTAATTTAATGTTTTTTCCTAGCTCTTCGAACCGTATTCATTAATTATTATTAACTTACGTACCTAACCTTTATGTTATGAGTAGTTATATAGTGTTATTGGCTGTTAGGCCTTTTATTGTATACGGACCTACCTTTGTTTATAACTGGTGATCAACTATAGCCCTTTTACATAAATTCATACATATAATCAAATCTTAACTATTAACATTTACATAAACAATTATTCTTTTCATATCTAATGACAATTTTATCTTGATCTATGGATCACATATAATAAAATTGAAACCTATTAACGCTAACTAGCTGCTTCCCACATCATTCTATAACAGTAATTGAATAATACCTCTTGTTTCATTACCTTTCATTAACTCAACAAGTAATTGGTATAACATAACATAAACTTTATCATAACATTCGTTGTCACAAAATAATATCATTTACCTTGCTATTGCTATAAGGTAAATTATTGTTTCATTTTTGTTTACTTTCATGGTCATTTACTTTGACAATTTCTGTACTATTCTACTTCTTACACTTCTCATCAGTATCATATTGATTTACTTTTCACTGAACATAGATCATTAACTATTGTCTAATTTACAGGTTTGTTCATTCTCGTTATTTCTACCTTGCATCCTTATTTATCTTTATCTATAATCATAAATGTAATTATTAGACTTTTGTTTTATCATGGGGTTAGATATTGACTTGCTTATTATTTTGTTAATATAATATTTATGTAACATGGATGACAGCATTTCTGTTGCGTTACAATATTTATATGCTGTCAATATGAAACAATTGAAGAACACACACACACACACACACACACGTACATATGGTAACTATGTTACATGCAGGTTAAATTTTAAATTAAATTTAATAAAAATTATATGTACAAATAATTTCAAAAGTGATTATGAAGAATATAAATAGTCAGAATCAGTGTATTTATATCACTTAACTATTTCTGACAATTAGTCACCAATATTTGTATACCATATTATTGTTTTACAGAATGTGAAGGTGAAACACCTCCATCATTTATAATACCATTGAGTCCTGCACATGTGAAGGAAGGATCGCAATTCGAATTTATGTGCAAGGTATCTGGTAATCCATTACCTACTGTTCAATGGTTTAAAGAGACAACATGTATTGATCATTCATCAGATTATATTATAACATACAACAATGGTGATGCTGTACTGAAATTTGATGAGATTACATTAAATGATCAAGCAGAATTTTCATGTAAAGCAACAAACAGACTTGGAACGGAATCAACTGCAGCATTGTTAACTGTAGAGGGTATGTAGACTTATACTATAATTATTTTAAATTGTGTTACAAAACGTGCATTAACATTATTTACTTTGTTTTTGACTTTATACAGGAAAGAAAAGAATTGAAGTTCCAGTTTTTACAGTTCCTTTATCTAACATAATGGCACGAGCAGGGCAAAAAATTAAACTAGAATGCGAAGTCCATGGAACACCTGAACCACAGATTACTTGGTTACATAATGGCAAGACTATTAAAGAGACACGTGATTTGAAGGTTAGGTTCTTCACACTATTAATCAGATAAGTTGTTTGTTTGTCAAAGTCGGATGTATTATATAGCAACTGATAACTGGGTTATTCATGAAACCATATTGTTGTGTGTGATTCTTTTTCCTTCTACTTGACCCAAATATCTGAAAACCTTCATCATAAAATAAAACTGGAAAATTTTCACATTTACAACAAAAATATTTTAGCTAATAAAAAAAACCTTGTTGTCTGGAAATTTGCATATTTTACATCCCATTATTTATATGAAGGTTACCTTTTTCAGTATTATTACTTCTACTTATGATTGTTACTATCAGTGTCACATCAACCATAATCATCCATTGTCAATATGGGGATAAGTGCTCAGTGTAATTACTGATTGCAATTGTGACAGTGGAATTGATTCACTAACAAATGTATTTAAATATGTATTTGCATATAAAATGAAGTGAATTAGAATCTGTAATATTCCCTCATAACAAACAGCATATTATTGCCTTTACTTTTTGTTATGGTATCAAATACTGATGTCTTTTGCGAACGTAACTATGGGTGGAATGAGTGTGTTACAAAGGAAAAATGAAGGAGACAAAGACTTGAAGCAAACTTTAGTGCCACATAAGAGAAACAGAGAAAAAGAAGGAGTTAGGTTGGGAGAGAGAGATCTTTTAAGCAGGCGGTCATAATGATACTGTGTACTAATTATATAATTCTTTACAGTCGAACTTCCATGTAAAGAAGTGTCACGGGGCACCAAAAATGTTTGTTATATGGAAAATTCGTTAAATAGAAACAAATGAAAAATGGTGTGTATGGTCGAGCAAAAACACGAATAAAATGAATGTCTTATTTTATTGATGAATAGTTAATCGATAAAATAAAATTAATAACAAATTGAATGATAAAATTAACAAACTGAATTGTGATTGAACAGTGAAATTAAAAATAGCTTTCCAGCAAAATACTGTATGTTAATTATAGGCTAAGACTGGAATTTATTTAGATATCGTAATACAGTATTTTATAATAAACCATGAAAGTAATGAAAACAAATTTAAGAGACAACGAAATTAAAATCTAGGCTATTACATACAGTTCTTAGTTTGGAAAAGAATCTGTTATCTTATCTTGCTTATTTTTTGAAAAGATCGTCTATTTTCAATGAATGATTCAAGTTTATTTAATGACAAAAACATCTCATCCGGTACATTTTCCTGCTGACGTATTCCGTTTATTAAACGCATTCAATAAATCGTTGGTCGTAACCTTGGAATCAGCTTTTTCTTCTTCGTCTTCATTTTCTTCGAAATCTTCACTTCTATTACTACTTTGCGATGCTTCAGCTTTTCTATCATTAACTTCATTAATAATCTCTTCATCGTCTGGAAACGCTGCTACTTCAACGTTCTCATCGACTTGAAGATAGTCACATGGTTGAACATCTTTACATAAATTAGAACAATTTTCTAACTTCTCCCAGGCGTCTTTAACAATCTCAGGAATCTCGTCCACATCTGTTTCCGAATCTGCTACATTTTCATTTTCAAGTTCCGTTTTAAAGACTGCTTGTTCTTGTTTCACCCGTGACGCCCTGAGACAATGCTTTTGAAACAGCTTCAACGCATTCTTTCAACGAAATTAATTTACTGGTGTTAAATGGTTTATTTTCATTGATGGGCTTCAAAAGCAAAATTATTTGCAAGAATTCGCTTGCGATAATGGACTTTCAAATTGTTAATAATCCCCTGATCCATAGGCTGAAGTTTTGTGGTCATGGCGGGGGGAAAACAACCTTAACATTTTTAATTTCTTAGAAACACTTTGTGGGTGTGCAGGCCAATTATCAACAAACAATAAAATTTTTTGTTTTTGTGTAATCATTTCACGGTCGAGTTTCATTAAAAATGTTGTGTAGATTTCAGTAGTCATCCAGGCTTTCCAGTTAAAATCGTAATCTGTTTCCAAAGATTTAATTCCTCGGAAACAATGTGGCTGTTGACTTTTCTCTGTAACCAGGAGTTTTAACTTTTCACTTCCGCTGATATTTGCCGTGACTATAACATTTGCCTTGCTTTACTATGCTTCCTGCCGAAACATTTTTCTTCTTTGAAAACAAGGGTTTTATCAGGAAGACATTTAAAAAACAGGCCGGTCTCATGAGCGTTAAAAATATCGTCGTCATTGGTATTCCTGCAATAATTTTGGCAAGACATTTTGTTTCCAAAGCACAGTCGTCTTCTTTAACATCAGCACTCTCGCAGCTGACACATTTTTGGGAAATGTCGTGACAGAATTTAAACTTATCCAACCTCCCTGTACTGGCTTGAAAATCATGATAGTTTAACAGTTTAGCAAATTCTAAAGCTTTCTCTTTTATTAATGCTCCTGATACAGGAATATTTTTTTCACGGACCACGGTAAACCATTTAAGAACCGCCTCGTCTGAATCTTCATAAACATGTGTTTTAAAATGTTTTCGATTCGTATTTAACTGCTCAGCATGTTTTTCAATTGATTCACGATTCTTTAAAATGGTCGATAAAGAATTTGCCGGAATACCGAAATGTAATGCAATTTCTCTTTTCTTAACTTGCAGAAAGAATCTGCAATTTTTCTTTGATACTTAAAACCTTGTGTTTTGACATTATTGAAGTCCCGCTATCCTGCCTGGCGAACACTGTCAATATCACAAAAATACAGGTTGACAACTACTATATACAGTAAATCACTTGAACTCGCTAAAACAGAGAACCACACTGAGACAAAGACGAAACCAGAAGGACGTTTGTAAACTGTGGAGCAGTAACAGACAGTGGTGGTGGGGAGAATGGAACGCGAACCTGTAGACGAGTGGGTGGGATCACATTACATTCTACAGTACAGTAATAGGCAAAGTTATTCAAACATTTTATTAAATATCAACACTCTATAGTTGGTTGTCAGATGGACAGAGGTAAAATAAAGAAAAACGAAAATGAAATTCTAGTCTCAGGCCAGATTTTATCAACATAGCCAGAAAAATGTTCGTTAAATAGAAAACTAACTTCGTTAAGTAGGGACATTTTAACATGTTTTTCTGACTAATCTCAAAATTTCCGAAAAAAAAAATTCGTTGAAGAGAGAATTTCGTTATTTAGAAGTTCGTAATATGGAAGTTCTACTCTGTGTGTGTGTGTGTGTGTGTGTGTGTGTGTGTGTGTGTGTGTGTGTGTGTGTGTGTGTGTATGTGTGTGTGTGTGTATGTGTGTGTGTGTGTGTGCGCGCGCGTACGTGTGTGTGTGTGTGTGTGCGCGCGTACGTGTGTAAGGAATTTGAATCGAAAGCTGCCATTTTTAATATTAATTTTGAATATTTACTATTTAACAGAATGTACAAAATACCCCTAAACAAACAGGAAACAGACAAAGAAAGAAATATAATATACCAAATTGCTCATGAAAATGGATACAATAAAAATACTATAAATAAAATAGAAAATAAAATCAAATATAAAATAAAAACTGAACAATTAAGAAATAACCAAAATGAACAACACATAAATAATAACAATTATAAAAAATCGGTATGGAGAACCATACATGACTTCCATGTTGTAAGATTTATGTTTAAAATAATTTACTTGAATTCGGTTTGGAAATTTCTAAAAAAATATCGCCCACCCCCAACCTAATTTCACTATTTATAGATATTTTTGTTATTATGGGGTAGTCATTTAATATATTGTTATTTTCAGTCACTTTATCCATAAAAATTATGTAGGCTTACTTTATTCTTATAAAGAAACCGAACTACGCACATAATCATCCCTCCTCCAAAGCGCTCCGAAGTCACTCATGGACCCTGAGCATCTTGCAGAGGTTTCATTCCCTAAAGACGAAAAGTCTGTCTATGAACCATTCCTCTGTAAACACGTGCAGTTACACTGCCCATAGATCCACAGGAAGCAAATCGCTACCCACGATGGACACTTTTTCGGCTTGCACGCGTTGTGTTGGTGTGGGTTTTGGCACTTTCCATTTGTAAAGAAACAAACACATTTAATAAATTACTAACTGCCAGAATCTTACCTGTCTTGCGATCTCTATCTCGTAACTTACCTTCAAACACCAGAAGACTTCAAGGTCGCCAACATATTTTGTAGCTGAAATATGTAAACTTTAACACTCTTCCCCTTATAAAAACACTTGGATAATTTTGCTATCTGACCTCCCTTAATTCAGAAAATTCCCGGAGTCGTTAGACGAGTTTTTTCAGCACAGAGTATAGGAAATGGTTACAGCGAAATAACTATACTTAACACATTTTTTATGTTAAATCAAATATTACTTTATTTAAATTCAATATTTACCTCTTTCTCTTTCTTTCTATGTGTTATTTCAATGATTCTAAAATATAAAACTATGCCAATAAATTTTAGGAACTACTCTTTCTATACAAACCAGTACTTTTACAACACACAATCTCATTCGGTTTACATTTATTATTTTTATGACCCCCGTTTTTATAGAGCTCTTTTGAGACTTATTTACTTCCCTTCGAATAAAAATTATTGTTTTTCTATTGTACCTGTATGGGCTGTCCACAGAATCCTGCCATCTTTCTTACCGCACTCTCATCTTTGTCCCCACTAACACTGTCGTATTCATTCACTTTTACATCTTCTTTTTCGATGTCACTTACACTTTCTTTTTACATTTTCACCTGTTTCGGTAGACGTCAGCCACTGTATTCGCGTCGGTCTACTGGAATTCCGAGACTGCGATTAAACTTACGACTGTTCACTGTAACGGTGGTCTGTTGACTTTACTGTATGGTGAGTGATGTCCAACTGGCAAGCTTCGCTCGCGTGGTTGCTTCCATGCTAGGCGTTAGGCGTCGACCACGCTGCCTCAACTCGTTCTGTGATTGGCTGTGGAACATATCGCACTTTTCCCGAGATCTCGCGCGAAACGGTAAGCAGTCCACGAGGTTAATTCTCGGTATTTCTGCTACGTGCTTAGCTGATAACCAACATTCCTGTACCATGTCATACCTAGCTCGGCGCTACAGGCCTTTCCCAAAAGTTACACACTGGGTAGTTAAAAAGTGTTACCTAAAGTGGTTTGCTACAGATTCTCAAAAAACATTTGTTCCTCTTGATTTGTCCCGTCACACATTTAAAAAGCGTGCAAATGTAAGAAAATAAACATGAGTGAGGCCAGAAATAACACGAAGTGTGTGTGTGTGTCTTGCCTGCCTTTTTATTGTGGTAATCATAATAATAAAATGGAAATGGAAACATTACATAATTGAGATATGCTTGCCTGCCATGAACGATATATTTTCTCTCATACGTGATTTAAATTAAAATGAAAATATCGGTATGGAGAACCATACATGACTTCCATATTCTAAGATTTATATTTAAAATCATTTTCGAAATGAAATATTACCATAGAAACTACTTCTTTCTACTTACTGCTTCAGCCTTAACCACAGTACTGTGGTCACTAACATATACCACCTCACGTTATCGCACTCGATTTTCACTGATGATGGAAGTCGATGGCATTGCCGAAACGTCTGGTTTTGTAGAAAACATTGGACTACGGCCAAATATCCCGGGAAGAAATTTTAACAAAAACTACTTCTTTGTTGCCGATAACGTTGTACACATATATATAAAAAATATGCATAAAATTAATGGCTTGTATAAGTTAATGATTGATCTCCATTAAGTAGTGCTCAAGTTTCCAAAGTTTTAATATTATGATGTCCGTAATTAAAACATCAGAGCAGGTTTAGTGTGTATGAGGGTACACCGTAGACAAAAATTTTCAACATTTCCTATTGAGCGTTGCTTAGAATAAAGCTGTGAATCTACAGTGTACGTTTCACAGAACAAACACGCGGAAAAGAAGGAGCGCTCCGAAGTCACTCATGGACCCTCAGCATCTTGCAGAGGGTTCATTCCCTAAAGACGAAAAGTCTGTCTATGAATCGTTCCTCTGTAAACACGTGCAGTTACACTGCCCAGCGATCCACAGGAAGCAAATCGCTATCCACGCTGGACACTTTTTCGGCTTGCATGCGTTATGTTGGTATGGGTTCGGCACTTTCCATTTAAAAACCGTGCAAATGTAAGAAAATAAACATGAATGAGGCCAGAAATAATGCGAATTGTGTGTGTGTGTGTGTGTGTCTTCCCTGCCTTTTCATTGCGGTAGTCATAATAATAAAATGGAAACGTAAACAGTACATAACTGAGAAAAAATACATAAATGAAAAACTATAATTTTATTGCCTGGCAACAAAATTATTTTATTTTTAACAATTACCATTGTTTGAAAAAGTTTAAATGAATTTTCAAGTACTTTACTCTTGTTAAAACGTAAAAGGTTGCAGGTAAACTACCCCTTCCCCTTAACCGATCTTCACCAAAAACAATAGGTCTTGAGTACTCTACAAATCAGGGCTGTATGCAAAAAATTATTTGATTCTGTTTGAATTTGCGGCTGTTACCGTTTGCCATAGAAAATACCCTTGTTAAAAAAATGTTGCAGGTAAACTACCCCTTTCCCTTAACCGATCTTCACCAAAAACAATAGGTCTTGAGAACTCTACAATTTAGGGCTGTATGCAAATAATCTTTTGATTCTGTTTGAATTTGCGGCTGTTATCGTTTGCCATAGGAAATACCCTTGTTAAAACATAAAACGTTACAGGTAAACTACCCCTTTCCCTTAACCGATCTTCACCAAAAACAATAGGTCTTGAGAACTCTGCAATTCAGGGCTGTATACGAAACATTATTTGATTCTGTTTGAATTTGCGGCTGTTATCGTTTGCCAAACAAAAAAAATTTCCCTTGATAAAAAAAACCGTTGCAGGTAAACTACCCCTTTCCCTCAACCGATCTTCACCAAAAACAATAGGTCGTGAGTACTCTACAAATCAGGGCTGTATGCAAAAAATTATTTGATTCTGTTAGAATTTGCGGCAGTTATCGTTTGCCATAGAAAAAAAATCTACACACAGACAGACAAGACAGACACACACACACAGACACTTTTCGGAAAACGACTTTTTTTCATGTTTTGAGTGTAGTACAATCAGAATCTGCAATAATCTCGAACACGATTTTTTTTGCAATCACCATACTTCCATTCCTTAAGGAATATGGAAGTAAAAATATAGAATTTTGTTAAAGATAAATGAAATGTTTCCATAGAAACTACTTCTTTGTTGTCAATAATGTAGACACATATTAAACTTATAAAAATTTACCTCCTCCATCATCAACTACCATTTTAATTTATAAAAAAAATAACTCCTTCCTCCTTCAACTATCCTTTTCATTTATAGATATTTCATCTACTTTTCTACAGTGGATTATTATGACCTTCTTTTCATGATACTTTATTTATCAAAATTAAGCACTTTACTCTTGTTAAAACGTAAAAGGTTGCAGGTAAACTACCCCTTCCCCTTAACCGATCTTCACCAAAAACAACAGGCCTTGAGTCATCTACAATTCATGGCTGTATGCAAAAAATTATTTGATTCTGTTTGAATTTGCAGCTGTTAAAATGGGTCACATTCACATACATAAATAATAAAATGACAAAGCTAACAAAACTATTAAAAAACACAGACACTAAAATAGCATACAAAACCAATAAAAACAATTTATAAAATCTAAATAATCCACACAACAAAGATAATACAACAACCAGTGGTATACACAAAATTGAATGCCAAGATTGCAATAAATGTTGCATAGGACAAACAAAAAATCGGTATGGAGAACCATACATGACTTCCATGTCCTAAAATTTATATTTAAAATCATTTAAATATAATGGATGCTTGAGTTCTGAAAAAATTATGTATCAGCTAAAATGGTACCACCATGTCAGGTGGATTAAGACTATCCTCGACCTTTGTGTGGAAGGACTCTACTTTTGGATAAAATGTCTGTAGGTCGAACGAAGAGCTAGCTAAAGGTAGCTGTGATCTGATTCCTGTAATGAAATTGGACTCTCGCTGCGAGGGGCCGAGGAATGTCTATAGTGTTATCAAAGTCTTTCCTGTCAATACTATACTAGTCATTTTTCTTTTTTAAATCGAGTCTTGATTTCTTTCTTTCCATTTGTCTTCTGATTTCCTGAACGACTATTCTGTTCACCCGTATAATTATAAATTTCTCAGCAAAACATTTCTTCCGTAATACGTTTGTGTCTCCTGTTTAACACCCACCATTCTGATTCATGTCATAACGCTATATTCCACACAGGCTAGTAAATAACTAGCCATCAGGGAGGTCAAAATATTTTCCAAAGGAGAAAAATATTTATATATTTTTCATACATACACACATGCACATATTAGTTTATAATTCTCATATCATATTATTATGATATATGAAATAAGTACACAGATTGTATTAATTACTTTAATACATCAACACTGCCCAGCGATCCACAGGAAGCAAATCGATGCCCACCTTTTCGGCTTGCACACGTTGTGTTGGTGTGGGTTTCGGCACTTTCCATTTAAAAAGCATGCAAACATAATAAAATAAACATAAGTGAGGCCAGAAATAACGCGAATTGTGTGTGTGTGTCCTGCCGGCCTTTTTATTGCGGTAATCACAATAATAAAACTTTGGAAAAGTAAACATTACATAATTGCCTGCCAGGAACAATATATTTTCACTCATACATGATTTAAATTAAAATGAAAAATATAGAATTTTGTTAAAGTGAAATGAAATGTTTCCATAGACACTACTTCTGTTAACTTACCGATTTTGTATATATATAAATAAATAATATATCTGATAATTATGTATTTTATTGTATTTGCATAATGTACACCATACATCCGGTGTAAACATGTGCTCGGGTTATTAATGTAAATTAGGCTTTTCGGGTCCAGAGTTGCGTTAAGCGAAAAGGCAGAGGTAGTCAGGGTTTTGAAATGACCATTCACATAACATATGGTAAACAGATTAATTTTATTTATTTCAGTGCCTAACTATTATCAACAATTGGAGTCATTATACAATTGACAAAATTCAAAATGGCGGCTTCATGATTTCCGCCTTCTCGCCATGCTTTCATTGCTACATAGCCTTGTTTGCTTTAGAAATAATTCTTTTATCAAACTTATTTACTGCAGTTAAACTTTCAAAAGTGTTATTTGTTTCTTTGATATTAATAATTAATCTGAATTCATCACAAACCATCGCCTCAGATATGTTTTCTTAAAGCTGGCCAACTTTCACTTTCACACTCTCACTCAAACCACTCATACTCTGACACTGAATACATTTATTATTTTTTATACTTAGAGCTCATTTTCGGCTTTATAATTTAGAAAAAGAATTTAAAAAAGGCTTTCCTGAACTGATGCGGTGTAGACTGTCCTCAGAAGACTCCCATGTTGGCTGGCAGATGTTCGGCCGAACTTTTCACTGTCTTTTTGAGAGCACTGAATTTACTCTTTTTTACATTGTCTATTGTTGTTAATTTACTGGTGTGATTATATTTTTAAAACAAATTTTGCATTTTTTATGGCAAAACACACTGTTGAGCGTGTGTGCTCTCTAACCTGTTACTGAAGACTGGGGCCAAGTTAGACGTAATTGTTACGTAAGTGGTCGTGTGTCTGATGTCACCGTCTATTGTTTTACAGCCACCGCCCTGGTTCATACGTATTTGATTGTATGTTGTCAGCGTTTATTAATGACGATATGGCTTTGTGGACCAATGAAAGTTCATACTGTTAGTTCGTTTTCACATACGCCGCCATTATACATATTAAACTCCGCTCGTCCAATGGTGACCTTGAATTCACTCCTCTCTTGTCGAATATGCGTATTTATTGGGACTTAGGTAAAACTGACCTAGCCCTGGTTGACATTCATGATTAGAATAAAAAATACAATGTAAGATCCCTTAATCCCATTATTATGGTAATAACCCTTTATGTACTGTCACAAAACCCCCTCAATGAAAGGTTTTGTGTCGAGACAGAAAAACTTTCATTGACTCATTCACCCGTTTCTAAAAGGATCAGTTCAGATATGTTGCCACAACCCCCTGTAGTGTTAATATAAAAGAATTTCAATCACTTACCCTTGGTCCTATAGTGCTGATCGTACCTGTTTGACCTTACTGGAATTCTCCGGAGGCCATAAGGCCTACTACACCATAAGGCCATGAGACACTGAACGCTCCTGTTCTGACGCTCCGGCCAGCGCAGAACCGCGGTCACAACACCACAAAACTCTGAAACATGTAATACAAAATTTTAAAATAGTGGCCTTATTTATCTACATATCCGCAACTGATATGTCTCCCCTTAGATGCATTGGTTTGTGTTTTGAGGCGTTGGTTTTCTTAACTCATAAGTTTTCAAATAACACAAAAAAAAAACAAGATTTAAGATAGATAAATCCTTCCACCTTTCAACACTCCTGCATATTTTTTATCAAATTCTCTGACTCCAGTCAACATCAACTTACTTCTCTCACCACAAGAAAACATACTCTTATACTAAACATAAAACAATTTCTACTCTCAAACAACAACTACTATCTCTACTAATTTATTTCAAATAACATCAGCATATTTAACTATTATGGCAAACCCTTCAAAACTATTTAATTTCTTTACTCAACTTTCTTTACGTTTAATTTTCTTTACCAGAATCATTACTATAGACTTGATAACCAACATCCATCTCACTATTAATTCTTTAAAATTTAACCTTGTTATCGTTGCTACCCCTGTAGTAACCTCCCGACCTATTGTACCATCAACATAATAAAACATTGTACATCATAAAACATTAAACACTAACATTGAACAATTCACATTACTTAATTCACATTTACATAACTTGTAGCAAAACTTTACAACATTATTACTTCAATTCTCTATTCAACTTTTAATTAGTGAACATTCATTTATCATTAGATTCTATACAAAAAAATTTTCAAATTTATCATCTACCTCTCTGTTACATCACCTTCCTACCATGAATTCTCCTTTTCTAACCTTTCCTCAATCCTTATCTAGTTTGGGTGACTCTCTATTATTTACTATTCTCTATATCTTATTTTGGCATTTGTCAACCTAACCTTACTCACCTCTTTTTTACTACTAACAACCGCTTCTAACCATTAACATATTATGACACCAATATCTCTATAATAACCCCCTTCACTAATCCCATTTAAAACCTCTGGCACCGCTCAATTTTTTGTACAAGGATGTATGTTCCCTACCTGGCCATACCCATCCCTAACCATTTGCCCTCCACCAAATAGCGGCAAACACTCTAACCCAGAATTACTCCGCCTGCCACAACGTCGCACGCTGATCACTCCTTACACCGGATCCTTACTACAAAATATCATCATCAACAAATATAATTACCATTCACATTACTCACCTCTACATATAATCACTAACCACTGTGTCCCTAAAATATCTAACACCTCTTTCTGTATTATCTGTATCTCAACATTCTTATTTTCACTAACTCCCAATAACTTTATTTAACTAACTCCAATGCCCTTATTTATCATTATTCCCCAAACTCTTTACAACATTTCACCTTAATATACCACTAGAAAATTCATCACTTATCTACTAACAACAATACCTCTCAATATCCAAATATATCATATGCATAATCATTTACTAACCACTGGAATCTAAATCTCATAATATCATTTAAAATCATTATCAAACTTAATTATTCTTCAGTATTTAAAATTCTACAATGCATGGTTTACACAAAATACATAAAATACACAACAGCAAAAATACACAAATACATTGACATTAATATACACAAAATATACAATCCACATTATCATCTTATCATTTACCAAAATCAGTCATAAACAGTCCATTTCAAAACACTGTCCACATAATTAAATGTTTATAAACACAATAAAATAATTAACCTCCATCATCAAATAATAGTCGAATATTAAAACTATATACATTGTTTAATATTGAATATCTTATCTTATCATTGTAAATATATATACCATTTAACTCTTTATCATTATCCTCAAACTCATATAATTCATGATCGGGTATGGTTCCGTCACCTTCGGTATAATCAGTCATAATTAGGTCATTTGTAAAATCATTATTCTCATTATCTCCTACTCCTTCCGTTTCATTACAAGGTAAGTTCTTATTATATTTATTGTATATCATCTCTCCTCCTAACCTTTCCATAAACTCTTCATAGTCTCTACTTATCTTAAAAATTTCTGCCTCCCTCTTTCTCTCACAATATCTCTCACTTTCAAAACATCTCTCTCTTTTAAAATATCTCTCATAATAACTCTCCCAATAACACTTCTCTCTCTCAATATATCTCTCACTATCACACCATTTCTCTCTCTTTAACCCTTCAAAACACACTATCATTCCATTATTATTATATTCTATTCCCCATAAAACCTCATTATTACTACCAACCTACACACTATTATCTCCTATTACTATATTTTTATTTATTTTATCGTTATTTCCACTACTACTTACCTTGTCATCTTTGTTCAATTCTAATTTGTCTATTACATTCTTATTTTCTGATTCTGTTTCGTCTAACCATGTCTCTATTTCACTTAATTTTTTATCATAATTAACATTTTGTCTTTGTATTTCTTTTTTCACTTCATCGAATTTTACATCAAACTTAATGCTCCGTTCTTTTAATTCATTATTTTGTATTTTCATTAATAGAAAAAGGTCTTCCAGTGATACCTTACTATTTATAATAGGTGTTGAATTAGCCTGTGGTTCATTTAACAACAGCGACTCTGTTGCTGTGTTTTCTATATTAATACTTTCATTGTTGTTTGCCATTTTTAATATACTGATAATAATAAATTCTGTTTTAGCTGTTGTATAATTCTATTCATACCATACATAACCTATACAGGTAACCTATATTGTTGCGTATATTTCGCTACCCATCTACCTCTGCTTTTGGCCTATTTATATAATATAAATCTTATATAAAGTCCACAGTTCGGGAGCCATCTGTTAACTTACCGATTTTGTATATATATAAATAAATAATATATCTGATAATTATGTATTTTATTGTATTTGCATAATGTACACCATACATCCGGTGTAAACATGTGCTCGGGTTATTAATGTAAATTAGGCTTTTCGGGTCCAGAGTTGCGTTAAGCGAAAAGGCAGAGGTAGTCAGGGTTTTGAAATGACCATTCACATAACATATGGTAAACAGATTAATTTTATTTATTTCAGTGCCTAACTATTATCAACAATTGGAGTCATTATACAATTGACAAAATTCAAAATGGCGGCTTCATGATTTCCGCCTTCTCGCCATGCTTTCATTGCTACATAGCCTTGTTTGCTTTAGAAATAATTCTTTTATCAAACTTATTTACTGCAGTTAAACTTTCAAAAGTGTTATTTGTTTCTTTGATATTAATAATTAATTTGAATTCATCACAAACCATCGCCTCAGATATGTTTTCTTAAAGCTGGCCAACTTTCACTTTCACACTCTCACTCAAACCACTCATACTCTGACACTGAATACATTTATTATTTTTTATACTTAGAGCTCATTTTCGGCTTTATAATTTAGAAAAAGAATTAAAAAAGGCTTTCCTGAACTGATGCGGTGTAGACTGTCCTCAGAAGACTCCCATGTTGGCTGGCAGATGTTCGGCCGAACTTTTCACTGTCTTTTTGAGTGCACTGAATTTACTCTTTTTTACATTGTTTGTCTATTGATGTTAATTTACTGGTGTGATTACATTTTTAAAACAAATTTTGCATTCTTTATGGCAAAACTGCCCACTACACTGTTGAGCGTGTGTGCTCTCTAAGCTGTTACTGAAGACTGGGGCCGAGTTAGACGTAATTGTTACGTAAGTGGTTGTGTGTCTGACGTCACCGTCTATTGTTTTACAGCCACCGCCCTGGTTCATACATATTTGATTGTATGTCGTCAGCGTTTATTAATGACGATATGGCTTTGTGGACCAATGAAAGTTCATACTGTTAGTTCGTTTTCACATACGCCGCCATTATACATATTAAACTCCGCTCGTCCAACGGTGACCTTGAATTCACTCCTCTCTTGTCGAATATGCGTATTTATTGGGACTTGGGTAAAACTGACCTAGCCCTGGTTGACATTCATGATTAGAATAAAAAATACAATGTAAGATCCCTTAATCCCATTATTATGGTAATAACCCTTTATGTACTGTCACACTTCTTTGTTGTCATTAACGTATTACACATATAAAACTTATAAAATTTACTTCCTCCATCATCAACTACCATTTTAATTTATTAAAAAAATTTCCCCCTCCCCCATTCAACTAGCCTTTTCATTTATAGATATTTCATCTAGTTTTCTATAGTGGATTATTATGACCTTCTTTTCAGGATACTTAATTTATCAAAATTAAGCACTTTACTCTTGTTAAAACGTAAAATGTTGCAGGTAAACTACCACTTTTCCGTAACCGATCTTCATCAAAAACAACAGGCCTTGAATCCTCTACAAATAATGGCTGTATGCAAAAAATTATTTGATTCTGTTTGAATTTGCAGCTGTTATCGTTTGCAATAGAAAAATTCTACACACAGACACTTTTCGAAAAATGACTTTTTTTCATGTTTTGAGGGTAGTACAATCAGAATCTGCCATTTTCTTGAACATGATTTTTTCGCCATGACCATACTTCCATTTCCTCGTGGAACATGGAAGTAAAAACAACAGAAAGAACGTTATTTTGAACATCTAAATACATACAAAAACCAGAATATATAAATCTAATTTGGCCACATATGCAATAAACACTGGACATGAATTTATAGACATAACCAACATGAAACTAATAAAATACATACCACACAAAGGCACCATAATGAACATTTGTGAAAATTTACAAATATACTAACACAAAACAAACTAATACTTGAACAAATACAAATCAATACAAAACATGACACAATTTTCAAAGCACTCAGCATCGAAAAAAAATAAAATACTAATATATACACCACAATCACACACAATAATATCAATTTAAAATACCAAAAACCAACAGGAAACCATAACAACAACCATCCAACACACAAGTACTCCACCAGATTAAAAATTAAGAAGGCTGAGGATGGAAACAATAAATGTCCCGAAACATGTTCCAAACAAGGGAAAAACATCTTGAGGTAAAGTTATTATAAATATTAAATATTGTGTGTGCGTGGTCTTCCATTACCTGTTTATATAATCAGTAAAATATTTTTAAAACCCCAAATAATTTTATAAATACTATATAGATTTTATTTATAAAGCGCTCTTATTGGATTTGTATGCAACAGTAATAAATTAGTCAGCTGTGTTCTTTTTTTATTTATAAATATGTTAAGACATGTTTATGCAGAGAACTGTAGTGTACAATATTAAATTAGTGGCACCAGTAATGTATGACACAACATAAGGGATGGAAGCATGCAATGCGTTAATAGTTGTAATAGTATTTTGCAGCACACATATTGATATGGTGTGTATACATAATATCAGACTGGTAGTAATTACATATGTGACCAACATATTGACAATGGTGATTACAAAAAACACTGCGATTACAACACAATTGGCCGAGTAACACTGGCCAGTAATAAGACCAATGAAACTAACATTTACAAAAACACTTTCAGTGTACCTTCCCAATACAAAATTATGTCCCTTCCTGGAATACATTTGCTGTTAATGTGAAAAATGTATGTTTCATTTTGGAGTAATCATGGAGACATACAAAAAAAGACATTAAAAACCTATTTTCTTATAAACATTAATGTTACATTATAATCAGTGAAATGCATAACTACCATAACAAATACTGTGTTCCATCATTTATGACTGATGTAGTATTTGAAACTTCAATATCAGTTCAAGAAGCCACATTGGTGCTGATTCCATTCTATTGAAAATAACCAATGAAAGAAACCTTTAGAATTAACGCAACCAACTTATTCGTACAGTAAATAGCTAAGTTATATAACAGTAATACATTTAAATGCAGAGATTAAATAGACTATTTACAGTTAGGAATTAATAATTGGATAGTGTAATAAATTTTCAGTTTTAAGTTCAACTTACAACACTTAAAAATAATAATTAACAAAACTATGAATAATGTTCTTGCTAATACAAGGATAGAAAAAACACTATTATAATATTAAAAATCATATGAACAATCATGTGTTGAAAAATGATAAATTAGAAATTTAAAGCTGCTTTTTTATTGCCAATTTGTTGTTTTTTATCTGTATTATATTAGGGATGATACAATAGGCAAGTAGGGAACTTGATAGGTTGCCTTTTCCTCAAGCCACCTACATCACCAACTAGTCTAATTTTTAATCTAAGACGTAACAAAAGTAGCCACTTACAACACTTTACAGTGCATAAGGGGGGTACATCAAACATGGTGTGGATACTTGCATAACAGTTAGACATGATACAATGAACATCAAGAATGAGCTTGATAATATTCCTGGATTTTGTTGCCCATAATGTGTCCATTGATTAACTAATTATAAATATATACCTACTGACTCGGATTACTAATTTTTTATTGGTAAAAATGTAAAACTTTTACCTTGTAGCCTACACTAGTTATCGTTCTTGTATTATAATAAGCAAAAATTAGTTCAGGCTACAAGGTAAAAGTTTTACATTTTTACCAATAAAAATTAGTGATCAAAGTCAGTAGTTATATATTTATAATTACTTGATAATATATTAATTCATTAACACAAAGCAAATAACATCTGTATTATAACAGTCCTGACTAAGACAGTACTATTTGATCACTGGGTGAGCTTTCCCTTGTATAGATCATCTAATTAAACCTATGGATAGCCTATTGGTAAAAAGGGGACCTCTCCTGCTTTTGGGGCCATGAGAATACAAGCTCTAATTCAGTCTCATATGATGAAAAATGCTTGCTGATGCCACAGTGGTGGAAATTCAAAAAAAAAAAAATTATACCACTGTAGTATTATAACTGGAGTCATTCATCATGTAATCCCAAATCACTGAACAGTATTCCAATATTGGTCAAACAATGATTTGGTACTCTAAGTGTACAGTGATGTTAGTGACTGAATGTGACAATCTGAATGACCCAATATTTAAATCCAAGGTTCCTCCTAGCCTTACTTGTTACTTAAACACAAGATCACAGATAATTTAATATCAAAAGTAACACACAAATCACAAGCTGCATCTTCACTGCGTATACCACTGCCAACTGTATGTTAGTTGTATTTATTAATAGTGCCTTTCATTATCCAGGTTCAAAATCATGCGATTTAAAATGAACTATGCATATGAGCCATCTGTGTCATGCAGCTCAAAAATATGATAATTGTTAACTTTCCCACCATTAGCACACAATGTATTTTTATACCATATTTCACATATTTTTAGTGATTAAGATAATAACAATAAGAAGCAATGTTATACATGGAGTAGAATTAGCAAATTTATGATATGTGATATGAAACTGACAGTAATTGTGAGCCAGATTGGATTGAATGTGGCACAATAATAATGTTCAGTAGCACACCAACAATAGCAGCTGTGACATACTCACAATACGTATTAAAACCTCCATGCTAATGGTACAATAGTAATACTACATAATCCATTGTTAATAATAATAACACTAATAACAAAAAAAAATACCAATATCAACAAAACAACAACAAAAATGATAATACCAATAATAATATTTCAGAATTAACATTTGTGATAGACTGAATAAATATTTGTTAATTTAATAGATTGAATAAATATTTAATAGTAGGCCTACCTAAATGACTGTTAAAATAATATTTGGTATCATGTGGAAGTCACCAAGTTTTTTAGTATATTCTCACTTCTTGAATTGAACTATTTCAGTTACATTATATTTATTAAATAATAAATACTGTATAAATAAATAAATAAACAACAAACTTTTGTAATTGCAAGTCAAGTGTGTTACTAGGATGCTTCTGCTTGCACGCAGTTTCACCATTTTTGCCTTTGCAAACATATTTTTCACATTCCTACTTTGCACATAATTTTATATTATTTTAATTAAAAATTAATGCAGCCAAAAATGATTTATGCAGCCAATAAATCATATAAAGTAAGGAGCCTATATTTTTATAAAATTTAGAATAGACACTACATGGAAAGTTTGCTTGTAGAAATGATTAATGCATTTTCAAAACATTATAAGTTATGACAACTACCAGTAATTGTCATTGCGCATTAGCTTCAGAATTGTGTAAGTGCTATAGGTTGTTTAAAGAAAACTTTTTATTCCTTGGTTTCAGAAAAATGTTTATAACATTGCTCAAAATTGTGCCTTTCTTTTGTCTATATACCATACAGAAAACCTGACAACTGTTTGTTTTTGTGTCAGATATTCTAAGAAGATTATAAATAAAATTGTGTACATGTTCTCATAATTACACTGCCAGACCGTAACCATAAACAAGACTGACCTTGGTGTAACAGACGTCTTTAAGGCCCGCTACACACATGGCCACCAAGGTGGCGTTGCCATGGTGACTGGTAGCGCTACCACTGGAAGCTCGATTTTTTTTTGTCAGCCACCATATGGTATAAAGTGTATTTCATCAATCTGACAATGGAGTTGGAAGACAAATGGGTGCTGTAATTGCGTGTTCGTACGTTTATGAAAATGCCGTAAAAATAGAAGATTTTGGATGCATCCAATTTTACATGATCGATCGACAAAGGGTATATTCGTAATGATATGAAAACGTAATTTACTTACCAAATTCATTTAAATCAGCTTCATCTGCTCCTTCTTTATGAATGAAAATTTGTACAAGGTCCGCCCAACACTTCTTTAATTCCCTGTCAGCGTACTCTTTACATCTTAAATTCCATATTGACGGTCTTGCCTGAATTTCCAAAATGAAACGTTCAACATCAATATGCTCTTGATCAATTTTACAATACATGATCTTTTGTCAAAAAAATCAGGAAGTGAGGGACGTCTGGAGGCGCAATGTGTAGGATACAATTGCTTACAACAAACTGACGTGGTGGCACTGCCAGGCTGGTGGCTGAGAAAATCGCATCCTCTCGCCATCGTAATCCCCGTGGCACCACCAGTAGCCACCAACAGCGCTGCCAGTATTCCATGTAAAGGAAACAATTTACCGCAATGGAACGATGTGGTGGTGCCACCATGGCAGCGCCACCGTGGTGGCCGTGTGTGTAGTGGGCCTAAGTGTAACTAACAAATTTCTATTACTGATTTTGCTTTCTAAGCACTGTTATGGATATAAATTGACAGTCCTAAATGCCCTTTAATGATAAATAATAATTACTTATTGGATATCTTCTTTACACTTTATAATAGTTTAAAGCTGTAACTCAGACATATAAATGTTTTGCAACAATACCTGAACATTTTCTTGGAAGTCAAAATAAAGTCATGATACCAACATGTTGCAGCAACGTTAATAAAACAAATATTAATAGCAAGTCACCAAATGTTAATGTCATATACCTGTAATTATCTTGCTTGGTTAGAAACTTTTGGCAGTTAAAATCAAACAAAATTTAATACAAATCTGTAATAATGAAGCTAAACATATTTTTAAATTATTGATGTATAGAAGAAAATATTTGTCAAAATCAGAGTACTGGTTACTTTAATTTATAAGTTGCCATAATAGTTTTACTCTAACAATGATCCATTCAACAGTTGAATATTGATCATGTGAATCAATGGTTTTAAAATTTTATCAGTTTCTGTAACTTACAAAGTTGTAATGTATTTGAAGTAGTGTACTTGTCAACTATTTGTAATTTGACGTTAAGGTTGATGCAGTATCCACTGAGTGTACAATTATCACATATCTTATAGAAGGATTTAGCGGAGTTCATAGTAATAAATATTAAAAAATTAAGAACCAAGCTGTGAGCATATAGAAAGTTCCTTGCCTGAAATTATCAAATCAGTTAATATTACATTAGACTCAACAACTTTAATGAATTTTGATTTAGGTATATAAAAACTGCAGTTTATGTTCAGAACAATGACATTTAAAGACATTTAATGTGAGAGCAGTTAAAAGAGAAATAAAATGCCATAGATTTTTAAGAATTTAATTAACTGTTTTCTCATATTTCAATGAAAATGTTTTTATTAGTTTTTTAATGTTAAGTTAGTTGTAATGTACCAGGTTAAAGATCCAAGAGTAAAAGCATCTAGGATAAGTAAATAACTGGAGTAGTATCATGTATATCTTAGTCACAATTAATTTTTGTATTGGATATCACAGATACACATTCCTGAATACATATATTTCAGAACACATTAGTATAGAGCATTGGTTTTCAGTGAGGCAGGACACACATTTATACCTCTGTTTAACTTAGGTAGTATATAAGGTAAGCAGGATAATATGAATTTGCATATTTTACAAATCTGGTGTAAAATGTCACACAATTTCCTCTTACCTACTCATCCATGTAAATCAAATTACTGTTACTTATATTTTCAATTTAAATTCAGTACATTTATTAAAAAAAAAAGAATAGGGTATTTTATTTCACTGTATTTAGGCACATCGTCTTTTGAGTTCAGTTTTTTTTAATTCCAATTGTTATTTGTACCTATTGTGAGATAGGTACTTTACTTTTGTACTTTTATTTTTCATATTTGTTGAGAGGATGATTTTTATAGTCCTACAGATGATTAATAATATTATAATTAATCTACTATAATAATATGACATACTCACTAGTAATAACTGAACATTACGTTCATTAGAAATAGTATCTATAAATTATTAGCATTCAGTACACTTCCAGATTGTATCCTTGCAAAAATGCAACTACAGAATTGGAGAATGGAGATTTTGTCCACATTTGTTCAATATAGACAGTTAATTACTTCAACCTTAAGTATGGTACCTCATCATATTGTTTGAAACACTGCATATATCATACAATACATTCCATTTTGTTTTCAGTTTAATAAATAAATTATACACACAACACATTTATTTGCTTTCTTCTATGTTTTACATACTTAATCATACAGTCTACCTTACAGCAAGTTTCTATACATTTAACTTTGACAACAATTAAAACTATATGTTTGTATGTATGCAAATTATTATATGTAATCTGTATTATGTACATAGATTACTAGTAAGTTCATATAAAAAGTCCATTCAGATGATTTTGCATAAAAGCTTTCAGATATATATATATATAATACTAAAGGATACCAAGAATTAAATAAACTAACATAACTTAAATAAATTAAAAAACCCAAGTATCTCAAATTAATGTAAAAATAAAATAAGATATAGTAAAATTGATTTAATTAATTATTTATTTAAATTAATAAATATTAAATTAAAAAATTAATATTTTGAAACCATTAAACAATTTTTTTTCAATCTAAATCTATGAGAGGAATGTTATACTTTTCATTGACCAATTTCAAATCAAAACATTAATTTTATTTCTCCAAAAGATGCTAATCTAAAGTTCAAAATGTAAATGTTTCCAAGTGTTTAATTTACAAACTGTTAACGTATTAACATTAACAGTAATTTACAGTAAATTTTCAAATAAATGTTTCAGTATCACAGACAGACCATTTTATAAAAATAATATTATTTTAGGTAATAATATTATCACCTTTCAGGTAAGGGAAAATGTGGAAATTCAGTTTCAGTTTCATAGTTTTTGATTACTTTTTCTGCTATTAGTACATCTGATGTTTGACATTAATTACTAACAGTGATTATTCATCAGACGTTTCTTAGAGATATCTACTTGCAGTATCTTTTTATTTTATAGGTCAGCTATGACCAACATAGTGCAGTACTTGTAATCTCAGAGGCCTTTCCAAAAGATGCTGGTACATATGATGTTAAAGCTGTGAACTGTGCTGGTGAAAGCATGTCTTCTTGTCATGTGTCTGTTAAAGGCAGACTTCCAACAGAAACGTCAGATTCAGAGCTAGCAAGTGATATGGAACCTTGTAAACCTGTAATTCAAGTACCACTTAAAGATTTTTCTGTATTTGAAGGAATGAAAGCTAGGTTGGACTGTGTTATTGTTGGCCAGCCAGAACCAGAGGTAAATATTTAAAAATTGTTGTACTGAATGAGTGGAATGTGTAGGGAAGCCTTCATTTATTACTACACTAAAAGTTGTTCCAGTTTGTGTTTATAACAGTCCTTCAGTTTTCTGTAAGTGTAGTTGTGTGCTACTGTATTCTTTCCATTGTATCTTTGAGATAAAAGATAAAAATACTTAAGTAGTTAAGGTTTTGAATTTGCCAGAGTATATAATATGAGAAAACTGTTCAAGCATAATTGAATTTATTCTGAGGGTACTAATAATTTCTGATAATTATGTATAACATATTACTTCATATTTCTGATATGTATAACATAACATATGGTGGTAATGCTACTTTATTATAATAAGTAATTGCCAAAGCAAAATTCAGCATTTATACAGTTCAGTGTTATTCCACAAAAATTAGCTTAATTTATGATTGTCTGGTTGTTGTTTTTATTATTGTTATTATTATTATCATTATTGTTTTTTAATGTTTTGAGACAGCTTGGCAACTAAGGCCTTTACTTCAGTGATATCTACCAGGAGCGTTGCTTGACAGGATGTTTCGTTTTCACCTACATTTTAGTTAACTCAATGAGAGTGGTCCATACACACTATGATGCAAAATGACATTTTTCAAAGCTTATACAATAATTGTGCTGTTTTTAGGATGGACAGAGCTATTGATTACGTATATTGTAATGGTACATATAACACTACCAACACCAAAGTACCACAAATAAGTTGAAAGCCACTACAATTGAGAATACCTACAAGGTCAAGCATACGATTATGGATAAAAAAAGGAAGTATCATGAGTTAAACCAAGTGAATTGAAATGAAGAAGGAATTACCAGTAAATGTAATAATAAAAGAAGATAAAGCAAGACTAACGATGAGACGACATACATTATTACCCAATAGATCAAACAGTGAGAAGGACACAATGAAAACAAAATTAAGAAGAAACAGTGGGAAGGAAACCCATGAAAGACAACATTGAGAAGAAACTTATCAAACAGTGAGTGAGGAATCAGTGAAGAGAAGAAGAAAAATATCCAGGTCAAACACAAAAAGGGAGATAACATGAATTATAATGAACTAACATAGCCCAATAAAAGAATTATTATAAAAGAAGAAAGAATAAATGGAATAAACAGCATGATATGAATCCCTAAGCTGTAAAATTGACACTGACCTAAAACTTATTAAGTGAATACCTTTCTTGACAACGTAATACAAACAATAATCAATAAGAGTTAATTATTGAACATAAAAAGTAACAAAGAGAATGAATAATAATAGGATAAGTTCTTAGTTAAATGATGTGTAAACTTGAAAAGAGGACTATGTCCAAAACACCAATGACCAATTGTAAAGTGGAATTGATATTAGAAATAACCACTAATTGCCAATAATAAAGACTGTAAAAGATAAACTAAATGTAATCTAATAATAAACAATAGATATACCAGTACTACATAAAGTCAAATAAATCAAATTTAATACAAAAATACAAAACCGACAATAACCCATTGTACATATTTAGAATATGACATAACCTAATCTGGTCAACTAGTTTTCACTAAAACTATAGAAAAATAAGGCCAAAGCAATGTTAAACTAAAATGTTTTATAATGTGACTTAAATAGATAATATAAGGAACGATTTTTGTACAGGAGATAAGGTAATAAGTAAATATAAAAGCTGTATTAATGTGATTTAATATAACTATATGCTTGCCATAGAATGGATGCATGATGCAACAAAATTATCTTGTAAACTTATCATAAAAGAGTAGGAACTCAACTAACAACATTGAATGAGGCAGAATACTATTCGAATAAGTAAATTCAAGGATTATAGCCACCCAAATACTAATAATAACAATAATAATAAATAAACCATGTTGACAGCTAGATGCAACTAATCTTGGTAACTTTAAACCAAAGTAATTATCAGTATAAATGCAGAATGAACTACTGCACAATAATAACAGTGTTATCAAAACAATGATAAGAGACATTCAAACAATAATGAGAATAATTTGAAAGGATTACAACCCATATAAAAATGTAACTTTCTATAGTATAGTAAACTCACTTAACAAACTATAGTTAAGGTAATAAAACCATAAGATAAAGAAAAAGAACACTATCAGAAGTGACAATGACCAATGTAGTATGCATAGACCATAATAAAATGTTATTAACTATTGATGTTAGTATAATATTATTAATAAACAAAATATGTAACAGTAAACATGTGACTTGAACCTATGAAAATAGGTATTGTATAATAATTAGTACATAACCAGAAGGGAAAAGTGAATAATACTGTAAGAATATGTTATCACCACGAAAATATGGGATAAGAACGATGTATTTAAAGTATTAAATAACTTAAAAAGTATTATGAATTTATACCAAGTGCGGTTTTATCAACCCCAAATCAGAACTATATGATGAGGGTATGCAAATTACTCGTAATCAAAAAATAGAAACGATGGGAATGATAAAAATATTGTCAGTGTAATTATAGATAAGATATTTGACTTATAAGAAGTAATTAAAAAGTGACGAGCCCTTGCGCGTGGTTATGTAACCGACAAATCATAATCTTGAACCCAGATACTGATGCTGTGGTAAGCGTCTATTTTGACAAATCTCACCGAGTGTACACGAAATAAAGACAATTAGCCAATCAGAGCTCATTAAAAAATACGAAGTGAAGAATGCTGACCAGGTAACTGTAGCCAGTCTATTATCAACAACGAGAGAGACTCCACGTTAGCCGAACATCCAGAAAAATGTGGGTTTGACAGTCGACAGCTGTAAAGACACAATCTAACCTCGAAACTTTGAGTGGAGGTTAGGTCAACCCGAGAAGACAGTGCAGTCTATTTTTAAGCGTTCTATTACGGAGTACATGCGTATAGGCAGTGTGTGAAGTGCATTTATGAAAATTAATTAAAAATATTAATTAATTATAAAAGTTAAAAAAAGTGTTAATTCTTCGAATCAACAGATTATGCAAGTATCAATGCAAATGACCATTATATTATACATATCAAATCATTCATAAATTGAAGAACGCTAATAGCGAATCTAATTTGTCTGAATTAATTGATAAATAACCCGAATTCCAAAAGGAAGGGGACTTAGAAAAAATCAAATAAACAATGATCAAATTGAACGATTTTAATAACGATTATTTTCATTCTTTGTTGGAACAATTATATTAGTTTAAGAAAAGACATTGAATGATCAATGAAGGGAAAATGAACCCTGACAATTAATAATTTAGAATTGTTTTTGTATTTAATTATAGTACTTGAACTCAGAGTCACACTTGAGTGTAACCTAGTTGTAACAAATTAATTTGAATTACCTGTTTTATTTATATCCAATCTTGGAGATTATTCAGGAACATAACACTGAATTTAACAAATTATCATGATATACTACATAAGTAATGTATCAAAGAAGCATAATTAATCAATTTTAAATAAGCAAGGTTACATGAACCTCTGCTAACCTCAATTGTAAACAATGAACAATCCTTCATATTTTATGTTATGCTAAACCAACAATTAATATTTTTATTCTCCACCTACGCATTATCACAGTAGTGCGTTTTATTATATCTGTGTATCTTGCAGACTCAAAGAACCTACTAATGTTATAAAGCATAATAACCTAATTGTTTACAAACAGAAAATAATCGACTTGCCAAATGCAGTCATACCACCCTGAGCATTTAATTATTTTAAGAGTCCATGTTCAATTTTAATTATTTTAAAAAGGAAGATCAATAATACCATTGTAACCAAAACTATTTTACTTGAGTTAAATAAACAACTATGGTTTTATGAACAATTAAAAGTGTTGACCTTTATTAGAAAAAATAGAATTACAGCTTAGGTGAGTAACAAGAGACGGTTGGTACCAGAAGCCAGAGCGGCCATTCAAATTGAATGATTATCACCAACCACATTATCTAATATTTTCAACTTATTACAACTGATAGTAAGTATCATGTACATGTTGTGTTTATGTTAGTGTCTATACAGGAAAGTACCGATCAACTCACCGCAGCTAATAATAGAAGAGTCGACGCAACTTCTTCAGAATCGAACTCAAGAAATCGAACAAAAAACATTCTAAACAATTTAAACAAAATTAATAAACTACGTCAAAGAGTAAGTGAACCGATTTATTCATATCGAATTCAATAATAGATTGAATTGGGTAAAATAAATGAATCAAACAAAAATTAATAATAAAAAACAAAACTTTCACAATAATAATAAAACAAACAACCAGACCCTAAAATAGGACCATTCGCATCTAGTTACAATATTTACATTGTTACTGTCTGTTATATATTACTCCAACAGTAGGTAGAAAGGGATTGACTCATTCTCCCAGTATAGCACAACAAGTGAACACTTGTAGATAAAAAGTGAGCTCTCTTCCACTGAGCTGTCATTGTATCACAGCAGAAGTAATTATTCAGTTTTTGTACTTAAAAGTAGAATATAAGAAGGTTTGTAAAATACAAATGTTACATAATTTTTGTTGTAACATTTGTACCATTGCTAATATAAAAGTATACTTTGCTTATCCTTTAAAGTGAAACCAGAAATATTGTTCACAGTGTTCATACTGAAAATGTGGCCAAACTTACTTAGAACTTTTGTGTAAACAAAAATCTCAAATATTTTTTATAGTTTTTTTCAAGAAAGTTTAATATTTTCATTTTTGTTAGCAATGTTTTAATTATATACTTGACAGTTATGCTTATGAATATTAAAACTAAACGAATATTGGGGTTCTTTTTAATGTTAAAGCCCCGCGTTGGAGTCGTCAATTTATAATAAAACGATATCGTTGGTATGTCCTCCTTTCGTAAAGCCACACTAGTTGTATGCGTCAATTTATAACGTAACGTTATTTGGGGTTACTTTAAAATGATTATGTTTATTTGTTTATAGTAATTATATTAAAATAATGTTTAAATTCCGTTTAAAAGCCACACTAGTTGGTCTAACCTATTAGTAATAAAATAAAAACGTGTGTGTTTACAATTAACTTGAAATAAAATAAAAGTGTTGTTATTTGAACTTATATTCGTGGTTAAAATATTAAAAGTCTCGTTAAAACAAAGTTCAACTATGTGTGAAATATTCTTTTGAGATAACTCAATGTTTAGAATAGTTGTTTCTAATTGAAGGTTACTAATGTAGTAAAGTAATTTAAAATGAAACATTCAAAGTTACTCACAGTGTGTTTACAATGGTTTAATTATACTTGTTTAAAAAGAATTCCCTTATATTAAATAAATAAAATAGTGATGTGGATTATAATTAAATGCTAAATTAGCTTAAGTTAAAACGTGAAGTAGAGCAGTTGGTTGCTTGATAATAGTTCTCGTCTGGTTGAAACTGGTAGTAAAACTTCTTCTCCAGATTGCAGGTAGTCCGAGTATGTCACGTCTCGTAATGTCTGGACAATATCATAAACAAAAATATACTTTTACGTACCTGATCGTGTTTACTAGAAGTTCACTAAACTGTCAACTCAGCTTACAAACACCAACTCACTTTGGTTGCAAGGTTAGATTACCTTGTTTATTAATTAGTGGGCGCCACACGGATTTATTCAGGGAAAATCCCGTGTAAAACCCACACATAGATTTACTGAATGATTAGAAAATTTAATATAATTGTGTGTCACCTTTTGGCAATGCTATTCCAATATGTTAAACACAACAGAAGGTTGTTTAAGTTTGTTAAAAGAAAATATTCAATTATCCTATAGAAATAAATCAAAATCAGGTGATGCTGTTAATAATGGGTTTATTTACACCCTCATAGAGAATTCAAAAACGAATATAATGCAAACATACAAAGTTGTACAATTAAAAGTCAGTTTTTATATGCCTTACACGGCTTGCTCAGAACATGAATTATAAATCTGGTTAAGTCCAGATGCTATTTATTTTTAACATTAAAATTATGATTATATGTCAGTTGTACCAAGTTGTACAATTAAAAGTCAGTTATTATATGCCTTATACGGCTTGCTCAGAACATGAATTATAAATCTGGTTAAGTCCAGATGCTATTTATTTTTAACATTAAGATTATGATTATCTCAGTTGTACAAAAGTTGTACAATTAAAAGTCAGTTATTATATGCCTTATACGGCTTGCTCAGAACATGAATTATAAATCTGGTTAAGTCCAGATGCTATTTATTTTTAACATTAAGATTATGATTATCTCAGTTGTACAAAGTTGTACAATTAAAAGTCAGTTATTATATGCCTTACACGGCTTGCTCAGAACATGAATTATAAATCTGGTTAAGTCCAGATGCTATTTATTTTTAACATTAAAATTATGATTATATCAGTTGTGAATTCTTTGAGACACGAAAGAAAACAATTATGCCTACACAATATCCAATAATCCTTTTGATATAAAATTGATCAACAAATTTTTTAGGTTACTTTCGCAAAGTAAACAAAATTAAAAAAAAACGATCTGTTGAAAGATCGCGCGTTTCATCAACGCTTGCTTTTTTAGTGACAATATTTATCAAGTGAGAACCCTTACAACTAACATATAGCTTAATCAATAATAACAAATTTGTATAATAAATTGAGACGTGGTGTAATCTTAAAATGTTTTTGTGTTTTGCGTCAGTACAGGTTATTGTTGAAAAAAGTACAGGTTATGGCGCTCAGATCAAGATTAGTAATGATTGCACTGTTACCTTCTGAGTTTTAATTATTTAATTAAAACTTATTAATCACTTCAGTAATCGAATTATAATGATTACTGGGTTTCGGCACTAAACTCGCACAAGAACAGAATAATGCGATCCTCTTCTGATTAAAATGGATCGTGAATAATAACAATAAATTATTTTCTGTTCGTTATTCCCACACAAAATTAAAATGATACTGCACTTAATCACTGTTGTTTGCTGTAGATGAACTTGAAGTAGTCGTTTCTTGTTGTTGAACTATTGGTTTCAATGTAATATGTAAATGACGCTAAGAGTTATTAAAAATGTAGAGATGGCGGGCACACGTCTGTGCTACACGCTAGTCAGTAAGAGTCTGCCTCAAAATTCGCTGTTTCGTCTTTATATACCCCCTTCTTTGATCGGCTTTAGGTAAAAATGTTAATTACTAACTAATTTTCTGACTGGCTTTGGTAGGTGTGTCGGTATGACGTGTCACTTTTTGGCAGTTGATAACGGCTTTTTCTAACCGTCAAATGTTGCGGTGACAGCTAGTTGTCGTTTTTGTTATTATTCATAAACAGTTTCCCGATGTACATTTTTAGAATGATGCTAACATCTCTCCCGCACTAAATACAGTTGCGATTGGGTTGATATTACTATCAAATTACAATCTATTAAAGATTTTTTTTTTTCCTTTAATTTGATATCACTCGATCTCGAATTCCTTTCACTTTGACCGACATTGTTATAAAACCAATGTTCGGGTACATCACTTTCACTGTCGTCTGCTATTTCTGAGTCGCCGGTTTTACACTTTTGGTTAATATAGTTTGTGTTCACATATCATTTTATTAATCAAATGTTTATGTGCGAACACCATTAATGCTGTACTGACATTTTTACTGAACATTACTTGTACACCTAAACTCTATACATTGTAATGAATGATCCTACTGACTATGACATTTCGTTTTATGCTAATTCGTTTTAAACTACTATTTAACAATTAAAATTATGATTAAACCTATTGTTTTAATAAGGTTTTTTGTTATGTCAAGGCATAACCATGGTTCTGTGTATTTTAATTTACACTTGTGTTAATTCTCAATAGCCAATTTACTGACTAATGTTTGGTCTAAGCTTGCTAAGACATATCGCCTACATTGGAATTTGGCCTTAATAATGCTTATTGGTTCTCAATTCGGTAAATTGTGGAGATATCTTATTTGTATAAGATTCTCTCTTATAAATAGTTCTCTTTTCTAACAAGTATATTTGATGCTGAAATACATCTTTGTTCTCACTATGTAGCCATTGTTAACATTAGTTTTGGCATTCATAATTTACTGGTCATTGTCACATCTATTATCAGCAAAATGCTAATTCTGCTTTCACAGTATTTAACTGCTCATTAGTTCATTTATTGTTTACACATGACATTCGGTTTACATCAACTACTTACTGGATTGACAGCTGAATGTAAATTTACTCTGTCCATCAGTTCGTTTTAGTCTCAGTCTAGTTGTAGTGTCAAACAGCCCTTGGGTTACTGTTTCATGTGGCACTTCTGCTTCATTCTTCTTTCTTGGTTTCTTCTTTCTTGGTTATTTCTACTATTATATTCCTATTTACATGGTTGTTTTGTCCTTATAAAATCTGATAATATACACTTAGGTAACATCTTGTGATGTTACATATACACCCTCTTTAAAATTGATCATTTGAGAAAAATTTATTTTTTTTGTAAAATTATCAATTCATGTCAGTTTCTTAGTATACTTCAATAAAAAAAAATTTTCTTGTACTCTTTGATTTTTTAAACATACTATTGGTGTATTACTCTAGTTTGGTTTTTTATCTAGTGATACAATTCTTAATTTACTAGTATTTTCAAGTCGCTTACTTTCTGAGTCATTTAACTACAATTGATCTCGTTTCTTAAGTTAACTATTTCCTGTCTTATTCACATTCTACTTTCTCATCACATATCTTTGCATTCGTGATTATCTTAATGGTTATTATAATTCATACCTCACAGATTCTTTTATAATATTCCTTGATACAATAACATAATATAATTCCCTAACTGTTGTAGAGGTTTCGGAATCAGGGTGGCTCACTATGGCTAACATCCTCTGCCGTTCCTCACTACACATTCTCAGATTCAGAGGCATTACTCTTCTCTGTCTGAGAAAAAAAATAAACATTGCACCTGGCAATAGTTGCACTATCACAACTCAAAAAAATATCACATATCATTCATATTCAATAACATAATATATTCACTATAATATTCAAGGTATCAGAGGTTTTCATTTAGATCACATTTCCATCTTTATACTTGCTAACATACTTTCTTTCTCACAGGTAATTATTTCTTTTAGACTTGATGTTTTTCAGCTATGCTTTTATCAGCTATATGTACTAGCTTTATGTACTTATGTACTAGTTAACAATTTGCGTTGGTTCGTTTAAATATTCTTAAGATTATACACTTGTTTTGATGCTTATAGTACTTATGCATTTGGTTTGTTTTATCTAGAGTCTACAATATTTTTGTTTTCACAATAGTTCATTAAATCTTTCTTAACAAGTTATATTCATCCTGAATTATCAGGGCTTACATTGTTTGTATACTAAATGGTTTTTTGTTTGATGTTCTCTGACATATTCTGGTGATGTACAATATTTGATAATTGACAAACGTTTTTCTTTCCTTTCATTCCATTATGACAATAGTTATCTTTACAATTAACACTCTTTGTTATTTTTCTTCTCTACTCCTTCAAGTGATGGTGGTTTTCACTTATTCTGGATGATTTTATATACTATATACTATGCTATAATTACAATTTCATTTGACAATATAATAACATACTAATATCTAATTTCATAGACATTCTTGGGGTTTACATGGTTTGTTTCACAAATATATTTTTTTTCTTTCCTTACATTCCATAATAATGTCCTTCTTTTATTTTACACACTTTGTTATACTGCCTCTCTACTCCTTCAAAGGTTAGTTGGGTGAACCTTTATTCTGGACGATTTAATTTAACATTTGAGTTTTATGAGAGGTATACAATAATCATTTTATAAACATTAGGTTACATAGAATATTCATTTGGATACACATTTTTTTCTCTAGGTATAGTATAGTAATTATAGTTATATGCCACTACTGGCTCTTGGTGATATAATAGATGTCTTTTCTTATTAAATCATTTGATTGACATTACATGAATTTCTATCCCTTGGTGTGATAGATCTGGTAAGTTTTCACCAGTAACAAATGGTTTGGCTTACATCTTAAATCTACACACTTTTGTAACTTGATAAGGCAAATTGACTAGTTATAGTTAATTAGTTACCTTCAACATTTTGCAGCTTAACAACAAATGAGTTTGTTTATAGTAATGGTTTTTTAAATATATATATTTTATCTTTTATACCCTAAACGTTCGGGTGAAAAATGTTGCTTACTAATACATATTATCCGTCCTTAATATTAATCATTTTTTACTAATCGATATTCGTGGGGTTATTTGTGCTCTTCCACTCTATTCCTATCATGCGGTTCTTCCACTTGGCGGCTACTAGATAGTCGTTGGCTCCCCGTTTCCTTGCCTTTTTCCTCTCATCATCTTTGGTATTCCTGTGTTCATTGTACTCTGGGCCTGGGCTATTATTGATGTCTGGCCCTTCTTCTAATCCGGGTTGACCTTTGTTCATTTCCTGGTTGGATTCTTCCATCGCTTGGTCCCTCTTTTTCCGCATTTCCCTTATTCTTTGGGCGTACCTTTCAATAAGCTGGTCCAGTCGTTCTTGATCATTTTCCTTCTCCCTGTGAAGCTTCTTTCTTCTAGGAATATTCGCCTTAAATACCTCATTGTTTATGACCTTCTCCATCATAACATAGTCAATGGCATGTAACGTTGTTTTAATCGTTCCGTCATCTGGGTCATTAATTAAATGGTTTAATGATCGGTTATGCATTAAGGAATCGATTGATTTTGTTTGGTGTATTTTATTTGGTGGTATATTTAATTTAATCGGATTCTTATTTAATTTTTTACCCACGGTTTTATGGTGATTTATTTTTAATATTTTTATGAAGTCGTGCTTATACTTCTCCCCGTTGATTCTGGCTCTATGACGAATAATTGGGTTGTCCACGAAGTTAATTAATCCACTCCTAGTCATTTCTAATATTTCCTTTGTAATCCTTGTCTTCTTAGAGCGTATTATTCTTTTTATCTTTGTCTCTTTCTCTCCTGTCTTCTTAATTATCTTGTTCCTTACATTTTTAATGATAGTTTCTTTATGCTGAATGTTCTCTTCATTCCTATGGTGTGTATCCTCAGGCACCAATGCTTTCGAGTCTTCTTTATCCTCAGTTTGTTTATCAGTCTCTTTGAATTGTATACTTAATTCTTCCATGGATTCATCATTTGATACTTCTCCTATCTCTGAGTTGTCATCGTCCTTTCCTTCTTCATTATTCTCCGGCTCTGGACTCATTTGTTCCATGTTTTTGTCTTCGGATACCTTCCGTTCTTCTCCCCACTTCCGGTTATTCATGTCATCCATTTTTTTGCTAATTTTCATTAAGGTGGTGTTCAGTTCTTTTCTAATGGCTTGACAGTTATCGTCGATTTTACTGTTCAGCGCGTCTATAGACTTATGAGTATTGTCAATCCTTTTATTTAGGTCCTCCTTTATCGACTCTATATTTCTATTTAACACCTCGACATTCCTTTGATTTTCTTCCCGGGATTTCTTACCATCTTCCCTTAAAGTTCGATTATCTTCCTTCAATGCTTCCATATTTTTGTTCATCGAGTCATTATTTTTCGTCATCTGTTCCATCATTCTCATCATCATACTCTCCATCCTCGTCCCTTCTGTTGTTTTGTTCGGTTGGTCGCTGACTATTATTTCCATCTCTGGTTCTACATGAGGTATTTCGTCGGTACTAGTTTCGATATTATTGATTGTAATAACTTCCATCTCGTCTGTGGGTTGCTCTTCGTATGTATCTACATGCCGTTGCATTTCTCCTACCCTACTGTCCTTATATCTTGTATCGTATTGGTGGGTGCGCGGCATGTTAATTTTTCGTGTCTACCGGGCTGATATAAAATATAAAAAATATGTTTATTTAGTATTTTTTAAGCCACACTAGTTGGTGCGCCAATTTATAAGTAAATGAAATTTGGGGTTCTTTTTAATGTTAAAGCCCCGCGTTGGAGTCGTCAATTTATAATAAAACGATATCGTTGGTATGTCCTCCTTTCGTAAAGCCACACTAGTTGTATGCGTCAATTTATAACGTAACGTTATTTGGGGTTACTTTAAAATTATTATGTTTATTTGTTTATAGTAATTATATTAAAATAATGTTTAAATTCCGTTTAAAAGCCACACTAGTTGGTCTAACCTATTAGTAATAAAATAAAAACGTGTGTGTTTACAATTAACTTGAAATTAAATAAAAGTGTTGTTATTTGAACTTATATTCGTGGTTAAAATATTAAAAGTCTCGTTAAAACAAAGTTCAACTATGTGTGAAATATTCTTTTGAGATAACTCAATGTTTAGAATAGTTGTTTCTAATTGAAGGTTACTAATGTAGTAAAGTAATTTAAAATGAAACATTCAAAGTTACTCACAGTGTGTTTACAATGGTTTAATTATACTTGTTTAAAAAGAATTCCCTTATATTAAATAAATAAAATAGTGATGTGGATTATAATTAAATGCTAAATTAGCTTAAGTTAAAACGCGAAGTAGAGCAGTTGGTTGCTTGATAATAGTTCTCGTCTGGTTGAAACTGGTAGTAAAACTTCTTCTCCAGATTGCATGTAGTCCGAGTATGTCACGTCTCGTAATGTCTGGACAATATCATAAACAAAAATATACTTTTACGTACCTGATCGTGTTTACTAGAAGTTCACTAAACTGTCAACTCAGCTTACAAACACCAACTCACTTTGGTTGCAAGGTTAGATTACCTTGTTTATTAATTAGTGGGCGCCACACGGATTTATTCAGGGAAAATCCCGTGTAAAACCCACACATAGATTTACTGAATGATTAGAAAATTTAATATAATTGTGTGTCACCTTTTGGCAATGCTATTCCAATATGTTAAACACAACAGAAGGTTGTTTAAGTTTGTTAAAAGAAAATATTCAATTATCCTATAGAAATAAATCAAAATCAGGTGATGCTGTTAATAATGGGTTTATTTACACCCTCATAGAGAATTCAAAAACGAATATAATGCAAACATACAAAGTTGTACAATTAAAAGTCAGTTTTTATATGCCTTACACGGCTTGCTCAGAACATGAATTATAAATCTGGTTAAGTCCAGATGCTATTTATTTTTAACATTAAAATTATGATTATATGTCAGTTGTACCAAGTTGTACAATTAAAAGTCAGTTATTATATGCCTTATACGGCTTGCTCAGAACATGAATTATAAATCTGGTTAAGTCCAGATGCTATTTATTTTTAACATTAAGATTATGATTATCTCAGTTGTACAAAGTTGTACAATTAAAAGTCAGTTATTATATGCCTTACACGGCTTGCTCAGAACATGAATTATAAATCTGGTTAAGTCCAGATGCTATTTATTTTTAACATTAAAATTATGATTATATCAGTTGTGAATTCTTTGAGACACGAAAGAAAACAATTATGCCTACACAATATCCAATAATCCTTTTGATATAAAATTGATCAACAAATTTTTTAGGTTACTTTCGCAAAGTAAACAAAATTAAAAAAAAAACGATCTGTTGAAAGATCGCGCGTTTCATCAACGCTTGCTTTTTTAGTGACAATATTTATCAAGTGAGAACCCTTACAACTAACATATAGCTTAATCAATAATAACAAATTTGTATAATAAATTGAGACGTGGTGTAATCTTAAAATGTTTTTGTGTTTTGCGTCAGTACAGGTTATTGTTGAAAAAAGTACAGGTTATGGCGCTCAGATCAAGATTAGTAATGATTGCACTGTTACCTTCTGAGTTTTAATTATTTAATTAAAACTTATTAATCACTTCAGTAATCGGATTATAATGATTACTGGGTTTCGGCACTAAACTCGCACAAGAACAGAATAATGCGATCCTCTTCTGATTAAAATGGATCGTGAATAATAACAATAAATTATTTTCTGTTCGTTATTCCCGCACAAAATTAAAATGATACTGCACTTAATCACTGTTGTTTGCTGTAGATGAACTTGAAGTAGTCGTTTCTTGTTGTTGAACTATTGGTTTCAATGTAATATGTAAATGACGCTAAGAGTTATTAAAAATGTAGAGATGGCGGGCACACGTCTGTGCTACACGCTAGTCAGTAAGAGTCTGCCTCAAAATTCGCTGTTTCGTCTTTATATACCCCCTTCTTTGATCGGCTTTAGGTAAAAATGTTAATTACTAACTAATTTTCTGATTGGCTTTGGTAGGTGTGTCGGTATGACGTGTCACTTTTTGGCAGTTGATAACGGCTTTTTCTAACCGTCAAATGTTGCGGTGACAGCTAGTTGTCGTTTTTGTTATTATTCATAAACAGTTTCCCGATGTACATTTTTAGAATGATGCTAACATCTCTCCCGCACTAAATACAGTTGCGATTGGGTTGATATTACTATCAAATTAAAGATTGTTTTTTTTTCCTTTAATTTGATATCACTCGATCTCGAATTCCTTTCACTTTGACCGACATTGTTATAAAACCAATGTTCGGGTACATCACTTTCACTGTCGTCTGCTATTTCTGAGTCGCCGGTTTTACACTTTTGGTTAATATAGTTTGTGTTCACATATCATTTTATTAATCAAATGTTTATGTGCGAACACCATTAATGCTGTACTGACATTTTTACTGAACATTACTTGTACACCTAAACTCTATACATTGTAATGAATGATCCTACTGACTATGACATTTCGTTTTATGCTAATTCGTTTTAAACTACTATTTAACAATTAAAATTATGATTAAACCTATTGTTTTAATAAGGTTTTTTGTTATGTCAAGGCATAACCATGGTTCTGTGTATTTTAATTTACACTTGTGTTAATTCTCAATAGCCAATTTACTGACTAATGTTTGGTCTAAGCTTGCTAAAACATATCGCCTACATTGGAATTTGGCCTTAATAATGCTTATTGGTTCTCAATTCGGTAAATTGTGGAGATATCTTATTTGTATAAGATTCTCTCTTATAAATAGTTCTCTTTTCTAACAAGTATATTTGATGCTGAAATACATCTTTGTTCTCACTATGTAGCCATTGTTAACATTAGTTTTGGCATTCATAATTTACTGGTCATTGTCACATCTATTATCAGCAAAATGCTAATTCTGCTTTCACAGTATTTAACTGCTCATTAGTTCATTTATTGTTTACACATGACATTCGGTTTACATCAACTACTTACTGGATTGACAGCTGAATGTAAATTTACTCTGTCCATCAGTTCGTTTTAGTCTCAGTCTAGTTGTAGTGTCAAACAGCCCTTGGGTTACTGTTTCATGTGGCACTTCTGCTTCATTCTTCTTTCTTGGTTTCTTCTTTCTTGGTTATTTCTACTATTATATTCCTATTTACATGGTTGTTTTGTCCTTATAAAATCTGATAATATACACTTAGGTAACATCTTGTGATGTTACATATACACCCTCTTTAAAATTGATCATTTGAGAAAAATTTATTTTTTTTGTAAAATTATCAATTCATGTCAGTTTCTTAGTATACTTCAATAAAAAAAATTTTTCTTGTACTCTTTGATTTTTTAAACATACTATTGGTGTATTACTCTAGTTTGGTTTTTTATCTAGTGATACAATTCTTAATTTACTAGTATTTTCAAGTCGCTTACTTTCTGAGTCATTTAACTACAATTGATCTCGTTTCTTAAGTTAACTATTTCCTGTCTTATTCACATTCTACTTTCTCATCACATATCTTTGCATTCGTGATTATCTTAATGGTTATTATAATTCATACCTCACAGATTCTTTTATAATATTCCTTGATACAATAACATAATATAATTCCCTAACTGTTGTAGAGGTTTCGGAATCAGGGTGGCTCACTATGGCTAACATCCTCTGCCGTTCCTCACTACACATTCTCAGATTCAGAGGCATTACTCTTCTCTGTCTGAGAAAAAAAATAAACATTGCACCTGGCAATAGTTGCACTATCACAACTCAAAAAAATATCACATATCATTCATATTCAATAACATAATATATTCACTAAAATATTCAAGGTATCAGAGGTTTTCATTTAGATCACATTTCCATCTTTATACTTGCTAACATACTTTCTTTCTCACAGGTAATTATTTCTTTTAGACTTGATGTTTTTCAGCTATGCTTTTATCAGCTATATGTACTAGCTTTATGTACTTATGTACTAGTTAACAATTTGCGTTGGTTCGTTTAAATATTCTTAAGATTATACACTTGTTTTGATGCTTATAGTACTTATGCATTTGGTTTGTTTTATCTAGAGTCTACAATATTTTTGTTTTCACAATAGTTCATTAAATCTTTCTTAACAAGTTATATTCATCCTGAATTATCAGGGCTTACATTGTTTGTATACTAAATGGTTTTTTGTTTGATGTTCTCTGACATATTCTGGTGATGTACAATATTTGATAATTGACAAACATTTTTCTTTCCTTTCATTCCATTATGACAATAGTTATCTTTACAATTAACACTCTTTGTTATTTTTCTTCTCTACTCCTTCAAGTGATGGTGGTTTTCACTTATTCTGGATGATTTTATATACTATATACTATGCTATAATTACAATTTCATTTGACAATATAATAACATACTAATATCTAATTTCATAGACATTCTTGGGGTTTACATGGTTTGTTTCACAAATATATTTTTTTTCTTTCCTTACATTCCATAATAATGTCCTTCTTTTATTTTACACACTTTGTTATACTGCCTCTCTACTCCTTCAAAGGTTAGTTGGGTGAACCTTTATTCTGGACGATTTAATTTAACATTTGAGTTTTATGAGAGGAATACAATAATCATTTTATAAACATTAGGTTACATAGAATATTCATTTGGATACACATTTTTTTCTCTAGGTATAGTATAGTAATTATAGTTATATGCCACTACTGGCTCTTGGTGATATAATAGATGTCTTTTCTTATTAAATCATTTGATTGACATTACATGAATTTCTATCCCTTGGTGTGATAGATCTGGTAAGTTTTCACCAGTAACAAATGGTTTGGCTTACATCTTAAATCTACACACTTTTGTAACTTGATAAGGCAAATTGACTAGTTATAGTTAATTAGTTACCTTCAACATTTTGCAGCTTAACAACAAATGAGTTTGTTTATAGTAATGGTTTTTTAAATATATATATTTTATCTTTTATACCCTAAACGTTCGGGTGAAAAATGTTGCTTACTAATACATATTATCCGTCCTTAATATTAATCATTTTTTACTAATCGATATTCGTGGGGTTATTTGTGCTCTTCCACTCTATTCCTATCATGCGGTTCTTCCACTTGGCGGCTACTAGATAGTCGTTGGCTCCCCGTTTCCTTGCCTTTTTCCTCTCATCATCTTTGGTATTCCTGTGTTCATTGTACTCTGGGCCTGGGCTATTATTGATGTCTGGCCCTTCTTCTAATCCGGGTTGACCTTTGTTCATTTCCTGGTTGGATTCTTCCATCGCTTGGTCCCTCTTTTTCCGCATTTCCCTTATTCTTTGGGCGTACCTTTCAATAAGCTGGTCCAGTCGTTCTTGATCATTTTCCTTCTCCCTGTGAAGCTTCTTTCTTCTAGGAATATTCGCCTTAAATACCTCATTGTTTATGACCTTCTCCGTCATAACATAGTCAATGGCATGTAACGTTGTTTTAATCGTTCCGTCATCTGGGTCATTAATTAAATGGTTTAATGATCGGTTATGCATTAAGGAATCGATTGATTTTGTTTGGTGTATTTTATTTGGTGGTATATTTAATTTAATCGGATTCTTATTTAATTTTTTACCCACGGTTTTATGGTGATTTATTTTTAATATTTTTATGAAGTCTTGCTTATACTTCTCCCCGTTGATTCTGGCTCTATGACGAATAATTGGGTTGTCCACGAAGTTAATTAATCCACTCCTAGTCATTTCTAATATTTCCTTTGTAATCCTTGTCTTCTTAGAGCGTATTATTCTTTTTATCTTTGTCTCTTTCTCTCCTGTCTTCTTAATTATCTTGTTCCTTACATTTTTAATGATAGTTTCTTTATGCTGAATGTTCTCTTCATTCCTATGGTGTGTATCCTCAGGCACCAATGCTTTCGAGTCTTCTTTATCCTCAGTTTGTTTATCAGTGTCTTTGAATTGTATACTTAATTCTTCCATGGATTCATCATTTGATACTTCTCCTATCTCTGAGTTGTCATCGTCCTTTCCTTCTTCATTATTCTCCGGCTCTGGACTCATTTGTTCCATGTTTTTGTCTTCGGATACCTTCCGTTCTTCTCCCCACTTCCGGTTATTCATGTCATCCATTTTTTTGCTAATTTTCATTAAGGTGGTGTTCAGTTCTTTTCTAATGGCTTGACAGTTATCGTCGATTTTACTGTTCAGCGCGTCTATAGACTTATGAGTATTGTCAATCCTTTTATTTAGGTCCTCCTTTATCGACTCTATATTTCTATTTAACACCTCGACATTCCTTTGATTTTCTTCCCGGGATTTCTTACCATCTTCCCTTAAAGTTCGATTATCTTCCTTCAATGCTTCCATATTTTTGTTCATCGAGTCATTATTTTTCGTCATCTGTTCCATCATTCTCATCATCATACTCTCCATCCTCGTCCCTTCTGTTGTTTTGTTCGGTTGGTCGCTGACTATTATTTCCATCTCTGGTTCTACATGAGGTATTTCGTCGGTACTAGTTTCGATATTATTGATTGTAATAACTTCCATCTCGTCTGTGGGTTGCTCTTCGTATGTATCTACATCCCGTTGCATTTCTCCTACCCTACTGTCCTTATATCTTGTATCGTATTGGTGGGTGCGCGGCATGTTAATTTTTCGTGTCTACCGGGCTGATATAAAATATAAAAAATATATTTATTTAGTATTTTTTAAGCCACACTAGTTGGTGCGCCAATTTATAAGTAAATGAAATTTGGGGTTCTTTTTAATGTTAAAGCCCCGCATTGGAGTCGTCAATTTATAATAAAACGATATCGTTGGTATGTCCTCCTTTCGTAAAGCCACACTAGTTGTATGCGTCAATTTATAACGTAACGTTATTTGGGGTTACTTTAAAATTATTATGTTTATTTGTTTATAGTAATTATATTAAAATAATGTTTAAATTCCGTTTAAAAGCCACACTAGTTGGTCTAACCTATTAGTAATAAAATAAAAACGTGTGTGTTTACAATTAACTTGAAATAAAATAAAAGTGTTGTTATTTGAACTTATATTCGTGGTTAAAATATTAAAAGTCTCGTTAAAACAAAGTTCAACTATGTGTGAAATATTCTTTTGAGATAACTCAATGTTTAGAATAGTTGTTTCTAATTGAAGGTTACTAATGTAGTAAAGTAATTTAAAATGAAACATTCAAAGTTACTCACAGTGTGTTTACAATGGTTTAATTATACTTGTTTAAAAAGAATTCCCTTATATTAAATAAATAAAATAGTGATGTGGATTATAATTAAATGCTAAATTAGCTTAAGTTAAAACGCGAAGTAGAGCAGTTGGTTGCTTGATAATAGTTCTCGTCTGGTTGAAACTGGTAGTAAAACTTCTTCTCCAGATTGCATGTAGTCCGAGTATGTCACGTCTCGTAATGTCTGGACAATATCATAAACAAAAATATACTTTTACGTACCTGATCGTGTTTACTAGAAGTTCACTAAACTGTCAACTCAGCTTACAAACACCAACTCACTTTGGTTGCAAGGTTAGATTACCTTGTTTATTAATTAGTGGGCGCCACACGGATTTATTCAGGGAAAATCCCGTGTAAAACCCACACATAGATTTACTGAATGATTAGAAAATTTAATATAATTGTGTGTCACCTTTTGGCAATGCTATTCCAATATGTTAAACACAACAGAAGGTTGTTTAAGTTTGTTAAAAGAAAATATTCAATTATCCTATAGAAATAAATCAAAATCAGGTGATGCTGTTAATAATGGGTTTATTTACACCCTCATAGAGAATTCAAAAACGAATATAATGCAAACATACAAAGTTGTACAATTAAAAGTCAGTTTTTATATGCCTTACACGGCTTGCTCAGAACATGAATTATAAATCTGGTTAAGTCCAGATGCTATTTATTTTTAACATTAAAATTATGATTATATGTCAGTTGTACCAAGTTGTACAATTAAAAGTCAGTTATTATATGCCTTATACGGCTTGCTCAGAACATGAATTATAAATCTGGTTAAGTCCAGATGCTATTTATTTTTAACATTAAGATTATGATTATCTCAGTTGTACAAAGTTGTACAATTAAAAGTCAGTTATTATATGCCTTACACGGCTTGCTCAGAACATGAATTATAAATCTGGTTAAGTCCAGATGCTATTTATTTTTAACATTAAAATTATGATTATATCAGTTGTGAATTCTTTGAGACACGAAAGAAAACAATTATGCCTACACAATATCCAATAATCCTTTTGATATAAAATTGATCAACAAATTTTTTAGGTTACTTTCGCAAAGTAAACAAAATTAAAAAAAAAACGATCTGTTGAAAGATCGCGCGTTTCATCAACGCTTGCTTTTTTAGTGACAAAATTTATCAAGTGAGAACCCTTACAACTAACATATAGCTTAATCAATAATAACAAATTTGTATAATAAATTGAGACGTGGTGTAATCTTAAAATGTTTTTGTGTTTTGCATCAGTACAGGTTATTGTTGAAAAAAGTACAGGTTATGGCGCTCAGATCAAGATTAGTAATGATTGCACTGTTACCTTCTGAGTTTTTATTATTTAATTAAAACTTATTAATCACTTCAGTAATCGGATTATAATGATTACTGGGTTTCGGCACTAAACTCGCACAAGAACAGAATAATGCGATCCTCTTCTGATTAAAATGGATCGTGAATAATAACAATAAATTATTTTCTGTTCGTTATTCCCGCACAAAATTAAAATGATACTGCACTTAATCACTGTTGTTTGCTGTAGATGAACTTGAAGTAGTCGTTTCTTGTTGTTGAACTATTGGTTTCAATGTAATATGTAAATGACGCTAAGAGTTATTAAAAATGTAGAGATGGCGGGCACACGTCTGTGCTACACGCTAGTCAGTAAGAGTCTGCCTCAAAATTCGCTGTTTCGTCTTTATATACCCCCTTCTTTGATCGGCTTTAGGTAAAAATGTTAATTACTAACTAATTTTCTGATTGGCTTTGGTAGGTGTGTCGGTATGACGTGTCACTTTTTGGCAGTTGATAACGGCTTTTTCTAACCGTCAAATGTTGCGGTGACAGCTAGTTGTCGTTTTTGTTATTATTCATAAACAGTTTCCCGATGTACATTTTTAGAATGATGCTAACATCTCTCCCGCACTAAATACAGTTGCGATTGGGTTGATATTACTATCAAATTAAAGATTGTTTTTTTTTCCTTTAATTTGATATCACTCGATCTCGAATTCCTTTCACTTTGACCGACATTGTTATAAAACCAATGTTCGGGTACATCACTTTCACTGTCGTCTGCTATTTCTGAGTCGCCGGTTTTACACTTTTGGTTAATATAGTTTGTGTTCACATATCATTTTATTAATCAAATGTTTATGTGCGAACACCATTAATGCTGTACTGACATTTTTACTGAACATTACTTGTACACCTAAACTCTATACATTGTAATGAATGATCCTACTGACTATGACATTTCGTTTTATGCTAATTCGTTTTAAACTACTATTTAACAATTAAAATTATGATTAAACCTATTGTTTTAATAAGGTTTTTTGTTATGTCAAGGCATAACCATGGTTCTGTGTATTTTAATTTACACTTGTGTTAATTCTCAATAGCCAATTTACTGACTAATGTTTGGTCTAAGCTTGCTAAAACATATCGCCTACATTGGAATTTGGCCTTAATAATGCTTATTGGTTCTCAATTCGGTAAATTGTGGAGATATCTTATTTGTATAAGATTCTCTCTTATAAATAGTTCTCTTTTCTAACAAGTATATTTGATGCTGAAATACATCTTTGTTCTCACTATGTAGCCATTGTTAACATTAGTTTTGGCATTCATAATTTACTGGTCATTGTCACATCTATTATCAGCAAAATGCTAATTCTGCTTTCACAGTATTTAACTGCTCATTAGTTCATTTATTGTTTACACATGACATTCGGTTTACATCAACTACTTACTGGATTGACAGCTGAATGTAAATTTACTCTGTCCATCAGTTCGTTTTAGTCTCAGTCTAGTTGTAGTGTCAAACAGCCCTTGGGTTACTGTTTCATGTGGCACTTCTGCTTCATTCTTCTTTCTTGGTTTCTTCTTTCTTGGTTATTTCTACTATTATATTCCTATTTACATGGTTGTTTTGTCCTTATAAAATCTGATAATATACACTTAGGTAACATCTTGTGATGTTACATATACACCCTCTTTAAAATTGATCATTTGAGAAAAATTTATTTTTTTTGTAAAATTATCAATTCATGTCAGTTTCTTAGTATACTTCAATAAAAAAAATTTTTCTTGTACTCTTTGATTTTTTAAACATACTATTGGTGTATTACTCTAGTTTGGTTTTTTATCTAGTGATACAATTCTTAATTTACTAGTATTTTCAAGTCGCTTACTTTCTGAGTCATTTAACTACAATTGATCTCGTTTCTTAAGTTAACTATTTCCTGTCTTATTCACATTCTACTTTCTCATCACATATCTTTGCATTCGTGATTATCTTAATGGTTATTATAATTCATACCTCACAGATTCTTTTATAATATTCCTTGATACAATAACATAATATAATTCCCTAACTGTTGTAGAGGTTTCGGAATCAGGGTGGCTCACTATGGCTAACATCCTCTGCCGTTCCTCACTACACATTCTCAGATTCAGAGGCATTACTCTTCTCTGTCTGAGAAAAAAAATAAACATTGCACCTGGCAATAGTTGCACTATCACAACTCAAAAAAATATCACATATCATTCATATTCAATAACATAATATATTCACTAAAATATTCAAGGTATCAGAGGTTTTCATTTAGATCACATTTCCATCTTTATACTTGCTAACATACTTTCTTTCTCACAGGTAATTATTTCTTTTAGACTTGATGTTTTTCAGCTATGCTTTTATCAGCTATATGTACTAGCTTTATGTACTTATGTACTAGTTAACAATTTGCGTTGGTTCGTTTAAATATTCTTAAGATTATACACTTGTTTTGATGCTTATAGTACTTATGCATTTGGTTTGTTTTATCTAGAGTCTACAATATTTTTGTTTTCACAATAGTTCATTAAATCTTTCTTAACAAGTTATATTCATCCTGAATTATCAGGGCTTACATTGTTTGTATACTAAATGGTTTTTTGTTTGATGTTCTCTGACATATTCTGGTGATGTACAATATTTGATAATTGACAAACATTTTTCTTCCCTTTCATTCCATTATGACAATAGTTATCTTTACAATTAACACTCTTTGTTATTTTTCTTCTCTACTCCTTCAAGTGATGGTGGTTTTCACTTATTCTGGATGATTTTATATACTATATACTATGCTATAATTACAATTTCATTTGACAATATAATAACATACTAATATCTAATTTCATAGACATTCTTGGGGTTTACATGGTTTGTTTCACAAATATATTTTTTTTCTTTCCTTACATTCCATAATAATGTCCTTCTTTTATTTTACACACTTTGTTATCCTGCCTCTCTACTCCTTCAAAGGTTAGTTGGGTGAACCTTTATTCTGGACGATTTAATTTAACATTTGAGTTTTATGAGAGGTATACAATAATCATTTTATAAACATTAGGTTACATAGAATATTCATTTGGATACACATTTTTTTCTCTAGGTATAGTATAGTAATTATAGTTATATGCCACTACTGGCTCTTGGTGATATAATAGATGTCTTTTCTTATTAAATCATTTGATTGACATTACATGAATTTCTATCCCTTGGTGTGATAGATCTGGTAAGTTTTCACCAGTAACAAATGGTTTGGCTTACATCTTAAATCTACACACTTTTGTAACTTGATAAGGCAAATTGACTAGTTATAGTTAATTAGTTACCTTCAACATTTTGCAGCTTAACAACAAATGAGTTTGTTTATAGTAATGGTTTTTTAAATATATATATTTTATCTTTTATACCCTAAACGTTCGGGTGAAAAATGTTGCTTACTAATACATATTATCCGTCCTTAATATTAATCATTTTTTACTAATCGATATTCGTGGGGTTATTTGTGCTCTTCCACTCTATTCCTATCATGCGGTTCTTCCACTTGGCGGCTACTAGATAGTCGTTGGCTCCCCGTTTCCTTGCCTTTTTCCTCTCATCATCTTTGGTATTCCTGTGTTCATTGTACTCTGGGCCTGGGCTATTATTGATGTCTGGCCCTTCTTCTAATCCGGGTTGACCTTTGTTCATTTCCTGGTTGGATTCTTCCATCGCTTGGTCCCTCTTTTTCCGCATTTCCCTTATTCTTTGGGCGTACCTTTCAATAAGCTGGTCCAGTCGTTCTTGATCATTTTCCTTCTCCCTGTGAAGCTTCTTTCTTCTAGGAATATTCGCCTTAAATACCTCATTGTTTATGACCTTCTCCGTCATAACATAGTCAATGGCATGTAACGTTGTTTTAATCGTTCCGTCATCTGGGTCATTAATTAAATGGTTTAATGATCGGTTATGCATTAAGGAATCGATTGATTTTGTTTGGTGTATTTTATTTGGTGGTATATTTAATTTAATCGGATTCTTATTTAATTTTTTACCCACGGTTTTATGGTGATTTATTTTTAATATTTTTATGAAGTCTTGCTTATACTTCTCCCCGTTGATTCTGGCTCTATGACGAATAATTGGGTTGTCCACGAAGTTAATTAATCCACTCCTAGTCATTTCTAATATTTCCTTTGTAATCCTTGTCTTCTTAGAGCGTATTATTCTTTTTATCTTTGTCTCTTTCTCTCCTGTCTTCTTAATTATCTTGTTCCTTACATTTTTAATGATAGTTTCTTTATGCTGAATGTTCTCTTCATTCCTATGGTGTGTATCCTCAGGCACCAATGCTTTCGAGTCTTCTTTATCCTCAGTTTGTTTATCAGTGTCTTTGAATTGTATACTTAATTCTTCCATGGATTCATCATTTGATACTTCTCCTATCTCTGAGTTGTCATCGTCCTTTCCTTCTTCATTATTCTCCGGCTCTGGACTCATTTGTTCCATGTTTTTGTCTTCGGATACCTTCCGTTCTTCTCCCCACTTCCGGTTATTCATGTCATCCATTTTTTTGCTAATTTTCATTAAGGTGGTGTTCAGTTCTTTTCTAATGGCTTGACAGTTATCGTCGATTTTACTGTTCAGCGCGTCTATAGACTTATGAGTATTGTCAATCCTTTTATTTAGGTCCTCCTTTATCGACTCTATATTTCTATTTAACACCTCGACATTCCTTTGATTTTCTTCCCGGGATTTCTTACCATCTTCCCTTAAAGTTCGATTATCTTCCTTCAATGCTTCCATATTTTTGTTCATCGAGTCATTATTTTTCGTCATCTGTTCCATCATTCTCATCATCATACTCTCCATCCTCGTCCCTTCTGTTGTTTTGTTCGGTTGGTCGCTGACTATTATTTCCATCTCTGGTTCTACATGAGGTATTTCGTCGGTACTAGTTTCGATATTATTGATTGTAATAACTTCCATCTCGTCTGTGGGTTGCTCTTCGTATGTATCTACATCCCGTTGCATTTCTCCTACCCTACTGTCCTTATATCTTGTATCGTATTGGTGGGTGCGCGGCATGTTAATTTTTCGTGTCTACCGGGCTGATATAAAATATAAAAAATATATTTATTTAGTATTTTTTAAGCCACACTAGTTGGTGCGCCAATTTATAAGTAAATGAAATTTGGGGTTCTTTTTAATGTTAAAGCCCCGCATTGGAGTCGTCAATTTATAATAAAACGATATCGTTGGTATGTCCTCCTTTCGTAAAGCCACACTAGTTGTATGCGTCAATTTATAACGTAACGTTATTTGGGGTTACTTTAAAATTATTATGTTTATTTGTTTATAGTAATTATATTAAAATAATGTTTAAATTCCGTTTAAAAGCCACACTAGTTGGTCTAACCTATTAGTAATAAAATAAAAACGTGTGTGTTTACAATTAACTTGAAATAAAATAAAAGTGTTGTTATTTGAACTTATATTCGTGGTTAAAATATTAAAAGTCTCGTTAAAACAAAGTTCAACTATGTGTGAAATATTCTTTTGAGATAACTCAATGTTTAGAATAGTTGTTTCTAATTGAAGGTTACTAATGTAGTAAAGTAATTTAAAATGAAACATTCAAAGTTACTCACAGTGTGTTTACAATGGTTTAATTATACTTGTTTAAAAAGAATTCCCTTATATTAAATAAATAAAATAGTGATGTGGATTATAATTAAATGCTAAATTAGCTTAAGTTAAAACGCGAAGTAGAGCAGTTGGTTGCTTGATAATAGTTCTCGTCTGGTTGAAACTGGTAGTAAAACTTCTTCTCCAGATTGCATGTAGTCCGAGTATGTCACGTCTCGTAATGTCTGGACAATATCATAAACAAAAATATACTTTTACGTACCTGATCGTGTTTACTAGAAGTTCACTAAACTGTCAACTCAGCTTACAAACACCAACTCACTTTGGTTGCAAGGTTAGATTACCTTGTTTATTAATTAGTGGGCGCCACACGGATTTATTCAGGGAAAATCCCGTGTAAAACCCACACATAGATTTACTGAATGATTAGAAAATTTAATATAATTGTGTGTCACCTTTTGGCAATGCTATTCCAATATGTTAAACACAACAGAAGGTTGTTTAAGTTTGTTAAAAGAAAATATTCAATTATCCTATAGAAATAAATCAAAATCAGGTGATGCTGTTAATAATGGGTTTATTTACACCCTCATAGAGAATTCAAAAACGAATATAATGCAAACATACAAAGTTGTACAATTAAAAGTCAGTTTTTATATGCCTTACACGGCTTGCTCAGAACATGAATTATAAATCTGGTTAAGTCCAGATGCTATTTATTTTTAACATTAAAATTATGATTATATGTCAGTTGTACCAAGTTGTACAATTAAAAGTCAGTTATTATATGCCTTATACGGCTTGCTCAGAACATGAATTATAAATCTGGTTAAGTCCAGATGCTATTTATTTTTAACATTAAGATTATGATTATCTCAGTTGTACAAAGTTGTACAATTAAAAGTCAGTTATTATATGCCTTACACGGCTTGCTCAGAACATGAATTATAAATCTGGTTAAGTCCAGATGCTATTTATTTTTAACATTAAAATTATGATTATATCAGTTGTGAATTCTTTGAGACACGAAAGAAAACAATTATGCCTACACAATATCCAATAATCCTTTTGATATAAAATTGATCAACAAATTTTTTAGGTTACTTTCGCAAAGTAAACAAAATTAAAAAAAAAACGATCTGTTGAAAGATCGCGCGTTTCATCAACGCTTGCTTTTTTAGTGACAAAATTTATCAAGTGAGAACCCTTACAACTAACATATAGCTTAATCAATAATAACAAATTTGTATAATAAATTGAGACGTGGTGTAATCTTAAAATGTTTTTGTGTTTTGCATCAGTACAGGTTATTGTTGAAAAAAGTACAGGTTATGGCGCTCAGATCAAGATTAGTAATGATTGCACTGTTACCTTCTGAGTTTTTATTATTTAATTAAAACTTATTAATCACTTCAGTAATCGGATTATAATGATTACTGGGTTTCGGCACTAAACTCGCACAAGAACAGAATAATGCGATCCTCTTCTGATTAAAATGGATCGTGAATAATAACAATAAATTATTTTCTGTTCGTTATTCCCGCACAAAATTAAAATGATACTGCACTTAATCACTGTTGTTTGCTGTAGATGAACTTGAAGTAGTCGTTTCTTGTTGTTGAACTATTGGTTTCAATGTAATATGTAAATGACGCTAAGAGTTATTAAAAATGTAGAGATGGCGGGCACACGTCTGTGCTACACGCTAGTCAGTAAGAGTCTGCCTCAAAATTCGCTGTTTCGTCTTTATATACCCCCTTCTTTGATCGGCTTTAGGTAAAAATGTTAATTACTAACTAATTTTCTGATTGGCTTTGGTAGGTGTGTCGGTATGACGTGTCACTTTTTGGCAGTTGATAACGGCTTTTTCTAACCGTCAAATGTTGCGGTGACAGCTAGTTGTCGTTTTTGTTATTATTCATAAACAGTTTCCCGATGTACATTTTTAGAATGATGCTAACATCTCTCCCGCACTAAATACAGTTGCGATTGGGTTGATATTACTATCAAATTAAAGATTGTTTTTTTTTCCTTTAATTTGATATCACTCGATCTCGAATTCCTTTCACTTTGACCGACATTGTTATAAAACCAATGTTCGGGTACATCACTTTCACTGTCGTCTGCTATTTCTGAGTCGCCGGTTTTACACTTTTGGTTAATATAGTTTGTGTTCACATATCATTTTATTAATCAAATGTTTATGTGCGAACACCATTAATGCTGTACTGACATTTTTACTGAACATTACTTGTACACCTAAACTCTATACATTGTAATGAATGATCCTACTGACTATGACATTTCGTTTTATGCTAATTCGTTTTAAACTACTATTTAACAATTAAAATTATGATTAAACCTATTGTTTTAATAAGGTTTTTTGTTATGTCAAGGCATAACCATGGTTCTGTGTATTTTAATTTACACTTGTGTTAATTCTCAATAGCCAATTTACTGACTAATGTTTGGTCTAAGCTTGCTAAAACATATCGCCTACATTGGAATTTGGCCTTAATAATGCTTATTGGTTCTCAATTCGGTAAATTGTGGAGATATCTTATTTGTATAAGATTCTCTCTTATAAATAGTTCTCTTTTCTAACAAGTATATTTGATGCTGAAATACATCTTTGTTCTCACTATGTAGCCATTGTTAACATTAGTTTTGGCATTCATAATTTACTGGTCATTGTCACATCTATTATCAGCAAAATGCTAATTCTGCTTTCACAGTATTTAACTGCTCATTAGTTCATTTATTGTTTACACATGACATTCGGTTTACATCAACTACTTACTGGATTGACAGCTGAATGTAAATTTACTCTGTCCATCAGTTCGTTTTAGTCTCAGTCTAGTTGTAGTGTCAAACAGCCCTTGGGTTACTGTTTCATGTGGCACTTCTGCTTCATTCTTCTTTCTTGGTTTCTTCTTTCTTGGTTATTTCTACTATTATATTCCTATTTACATGGTTGTTTTGTCCTTATAAAATCTGATAATATACACTTAGGTAACATCTTGTGATGTTACATATACACCCTCTTTAAAATTGATCATTTGAGAAAAATTTATTTTTTTTGTAAAATTATCAATTCATGTCAGTTTCTTAGTATACTTCAATAAAAAAATTTTTCTTGTACTCTTTGATTTTTTAAACATACTATTGGTGTATTACTCTAGTTTGGTTTTTTATCTAGTGATACAATTCTTAATTTACTAGTATTTTCAAGTCGCTTACTTTCTGAGTCATTTAACTACAATTGATCTCGTTTCTTAAGTTAACTATTTCCTGTCTTATTCACATTCTACTTTCTCATCACATATCTTTGCATTCGTGATTATCTTAATGGTTATTATAATTCATACCTCACAGATTCTTTTATAATATTCCTTGATACAATAACATAATATAATTCCCTAACTGTTGTAGAGGTTTCGGAATCAGGGTGGCTCACTATGGCTAACATCCTCTGCCGTTCCTCACTACACATTCTCAGATTCAGAGGCATTACTCTTCTCTGTCTGAGAAAAAAATAAACATTGCACCTGGCAATAGTTGCACTATCACAACTCAAAAAAAATATCACATATCATTCATATTCAATAACATAATATATTCACTAAAATATTCAAGGTATCAGAGGTTTTCATTTAGATCACATTTCCATCTTTATACTTGCTAACATACTTTCTTTCTCACAGGTAATTATTTCTTTTAGACTTGATGTTTTTCAGCTATGCTTTTATCAGCTATATGTACTAGCTTTATGTACTTATGTACTAGTTAACAATTTGCGTTGGTTCGTTTAAATATTCTTAAGATTATACACTTGTTTTGATGCTTATAGTACTTATGCATTTGGTTTGTTTTATCTAGAGTCTACAATATTTTTGTTTTCACAATAGTTCATTAAATCTTTCTTAACAAGTTATATTCATCCTGAATTATCAGGGCTTACATTGTTTGTATACTAAATGGTTTTTTGTTTGATGTTCTCTGACATATTCTGGTGATGTACAATATTTGATAATTGACAAACATTTTTCTTCCCTTTCATTCCATTATGACAATAGTTATCTTTACAATTAACACTCTTTGTTATTTTTCTTCTCTACTCCTTCAAGTGATGGTGGTTTTCACTTATTCTGGATGATTTTATATACTATATACTATGCTATAATTACAATTTCATTTGACAATATAATAACATACTAATATCTAATTTCATAGACATTCTTGGGGTTTACATGGTTTGTTTCACAAATATATTTTTTTCTTTCCTTACATTCCATAATAATGTCCTTCTTTTATTTTACACACTTTGTTATCCTGCCTCTCTACTCCTTCAAAGGTTAGTTGGGTGAACCTTTATTCTGGACGATTTAATTTAACATTTGAGTTTTATGAGAGGTATACAATAATCATTTTATAAACATTAGGTTACATAGAATATTCATTTGGATACACATTTTTTTCTCTAGGTATAGTATAGTAATTATAGTTATATGCCACTACTGGCTCTTGGTGATATAATAGATGTCTTTTCTTATTAAATCATTTGATTGACATTACATGAATTTCTATCCCTTGGTGTGATAGATCTGGTAAGTTTTCACCAGTAACAAATGGTTTGGCTTACATCTTAAATCTACACACTTTTGTAACTTGATAAGGCAAATTGACTAGTTATAGTTAATTAGTTACCTTCAACATTTTGCAGCTTAACAACAAATGAGTTTGTTTATAGTAATGGTTTTTTAAATATATATATTTTATCTTTTATACCCTAAACGTTCGGGTGAAAAATGTTGCTTACTAATACATATTATCCGTCCTTAATATTAATCATTTTTTACTAATCGATATTCGTGGGGTTATTTGTGCTCTTCCACTCTATTCCTATCATGCGGTTCTTCCACTTGGCGGCTACTAGATAGTCGTTGGCTCCCCGTTTCCTTGCCTTTTTCCTCTCATCATCTTTGGTATTCCTGTGTTCATTGTACTCTGGGCCTGGGCTATTATTGATGTCTGGCCCTTCTTCTAATCCGGGTTGACCTTTGTTCATTTCCTGGTTGGATTCTTCCATCGCTTGGTCCCTCTTTTTCCGCATTTCCCTTATTCTTTGGGCGTACCTTTCAATAAGCTGGTCCAGTCGTTCTTGATCATTTTCCTTCTCCCTGTGAAGCTTCTTTCTTCTAGGAATATTCGCCTTAAATACCTCATTGTTTATGACCTTCTCCGTCATAACATAGTCAATGGCATGTAACGTTGTTTTAATCGTTCCGTCATCTGGGTCATTAATTAAATGGTTTAATGATCGGTTATGCATTAAGGAATCGATTGATTTTGTTTGGTGTATTTTATTTGGTGGTATATTTAATTTAATCGGATTCTTATTTAATTTTTTACCCACGGTTTTATGGTGATTTATTTTTAATATTTTTATGAAGTCTTGCTTATACTTCTCCCCGTTGATTCTGGCTCTATGACGAATAATTGGGTTGTCCACGAAGTTAATTAATCCACTCCTAGTCATTTCTAATATTTCCTTTGTAATCCTTGTCTTCTTAGAGCGTATTATTCTTTTTATCTTTGTCTCTTTCTCTCCTGTCTTCTTAATTATCTTGTTCCTTACATTTTTAATGATAGTTTCTTTATGCTGAATGTTCTCTTCATTCCTATGGTGTGTATCCTCAGGCACCAATGCTTTCGAGTCTTCTTTATCCTCAGTTTGTTTATCAGTGTCTTTGAATTGTATACTTAATTCTTCCATGGATTCATCATTTGATACTTCTCCTATCTCTGAGTTGTCATCGTCCTTTCCTTCTTCATTATTCTCCGGCTCTGGACTCATTTGTTCCATGTTTTTGTCTTCGGATACCTTCCGTTCTTCTCCCCACTTCCGGTTATTCATGTCATCCATTTTTTTGCTAATTTTCATTAAGGTGGTGTTCAGTTCTTTTCTAATGGCTTGACAGTTATCGTCGATTTTACTGTTCAGCGCGTCTATAGACTTATGAGTATTGTCAATCCTTTTATTTAGGTCCTCCTTTATCGACTCTATATTTCTATTTAACACCTCGACATTCCTTTGATTTTCTTCCCGGGATTTCTTACCATCTTCCCTTAAAGTTCGATTATCTTCCTTCAATGCTTCCATATTTTTGTTCATCGAGTCATTATTTTTCGTCATCTGTTCCATCATTCTCATCATCATACTCTCCATCCTCGTCCCTTCTGTTGTTTTGTTCGGTTGGTCGCTGACTATTATTTCCATCTCTGGTTCTACATGAGGTATTTCGTCGGTACTAGTTTCGATATTATTGATTGTAATAACTTCCATCTCGTCTGTGGGTTGCTCTTCGTATGTATCTACATCCCGTTGCATTTCTCCTACCCTACTGTCCTTATATCTTGTATCGTATTGGTGGGTGCGCGGCATGTTAATTTTTCGTGTCTACCGGGCTGATATAAAATATAAAAAATATATTTATTTAGTATTTTTTAAGCCACACTAGTTGGTGCGCCAATTTATAAGTAAATGAAATTTGGGGTTCTTTTTAATGTTAAAGCCCCGCATTGGAGTCGTCAATTTATAATAAAACGATATCGTTGGTATGTCCTCCTTTCGTAAAGCCACACTAGTTGTATGCGTCAATTTATAACGTAACGTTATTTGGGGTTACTTTAAAATTATTATGTTTATTTGTTTATAGTAATTATATTAAAATAATGTTTAAATTCCGTTTAAAAGCCACACTAGTTGGTCTAACCTATTAGTAATAAAATAAAAACGTGTGTGTTTACAATTAACTTGAAATAAAATAAAAGTGTTGTTATTTGAACTTATATTCGTGGTTAAAATATTAAAAGTCTCGTTAAAACAAAGTTCAACTATGTGTGAAATATTCTTTTGAGATAACTCAATGTTTAGAATAGTTGTTTCTAATTGAAGGTTACTAATGTAGTAAAGTAATTTAAAATGAAACATTCAAAGTTACTCACAGTGTGTTTACAATGGTTTAATTATACTTGTTTAAAAAGAATTCCCTTATATTAAATAAATAAAATAGTGATGTGGATTATAATTAAATGCTAAATTAGCTTAAGTTAAAACGCGAAGTAGAGCAGTTGGTTGCTTGATAATAGTTCTCGTCTGGTTGAAACTGGTAGTAAAACTTCTTCTCCAGATTGCATGTAGTCCGAGTATGTCACGTCTCGTAATGTCTGGACAATATCATAAACAAAAATATACTTTTACGTACCTGATCGTGTTTACTAGAAGTTCACTAAACTGTCAACTCAGCTTACAAACACCAACTCACTTTGGTTGCAAGGTTAGATTACCTTGTTTATTAATTAGTGGGCGCCACACGGATTTATTCAGGGAAAATCCCGTGTAAAACCCACACATAGATTTACTGAATGATTAGAAAATTTAATATAATTGTGTGTCACCTTTTGGCAATGCTATTCCAATATGTTAAACACAACAGAAGGTTGTTTAAGTTTGTTAAAAGAAAATATTCAATTATCCTATAGAAATAAATCAAAATCAGGTGATGCTGTTAATAATGGGTTTATTTACACCCTCATAGAGAATTCAAAAACGAATATAATGCAAACATACAAAGTTGTACAATTAAAAGTCAGTTTTTATATGCCTTACACGGCTTGCTCAGAACATGAATTATAAATCTGGTTAAGTCCAGATGCTATTTATTTTTAACATTAAAATTATGATTATATGTCAGTTGTACCAAGTTGTACAATTAAAAGTCAGTTATTATATGCCTTATACGGCTTGCTCAGAACATGAATTATAAATCTGGTTAAGTCCAGATGCTATTTATTTTTAACATTAAGATTATGATTATCTCAGTTGTACAAAGTTGTACAATTAAAAGTCAGTTATTATATGCCTTACACGGCTTGCTCAGAACATGAATTATAAATCTGGTTAAGTCCAGATGCTATTTATTTTTAACATTAAAATTATGATTATATCAGTTGTGAATTCTTTGAGACACGAAAGAAAACAATTATGCCTACACAATATCCAATAATCCTTTTGATATAAAATTGATCAACAAATTTTTTAGGTTACTTTCGCAAAGTAAACAAAATTAAAAAAAAACGATCTGTTGAAAGATCGCGCGTTTCATCAACGCTTGCTTTTTTAGTGACAATATTTATCAAGTGAGAACCCTTACAACTAACATATAGCTTAATCAATAATAACAAATTTGTATAATAAATTGAGACGTGGTGTAATCTTAAAATGTTTTTGTGTTTTGCGTCAGTACAGGTTATTGTTGAAAAAAGTACAGGTTATGGCGCTCAGATCAAGATTAGTAATGATTGCACTGTTACCTTCTGAGTTTTAATTATTTAATTAAAACTTATTAATCACTTCAGTAATCGGATTATAATGATTACTGGGTTTCGGCACTAAACTCGCACAAGAACAGAATAATGCGATCCTCTTCTGATTAAAATGGATCGTGAATAATAACAATAAATTATTTTCTGTTCGTTATTCCCGCACAAAATTAAAATGATACTGCACTTAATCACTGTTGTTTGCTGTAGATGAACTTGAAGTAGTCGTTTCTTGTTGTTGAACTATTGGTTTCAATGTAATATGTAAATGACGCTAAGAGTTATTAAAAATGTAGAGATGGCGGGCACACGTCTGTGCTACACGCTAGTCAGTAAGAGTCTGCCTCAAAATTCGCTGTTTCGTCTTTATATACCCCCTTCTTTGATCGGCTTTAGGTAAAAATGTTAATTACTAACTAATTTTCTGATTGGCTTTGGTAGGTGTGTCGGTATGACGTGTCACTTTTTGGCAGTTGATAACGGCTTTTTCTAACCGTCAAATGTTGCGGTGACAGCTAGTTGTCGTTTTTGTTATTATTCATAAACAGTTTCCCGATGTACATTTTTAGAATGATGCTAACATCTCTCCCGCACTAAATACAGTTGCGATTGGGTTGATATTACTATCAAATTAAAGATTGTTTTTTTTTCCTTTAATTTGATATCACTCGATCTCGAATTCCTTTCACTTTGACCGACATTGTTATAAAACCAATGTTCGGGTACATCACTTTCACTGTCGTCTGCTATTTCTGAGTCGCCGGTTTTACACTTTTGGTTAATATAGTTTGTGTTCACATATCATTTTATTAATCAAATGTTTATGTGCGAACACCATTAATGCTGTACTGACATTTTTACTGAACATTACTTGTACACCTAAACTCTATACATTGTAATGAATGATCCTACTGACTATGACATTTCGTTTTATGCTAATTCGTTTTAAACTACTATTTAACAATTAAAATTATGATTAAACCTATTGTTTTAATAAGGTTTTTTGTTATGTCAAGGCATAACCATGGTTCTGTGTATTTTAATTTACACTTGTGTTAATTCTCAATAGCCAATTTACTGACTAATGTTTGGTCTAAGCTTGCTAAAACATATCGCCTACATTGGAATTTGGCCTTAATAATGCTTATTGGTTCTCAATTCGGTAAATTGTGGAGATATCTTATTTGTATAAGATTCTCTCTTATAAATAGTTCTCTTTTCTAACAAGTATATTTGATGCTGAAATACATCTTTGTTCTCACTATGTAGCCATTGTTAACATTAGTTTTGGCATTCATAATTTACTGGTCATTGTCACATCTATTATCAGCAAAATGCTAATTCTGCTTTCACAGTATTTAACTGCTCATTAGTTCATTTATTGTTTACACATGACATTCGGTTTACATCAACTACTTACTGGATTGACAGCTGAATGTAAATTTACTCTGTCCATCAGTTCGTTTTAGTCTCAGTCTAGTTGTAGTGTCAAACAGCCCTTGGGTTACTGTTTCATGTGGCACTTCTGCTTCATTCTTCTTTCTTGGTTTCTTCTTTCTTGGTTATTTCTACTATTATATTCCTATTTACATGGTTGTTTTGTCCTTATAAAATCTGATAATATACACTTAGGTAACATCTTGTGATGTTACATATACACCCTCTTTAAAATTGATCATTTGAGAAAAATTTATTTTTTTTGTAAAATTATCAATTCATGTCAGTTTCTTAGTATACTTCAATAAAAAAAATTTTTCTTGTACTCTTTGATTTTTTAAACATACTATTGGTGTATTACTCTAGTTTGGTTTTTTATCTAGTGATACAATTCTTAATTTACTAGTATTTTCAAGTCGCTTACTTTCTGAGTCATTTAACTACAATTGATCTCGTTTCTTAAGTTAACTATTTCCTGTCTTATTCACATTCTACTTTCTCATCACATATCTTTGCATTCGTGATTATCTTAATCGTTATTATAATTCATACCTCACAGATTCTTTTATAATATTCCTTGATACAATAACATAATATAATTCCCTAACTGTTGTAGAGGTTTCGGAATCAGGGTGGCTCACTATGGCTAACATCCTCTGCCGTTCCTCACTACACATTCTCAGATTCAGAGGCATTACTCTTCTCTGTCTGAGAAAAAAAATAAACATTGCACCTGGCAATAGTTGCACTATCACAACTCAAAAAAATATCACATATCATTCATATTCAATAACATAATATATTCACTAAAATATTCAAGGTATCAGAGGTTTTCATTTAGATCACATTTCCATCTTTATACTTGCTAACATACTTTCTTTCTCACAGGTAATTATTTCTTTTAGACTTGATGTTTTTCAGCTATGCTTTTATCAGCTATATGTACTAGCTTTATGTACTTATGTACTAGTTAACAATTTGCGTTGGTTCGTTTAAATATTCTTAAGATTATACACTTGTTTTGATGCTTATAGTACTTATGCATTTGGTTTGTTTTATCTAGAGTCTACAATATTTTTGTTTTCACAATAGTTCATTAAATCTTTCTTAACAAGTTATATTCATCCTGAATTATCAGGGCTTACATTGTTTGTATACTAAATGGTTTTTTGTTTGATGTTCTCTGACATATTCTGGTGATGTACAATATTTGATAATTGACAAACATTTTTCTTTCCTTTCATTCCATTATGACAATAGTTATCTTTACAATTAACACTCTTTGTTATTTTTCTTCTCTACTCCTTCAAGTGATGGTGGTTTTCACTTATTCTGGATGATTTTATATACTATATACTATGCTATAATTACAATTTCATTTGACAATATAATAACATACTAATATCTAATTTCATAGACATTCTTGGGGTTTACATGGTTTGTTTCACAAATATACTTTTTTTCTTTCCTTACATTCCATAATAATGTCCTTCTTTTATTTTACACACTTTGTTATACTGCCTCTCTACTCCTTCAAAGGTTAGTTGGGTGAACCTTTATTCTGGACGATTTAATTTAACATTTGAGTTTTATGAGAGGTATACAATAATCATTTTATAAACATTAGGTTACATAGAATATTCATTTGGATACACATTTTTTTCTCTAGGTATAGTATAGTAATTATAGTTATATGCCACTACTGGCTCTTGGTGATATAATAGATGTCTTTTCTTATTAAATCATTTGATTGACATTACATGAATTTCTATCCCTTGGTGTGATAGATCTGGTAAGTTTTCACCAGTAACAAATGGTTTGGCTTACATCTTAAATCTACACACTTTTGTAACTTGATAAGGCAAATTGACTAGTTATAGTTAATTAGTTACCTTCAACATTTTGCAGCTTAACAACAAATGAGTTTGTTTATAGTAATGGTTTTTTAAATATATATATTTTATCTTTTATACCCTAAACGTTCGGGTGAAAAATGTTGCTTACTAATACATATTATCCGTCCTTAATATTAATCATTTTTTACTAATCGATATTCGTGGGGTTATTTGTGCTCTTCCACTCTATTCCTATCATGCGGTTCTTCCACTTGGCGGCTACTAGATAGTCGTTGGCTCCCCGTTTCCTTGCCTTTTTCCTCTCATCATCTTTGGTATTCCTGTGTTCATTGTACTCTGGGCCTGGGCTATTATTGATGTCTGGCCCTTCTTCTAATCCGGGTTGACCTTTGTTCATTTCCTGGTTGGATTCTTCCATCGCTTGGTCCCTCTTTTTCCGCATTTCCCTTATTCTTTGGGCGTACCTTTCAATAAGCTGGTCCAGTCGTTCTTGATCATTTTCCTTCTCCGTGTGAAGCTTCTTTCTTCTAGGAATATTCGCCTTAAATACCTCATTGTTTATGACCTTCTCCGTCATAACATAGTCAATGGCATGTAACGTTGTTTTAATCGTTCCGTCATCTGGGTCATTAATTAAATGGTTTAATGATCGGTTATGCATTAAGGAATCGATTGATTTTGTTTGGTGTATTTTATTTGGTGGTATATTTAATTTAATCGGATTCTTATTTAATTTTTTACCCACGGTTTTATGGTGATTTATTTTTAATATTTTTATGAAGTCTTGCTTATACTTCTCCCCGTTGATTCTGGCTCTATGACGAATAATTGGGTTGTCCACGAAGTTAATTAATCCACTCCTAGTCATTTCTAATATTTCCTTTGTAATCCTTGTCTTCTTAGAGCGTATTATTCTTTTTATCTTTGTCTCTTTCTCTCCTGTCTTCTTAATTATCTTGTTCCTTACATTTTTAATGATAGTTTCTTTATGCTGAATGTTCTCTTCATTCCTATGGTGTGTATCCTCAGGCACCAATGCTTTCGAGTCTTCTTTATCCTCAGTTTGTTTATCAGTGTCTTTGAATTGTATACTTAATTCTTCCATGGATTCATCATTTGATACTTCTCCTATCTCTGAGTTGTCATCGTCCTTTCCTTCTTCATTATTCTCCGGCTCTGGACTCATTTGTTCCATGTTTTTGTCTTCGGATACCTTCCGTTCTTCTCCCCACTTCCGGTTATTCATGTCATCCATTTTTTTGCTAATTTTCATTAAGGTGGTGTTCAGTTCTTTTCTAATGGCTTGACAGTTATCGTCGATTTTACTGTTCAGCGCGTCTATAGACTTATGAGTATTGTCAATCCTTTTATTTAGGTCCTCCTTTATCGACTCTATATTTCTATTTAACACCTCGACATTCCTTTGATTTTCTTCCCGGGATTTCTTACCATCTTCCCTTAAAGTTCGATTATCTTCCTTCAATGCTTCCATATTTTTGTTCATCGAGTCATTATTTTTCGTCATCTGTTCCATCATTCTCATCATCATACTCTCCATCCTCGTCCCTTCTGTTGTTTTGTTCGGTTGGTCGCTGACTATTATTTCCATCTCTGGTTCTACATGAGGTATTTCGTCGGTACTAGTTTCGATATTATTGATTGTAATAACTTCCATCTCGTCTGTGGGTTGCTCTTCGTATGTATCTACATCCCGTTGCATTTCTCCTACCCTACTGTCCTTATATCTTGTATCGTATTGGTGGGTGCGCGGCATGTTAATTTTTCGTGTCTACCGGGCTGATATAAAATATAAAAAATATATTTATTTAGTATTTTTTAAGCCACACTAGTTGGTGCGCCAATTTATAAGTAAATGAAATTTGGGGTTCTTTTTAATGTTAAAGCCCCGCATTGGAGTCGTCAATTTATAATAAAACGATATCGTTGGTATGTCCTCCTTTCGTAAAGCCACACTAGTTGTATGCGTCAATTTATAACGTAACGTTATTTGGGGTTACTTTAAAATTATTATGTTTATTTGTTTATAGTAATTATATTAAAATAATGTTTAAATTCCGTTTAAAAGCCACACTAGTTGGTCTAACCTATTAGTAATAAAATAAAAACGTGTGTGTTTACAATTAACTTGAAATAAAATAAAAGTGTTGTTATTTGAACTTATATTCGTGGTTAAAATATTAAAAGTCTCGTTAAAACAAAGTTCAACTATGTGTGAAATATTCTTTTGAGATAACTCAATGTTTAGAATAGTTGTTTCTAATTGAAGGTTACTAATGTAGTAAAGTAATTTAAAATGAAACATTCAAAGTTACTCACAGTGTGTTTACAATGGTTTAATTATACTTGTTTAAAAAGAATTCCCTTATATTAAATAAATAAAATAGTGATGTGGATTATAATTAAATGCTAAATTAGCTTAAGTTAAAACGCGAAGTAGAGCAGTTGGTTGCTTGATAATAGTTCTCGTCTGGTTGAAACTGGTAGTAAAACTTCTTCTCCAGATTGCATGTAGTCCGAGTATGTCACGTCTCGTAATGTCTGGACAATATCATAAACAAAAATATACTTTTACGTACCTGATCGTGTTTACTAGAAGTTCACTAAACTGTCAACTCAGCTTACAAACACCAACTCACTTTGGTTGCAAGGTTAGATTACCTTGTTTATTAATTAGTGGGCGCCACACGGATTTATTCAGGGAAAATCCCGTGTAAAACCCACACATAGATTTACTGAATGATTAGAAAATTTAATATAATTGTGTGTCACCTTTTGGCAATGCTATTCCAATATGTTAAACACAACAGAAGGTTGTTTAAGTTTGTTAAAAGAAAATATTCAATTATCCTATAGAAATAAATCAAAATCAGGTGATGCTGTTAATAATGGGTTTATTTACACCCTCATAGAGAATTCAAAAACGAATATAATGCAAACATACAAAGTTGTACAATTAAAAGTCAGTTTTTATATGCCTTACACGGCTTGCTCAGAACATGAATTATAAATCTGGTTAAGTCCAGATGCTATTTATTTTTAACATTAAAATTATGATTATATGTCAGTTGTACCAAGTTGTACAATTAAAAGTCAGTTATTATATGCCTTATACGGCTTGCTCAGAACATGAATTATAAATCTGGTTAAGTCCAGATGCTATTTATTTTTAACATTAAGATTATGATTATCTCAGTTGTACAAAGTTGTACAATTAAAAGTCAGTTATTATATGCCTTACACGGCTTGCTCAGTACATGAATTATAAATCTGGTTAAGTCCAGATGCTATTTATTTTTAACATTAAAATTATGATTATATCAGTTGTGAATTCTTTGAGACACGAAAGAAAACAATTATGCCTACACAATATCCAATAATCCTTTTGATATAAAATTGATCAACAAATTTTTTAGGTTACTTTCGCAAAGTAAACAAAATTAAAAAAAAACGATCTGTTGAAAGATCGCGCGTTTCATCAACGCTTGCTTTTTTAGTGACAATATTTATCAAGTGAGAACCCTTACAACTAACATATAGCTTAATCAATAATAACAAATTTGTATAATAAATTGAGACGTGGTGTAATCTTAAAATGTTTTTGTGTTTTGCGTCAGTACAGGTTATTGTTGAAAAAAGTACAGGTTATGGCGCTCAGATCAAGATTAGTAATGATTGCACTGTTACCTTCTGAGTTTTAATTATTTAATTAAAACTTATTAATCACTTCAGTAATCGGATTATAATGATTACTGGGTTTCGGCACTAAACTCGCACAAGAACAGAATAATGCGATCCTCTTCTGATTAAAATGGATCGTGAATAATAACAATAAATTATTTTCTGTTCGTTATTCCCGCACAAAATTAAAATGATACTGCACTTAATCACTGTTGTTTGCTGTAGATGAACTTGAAGTAGTCGTTTCTTGTTGTTGAACTATTGGTTTCAATGTAATATGTAAATGACGCTAAGAGTTATTAAAAATGTAGAGATGGCGGGCACACGTCTGTGCTACACGCTAGTCAGTAAGAGTCTGCCTCAAAATTCGCTGTTTCGTCTTTATATACCCCCTTCTTTGATCGGCTTTAGGTAAAAATGTTAATTACTAACTAATTTTCTGATTGGCTTTGGTAGGTGTGTCGGTATGACGTGTCACTTTTTGGCAGTTGATAACGGCTTTTTCTAACCGTCAAATGTTGCGGTGACAGCTAGTTGTCGTTTTTGTTATTATTCATAAACAGTTTCCCGATGTACATTTTTAGAATGATGCTAACATCTCTCCCGCACTAAATACAGTTGCGATTGGGTTGATATTACTATCAAATTAAAGATTGTTTTTTTTTCCTTTAATTTGATATCACTCGATCTCGAATTCCTTTCACTTTGACCGACATTGTTATAAAACCAATGTTCGGGTACATCACTTTCACTGTCGTCTGCTATTTCTGAGTCGCCGGTTTTACACTTTTGGTTAATATAGTTTGTGTTCACATATCATTTTATTAATCAAATGTTTATGTGCGAACACCATTAATGCTGTACTGACATTTTTACTGAACATTACTTGTACACCTAAACTCTATACATTGTAATGAATGATCCTACTGACTATGACATTTCGTTTTATGCTAATTCGTTTTAAACTACTATTTAACAATTAAAATTATGATTAAACCTATTGTTTTAATAAGGTTTTTTGTTATGTCAAGGCATAACCATGGTTCTGTGTATTTTAATTTACACTTGTGTTAATTCTCAATAGCCAATTTACTGACTAATGTTTGGTCTAAGCTTGCTAAAACATATCGCCTACATTGGAATTTGGCCTTAATAATGCTTATTGGTTCTCAATTCGGTAAATTGTGGAGATATCTTATTTGTATAAGATTCTCTCTTATAAATAGTTCTCTTTTCTAACAAGTATATTTGATGCTGAAATACATCTTTGTTCTCACTATGTAGCCATTGTTAACATTAGTTTTGGCATTCATAATTTACTGGTCATTGTCACATCTATTATCAGCAAAATGCTAATTCTGCTTTCACAGTATTTAACTGCTCATTAGTTCATTTATTGTTTACACATGACATTCGGTTTACATCAACTACTTACTGGATTGACAGCTGAATGTAAATTTACTCTGTCCATCAGTTCGTTTTAGTCTCAGTCTAGTTGTAGTGTCAAACAGCCCTTGGGTTACTGTTTCATGTGGCACTTCTGCTTCATTCTTCTTTCTTGGTTTCTTCTTTCTTGGTTATTTCTACTATTATATTCCTATTTACATGGTTGTTTTGTCCTTATAAAATCTGATAATATACACTTAGGTAACATCTTGTGATGTTACATATACACCCTCTTTAAAATTGATCATTTGAGAAAAATTTATTTTTTTTGTAAAATTATCAATTCATGTCAGTTTCTTAGTATACTTCAATAAAAAAAATTTTTCTTGTACTCTTTGATTTTTTAAACATACTATTGGTGTATTACTCTAGTTTGGTTTTTTATCTAGTGATACAATTCTTAATTTACTAGTATTTTCAAGTCGCTTACTTTCTGAGTCATTTAACTACAATTGATCTCGTTTCTTAAGTTAACTATTTCCTGTCTTATTCACATTCTACTTTCTCATCACATATCTTTGCATTCGTGATTATCTTAATCGTTATTATAATTCATACCTCACAGATTCTTTTATAATATTCCTTGATACAATAACATAATATAATTCCCTAACTGTTGTAGAGGTTTCGGAATCAGGGTGGCTCACTATGGCTAACATCCTCTGCCGTTCCTCACTACACATTCTCAGATTCAGAGGCATTACTCTTCTCTGTCTGAGAAAAAAAATAAACATTGCACCTGGCAATAGTTGCACTATCACAACTCAAAAAAATATCACATATCATTCATATTCAATAACATAATATATTCACTAAAATATTCAAGGTATCAGAGGTTTTCATTTAGATCACATTTCCATCTTTATACTTGCTAACATACTTTCTTTCTCACAGGTAATTATTTCTTTTAGACTTGATGTTTTTCAGCTATGCTTTTATCAGCTATATGTACTAGCTTTATGTACTTATGTACTAGTTAACAATTTGCGTTGGTTCGTTTAAATATTCTTAAGATTATACACTTGTTTTGATGCTTATAGTACTTATGCATTTGGTTTGTTTTATCTAGAGTCTACAATATTTTTGTTTTCACAATAGTTCATTAAATCTTTCTTAACAAGTTATATTCATCCTGAATTATCAGGGCTTACATTGTTTGTATACTAAATGGTTTTTTGTTTGATGTTCTCTGACATATTCTGGTGATGTACAATATTTGATAATTGACAAACATTTTTCTTTCCTTTCATTCCATTATGACAATAGTTATCTTTACAATTAACACTCTTTGTTATTTTTCTTCTCTACTCCTTCAAGTGATGGTGGTTTTCACTTATTCTGGATGATTTTATATACTATATACTATGCTATAATTACAATTTCATTTGACAATATAATAACATACTAATATCTAATTTCATAGACATTCTTGGGGTTTACATGGTTTGTTTCACAAATATATTTTTTTTCTTTCCTTACATTCCATAATAATGTCCTTCTTTTATTTTACACACTTTGTTATACTGCCTCTCTACTCCTTCAAAGGTTAGTTGGGTGAACCTTTATTCTGGACGATTTAATTTAACATTTGAGTTTTATGAGAGGTATACAATAATCATTTTATAAACATTAGGTTACATAGAATATTCATTTGGATACACATTTTTTTCTCTAGGTATAGTATAGTAATTATAGTTATATGCCACTACTGGCTCTTGGTGATATAATAGATGTCTTTTCTTATTAAATCATTTGATTGACATTACATGAATTTCTATCCCTTGGTGTGATAGATCTGGTAAGTTTTCACCAGTAACAAATGGTTTGGCTTACATCTTAAATCTACACACTTTTGTAACTTGATAAGGCAAATTGACTAGTTATAGTTAATTAGTTACCTTCAACATTTTGCAGCTTAACAACAAATGAGTTTGTTTATAGTAATGGTTTTTTAAATATATATATTTTATCTTTTATACCCTAAACGTTCGGGTGAAAAATGTTGCTTACTAATACATATTATCCGTCCTTAATATTAATCATTTTTTACTAATCGATATTCGTGGGGTTATTTGTGCTCTTCCACTCTATTCCTATCATGCGGTTCTTCCACTTGGCGGCTACTAGATAGTCGTTGGCTCCCCGTTTCCTTGCCTTTTTCCTCTCATCATCTTTGGTATTCCTGTGTTCATTGTACTCTGGGCCTGGGCTATTATTGATGTCTGGCCCTTCTTCTAATCCGGGTTGACCTTTGTTCATTTCCTGGTTGGATTCTTCCATCGCTTGGTCCCTCTTTTTCCGCATTTCCCTTATTCTTTGGGCGTACCTTTCAATAAGCTGGTCCAGTCGTTCTTGATCATTTTCCTTCTCCCTGTGAAGCTTCTTTCTTCTAGGAATATTCGCCTTAAATACCTCATTGTTTATGACCTTCTCCGTCATAACATAGTCAATGGCATGTAACGTTGTTTTAATCGTTCCGTCATCTGGGTCATTAATTAAATGGTTTAATGATCGGTTATGCATTAAGGAATCGATTGATTTTGTTTGGTGTATTTTATTTGGTGGTATATTTAATTTAATCGGATTCTTATTTAATTTTTTACCCACGGTTTTATGGTGATTTATTTTTAATATTTTTATGAAGTCTTGCTTATACTTCTCCCCGTTGATTCTGGCTCTATGACGAATAATTGGGTTGTCCACGAAGTTAATTAATCCACTCCTAGTCATTTCTAATATTTCCTTTGTAATCCTTGTCTTCTTAGAGCGTATTATTCTTTTTATCTTTGTCTCTTTCTCTCCTGTCTTCTTAATTATCTTGTTCCTTACATTTTTAATGATAGTTTCTTTATGCTGAATGTTCTCTTCATTCCTATGGTGTGTATCCTCAGGCACCAATGCTTTCGAGTCTTCTTTATCCTCAGTTTGTTTATCAGTGTCTTTGAATTGTATACTTAATTCTTCCATGGATTCATCATTTGATACTTCTCCTATCTCTGAGTTGTCATCGTCCTTTCCTTCTTCATTATTCTCCGGCTCTGGACTCATTTGTTCCATGTTTTTGTCTTCGGATACCTTCCGTTCTTCTCCCCACTTCCGGTTATTCATGTCATCCATTTTTTTGCTAATTTTCATTAAGGTGGTGTTCAGTTCTTTTCTAATGGCTTGACAGTTATCGTCGATTTTACTGTTCAGCGCGTCTATAGACTTATGAGTATTGTCAATCCTTTTATTTAGGTCCTCCTTTATCGACTCTATATTTCTATTTAACACCTCGACATTCCTTTGATTTTCTTCCCGGGATTTCTTACCATCTTCCCTTAAAGTTCGATTATCTTCCTTCAATGCTTCCATATTTTTGTTCATCGAGTCATTATTTTTCGTCATCTGTTCCATCATTCTCATCATCATACTCTCCATCCTCGTCCCTTCTGTTGTTTTGTTCGGTTGGTCGCTGACTATTATTTCCATCTCTGGTTCTACATGAGGTATTTCGTCGGTACTAGTTTCGATATTATTGATTGTAATAACTTCCATCTCGTCTGTGGGTTGCTCTTCGTATGTATCTACATCCCGTTGCATTTCTCCTACCCTACTGTCCTTATATCTTGTATCGTATTGGTGGGTGCGCGGCATGTTAATTTTTCGTGTCTACCGGGCTGATATAAAATATAAAAAATATATTTATTTAGTATTTTTTAAGCCACACTAGTTGGTGCGCCAATTTATAAGTAAATGAAATTTGGGGTTCTTTTTAATGTTAAAGCCCCGCATTGGAGTCGTCAATTTATAATAAAACGATATCGTTGGTATGTCCTCCTTTCGTAAAGCCACACTAGTTGTATGCGTCAATTTATAACGTAACGTTATTTGGGGTTACTTTAAAATTATTATGTTTATTTGTTTATAGTAATTATTTTAAAATAATGTTTAAATTCCGTTTAAAAGCCACACTAGTTGGTCTAACCTATTAGTAATAAAATAAAAACGTGTGTGTTTACAATTAACTTGAAATAAAATAAAAGTGTTGTTATTTGAACTTATATTCGTGGTTAAAATATTAAAAGTCTCGTTAAAACAAAGTTCAACTATGTGTGAAATATTCTTTTGAGATAACTCAATGTTTAGAATAGTTGTTTCTAATTGAAGGTTACTAATGTAGTAAAGTAATTTAAAATGAAACATTCAAAGTTACTCACAGTGTGTTTACAATGGTTTAATTATACTTGTTTAAAAAGAATTCCCTTATATTAAATAAATAAAATAGTGATGTGGATTATAATTAAATGCTAAATTAGCTTAAGTTAAAACGCGAAGTAGAGCAGTTGGTTGCTTGATAATAGTTCTCGTCTGGTTGAAACTGGTAGTAAAACTTCTTCTCCAGATTGCATGTAGTCCGAGTATGTCACGTCTCGTAATGTCTGGACAATATCATAAACAAAAATATACTTTTACGTACCTGATCGTGTTTACTAGAAGTTCACTAAACTGTCAACTCAGCTTACAAACACCAACTCACTTTGGTTGCAAGGTTAGATTACCTTGTTTATTAATTAGTGGGCGCCACACGGATTTATTCAGGGAAAATCCCGTGTAAAACCCACACATAGATTTACTGAATGATTAGAAAATTTAATATAATTGTGTGTCACCTTTTGGCAATGCTATTCCAATATGTTAAACACAACAGAAGGTTGTTTAAGTTTGTTAAAAGAAAATATTCAATTATCCTATAGAAATAAATCAAAATCAGGTGATGCTGTTAATAATGGGTTTATTTACACCCTCATAGAGAATTCAAAAACGAATATAATGCAAACATACAAAGTTGTACAATTAAAAGTCAGTTTTTATATGCCTTACACGGCTTGCTCAGAACATGAATTATAAATCTGGTTAAGTCCAGATGCTATTTATTTTTAACATTAAAATTATGATTATATGTCAGTTGTACCAAGTTGTACAATTAAAAGTCAGTTATTATATGCCTTATACGGCTTGCTCAGAACATGAATTATAAATCTGGTTAAGTCCAGATGCTATTTATTTTTAACATTAAGATTATGATTATCTCAGTTGTACAAAGTTGTACAATTAAAAGTCAGTTATTATATGCCTTACACGGCTTGCTCAGAACATGAATTATAAATCTGGTTAAGTCCAGATGCTATTTATTTTTAACATTAAAATTATGATTATATCAGTTGTGAATTCTTTGAGACACGAAAGAAAACAATTATGCCTACACAATATCCAATAATCCTTTTGATATAAAATTGATCAACAAATTTTTTAGGTTACTTTCGCAAAGTAAACAAAATTAAAAAAAAAACGATCTGTTGAAAGATCGCGCGTTTCATCAACGCTTGCTTTTTTAGTGACAATATTTATCAAGTGAGAACCCTTACAACTAACATATAGCTTAATCAATAATAACAAATTTGTATAATAAATTGAGACGTGGTGTAATCTTAAAATGTTTTTGTGTTTTGCGTCAGTACAGGTTATTGTTGAAAAAAGTACAGGTTATGGCGCTCAGATCAAGATTAGTAATGATTGCACTGTTACCTTCTGAGTTTTAATTATTTAATTAAAACTTATTAATCACTTCAGTAATCGGATTATAATGATTACTGGGTTTCGGCACTAAACTCGCACAAGAACAGAATAATGCGATCCTCTTCTGATTAAAATGGATCGTGAATAATAACAATAAATTATTTTCTGTTCGTTATTCCCGCACAAAATTAAAATGATACTGCACTTAATCACTGTTGTTTGCTGTAGATGAACTTGAAGTAGTCGTTTCTTGTTGTTGAACTATTGGTTTCAATGTAATATGTAAATGACGCTAAGAGTTATTAAAAATGTAGAGATGGCGGGCACACGTCTGTGCTACACGCTAGTCAGTAAGAGTCTGCCTCAAAATTCGCTGTTTCGTCTTTATATACCCCCTTCTTTGATCGGCTTTAGGTAAAAATGTTAATTACTAACTAATTTTCTGATTGGCTTTGGTAGGTGTGTCGGTATGACGTGTCACTTTTTGGCAGTTGATAACGGCTTTTTCTAACCGTCAAATGTTGCGGTGACAGCTAGTTGTCGTTTTTGTTATTATTCATAAACAGTTTCCCGATGTACATTTTTAGAATGATGCTAACATCTCTCCCGCACTAAATACAGTTGCGATTGGGTTGATATTACTATCAAATTAAAGATTGTTTTTTTTTCCTTTAATTTGATATCACTCGATCTCGAATTCCTTTCACTTTGACCGACATTGTTATAAAACCAATGTTCGGGTACATCACTTTCACTGTCGTCTGCTATTTCTGAGTCGCCGGTTTTACACTTTTGGTTAATATAGTTTGTGTTCACATATCATTTTATTAATCAAATGTTTATGTGCGAACACCATTAATGCTGTACTGACATTTTTACTGAACATTACTTGTACACCTAAACTCTATACATTGTAATGAATGATCCTACTGACTATGACATTTCGTTTTATGCTAATTCGTTTTAAACTACTATTTAACAATTAAAATTATGATTAAACCTATTGTTTTAATAAGGTTTTTTGTTATGTCAAGGCATAACCATGGTTCTGTGTATTTTAATTTACACTTGTGTTAATTCTCAATAGCCAATTTACTGACTAATGTTTGGTCTAAGCTTGCTAAAACATATCGCCTACATTGGAATTTGGCCTTAATAATGCTTATTGGTTCTCAATTCGGTAAATTGTGGAGATATCTTATTTGTATAAGATTCTCTCTTATAAATAGTTCTCTTTTCTAACAAGTATATTTGATGCTGAAATACATCTTTGTTCTCACTATGTAGCCATTGTTAACATTAGTTTTGGCATTCATAATTTACTGGTCATTGTCACATCTATTATCAGCAAAATGCTAATTCTGCTTTCACAGTATTTAACTGCTCATTAGTTCATTTATTGTTTACACATGACATTCGGTTTACATCAACTACTTACTGGATTGACAGCTGAATGTAAATTTACTCTGTCCATCAGTTCGTTTTAGTCTCAGTCTAGTTGTAGTGTCAAACAGCCCTTGGGTTACTGTTTCATGTGGCACTTCTGCTTCATTCTTCTTTCTTGGTTTCTTCTTTCTTGGTTATTTCTACTATTATATTCCTATTTACATGGTTGTTTTGTCCTTATAAAATCTGATAATATACACTTAGGTAACATCTTGTGATGTTACATATACACCCTCTTTAAAATTGATCATTTGAGAAAAATTTATTTTTTTTGTAAAATTATCAATTCATGTCAGTTTCTTAGTATACTTCAATAAAAAAAATTTTTCTTGTACTCTTTGATTTTTTAAACATACTATTGGTGTATTACTCTAGTTTGGTTTTTTATCTAGTGATACAATTCTTAATTTACTAGTATTTTCAAGTCGCTTACTTTCTGAGTCATTTAACTACAATTGATCTCGTTTCTTAAGTTAACTATTTCCTGTCTTATTCACATTCTACTTTCTCATCACATATCTTTGCATTCGTGATTATCTTAATGGTTATTATAATTCATACCTCACAGATTCTTTTATAATATTCCTTGATACAATAACATAATATAATTCCCTAACTGTTGTAGAGGTTTCGGAATCAGGGTGGCTCACTATGGCTAACATCCTCTGCCGTTCCTCACTACACATTCTCAGATTCAGAGGCATTACTCTTCTCTGTCTGAGAAAAAAAATAAACATTGCACCTGGCAATAGTTGCACTATCACAACTCAAAAAAATATCACATATCATTCATATTCAATAACATAATATATTCACTAAAATATTCAAGGTATCAGAGGTTTTCATTTAGATCACATTTCCATCTTTATACTTGCTAACATACTTTCTTTCTCACAGGTAATTATTTCTTTTAGACTTGATGTTTTTCAGCTATGCTTTTATCAGCTATATGTACTAGCTTTATGTACTTATGTACTAGTTAACAATTTGCGTTGGTTCGTTTAAATATTCTTAAGATTATACACTTGTTTTGATGCTTATAGTACTTATGCATTTGGTTTGTTTTATCTAGAGTCTACAATATTTTTGTTTTCACAATAGTTCATTAAATCTTTCTTACAAGTTATATTCATCCTGAATTATCAGGGCTTACATTGTTTGTATACTAATGGTTTTTTGTTTGATGTTCTCTGACATATTCTGGTGATGTACAATATTTGATAATTGACAAACATTTTTCTTTCCTTTCATTCCATTATGACAATAGTTATCTTTACAATTAACACTCTTTGTTATTTTTCTTCTCTACTCCTTCAAGTGATGGTGGTTTTCACTTATTCTGGATGATTTTATATACTATATACTATGCTATAATTACAATTTCATTTGACAATATAATAACATACTAATATCTAATTTCATAGACATTCTTGGGGTTTACATGGTTTGTTTCACAAATATACTTTTTTTCTTTCCTTACATTCCATAATAATGTCCTTCTTTTATTTTACACACTTTGTTATACTGCCTCTCTACTCCTTCAAAGGTTAGTTGGGTGAACCTTTATTCTGGACGATTTAATTTACATTTGAGTTTTATGAGAGGTATACAATAATCATTTTATAAACAATTAGGTTACATAGAATATTCATTTGGATACACATTTTTTTCTCTAGGTATAGTATAGTAATTATAGTTATATGCCACTACTGGCTCTTGGTGATATAATAGATGTCTTTTCTTATTAAAACATTTGATTGACATTACATGAATTTCTATCCCTTGGTGTGATAGATCTGGTAAGTTTTCACCAGTAACAAATGGTTTGGCTTACATCTTAAATCTACACACTTTTGTAACTTGATAAGGCAAATTGACTAGTTATAGTTAATTAGTTACCTTCAACATTTTGCAGCTTAACACAATGAGTTTGTTTATAGTAATGGTTTTTTAAATATATATATTTTATCTTTTATACCCTAAAAACGTTCGGGTGAAAAATGTTGCTTACTAATACATATTATCCGTCCTTAATATTAATCATTTTTTACTAATCGATATTCGTGGGGTTATTTGTGCTCTTCCACTCTATTCCTATCATGCGGTTCTTCCACTTGGCGGCTACTAGATAGTCGTTGGCTCCCCGTTTCCTTGCCTTTTTCCTCTCATCATCTTTGGTATTCCTGTGTTCATTGTACTCTGGGCCTGGGCTATTATTGATGTCTGGCCCTTCTTCTAATCCGGGTTGACCTTTGTTCATTTCCTGGTTGGATTCTTCCATCGCTTGGTCCCTCTTTTTCCGCATTTCCCTTATTCTTTGGGCGTACCTTTCAATAAGCTGGTCCAGTCATTCTTGATCATTTTCCTTCTCCCTGTGAAGCTTCTTTCTTCTAGGAATATTCGCCTTAAATACCTCATTGTTTATGACCTTCTCCGTCATAACATAGTCAATGGCATGTAACGTTGTTTTAATCGTTCCGTCATCTGGGTCATTAATTAAATGGTTTAATGATCGGTTATGCATTAAGGAATCGATTGATTTTGTTTGGTGTATTTTATTTGGTGGTATATTTAATTTAATCGGATTCTTATTTAATTTTTTACCCACGGTTTTATGGTGATTTATTTTTAATATTTTTATGAAGTCTTGCTTATACTTCTCCCCGTTGATTCTGGCTCTATGACGAATAATTGGGTTGTCCACGAAGTTAATTAATCCACTCCTAGTCATTTCTAATATTTCCTTTGTAATCCTTGTCTTCTTAGAGCGTATTATTCTTTTTATCTTTGTCTCTTTCTCTCCTGTCTTCTTAATTATCTTGTTCCTTACATTTTTAATGATAGTTTCTTTATGCTGAATGTTCTCTTCATTCCTATGGTGTGTATCCTCAGGCACCAATGCTTTCGAGTCTTCTTTATCCTCAGTTTGTTTATCAGTCTCTTTGAATTGTATACTTAATTCTTCCATGGATTCATCATTTGATACTTCTCCTATCTCTGAGTTGTCATCGTCCTTTCCTTCTTCATTATTCTCCGGCTCTGGACTCATTTGTTCCATGTTTTTGTCTTCGGATACCTTCTGTTCTTCTCCCCACTTCCGGTTATTCATGTCATCCATTTTTTTGCTAATTTTCATTAAGGTGGTGTTCAGTTCTTTTCTAATGGCTTGACAGTTATCGTCGATTTTACTGTTCAGCGCGTCTATAGACTTATGAGTATTGTCAATCCTTTTATTTAGGTCCTCCTTTATCGACTCTATATTTCTATTTAACACCTCGACATTCCTTTGATTTTCTTCCCGGGATTTCTTACCATCTTCCCTTAAAGTTCGATTATCTTCCTTCAATGCTTCCATATTTTTGTTCATCGAGTCATTATTTTTCGTCATCTGTTCCATCATTCTCATCATCATACTCTCCATCCTCGTCCCTTCTGTTGTTTTGTTCGGTTGGTCGCTGACTATTATTTCCATCTCTGGTTCTACATGAGGTATTTCGTCGGTACTAGTTTCGATATTATTGATTGTAATAACTTCCATCTCGTCTGTGGGTTGCTCTTCGTATGTATCTACATCCCGTTGCATTTCTCCTACCCTACTGTCCTTATATCTTGTATCGTATTGGTGGGTGCGCGGCATGTTAATTTTTCGTGTCTACCGGGCTGATATAAAATATAAAAAATATATTTATTTAGTATTTTTTAAGCCACACTAGTTGGTGCGCCAATTTATAAGTAAATGAAATTTGGGGTTCTTTTTAATGTTAAAGCCCCGCGTTGGAGTAGTCAATTTATAATAAAACGATATCGTTGGTATGTCCTCCTTTCGTAAAGCCACACTAGTTGTATGCGTCAATTTATAACGTAACGTTATTTGGGGTTACTTTAAAATTATTATGTTTATTTGTTTATAGTAATTATATTAAAATAATGTTTAAATTCCGTTTAAAAGCCACACTAGTTGGTCTAACCTATTAGTAATAAAATAAAAACGTGTGTGTTTACAATTAACTTGAAATAAAATAAAAGTGTTGTTATTTGAACTTATATTCGTGGTTAAAATATTAAAAGTCTCGTTAAAACAAAGTTCAACTATGTGTGAAATATTCTTTTGAGATAACTCAATGTTTAGAATAGTTGTTTCTAATTGAAGGTTACTAATGTAGTAAAGTAATTTAAAATGAAACATTCAAAGTTACTCACAGTGTGTTTACAATGGTTTAATTATACTTGTTTAAAAAGAATTCCCTTATATTAAATAAATAAAATAGTGATGTGGATTATAATTAAATGCTAAATTAGCTTAAGTTAAAACGTGAAGTAGAGCAGTTGGTTGCTTGATAATAGTTCTCGTCTGGTTGAAACTGGTAGTAAAACTTCTTCTCCAGATTGCAGGTAGTCCGAGTATGTCACGTCTCGTAATGTCTGGACAATATCATAAACAAAAATATACTTTTACGTACCTGATCGTGTTTACTAGAAGTTCACTAAACTGTCAACTCAGCTTACAAACACCAACTCACTTTGGTTGCAAGATTAGATTACCTTGTTTATTAATTAGTGGGCGCCACACGGATTTATTCAGGGAAAATCCCGTGTAAAACCCACACATAGATTTACTGAATGATTAGAAAATTTAATATAATTGTGTGTCACCTTTTGGCAATGCTATTCCAATATGTTAAACACAACAGAAGGTTGTTTAAGTTTGTTAAAAGAAAATATTCAATTATCCTATAGAAATAAATCAAAATCAGGTGATGCTGTTAATAATGGGTTTATTTACACCCTCATAGAGAATTCAAAAACGAATATAATGCAAACATACAAAGTTGTACAATTAAAAGTCAGTTTTTATATGCCTTACACGGCTTGCTCAGAACATGAATTATAAATCTGGTTAAGTCCAGATGCTATTTATTTTTAACATTAAAATTATGATTATCTCAGTTGTGAATTCTTTGAGACACGAAAGAAAACAATTATGCCTACACAATATCCAATAATCCTTTTGATATAAAATTGATCTACAAAGTTTTTAGGTTACTTTCGCAAAGTAAACAAAATTAAAAAAAAACGATCTGTTGAAAGATCGCGCGTTTCATCAACGCTTGCTTTTTTAGTGACAATATTTATCAAGTGAGTACCCTTACAACTAACATATAGCTTAATCAATAATAACAAATTTGTATAATAAATTGAGACGTGGTGTAATCTTAAAATGTTTTTGTGTTTTGCGTCAGTACAGGTTATTGTTGAAAAAAGTACAGGTTATGGCGCTCAGATCAAGATTAGTAATGATTGCACTGTTACCTTCTGAGTTTTTATTATTTAATTAAAACTTATTAATCACTTCAGTAATCGGATTATAATGATTACTGGGTTTCGGCACTAAACTCGCACAAGAACAGAATAATGCGATCCTCTTCTGATTAAAATGGATCGTGAATAATAACAATAAATTATTTTCTGTTCGTTATTCCCGCACAAAATTAAAATGATACTGCACTTAATCACTGTTGTTTGCTGTAGATGAACTTGAAGTAGTCGTTTCTTGTTGTTGAACTATTGGTTTCAATGTAATATGTAAATGACGCTAAGAGTTATTAAAAATGTAGAGATGGCGGGCACACGTCTGTGCTACACGCTAGTCAGTAAGAGTCTGCCTCAAAATTCGCTGTTTCGTCTTTATATACCCCCTTCTTTGATCGGCTTTAGGTAAAAATGTTAATTACTAACTAATTTTCTGATTGGCTTTGGTAGGTGTGTCGGTATGACGTGTCACTTTTTGGCAGTTGATAACGGCTTTTTCTAACCGTCAAATGTTGCGGTGACAGCTAGTTGTCGTTTTTGTTATTATTCATAAACAGTTTCCCGATGTACATTTTTAGAATGATGCTAACATCTCTCCCGCACTAAATACAGTTGCGATTGGGTTGATATTACTATCAAATTAAAGATTGTTTTTTTTTCCTTTAATTTGATATCACTCGATCTCGAATTCCTTTCACTTTGACCGACATTGTTATAAAACCAATGTTCGGGTACATCACTTTCACTGTCGTCTGCTATTTCTGAGTCGCCGGTTTTACACTTTTGGTTAATATAGTTTGTGTTCACATATCATTTTATTAATCAAATGTTTATGTGCGAACACCATTAATGCTGTACTGACATTTTTACTGAACATTACTTGTACACCTAAACTCTATACATTGTAATGAATGATCCTACTGACTATGACATTTCGTTTTATGCTAATTCGTTTTAAACTACTATTTAACAATTAAAATTATGATTAAACCTATTGTTTTAATAAGGTTTTTTGTTATGTCAAGGCATAACCATGGTTCTGTGTATTTTAATTTACACTTGTGTTAATTCTCAATAGCCAATTTACTGACTAATGTTTGGTCTAAGCTTGCTAAAACATATCGCCTACATTGGAATTTGGCCTTAATAATGCTTATTGGTTCTCAATTCGGTAAATTGTGGAGATATCTTATTTGTATAAGATTCTCTCTTATAAATAGTTCTCTTTTCTAACAAGTATATTTGATGCTGAAATACATCTTTGTTCTCACTATGTAGCCATTGTTAACATTAGTTTTGGCATTCATAATTTACTGGTCATTGTCACATCTATTATCAGCAAAATGCTAATTCTGCTTTCACAGTATTTAACTGCTCATTAGTTCATTTATTGTTTACACATGACATTCGGTTTACATCAACTACTTACTGGATTGACAGCTGAATGTAAATTTACTCTGTCCATCAGTTCGTTTTAGTCTCAGTCTAGTTGTAGTGTCAAACAGCCCTTGGGTTACTGTTTCATGTGGCACTTCTGCTTCATTCTTCTTTCTTGGTTTCTTCTTTCTTGGTTATTTCTACTATTATATTCCTATTTACATGGTTGTTTTGTCCTTATAAAATCTGATAATATACACTTAGGTAACATCTTGTGATGTTACATATACACCCTCTTTAAAATTGATCATTTGAGAAAAATTTATTTTTTTTGTAAAATTATCAATTCATGTCAGTTTCTTAGTATACTTCAATAAAAAAAATTTTTCTTGTACTCTTTGATTTTTTAAACATACTATTGGTGTATTACTCTAGTTTGGTTTTTTATCTAGTGATACAATTCTTAATTTACTAGTATTTTCAAGTTGCTTACTTTCTGAGTCATTTAACTACAATTGATCTCGTTTCTTAAGTTAACTATTTCCTGTCTTATTCACATTCTACTTTCTCATCACATATCTTTGCATTCGTGATTATCTTAATCGTTATTATAATTCATACCTCACAGATTCTTTTATAATATTCCTTGATACAATAACATAATATAATTCCCTAACTGTTGTAGAGGTTTCGGAATCAGGGTGGCTCACTATGGCTAACATCCTCTGCCGTTCCTCACTACACATTCTCAGATTCAGAGGCATTACTCTTCTCTGTCTGAGAAAAAAAATAAACATTGCACCTGGCAATAGTTGCACTATCACAACTCAAAAAAATATCACATATCATTCATATTCAATAACATAATATATTCACTAAAATATTCAAGGTATCAGAGGTTTTCATTTAGATCACATTTCCATCTTTATACTTGCTAACATACTTTCTTTCTCACAGGTAATTATTTCTTTTAGACTTGATGTTTTTCAGCTATGCTTTTATCAGCTATATGTACTAGCTTTATGTACTTATGTACTAGTTAACAATTTGCGTTGGTTCGTTTAAATATTCTTAAGATTATACACTTGTTTTGATGCTTATAGTACTTATGCATTTGGTTTGTTTTATCTAGAGTCTACAATATTTTTGTTTTCACAATAGTTCATTAAATCTTTCTTAACAAGTTATATTCATCCTGAATTATCAGGGCTTACATTGTTTGTATACTAAATGGTTTTTTGTTTGATGTTCTCTGACATATTCTGGTGATGTACAATATTTGATAATTGACAAACATTTTTCTTTCCTTTCATTCCATTATGACAATAGTTATCTTTACAATTAACACTCTTTGTTATTTTTCTTCTCTACTCCTTCAAGTGATGGTGGTTTTCACTTATTCTGGATGATTTTATATACTATATACTATGCTATAATTACAATTTCATTTGACAATATAATAACATACTAATATCTAATTTCATAGACATTCTTGGGGTTTACATGGTTTGTTTCACAAATATACTTTTTTTCTTTCCTTACATTCCATAATAATGTCCTTCTTTTATTTTACACACTTTGTTATACTGCCTCTCTACTCCTTCAAAGGTTAGTTGGGTGAACCTTTATTCTGGACGATTTAATTTAACATTTGAGTTTTATGAGAGGTATACAATAATCATTTTATAAACATTAGGTTACATAGAATATTCATTTGGATACACATTTTTTTCTCTAGGTATAGTATAGTAATTATAGTTATATGCCACTACTGGCTCTTGGTGATATAATAGATGTCTTTTCTTATTAAATCATTTGATTGACATTACATGAATTTCTATCCCTTGGTGTGATAGATCTGGTAAGTTTTCACCAGTAACAAATGGTTTGGCTTACATCTTAAATCTACACACTTTTGTAACTTGATAAGGCAAATTGACTAGTTATAGTTAATTAGTTACCTTCAACATTTTGCAGCTTAACAACAAATGAGTTTGTTTATAGTAATGGTTTTTTAAATATATATATTTTATCTTTTATACCCTAAACGTTCGGGTGAAAAATGTTGCTTACTAATACATATTATCCGTCCTTAATATTAATCATTTTTTACTAATCGATATTCGTGGGGTTATTTGTGCTCTTCCACTCTATTCCTATCATGCGGTTCTTCCACTTGGCGGCTACTAGATAGTCGTTGGCTCCCCGTTTCCTTGCCTTTTTCCTCTCATCATCTTTGGTATTCCTGTGTTCATTGTACTCTGGGCCTGGGCTATTATTGATGTCTGGCCCTTCTTCTAATCCGGGTTGACCTTTGTTCATTTCCTGGTTGGATTCTTCCATCGCTTGGTCCCTCTTTTTCCGCATTTCCCTTATTCTTTGGGCGTACCTTTCAATAAGCTGGTCCAGTCGTTCTTGATCATTTTCCTTCTCCCTGTGAAGCTTCTTTCTTCTAGGAATATTCGCCTTAAATACCTCATTGTTTATGACCTTCTCCGTCATAACATAGTCAATGGCATGTAACGTTGTTTTAATCGTTCCGTCATCTGGGTCATTAATTAAATGGTTTAATGATCGGTTATGCATTAAGGAATCGATTGATTTTGTTTGGTGTATTTTATTTGGTGGTATATTTAATTTAATCGGATTCTTATTTAATTTTTTACCCACGGTTTTATGGTGATTTATTTTTAATATTTTTATGAAGTCTTGCTTATACTTCTCCCCGTTGATTCTGGCTCTATGACGAATAATTGGGTTGTCCACGAAGTTAATTAATCCACTCCTAGTCATTTCTAATATTTCCTTTGTAATCCTTGTCTTCTTAGAGCGTATTATTCTTTTTATCTTTGTCTCTTTCTCTCCTGTCTTCTTAATTATCTTGTTCCTTACATTTTTAATGATAGTTTCTTTATGCTGAATGTTCTCTTCATTCCTATGGTGTGTATCCTCAGGCACCAATGCTTTCGAGTCTTCTTTATCCTCAGTTTGTTTATCAGTGTCTTTGAATTGTATACTTAATTCTTCCATGGATTCATCATTTGATACTTCTCCTATCTCTGAGTTGTCATCGTCCTTTCCTTCTTCATTATTCTCCGGCTCTGGACTCATTTGTTCCATGTTTTTGTCTTCGGATACCTTCCGTTCTTCTCCCCACTTCCGGTTATTCATGTCATCCATTTTTTTGCTAATTTTCATTAAGGTGGTGTTCAGTTCTTTTCTAATGGCTTGACAGTTATCGTCGATTTTACTGTTCAGCGCGTCTATAGACTTATGAGTATTGTCAATCCTTTTATTTAGGTCCTCCTTTATCGACTCTATATTTCTATTTAACACCTCGACATTCCTTTGATTTTCTTCCCGGGATTTCTTACCATCTTCCCTTAAAGTTCGATTATCTTCCTTCAATGCTTCCATATTTTTGTTCATCGAGTCATTATTTTTCGTCATCTGTTCCATCATTCTCATCATCATACTCTCCATCCTCGTCCCTTCTGTTGTTTTGTTCGGTTGGTCGCTGACTATTATTTCCATCTCTGGTTCTACATGAGGTATTTCGTCGGTACTAGTTTCGATATTATTGATTGTAATAACTTCCATCTCATCTGTGGGTTGCTCTTCGTATGTATCTACATCCCGTTGCATTTCTCCTACCCTACTGTCCTTATATCTTGTATCGTATTGGTGGGTGCGCGGCATGTTAATTTTTCGTGTCTACCGGGCTGATATAAAATATAAAAAATATATTTATTTAGTATTTTTTAAGCCATACTAGTTGGTGCGCCAATTTATAAGTAAATGAAATTTGGGGTTCTTTTTAATGTTAAAGCCCCGCGTTGGAGTCGTCAATTTATAATAAAACGATATCGTTGGTATGTCCTCCTTTCGTAAAGCCACACTAGTTGTATGCGTCAATTTATAACGTAACGTTATTTGGGGTTACTTTAAAATTATTATGTTTATTTGTTTATAGTAATTATATTAAAATAATGTTTAAATTCCGTTTAAAAGCCACACTAGTTGGTCTAACCTATTAGTAATAAAATAAAAACGTGTGTGTTTACAATTAACTTGAAATAAAATAAAAGTGTTGTTATTTGAACTTATATTCGTGGTTAAAATATTAAAAGTCTCGTTAAAACAAAGTTCAACTATGTGTGAAATATTCTTTTGAGATAACTCAATGTTTAGAATAGTTGTTTCTAATTGAAGGTTACTAATGTAGTAAAGTAATTTAAAATGAAACATTCAAAGTTACTCACAGTGTGTTTACAATGGTTTAATTATACTTGTTTAAAAAGAATTCCCTTATATTAAATAAATAAAATAGTGATGTGGATTATAATTAAATGCTAAATTAGCTTAAGTTAAAACGTGAAGTAGAGCAGTTGGTTGCTTGATAATAGTTCTCGTCTGGTTGAAACTGGTAGTAAAACTTCTTCTCCAGATTGCATGTAGTCCGAGTATGTCACGTCTCGTAATGTCTGGACAATATCATAAACAAAAATATACTTTTACGTACCTGATCGTGTTTACTAGAAGTTCACTAAACTGTCAACTCAGCTTACAAACACCAACTCACTTTGGTTGCAAGGTTAGATTACCTTGTTTATTAATTAGTGGGCGCCACACGGATTTATTCAGGGAAAATCCCGTGTAAAACCCACACATAGATTTACTGAATGATTAGAAAATTTAATATAATTGTGTGTCACCTTTTGGCAATGCTATTCCAATATGTTAAACACAACAGAAGGTTGTTTAAGTTTGTTAAAAGAAAATATTCAATTATCCTATAGAAATAAATCAAAATCAGGTGATGCTGTTAATAATGGGTTTATTTACACCCTCATAGAGAATTCAAAAACGAATATAATGCAAACATACAAAGTTGTACAATTAAAAGTCAGTTTTTATATGCCTTACACGGCTTGCTCAGAACATGAATTATAAATCTGGTTAAGTCCAGATGCTATTTATTTTTAACATTAAAATTATGATTATCTCAGTTGTGAATTCTTTGAGACACGAAAGAAAACAATTATGCCTACACAATATCCAATAATCCTTTTGATATAAAATTGATCAACAAAGTTTTTAGGTTACTTTCGCAAAGTAAACAAAATTAAAAAAAAACGATCTGTTGAAAGATCGCGCGTTTCATCAACGCTTGCTTTTTTAGTGACAATATTTATCAAGTGAGAACCCTTACAACTAACATATAGCTTAATCAATAATAACAAATTTGTATAATAAATTGAGACGTGGTGTAATCTTAAAATGTTTTTGTGTTTTGCGTCAGTACAGGTTATTGTTCAAAAAAGTACAGGTTATGGCGCTCAGATCAAGATTAGTAATGATTGCACTGCTACCTTCTGAGTTTTTATTATTTAATTAAAACTTATTAATCACTTCAGTAATCGGATTATAATGATTACTGGGTTTCGGCACTAAACTCGCACAAGAACAGAATAATGCGATCCTCTTCTGATTAAAATGGATCGTGAATAATAACAATAAATTATTTTCTGTTCGTTATTCCCGCACAAAATTAAAATGATACTGCACTTAATCACTGTTGTTTGCTGTAGATGAACTTGAAGTAGTCGTTTCTTGTTGTTGAACTATTGGTTTCAATGTAATATGTAAATGACGCTAAGAGTTATTAAAAATGTAGAGATGGCGGGCACACGTCTGTGCTACACGCTAGTCAGTAAGAGTCTGCCTCAAAATTCGCTGTTTCGTCTTTATATACCCCCTTCTTTGATCGGCTTTAGGTAAAAATGTTAATTACTAACTAATTTTCTGATTGGCTTTGGTAGGTGTGTCGGTATGACGTGTCACTTTTTGGCAGTTGATAACGGCTTTTTCTAACCGTCAAATGTTGCGGTGACAGCTAGTTGTCGTTTTTGTTATTATTCATAAACAGTTTCCCGATCTACATTTTTAGAATGATGCTAACATCTCTCCCGCACTAAATACAGTTGCGATTGGGTTGATATTACTATCAAATTAAAGATTGTTTTTTTTTCCTTTAATTTGATATCACTCGATCTCGAATTCCTTTCACTTTGACCGACATTGTTATAAAACCAATGTTCGGGTACATCACTTTCACTGTCGTCTGCTATTTCTGAGTCGCCGGTTTTACACTTTTGGTTAATATAGTTTGTGTTCACATATCATTTTATTAATCAAATGTTTATGTGCGAACACCATTAATGCTGTACTGACATTTTTACTGAACATTACTTGTACACCTAAACTCTATACATTGTAATGAATGATCCTACTGACTATGACATTTCGTTTTATGCTAATTCGTTTTAAACTACTATTTAACAATTAAAATTATGATTAAACCTATTGTTTTAATAAGGTTTTTTGTTATGTCAAGGCATAACCATGGTTCTGTGTATTTTAATTTACACTTGTGTTAATTCTCAATAGCCAATTTACTGACTAATGTTTGGTCTAAGCTTGCTAAAACATATCGCCTACATTGGAATTTGGCCTTAATAATGCTTATTGGTTCTCAATTCGGTAAATTGTGGAGATATCTTATTTGTATAAGATTCTCTCTTATAAATAGTTCTCTTTTCTAACAAGTATATTTGATGCTGAAATACATCTTTGTTCTCACTATGTAGCCATTGTTAACATTAGTTTTGGCATTCATAATTTACTGGTCATTGTCACATCTATTATCAGCAAAATGCTAATTCTGCTTTCACAGTATTTAACTGCTCATTAGTTCATTTATTGTTTACACATGACATTCGGTTTACATCAACTACTTACTGGATTGACAGCTGAATGTAAATTTACTCTGTCCATCAGTTCGTTTTAGTCTCAGTCTAGTTGTAGTGTCAAACAGCCCTTGGGTTACTGTTTCATGTGGCACTTCTGCTTCATTCTTCTTTCTTGGTTTCTTCTTTCTTGGTTATTTCTACTATTATATTCCTATTTACATGGTTGTTTTGTCCTTATAAAATCTGATAATATACACTTAGGTAACATCTTGTGATGTTACATATACACCCTCTTTAAAATTGATCATTTGAGAAAAATTTATTTTTTTTGTAAAATTATCAATTCATGTCAGTTTCTTAGTATACTTCAATAAAAAAAATTTTTCTTGTACTCTTTGATTTTTTAAACATACTATTGGTGTATTACTCTAGTTTGGTTTTTTATCTAGTGATACAATTCTTAATTTACTAGTATTTTCAAGTCGCTTACTTTCTGAGTCATTTAACTACAATTGATCTCGTTTCTTAAGTTAACTATTTCCTGTCTTATTCACATTCTACTTTCTCATCACATATCTTTGCATTCGTGATTATCTTAATGGTTATTATAATTCATACCTCACAGATTCTTTTATAATATTCCTTGATACAATAACATAATATAATTCCCTAACTGTTGTAGAGGTTTCGGAATCAGGGTGGCTCACTATGGCTAACATCCTCTGCCGTTCCTCACTACACATTCTCAGATTCAGAGGCATTACTCTTCTCTGTCTGAGAAAAAAAATAAACATTGCACCTGGCAATAGTTGCACTATCACAACTCAAAAAAATATCACATATCATTCATATTCAATAACATAATATATTCACTATAATATTCAAGGTATCAGAGGTTTTCATTTAGATCACATTTCCATCTTTATACTTGCTAACATACTTTCTTTCTCACAGGTAATTATTTCTTTTAGACTTGATGTTTTTCAGCTATGCTTTTATCAGCTATATGTACTAGCTTTATGTACTTATGTACTAGTTAACAATTTGCGTTGGTTCGTTTAAATATTCTTAAGATTATACACTTGTTTTGATGCTTATAGTACTTATGCATTTGGTTTGTTTTATCTAGAGTCTACAATATTTTTGTTTTCACAATAGTTCATTAAATCTTTCTTAACAAGTTATATTCATCCTGAATTATCAGGGCTTACATTGTTTGTATACTAAATGGTTTTTTGTTTGATGTTCTCTGACATATTCTGGTGATGTACAATATTTGATAATTGACAAACATTTTTCTTTCCTTTCATTCCATTATGACAATAGTTATCTTTACAATTAACACTCTTTGTTATTTTTCTTCTCTACTCCTTCAAGTGATGGTGGTTTTCACTTATTCTGGATGATTTTATATACTATATACTATGCTATAATTACAATTTCATTTGACAATATAATAACATACTAATATCTAATTTCATAGACATTCTTGGGGTTTACATGGTTTGTTTCACAAATATATTTTTTTTCTTTCCTTACATTCCATAATAATGTCCTTCTTTTATTTTACACACTTTGTTATACTGCCTCTCTACTCCTTCAAAGGTTAGTTGGGTGAACCTTTATTCTGGACGATTTAATTTAACATTTGAGTTTTATGAGAGGTATACAATAATCATTTTATAAACATTAGGTTACATAGAATATTCATTTGGATACACATTTTTTTCTCTAGGTATAGTATAGTAATTATAGTTATATGCCACTACTGGCTCTTGGTGATATAATAGATGTCTTTTCTTATTAAATCATTTGATTGACATTACATGAATTTCTATCCCTTGGTGTGATAGATCTGGTAAGTTTTCACCAGTAACAAATGGTTTGGCTTACATCTTAAATCTACACACTTTTGTAACTTGATAAGGCAAATTGACTAGTTATAGTTAATTAGTTACCTTCAACATTTTGCAGCTTAACAACAAATGAGTTTGTTTATAGTAATGGTTTTTTAAATATATATATTTTATCTTTTATACCCTAAACGTTCGGGTGAAAAATGTTGCTTACTAATACATATTATCCGTCCTTAATATTAATCATTTTTTACTAATCGATATTCATGGGGTTATTTGTGCTCTTCCACTCTATTCCTATCATGCGGTTCTTCCACTTGGCGGCTACTAGATAGTCGTTGGCTCCCCGTTTCCTTGCCTTTTTCCTCTCATCATCTTTGGTATTCCTGTGTTCATTGTACTCTGGGCCTGGGCTATTATTGATGTCTGGCCCTTCTTCTAATCCGGGTTGACCTTTGTTCATTTCCTGGTTGGATTCTTCCATCGCTTGGTCCCTCTTTTTCCGCATTTCCCTTATTCTTTGGGCGTACCTTTCAATAAGCTGGTCCAGTCGTTCTTGATCATTTTCCTTCTCCCTGTGAAGCTTCTTTCTTCTAGGAATATTCGCCTTAAATACCTCATTGTTTATGACCTTCTCCGTCATAACATAGTCAATGGCATGTAACGTTGTTTTAATCGTTCCGTCATCTGGGTCATTAATTAAATGGTTTAATGATCGGTTATGCATTAAGGAATCGATTGATTTTGTTTGGTGTATTTTATTTGGTGGTATATTTAATTTAATCGGATCCTTATTTAATTTTTTACCCACAGTTTTATGGTGATTTATTTTTAATATTTTTATGAAGTCTTGCTTATACTTCTCCCCGTTGATTCTGGCTCTATGACGAATAATTGGGTTGTCCACGAAGTTAATTAATCCACTCCTAGTCATTTCTAATATTTCCTTTGTAATCCTTGTCTTCTTAGAGCGTATTATTCTTTTTATCTTTGTCTCTTTCTCTCCTGTCTTCTTAATTATCTTGTTCCTTACATTTTTAATGATAGTTTCTTTATGCTGAATGTTCTCTTCATTCCTATGGTGTGTATCCTCAGGCACCAATGCTTTCGAGTCTTCTTTATCCTCAGTTTGTTTATCAGTGTCTTTGAATTGTATACTTAATTCTTCCATGGATTCATCATTTGATACTTCTCCTATCTCTGAGTTGTCATCGTCCTTTCCTTCTTCATTATTCTCCGGCTCTGGACTCATTTGTTCCATGTTTTTGTCTTCGGATACCTTCCGTTCTTCTCCCCACTTCCGGTTATTCATGTCATCCATTTTTTTGCTAATTTTCATTAAGGTGGTGTTCAGTTCTTTTCTAATGGCTTGACAGTTATCGTCGATTTTACTGTTCAGCGCGTCTATAGACTTATGAGTATTGTCAATCCTTTTATTTAGGTCCTCCTTTATCGACTCTATATTTCTATTTAACACCTCGACATTCCTTTGATTTTCTTCCCGGGATTTCTTACCATCTTCCCTTAAAGTTCGATTATCTTCCTTCAATGCTTCCATATTTTTGTTCATCGAGTCATTATTTTTCGTCATCTGTTCCATAATTCTCATCATCATACTCTCCATCCTCGTCCCTTCTGTTGTTTTGTTCGGTTGGTCGCTGACTATTATTTCCATCTCTGGTTCTACATGAGGTATTTCGTCGGTACTAGTTTCGATATTATTGATTGTAATAACTTCCATCTCGTCTGTGGGTTGCTCTTCGTATGTATCTACATCCCGTTGCATTTCTCCTACCCTACTGTCCTTATATCTTGTATCGTATTGGTGGGTGCGCGGCATGTTAATTTTTCGTGTCTACCGGGCTGATATAAAATATAAAAAATATATTTATTTAGTATTTTTTAAGCCACACTAGTTGGTGCGCCAATTTATAAGTAAATGAAATTTGGGGTTCTTTTTAATGTTAAAGCCCCGCGTTGGAGTCGTCAATTTATAATAAAACGATATCGTTGGTATGTCCTCCTTTCGTAAAGCCACACTAGTTGTATGCGTCAATTTATAACGTAACGTTATTTGGGGTTACTTTAAAATTATTATGTTTATTTGTTTATAGTAATTATATTAAAATAATGTTTAAATTCCGTTTAAAAGCCACACTAGTTGGTCTAACCTATTAGTAATAAAATAAAAACGTGTGTGTTTACAATTAACTTGAAATAAAATAAAAGTGTTGTTATTTGAACTTATATTCGTGGTTAAAATATTAAAAGTCTCGTTAAAACAAAGTTCAACTATGTGTGAAATATTCTTTTGAGATAACTCAATGTTTAGAATAGTTGTTTCTAATTGAAGGTTACTAATGTAGTAAAGTAATTTAAAATGAAACATTCAAAGTTACTCACAGTGTGTTTACAATGGTTTAATTATACTTGTTTAAAAAGAATTCCCTTATATTAAATAAATAAAATAGTGATGTGGATTATAATTAAATGCTAAATTAGCTTAAGTTAAAACGTGAAGTAGAGCAGTTGGTTGCTTGATAATAGTTCTCGTCTGGTTGAAACTGGTAGTAAAACTTCTTCTCCAGATTGCAGGTAGTCCGAGTATGTCACGTCTCGTAATGTCTGGACAATATCATAAACAAAAATATACTTTTACGTACCTGATCGTGTTTACTAGAAGTTCACTAAACTGTCAACTCAGCTTACAAACACCAACTCACTTTGGTTGCAAGGTTAGATTACCTTGTTTATTAATTAGTGGGCGCCACACGGATTTATTCAGGGAAAATCCCGTGTAAAACCCACACATAGATTTACTGAATGATTAGAAAATTTAATATAATTGTGTGTCACCTTTTGGCAATGCTATTCCAATATGTTAAACACAACAGAAGGTTGTTTAAGTTTGTTAAAAGAAAATATTCAATTATCCTATAGAAATAAATCAAAATCAGGTGATGCTGTTAATAATGGGTTTATTTACACCCTCATAGAGAATTCAAAAACGAATATAATGCAAACATACAAAGTTGTACAATTAAAAGTCAGTTTTTATATGCCTTACACGGCTTGCTCAGAACATGAATTATAAATCTGGTTAAGTCCAGATGCTATTTATTTTTAACATTAAAATTATGATTATCTCAGTTGTGAATTCTTTGAGACACGAAAGAAAACAATTATGCCTACACAATATCCAATAATCCTTTTGATATAAAATTGATCAACAAAGTTTTTAGGTTACTTTCGCAAAGTAAACAAAATTAAAAAAAAACGATCTGTTGAAAGATCGCGCGTTTCATCAACGCTTGCTTTTTTAGTGACAATATTTATCAAGTGAGAACCCTTACAACTAACATATAGCTTAATCAATAATAACAAATTTGTATAATAAATTGAGACGTGGTGTAATCTTAAAATGTTTTTGTGTTTTGCGTCAGTACAGGTTATTGTTGAAAAAAGTACAGGTTATGGCGCTCAGATCAAGATTAGTAATGATTGCACTGTTACCTTCTGAGTTTTTATTATTTAATTAAAACTTATTAATCACTTCAGTAATCGGATTATAATGATTACTGGGTTTCGGCACTAAACTCGCACAAGAACAGAATAATGCGATCCTCTTCTGATTAAAATGGATCGTGAATAATAACAATAAATTATTTTCTGTTCGTTATTCCCGCACAAAATTAAAATGATACTGCACTTAATCACTGTTGTTTGCTGTAGATGAACTTGAAGTAGTCGTTTCTTGTTGTTGAACTATTGGTTTCAATGTAATATGTAAATGACGCTAAGAGTTATTAAAAATGTAGAGATGGCGGGCACACGTCTGTGCTACACGCTAGTCAGTAAGAGTCTGCCTCAAAATTCGCTGTTTCGTCTTTATATACCCCCTTCTTTGATCGGCTTTAGGTAAAAATGTTAATTACTAACTAATTTTCTGATTGGCTTTGGTAGGTGTGTCGGTATGACGTGTCACTTTTTGGCAGTTGATAACGGCTTTTTCTAACCGTCAAATGTTGCGGTGACAGCTAGTTGTCGTTTTTGTTATTATTCATAAACAGTTTCCCGATGTACATTTTTAGAATGATGCTAACATCTCTCCCACACTAAATACAGTTGCGATTGGGTTGATATTACTATCAAATTAAAGATTGTTTTTTTTTCCTTTAATTTGATATCACTCGATCTCGAATTCCTTTCACTTTGACCGACATTGTTATAAAACCAATGTTCGGGTACATCACTTTCACTGTCGTCTGCTATTCCTGAGTCGCCGGTTTTACACTTTTGGTTAATATAGTTTGTGTTCACATATCATTTTATTAATCAAATGTTTATGTGCGAACACCATTAATGCTGTACTGACATTTTTATTGAACATTACTTGTACACCTAAACTCTATACATTGTAATGAATGATCCTACTGACTATGACATTTCGTTTTATGCTAATTCGTTTTAAACTACTATTTAACAATTAAAATTATGATTAAACCTATTGTTTTAATAAGGTTTTTTGTTATGTCAAGGCATAACCATGGTTCTGTGTATTTTAATTTACACTTGTGTTAATTCTCAATAGCCAATTTACTGACTAATGTTTGGTCTAAGCTTGCTCAGACATATCGCCTACATTGGAATTTGGCCTTAATAATGCTTATTGGTTCTCAATTCGGTAAATTGTGGAGATATCTTATTTGTATAAGATTCTCTCTTATAAATAGTTCTCTTTTCTAACAAGTATATTTGATGCTGAAATACATCTTTGTTCTCACTATGTAGCCATTGTTAACATTAGTTTTGGCATTCATAATTTACTGGTCATTGTCACATCTATTATCAGCAAAATGCTAATTCTGCTTTCACAGTATTTAACTGCTCATTAGTTCATTTATTGTTTACACATGACATTCGGTTTACATCAACTACTTACTGGATTGACAGCTGAATGTAAATTTACTCTGTCCATCAGTTCGTTTTAGTCTCAGTCTAGTTGTAGTGTCAAACAGCCCTTGGGTTACTGTTTCATGTGGCACTTCTGCTTCATTCTTCTTTCTTGGTTTCTTCTTTCTTGGTTATTTCTACTATTATATTCCTATTTACATGGTTGTTTTGTCCTTATAAAATCTGATAATATACACTTAGGTAACATCTTGTGATGTTACATATACACCCTCTTTAAAATTGATCATTTGAGAAAAATTTATTTTTTTTGTAAAATTATCAATTCATGTCAGTTTCTTAGTATACTTCAATAAAAAAAAATTTTCTTGTACTCTTTGATTTTTTAAACATACTATTGGTGTATTACTCTAGTTTGGTTTTTTATCTAGTGATACAATTCTTAATTTACTAGTATTTTCAAGTCGCTTACTTTCTGAGTCATTTAACTACAATTGATCTCGTTTCTTAAGTTAACTATTTCCTGTCTTATTCACATTCTACTTTCTCATCACATATCTTTGCATTCGTGATTATCTTAATGGTTATTATAATTCATACCTCACAGATTCTTTTATAATATTCCTTGATACAATAACATAATATAATTCCCTAACTGTTGTAGAGGTTTCGGAATCAGGGTGGCTCACTATGGCTAACATCCTCTGCCGTTCCTCACTACACATTCTCAGATTCAGAGGCATTACTCTTCTCTGTCTGAGAAAAAAAATAAACATTGCACCTGGCAATAGTTGCACTATCACAACTCAAAAAAATATCACATATCATTCATATTCAATAACATAATATATTCACTATAATATTCAAGGTATCAGAGGTTTTCATTTAGATCACATTTCCATCTTTATACTTGCTAACATACTTTCTTTCTCACAGGTAATTATTTCTTTTAGACTTGATGTTTTTCAGCTATGCTTTTATCAGCTATATGTACTAGCTTTATGTACTTATGTACTAGTTAACAATTTGCGTTGGTTCGTTTAAATATTCTTAAGATTATACACTTGTTTTGATGCTTATAGTACTTATGCATTTGGTTTGTTTTATCTAGAGTCTACAATATTTTTGTTTTCACAATAGTTCATTAAATCTTTCTTAACAAGTTATATTCATCCTGAATTATCAGGGCTTACATTGTTTGTATACTAAATGGTTTTTTGTTTGATGTTCTCTGACATATTCTGGTGATGTACAATATTTGATAATTGACAAACATTTTTCTTTCCTTTCATTCCATTATGACAATAGTTATCTTTACAATTAACACTCTTTGTTATTTTTCTTCTCTACTCCTTCAAGTGATGGTGGTTTTCACTTATTCTGGATGATTTTATATACTATATACTATGCTATAATTACAATTTCATTTGACAATATAATAACATACTAATATCTAATTTCATAGACATTCTTGGGGTTTACATGGTTTGTTTCACAAATATATTTTTTTTCTTTCCTTACATTCCATAATAATGTCCTTCTTTTATTTTACACACTTTGTTATACTGCCTCTCTACTCCTTCAAAGGTTAGTTGGGTGAACCTTTATTCTGGACGATTTAATTTAACATTTGAGTTTTATGAGAGGTATACAATAATCATTTTATAAACATTAGGTTACATAGAATATTCATTTGGATACACATTTTTTTCTCTAGGTATAGTATAGTAATTATAGTTATATGCCACTACTGGCTCTTGGTGATATAATAGATGTCTTTTCTTATTAAATCATTTGATTGACATTACATGAATTTCTATCCCTTGGTGTGATAGATCTGGTAAGTTTTCACCAGTAACAAATGGTTTGGCTTACATCTTAAATCTACACACTTTTGTAACTTGATAAGGCAAATTGACTAGTTATAGTTAATTAGTTACCTTCAACATTTTGCAGCTTAACAACAAATGAGTTTGTTTATAGTAATGGTTTTTTAAATATATATATTTTATCTTTTATACCCTAAACGTTCGGGTGAAAAATGTTGCTTACTAATACATATTATCCGTCCTTAATATTAATCATTTTTTACTAATCGATATTCATGGGGTTATTTGTGCTCTTCCACTCTATTCCTATCATGCGGTTCTTCCACTTGGCGGCTACTAGATAGTCGTTGGCTCCCCGTTTCCTTGCCTTTTTCCTCTCATCATCTTTGGTATTCCTGTGTTCATTGTACTCTGGGCCTGGGCTATTATTGATGTCTGGCCCTTCTTCTAATCCGGGTTGACCTTTGTTCATTTCCTGGTTGGATTCTTCCATCGCTTGGTCCCTCTTTTTCCGCATTTCCCTTATTCTTTGGGCGTACCTTTCAATAAGCTGGTCCAGTCGTTCTTGATCATTTTCCTTCTCCCTGTGAAGCTTCTTTCTTCTAGGAATATTCGCCTTAAATACCTCATTGTTTATGACCTTCTCCGTCATAACATAGTCAATGGCATGTAACGTTGTTTTAATCGTTCCGTCATCTGGGTCATTAATTAAATGGTTTAATGATCGGTTATGCATTAAGGAATCGATTGATTTTGTTTGGTGTATTTTATTTGGTGGTATATTTAATTTAATCGGATCCTTATTTAATTTTTTACCCACAGTTTTATGGTGATTTATTTTTAATATTTTTATGAAGTCTTGCTTATACTTCTCCCCGTTGATTCTGGCTCTATGACGAATAATTGGGTTGTCCACGAAGTTAATTAATCCACTCCTAGTCATTTCTAATATTTCCTTTGTAATCCTTGTCTTCTTAGAGCGTATTATTCTTTTTATCTTTGTCTCTTTCTCTCCTGTCTTCTTAATTATCTTGTTCCTTACATTTTTAATGATAGTTTCTTTATGCTGAATGTTCTCTTCATTCCTATGGTGTGTATCCTCAGGCACCAATGCTTTCGAGTCTTCTTTATCCTCAGTTTGTTTATCAGTGTCTTTGAATTGTATACTTAATTCTTCCATGGATTCATCATTTGATACTTCTCCTATCTCTGAGTTGTCATCGTCCTTTCCTTCTTCATTATTCTCCGGCTCTGGACTCATTTGTTCCATGTTTTTGTCTTCGGATACCTTCCGTTCTTCTCCCCACTTCCGGTTATTCATGTCATCCATTTTTTTGCTAATTTTCATTAAGGTGGTGTTCAGTTCTTTTCTAATGGCTTGACAGTTATCGTCGATTTTACTGTTCAGCGCGTCTATAGACTTATGAGTATTGTCAATCCTTTTATTTAGGTCCTCCTTTATCGACTCTATATTTCTATTTAACACCTCGACATTCCTTTGATTTTCTTCCCGGGATTTCTTACCATCTTCCCTTAAAGTTCGATTATCTTCCTTCAATGCTTCCATATTTTTGTTCATCGAGTCATTATTTTTCGTCATCTGTTCCATAATTCTCATCATCATACTCTCCATCCTCGTCCCTTCTGTTGTTTTGTTCGGTTGGTCGCTGACTATTATTTCCATCTCTGGTTCTACATGAGGTATTTCGTCGGTACTAGTTTCGATATTATTGATTGTAATAACTTCCATCTCGTCTGTGGGTTGCTCTTCGTATGTATCTACATCCCGTTGCATTTCTCCTACCCTACTGTCCTTATATCTTGTATCGTATTGGTGGGTGCGCGGCATGTTAATTTTTCGTGTCTACCGGGCTGATATAAAATATAAAAAATATATTTATTTAGTATTTTTTAAGCCACACTAGTTGGTGCGCCAATTTATAAGTAAATGAAATTTGGGGTTCTTTTTAATGTTAAAGCCCCGCGTTGGAGTCGTCAATTTATAATAAAACGATATCGTTGGTATGTCCTCCTTTCGTAAAGCCACACTAGTTGTATGCGTCAATTTATAACGTAACGTTATTTGGGGTTACTTTAAAATTATTATGTTTATTTGTTTATAGTAATTATATTAAAATAATGTTTAAATTCCGTTTAAAAGCCACACTAGTTGGTCTAACCTATTAGTAATAAAATAAAAACGTGTGTGTTTACAATTAACTTGAAATAAAATAAAAGTGTTGTTATTTGAACTTATATTCGTGGTTAAAATATTAAAAGTCTCGTTAAAACAAAGTTCAACTATGTGTGAAATATTCTTTTGAGATAACTCAATGTTTAGAATAGTTGTTTCTAATTGAAGGTTACTAATGTAGTAAAGTAATTTAAAATGAAACATTCAAAGTTACTCACAGTGTGTTTACAATGGTTTAATTATACTTGTTTAAAAAGAATTCCCTTATATTAAATAAATAAAATAGTGATGTGGATTATAATTAAATGCTAAATTAGCTTAAGTTAAAACGCGAAGTAGAGCAGTTGGTTGCTTGATAATAGTTCTCGTCTGGTTGAAACTGGTAGTAAAACTTCTTCTCCAGATTGCATGTAGTCCGAGTATGTCACGTCTCGTAATGTCTGGACAATATCATAAACAAAAATATACTTTTACGTACCTGATCGTGTTTACTAGAAGTTCACTAAACTGTCAACTCAGCTTACAAACACCAACTCACTTTGGTTGCAAGGTTAGATTACCTTGTTTATTAATTAGTGGGCGCCACACGGATTTATTCAGGGAAAATCCCGTGTAAAACCCACACATAGATTTACTGAATGATTAGAAAATTTAATATAATTGTGTGTCACCTTTTGGCAATGCTATTCCAATATGTTAAACACAACAGAAGGTTGTTTAAGTTTGTTAAAAGAAAATATTCAATTATCCTATAGAAATAAATCAAAATCAGGTGATGCTGTTAATAATGGGTTTATTTACACCCTCATAGAGAATTCAAAAACGAATATAATGCAAACATACAAAGTTGTACAATTAAAAGTCAGTTTTTATATGCCTTACACGGCTTGCTCAGAACATGAATTATAAATCTGGTTAAGTCCAGATGCTATTTATTTTTAACATTAAAATTATGATTATCTCAGTTGTGAATTCTTTGAGACACGAAAGAAAACAATTATGCCTACACAATATCCAATAATCCTTTTGATATAAAATTGATCAACAAAGTTTTTAGGTTACTTTCGCAAAGTAAACAAAATTAAAAAAAAACGATCTGTTGAAAGATCGCGCGTTTCATCAACGCTTGCTTTTTTAGTGACAATATTTATCAAGTGAGAACCCTTACAACTAACATATAGCTTAATCAATAATAACAAATTTGTATAATAAATTGAGACGTGGTGTAATCTTAAAATGTTTTTGTGTTTTGCGTCAGTACAGGTTATTGTTGAAAAAAGTACAGGTTATGGCGCTCAGATCAAGATTAGTAATGATTGCACTGTTACCTTCTGAGTTTTTATTATTTAATTAAAACTTATTAATCACTTCAGTAATCGGATTATAATGATTACTGGGTTTCGGCACTAAACTCGCACAAGAACAGAATAATGCGATCCTCTTCTGATTAAAATGGATCGTGAATAATAACAATAAATTATTTTCTGTTCGTTATTCCCGCACAAAATTAAAATGATACTGCACTTAATCACTGTTGTTTGCTGTAGATGAACTTGAAGTAGTCGTTTCTTGTTGTTGAACTATTGGTTTCAATGTAATATGTAAATGACGCTAAGAGTTATTAAAAATGTAGAGATGGCGGGCACACGTCTGTGCTACACGCTAGTCAGTAAGAGTCTGCCTCAAAATTCGCTGTTTCGTCTTTATATACCCCCTTCTTTGATCGGCTTTAGGTAAAAATGTTAATTACTAACTAATTTTCTGATTGGCTTTGGTAGGTGTGTCGGTATGACGTGTCACTTTTTGGCAGTTGATAACGGCTTTTTCTAACCGTCAAATGTTGCGGTGACAGCTAGTTGTCGTTTTTGTTATTATTCATAAACAGTTTCCCGATGTACATTTTTAGAATGATGCTAACATCTCTCCCACACTAAATACAGTTGCGATTGGGTTGATATTACTATCAAATTAAAGATTGTTTTTTTTCCTTTAATTTGATATCACTCGATCTCGAATTCCTTTCACTTTGACCGACATTGTTATAAAACCAATGTTCGGGAACATCACTTTCACTGTCGTCTGCTATTCCTGAGTCGCCGGTTTTACACTTTTGGTTAATATAGTTTGTGTTCACATATCATTTTATTAATCAAATGTTTATGTGCGAACACCATTAATGCTGTACTGACATTTTTATTGAACATTACTTGTACACCTAAACTCTATACATTGTAATGAATGATCCTACTGACTATGACATTTCGTTTTATGCTAATTCGTTTTAAACTACTATTTAACAATTAAAATTATGATTAAACCTATTGTTTTAATAAGGTTTTTTGTTATGTCAAGGCATAACCATGGTTCTGTGTATTTTAATTTACACTTGTGTTAATTCTCAATAGCCAATTTACTGACTAATGTTTGGTCTAAGCTTGCTCAGACATATCGCCTACATTGGAATTTGGCCTTAATAATGCTTATTGGTTCTCAATTCGGTAAATTGTGGAGATATCTTATTTGTATAAGATTCTCTCTTATAAATAGTTCTCTTTTCTAACAAGTATATTTGATGCTGAAATACATCTTTGTTCTCACTATGTAGCCATTGTTAACATTAGTTTTGGCATTCATAATTTACTGGTCATTGTCACATCTATTATCAGCAAAATGCTAATTCTGCTTTCACAGTATTTAACTGCTCATTAGTTCATTTATTGTTTACACATGACATTCGGTTTACATCAACTACTTACTGGATTGACAGCTGAATGTAAATTTACTCTGTCCATCAGTTCGTTTTAGTCTCAGTCTAGTTGTAGTGTCAAACAGCCCTTGGGTTACTGTTTCATGTGGCACTTCTGCTTCATTCTTCTTTCTTGGTTTCTTCTTTCTTGGTTATTTCTACTATTATATTCCTATTTACATGGTTGTTTTGTCCTTATAAAATCTGATAATATACACTTAGGTAACATCTTGTGATGTTACATATACACCCTCTTTAAAATTGATCATTTGAGAAAAATTTATTTTTTTTGTAAAATTATCAATTCATGTCAGTTTCTTAGTATACTTCAATAAAAAAAAATTTTCTTGTACTCTTTGATTTTTTAAACATACTATTGGTGTATTACTCTAGTTTGGTTTTTTATCTAGTGATACAATTCTTAATTTACTAGTATTTTCAAGTCGCTTACTTTCTGAGTCATTTAACTACAATTGATCTCGTTTCTTAAGTTAACTATTTCCTGTCTTATTCACATTCTACTTTCTCATCACATATCTTTGCATTCGTGATTATCTTAATGGTTATTATAATTCATACCTCACAGATTCTTTTATAATATTCCTTGATACAATAACATAATATAATTCCCTAACTGTTGTAGAGGTTTCGGAATCAGGGTGGCTCACTATGGCTAACATCCTCTGCCGTTCCTCACTACACATTCTCAGATTCAGAGGCATTACTCTTCTCTGTCTGAGAAAAAAAATAAACATTGCACCTGGCAATAGTTGCACTATCACAACTCAAAAAAATATCACATATCATTCATATTCAATAACATAATATATTCACTATAATATTCAAGGTATCAGAGGTTTTCATTTAGATCACATTTCCATCTTTATACTTGCTAACATACTTTCTTTCTCACAGGTAATTATTTCTTTTAGACTTGATGTTTTTCAGCTATGCTTTTATCAGCTATATGTACTAGCTTTATGTACTTATGTACTAGTTAACAATTTGCGTTGGTTCGTTTAAATATTCTTAAGATTATACACTTGTTTTGATGCTTATAGTACTTATGCATTTGGTTTGTTTTATCTAGAGTCTACAATATTTTTGTTTTCACAATAGTTCATTAAATCTTTCTTAACAAGTTATATTCATCCTGAATTATCAGGGCTTACATTGTTTGTATACTAAATGGTTTTTTGTTTGATGTTCTCTGACATATTCTGGTGATGTACAATATTTGATAATTGACAAACATTTTTCTTTCCTTTCATTCCATTATGACAATAGTTATCTTTACAATTAACACTCTTTGTTATTTTTCTTCTCTACTCCTTCAAGTGATGGTGGTTTTCACTTATTCTGGATGATTTTATATACTATATACTATGCTATAATTACAATTTCATTTGACAATATAATAACATACTAATATCTAATTTCATAGACATTCTTGGGGTTTACATGGTTTGTTTCACAAATATATTTTTTTTCTTTCCTTACATTCCATAATAATGTCCTTCTTTTATTTTACACACTTTGTTATACTGCCTCTCTACTCCTTCAAAGGTTAGTTGGGTGAACCTTTATTCTGGACGATTTAATTTAACATTTGAGTTTTATGAGAGGTATACAATAATCATTTTATAAACATTAGGTTACATAGAATATTCATTTGGATACACATTTTTTTCTCTAGGTATAGTATAGTAATTATAGTTATATGCCACTACTGGCTCTTGGTGATATAATAGATGTCTTTTCTTATTAAATCATTTGATTGACATTACATGAATTTCTATCCCTTGGTGTGATAGATCTGGTAAGTTTTCACCAGTAACAAATGGTTTGGCTTACATCTTAAATCTACACACTTTTGTAACTTGATAAGGCAAATTGACTAGTTATAGTTAATTAGTTACCTTCAACATTTTGCAGCTTAACAACAAATGAGTTTGTTTATAGTAATGGTTTTTTAAATATATATATTTTATCTTTTATACCCTAAACGTTCGGGTGAAAAATGTTGCTTACTAATACATATTATCCGTCCTTAATATTAATCATTTTTTACTAATCGATATTCGTGGGGTTATTTGTGCTCTTCCACTCTATTCCTATCATGCGGTTCTTCCACTTGGCGGCTACTAGATAGTCGTTGGCTCCCCGTTTCCTTGCCTTTTTCCTCTCATCATCTTGGGTATTCCTGTGTTCATTGTACTCTGGGCCTGGGCTATTATTGATGTCTGGCCCTTCTTCTAATCCGGGTTGACCTTTGTTCATTTCCTGGTTGGATTCTTCCATCGCTTGGTCCCTCTTTTTCCGCATTTCCCTTATTCTTTGGGCGTACCTTTCAATAAGCTGGTCCAGTCGTTCTTGATCATTTTCCTTCTCCCTGTGAAGCTTCTTTCTTCTAGGAATATTCGCCTTAAATACCTCATTGTTTATGACCTTCTCCGTCATAACATAGTCAATGGCATGTAACGTTGTTTTAATCGTTCCGTCATCTGGGTCATTAATTAAATGGTTTAATGATCGGTTATGCATTAAGGAATCGATTGATTTTGTTTGGTGTATTTTATTTGGTGGTATATTTAATTTAATCGGATTCTTATTTAATTTTTTACCCACGGTTTTATGGTGATTTATTTTTAATATTTTTATGAAGTCTTGCTTATACTTCTCCCTGTTGATTCTGGCTCTATGACGAATAATTGGGTTGTCCACGAAGTTAATTAATCCACTCCTTGTCATTTCTAATATTTCCTTTGTAATCCTTGTCTTCTTAGAGCGTATTATTCTTTTTATCTTTGTCTCTTTCTCTCCTGTCTTCTTAATTATCTTGTTCCTTACATTTTTAATGATAGTTTCTTTATGCTGAATGTTCTCTTCATTCCTATGGTGTGTATCCTCAGGCACCAATGCTTTCGAGTCTTCTTTATCCTCAGTTTGTTTATCAGTGTCTTTGAATTGTATACTTAATTCTTCCATGGATTCATCATTTGATACTTCTCCTATCTCTGAGTTGTCATCGTCCTTTCCTTCTTCATTATTCTCCGGCTCTGGACTCATTTGTTCCATGTTTTTGTCTTCGGATACCTTCCGTTCTTCTCCCCACTTCCGGTTATTCATGTCATCCATTTTTTTGCTAATTTTCATTAAGGTGGTGTTCAGTTCTTTTCTAATGGCTTGACAGTTATCGTCGATTTTACTGTTCAGCGCGTCTATAGACTTATGAGTATTGTCAATCCTTTTATTTAGGTCCTCCTTTATCGACTCTATATTTCTATTTAACACCTCGACATTCCTTTGATTTTCTTCCCGGGATTTCTTACCATCTTCCTTTAAAGTTCGATTATCTTCCTTCAATGCTTCCATATTTTTGTTCATCGAGTCATTATTTTTCGTCATCTGTTCCATCATTCTCATCATCATACTCTCCATCCTCGTCCCTTCTGTTGTTTTGTTCGGTTGGTCGCTGACTATTATTTCCATCTCTGGTTCTACATGAGGTATTTCGTCGGTACTAGTTTCGATATTATTGATTGTAATAACTTCCATCTCGTCTGTGGGTTGCTCTTCGTATGTATCTACATCCCGTTGCATTTCTCCTACCCTACTGTCCTTATATCTTGTATCGTATTGGTGGGTGCGCGGCATGTTAATTTTTCGTGTCTACCGGGCTGATATAAAATATAAAAAATATATTTATTTAGTATTTTTTAAGCCACACTAGTTGGTGCGCCAATTTATAAGTAAATGAAATTTGGGGTTCTTTTTAATGTTAAAGCCCCGCGTTGGAGTCGTCAATTTATAATAAAACGATATCGTTGGTATGTCCTCCTTTCATAAAGCCACACTAGTTGTATGCGCCAATTTATAACGTAACGTTATTTGGGGTTACTTTAAAATTATTATGTTTATTTGTTTATAGTAATTATATTAAAATAATGTTTAAATTCCGTTTAAAAGCCACACTAGTTGGTCTAACCTATTAGTAATAAAATAAAAACGTGTGTGTTTACAATTAACTTGAAATAAAATAAAAGTGTTGTTATTTGAACTTATATTCGTGGTTAAAATATTAAAAGTCTCGTTAAAACAAAGTTCAACTATGTGTGAAATATTCTTTTGAGATAACTCAATGTTTAGAATAGTTGTTTCTAATTGAAGGTTACTAATGTAGTAAAGTAATTTAAAATGAAACATTCAAAGTTACTCACAGTGTGTTTACAATGGTTTAATTATACTTGTTTAAAAAGAATTCCCTTATATATATAAATAAAATAGTGATGTGGATTATAATTAAATGCTAAATTAGCTTAAGTTAAAACGTGAAGTAGAGCAGTTGGTTGCTTGATAATAGTTCTCGTCTGGTTGAAACTGGTAGTAAAACTTCTTCTCCAGATTGCAGGTAGTCCGAGTATGTCACGTCTCGTAATGTCTGGACAATATCATAAACAAAAATATACTTTTACGTACCTGATCATGTTTACTAGAAGTTCACTAAACTGTCAACTCAGCTTACAAACACCAACTCACTTTGGTTGCAAGGTTAGATTACCTTGTTTATTAATTAGTGGGCGCCACACGGATTTATTCAGGGAAAATCCCGTGTAAAACCCACACATAGATTTACTGAATGATTAGAAAATTTAATATAATTGTGTGTCACCTTTTGGCAATGCTATTCCAATATGTTAAACACAACAGAAGGTTGTTTAAGTTTGTTAAAAGAAAATATTCAATTATCCTATAGAAATAAATCAAAATCAGGTGATGCTGTTAATAATGGGTTTATTTACACCCTCATAGAGAATTCAAAAACGAATATAATGCAAACATACAAAGTTGTACAATTAAAAGTCAGTTTTTATATGCCTTACACGGCTTGCTCAGAACATGAATTATAAATCTGGTTAAGTCCAGATGCTATTTATTTTTAACATTAAAATTATGATTATCTCAGTTGTGAATTCTTTGAGACACGAAAGAAAACAATTATGCCTACACAATATCCAATAATCCTTTTGATATAAAATTGATCAACAAAGTTTTTAGGTTACTTTCGCAAAGTAAACAAAATTAAAAAAAACGATCTGTTGAAAGATCGCGCGTTTCATCAACGCTTGCTTTTTTAGTGACAATATTTATCAAGTGAGAACCCTTACAACTAACATATAGCTTAATCAATAATAACAAATTTGTATAATAAATTGAGACGTGGTGTAATCTTAAAATGTTTTTGTGTTTTGCGTCAGTACAGGTTATTGTTGAAAAAAGTACAGGTTATGGCGCTCAGATCAAGATTAGTAATGATTGCACTGTTACCTTCTGAGTTTTTATTATTTAATTAAAACTTATTAATCACTTCAGTAATCGGATTATAATGATTACTGGGTTTCGGCACTAAACTCGCACAAGAACAGAATAATGCGATCCTCTTCTGATTAAAATGGATCGTGAATAATAACAATAAATTATTTTCTGTTCGTTATTCCCGCACAAAATTAAAATGATACTGCACTTAATCACTGTTGTTTGCTGTAGATGAACTTGAAGTAGTCGTTTCTTGTTGTTGAACTATTGGTTTCAATGTAATATGTAAATGACGCTAAGAGTTATTAAAAATGTAGAGATGGCGGGCACACGTCTGTGCTACACGCTAGTCAGTAAGAGTCTTCCTCAAAATTCGCTGTTTCGTCTTTATATACCCCCTTCTTTGATCGGCTTTAGGTAAAAATGTTAATTACTAACTAATTTTCTGATTGGCTTTGGTAGGTGTGTCGGTATGACGTGTCACTTTTTGGCAGTTGATAACGGCTTTTTCTAACCGTCAAATGTTGCGGTGACAGCTAGTTGTCGTTTTTGTTATTATTCATAAACAGTTTCCCGATGTACATTTTTAGAATGATGCTAACATCTCTCCCGCACTAAATACAGTTGCGATTGGGTTGATATTACTATCAAATTAAAGATTGTTTTTTTCCTTTAATTTGATATCACTCGATCTCGAATTCCTTTCACTTTGACCGACATTGTTATAAAACCAATGTTCGGGTACATCACTTTCACTGTCGTCTGCTATTTCTGAGTCGCCGGTTTTACACTTTTGGTTAATATAGTTTGTGTTCACATATCATTTTATTAATCAAATGTTTATGTGCGAACACCATTAATGCTGTACTGACATTTTTACTGAACATTACTTGTACACCTAAACTCTATACATTGTAATGAATGATCCTACTGACTATGACATTTCGTTTTATGCTAATTCGTTTTAAACTACTATTTAACAATTAAAATTATGATTAAACATATTGTTTTAATAAGGTTTTTTGTTATGTCAAGGCATAACCATGGTTCTGTGTATTTTAATTTACACTTGTGTTAATTCTCAATAGCCAATTTACTGACTAATGTTTGGTCTAAGCTTGCTAAGACATATCGCCTACATTGGAATTTGGCCTTAATAATGCTTATTGGTTCTCAATTCGGTAAATTGTGGAGATATCTTATTTGTATAAGATTCTCTCTTATAAATAGTTCTCTTTTCTAACAAGTATATTTGATGCTGAAATACATCTTTGTTCTCACTATGTAGCCATTGTTAACATTAGTTTTGGCATTCATAATTTACTGGTCATTGTCACATCTATTATCAGCAAAATGCTAATTCTGCTTTCACAGTATTTAACTGCTCATTAGTTCATTTATTGTTTACACATGACATTCGGTTTACATCAACTACTTACTGGATTGACAGCTGAATGTAAATTTACTCTGTCCATCAGTTCGTTTTAGTCTCAGTCTAGTTGTAGTGTCAAACAGCCCTTGGGTTACTGTTTCATGTGGCACTTCTGCTTCATTCTTCTTTCTTGGTTTCTTCTTTCTTGGTTATTTCTACTATTATATTCCTATTTACATGGTTGTTTTGTCCTTATAAAATCTGATAATATACACTTAGGTAACATCTTGTGATGTTACATATACACCCTCTTTAAAATTGATCATTTGAGAAAAATTTATTTTTTTTGTAAAATTATCAATTCATGTCAGTTTCTTAGTATACTTCAATAAAAAAAATTTTTCTTGTACTCTTTGATTTTTTAAACATACTATTGGTGTATTACTCTAGTTTGGTTTTTTATCTAGTGATACAATTCTTAATTTACTAGTATTTTCAAGTCGCTTACTTTCTGAGTCATTTAACTACAATTGATCTCGTTTCTTAAGTTAACTATTTCCTGTCTTATTCACATTCTACTTTCTCATCACATATCTTTGCATTCGTGATTATCTTAATGGTTATTATAATTCATACCTCACAGATTCTTTTATAATATTCCTTGATACAATAACATAATATAATTCCCTAACTGTTGTAGAGGTTTCGGAATCAGGGTGGCTCACTATGGCTAACATCCTCTGCCGTTCCTCACTACACATTCTCAGATTCAGAGGCATTACTCTTCTCTGTCTGAGAAAAAAAATAAACATTGCACCTGGCAATAGTTGCACTATCACAACTCAAAAAAATATCACATATCATTCATATTCAATAACATAATATATTCACTATAATATTCAAGGTATCAGAGGTTTTCATTTAGATCACATTTCCATCTTTATACTTGCTAACATACTTTCTTTCTCACAGGTAATTATTTCTTTTAGACTTGATGTTTTTCAGCTATGCTTTTATCAGCTATATGTACTAGCTTTATGTACTTATGTACTAGTTAACAATTTGCGTTGGTTCGTTTAAATATTCTTAAGATTATACACTTGTTTTGATGCTTATAGTACTTATGCATTTGGTTTGTTTTATCTAGAGTCTACAATATTTTTGTTTTCACAATAGTTCATTAAATCTTTCTTAACAAGTTATATTCATCCTGAATTATCAGGGCTTACATTGTTTGTATACTAAATGGTTTTTTGTTTGATGTTCTCTGACATATTCTGGTGATGTACAATATTTGATAATTGACAAACATTTTTCTTTCCTTTCATTCCATTATGACAATAGTTATCTTTACAATTAACACTCTTTGTTATTTTTCTTCTCTACTCCTTCAAGTGATGGTGGTTTTCACTTATTCTGGATGATTTTATATACTATATACTATGCTATAATTACAATTTCATTTGACAATATAATAACATACTAATATCTAATTTCATAGACATTCTTGGGGTTTACATGGTTTGTTTCACAAATATATTTTTTTTCTTTCCTTACATTCCATAATAATGTCCTTCTTTTATTTTACACACTTTGTTATACTGCCTCTCTACTCCTTCAAAGGTTAGTTGGGTGAACCTTTATTCTGGACGATTTAATTTAACATTTGAGTTTTATGAGAGGTATACAATAATCATTTTATAAACATTAGGTTACATAGAATATTCATTTGGATACACATTTTTTTCTCTAGGTATAGTATAGTAATTATAGTTATATGCCACTACTGGCTCTTGGTGATATAATAGATGTCTTTTCTTATTAAATCATTTGATTGACATTACATGAATTTCTATCCCTTGGTGTGATAGATCTGGTAAGTTTTCACCAGTAACAAATGGTTTGGCTTACATCTTAAATCTACACACTTTTGTAACTTGATAAGGCAAATTGACTAGTTATAGTTAATTAGTTACCTTCAACATTTTGCAGCTTAACAACAAATGAGTTTGTTTATAGTAATGGTTTTTTAAATATATATATTTTATCTTTTATACCCTAAACGTTCGGGTGAAAAATGTTGCTTACTAATACATATTATCCGTCCTTAATATTAATCATTTTTTACTAATCGATATTCGTGGGGTTATTTGTGCTCTTCCACTCTATTCCTATCATGCGGTTCTTCCACTTGGCGGCTACTAGATAGTCGTTGGCTCCCCGTTTCCTTGCCTTTTTCCTCTCATCATCTTTGGTATTCCTGTGTTCATTGTACTCTGGGCCTGGGCTATTATTGATGTCTGGCCCTTCTTCTAATCCGGGTTGACCTTTGTTCATTTCCTGGTTGGATTCTTCCATCGCTTGGTCCCTCTTTTTCCGCATTTCCCTTATTCTTTGGGCGTACCTTTCAATAAGCTGGTCCAGTCATTCTTGATCATTTTCCTTCTCCCTGTGAAGCTTCTTTCTTCTAGGAATATTCGCCTTAAATACCTCATTGTTTATGACCTTCTCCGTCATAACATAGTCAATGGCATGTAACGTTGTTTTAATCGTTCCGTCATCTGGGTCATTAATTAAATGGTTTAATGATCGGTTATGCATTAAGGAATCGATTGATTTTGTTTGGTGTATTTTATTTGGTGGTATATTTAATTTAATCGGATTCTTATTTAATTTTTTACCCACGGTTTTATGGTGATTTATTTTTAATATTTTTATGAAGTCTTGCTTATACTTCTCCCCGTTGATTCTGGCTCTATGACGAATAATTGGGTTGTCCACGAAGTTAATTAAACCACTCCTAGTCATTTCTAATATTTCCTTTGTAATCCTTGTCTTCTTAGAGCGTATTATTCTTTTTATCTTTGTCTCTTTCTCTCCTGTCTTCTTAATTATCTTGTTCCTTACATTTTTAATGATAGTTTCTTTATGCTGAATGTTCTCTTCATTCCTATGGTGTGTATCCTCAGGCACCAATGCTTTCGAGTCTTCTTTATCCTCAGTTTGTTTATCAGTCTCTTTGAATTGTATACTTAATTCTTCCATGGATTCATCATTTGATACTTCTCCTATCTCTGAGTTGTCATCGTCCTTTCCTTCTTCATTATTCTCCGGCTCTGGACTCATTTGTTCCATGTTTTTGTCTTCGGATACCTTCCGTTCTTCTCCCCACTTCCGGTTATTCATGTCATCCATTTTTTTGCTAATTTTCATTAAGGTGGTGTTCAGTTCTTTTCTAATGGCTTGACAGTTATCGTCGATTTTACTGTTCAGCGCGTCTATAGACTTATGAGTATTGTCAATCCTTTTATTTAGGTCCTCCTTTATCGACTCTATATTTCTATTTAACACCTCGACATTCCTTTGATTTTCTTCCCGGGATTTCTTACCATCTTCCCTTAAAGTTCGATTATCTTCCTTCAATGCTTCCATATTTTTGTTCATCGAGTCATTATTTTTCGTCATCTGTTCCATAATTCTCATCATCATACTCTCCATCCTCGTCCCTTCTGTTGTTTTGTTCGGTTGGTCGCTGACTATTATTTCCATCTCTGGTTCTACATGAGGTATTTCGTCGGTACTAGTTTCGATATTATTGATTGTAATAACTTCCATCTCGTCTGTGGGTTGCTCTTCGTATGTATCTACATCCCGTTGCATTTCTCCTACCCTACTGTCCTTATATCTTGTATCGTATTGGTGGGTGCGCGGCATGTTAATTTTTCGTGTCTACCGGGCTGATATAAAATATAAAAAATATATTTATTTAGTATTTTTTAAGCCACACTAGTTGGTGCGCCAATTTATAAGTAAATGAAATTTGGGGTTCTTTTTAATGTTAAAGCCCCGCGTTGGAGTCGTCAATTTATAATAAAACGATATCATTGGTATGTCCTCCTTTCGTAAAGCCACACTAGTTGTATGCGTCAATTTATAACGTAACATTATTTGGGGTTACTTTAAAATTATTATGTTTATTTGTTTATAGTAATTATATTAAAATAATGTTTAAATTCCGTTTAAAAGCCACACTAGTTGGTCTAACCTATTAGTAATAAAATAAAAACGTGTGTGTTTACAATTAACTTGAAATAAAATAAAAGTGTTGTTATTTGAACTTATATTCGTGGTTAAAATATTAAAAGTCTCGTTAAAACAAAGTTCAACTATGTGTGAAATATTCTTTTGAGATAACTCAATGTTTAGAATAGTTGTTTCTAATTGAAGGTTACTAATGTAGTAAAGTAATTTAAAATGAAACATTCAAAGTTACTCACAGTGTGTTTACAATGGTTTAATTATACTTGTTTAAAAAGAATTCCCTTATATTAAATAAATAAAATAGTGACGTGGATTATAATTAAATGCTAAATTAGCTTAAGTTAAAACGTGAAGTAGAGCAGTTGGTTGCTTGATAATAGTTCTCGTCTGGTTGAAACTGGTAGTAAAACTTCTTCTCCAGATTGCAGGTAGTCCGAGTATGTCACGTCTCGTAATGTCTGGACAATATCATAAACAAAAATATACTTTTACGTACCTGATCGTGTTTACTAGAAGTTCACTAAACTGTCAACTCAGCTTACAAACACCAACTCACTTTGGTTGCAAGGTTAGATTACCTTGTTTATTAATTAGTGGGCGCCACACGGATTTATTCAGGGAAAATCCCGTGTAAAACCCACACATAGATTTACTGAATGATTAGAAAATTTAATATAATTGTGTGTCACCTTTTGGCAATGCTATTCCAATATGTTAAACACAACAGAAGGTTGTTTAAGTTTGTTAAAAGAAAATATTCAATTATCCTATAGAAATAAATCAAAATCAGGTGATGCTGTTAATAATGGGTTTATTTACACCCTCATAGAGAATTCAAAAACGAATATAATGCAAACATACAAAGTTGTACAATTAAAAGTCAGTTTTTATATGCCTTACACGGCTTGCTCAGAACATGAATTATAAATCTGGTTAAGTCCAGATGCTATTTATTTTTAACATTAAAATTATGATTATATGTCAGTTGTACCAAGTTGTACAATTAAAAGTCAGTTATTATATGCCTTATACGGCTTGCTCAGAACATGAATTATAAATCTGGTTAAGTCCAGATGCTATTTATTTTTAACATTAAGATTATGATTATCTCAGTTGTACAAATGTTGTACAATTAAAAGTCAGTTATTATATGCCTTATACGGCTTGCTCAGAACATGAATTATAAATCTGGTTAAGTCCAGACGCTATTTATTTTTAACATTAAGATTATGATTATCTCAGTTGTACAAAGTTGTACAATTAAAAGTCAGTTATTATATGCCTTACACGGCTTGCTCAGAACATGAATTATAAATCTGGTTAAGTCCAGATGCTATTTATTTTTAACATTAAAATTATGATTATATCAGTTGTGAATTCTTTGAGACACGAAAGAAAACAATTATGCCTACACAATATCCAATAATCCTTTTGATATAAAATTGATCAACAAAGTTTTTAGGTTACTTTCGCAAAGTAAACAAAATTAAAAAAAAACGATCTGTTGAAAGATCGCGCGTTTCATCAACGCTTGCTTTTTTAGTGACAATATTTATCAAGTGAGAACCCTTACAACTAACATATAGCTTAATCAATAATAACAAATTTGTATAATAAATTGAGACGTGGTGTAATCTTAAAATGTTTTTGTGTTTTGCGTCAGTACAGGTTATTGTTGAAAAAAGTACAGGTTATGGTGCTCAGATCAAGATTAGTAATGATTGCACTGTTACCTTCTGAGTTTTAATTATTTAATTAAAACTTATTAATCACTTCAGTAATCGGATTATAATGATTACTGGGTTTCGGCACTAAACTCGCACAAGAACAGAATAATGCGATCCTCTTCTGATTAAAATGGATCGTGAATAATAACAATAAATTATTTTCTGTTCGTTATTCCCGCACAAAATTAAAATGATACTGCACTTAATCACTGTTGTTTGCTGTAGATGAACTTGAAGTAGTCGTTTCTTGTTGTTGAACTATTGGTTTCAATGTAATATGTAAATGACGCTAAGAGTTATTAAAAATGTAGAGATGGCGGGCACACGTCTGTGCTACACGCAAGTCAGTAAGAGTCTGCCTCAAAATTCGCTGTTTCGTCTTTATATACCCCCTTCTTTGATCGGCTTTAGGTAAAAATGTTAATTACTAACTAATTTTCTGATTGGCTTTGGTAGGTGTGTCGGTATGACGTGTCACTTTTTGGCAGTTGATAACGGCTTTTTCTAACCGTCAAATGTTGCGGTGACAGCTAGTTGTCGTTTTTGTTATTATTCATAAACAGTTTCCCGATGTACATTTTTAGAATGATGCTAACATCTCTCCCGCACTAAATACAGTTGCGATTGGGTTGATATTACTATCAAATTAAAGATTGTTTTTTTTCCTTTAATTTGATATCACTCGATCTCGAATTCCTTTCACTTTGACCGACATTGTTATAAAACCAATGTTCGGGTACATCACTTTCACTGTCGTCTGCTATTTCTGAGTCGCCGGTTTTACACTTTTGGTTAATATAGTTTGTGTTCACATATCATTTTATTAATCAAATGTTTATGTGCGAACACCATTAATGCTGTACTGACATTTTTACTGAACATTACTTGTACACCTAAACTCTATACATTGTAATGAATGATCCTACTGACTATGACATTTCGTTTTATGCTAATTCGTTTTAAACTACTATTTAACAATTAAAATTATGATTAAACCTATTGTTTTAATAAGTTTTTTTGTTATGTCAAGGCATAACCATTGTTCTGTGTATTTTAATTTACACTTGTGTTAATTCTCAATAGCCAATTTACTGACTAATGTTTGGTCTAAGCTTGCTAAGACATATCGCCTACATTGGAATTTGGCCTTAATAATGCTTATTGGTTCTCAATTCGGTAAATTGTGGAGATATCTTATTTGTATAAGATTCTCTCTTATAAATAGTTCTCTTTTCTAACAAGTATATTTGATGCTGAAATACATCTTTGTTCTCACTATGTAGCCATTGTTAACATTAGTTTTGGCATTCATAATTTACTGGTCATTGTCACATCTATTATCAGCAAAATGCTAATTCTGCTTTCACAGTATTTAACTGCTCATTAGTTCATTTATTGTTTACACATGACATTCGGTTTACATCAACTACTTACTGGATTGACAGCTGAATGTAAATTTACTCTGTCCATCAGTTCGTTTTAGTCTCAGTCTAGTTGTAGTGTCAAACAGCCCTTGGGTTACTGTTTCATGTGGCACTTCTGCTTCATTCTTCTTTCTTGGTTTCTTCTTTCTTGGTTATTTCTACTATTATATTCCTATTTACATGGTTGTTTTGTCCTTATAAAATCTGATAATATACACTTAGGTAACATCTTGTGATGTTACATATACACCCTCTTTAAAATTGATCATTTGAGAAAAATTTTTTTTTGTAAAATTATCAATTCATGTCAGTTTCTTAGTATACTTCAATAAAAAAAATTTTTCTTGTACTCTTTGATTTTTTAAACATACTATTGGTGTATTACTCTAGTTTGGTTTTTTATCTAATGATACAATTCTTAATTTACTAGTATTTTCAAGTCGCTTACTTTCTGAGTCATTTAACTACAATTGATCTCGTTTCTTAAGTTAACTATTTCCTGTCTTATTCACATTCTACTTTCTCATCACATATCTTTGCATTCGTGATTATCTTAATGTTTATTATAATTCATACCTCACAGATTCTTTTATAATATTCCTTGATACAATAACATAATATAATTCCCTAACTGTTGTAGAGGTTTCGGAATCAGGGTGGCTCACTATGGCTAACATCCTCTGCCGTTCCTCACTACACATTCTCAGATTCAGAGGCATTACTCTTCTCTGTCTGAGAAAAAAAATAAACATTGCACCTGGCAATAGTTGCACTATCACAACTCAAAAAAATATCACATATCATTCATATTCAATAACATAATATATTCACTATAATATTCAAGGTATCAGAGGTTTTCATTTAGATCACATTTCCATCTTTATACTTGCTAACATACTTTCTTTCTCACAGGTAATTATTTCTTTTAGACTTGATGTTTTTCAGCTATGCTTTTATCAGCTATATGTACTAGCTTTATGTACTTATGTACTAGTTAACAATTTGCGATGGTTCGTTTAAATATTCTTAAGATTATACACTTGTTTTGATGCTTATAGTACTTATGCATTTGGTTTGTTTTATCTAGAGTCTACAATATTTTTGTTTTCACAATAGTTCATTAAATCTTTCTTAACAAGTTATATTCATCCTGAATTATCAGGGCTTACATTGTTTGTATACTAAATGGTTTTTTGTTTGATGTTCTCTGACATATTCTGGTGATGTACAATATTTGATAATTGACAAACATTTTTCTTTCCTTTCATTCCATTATGACAATAGTTATCTTTACAATTAACACTCTTTGTTATTTTTCTTCTCTACTCCTTCAAGTGATGGTGGTTTTCACTTATTCTGGATGATTTTATATACTATATACTATGCTATAATTACAATTTCATTTGACAATATAATAACATACTAATATCTAATTTCATAGACATTCTTGGGGTTTACATGGTTTGTTTCACAAATATATTTTTTTTCTTTCCTTACATTCCATAATAATGTCCTTCTTTTATTTTACACACTTTGTTATACTGCCTCTCTACTCCTTCAAAGGTTAGTTGGGTGAACCTTTATTCTGGACGATTTAATTTAACATTTGAGTTTTATGAGAGGTATACAATAATCATTTTATAAACATTAGGTTACATAGAATATTCATTTGGATACACATTTTTTTCTCTAGGTATAGTATAGTAATTATAGTTATATGCCACTACTGGCTCTTGGTGATATAATAGATGTCTTTTCTTATTAAATCATTTGATTGACATTACATGAATTTCTATCCCTTGGTGTGATAGATCTGGTAAGTTTTCACCAGTAACAAATGGTTTGGCTTACATCTTAAATCTACACACTTTTGTAACTTGATAAGGCAAATTGACTAGTTATAGTTAATTAGTTACCTTCAACATTTTGCAGCTTAACAACAAATGAGTTTGTTTATAGTAATGGTTTTTTAAATATATATATTTTATCTTTTATACCCTAAACGTTCGGGTGAAAAATGTTGCTTACTAATACATATTATCCGTCCTTAATATTAATCATTTTTTACTAATCGATATTCGTGGGGTTATTTGTGCTCTTCCACTCTATTCCTATCATGCGGTTCTTCCACTTGGCGGCTACTAGATAGTCGTTGGCTCCCCGTTTCCTTGCCTTTTTCCTCTCATTATCTTTGGTATTCCTGTGTTCATTGTACTCTGGGCCTGGGCTATTATTGATGTCTGGCCCTTCTTCTAATCCGGGTTGACCTTTGTTCATTTCCTGGTTGGATTCTTCCATCGCTTGGTCCCTCTTTTTCCGCATTTCCCTTATTCTTTGGGCGTACCTTTCAATAAGCTGGTCCAGTCATTCTTGATCATTTTCCTTCTCCCTGTGAAGCTTCTTTCTTCTAGGAATATTCGCCTTAAATACCTCATTGTTTATGACCTTCTCCGTCATAACATAGTCAATGGCATGTAACGTTGTTTTAATCGTTCCGTCATCTGGGTCATTAATTAAATGGTTTAATGATCGGTTATGCATTAAGGAATCGATTGATTTTGTTTGGTGTATTTTATTTGGTGGTATATTTAATTTAATCGGATTCTTATTTAATTTTTTACCCACGGTTTTATGGTGATTTATTTTTAATATTTTTATGAAGTCTTGCTTATACTTCTCCCCGTTGATTCTGGCTCTATGACGAATAATTGGGTTGTCCACGAAGTTAATTAATCCACTCCTAGTCATTTCTAATATTTCCTTTGTAATCCTTGTCTTCTTAGAGCGTATTATTCTTTTTATCTTTGTCTCTTTCTCTCCTGTCTTCTTAATTATCTTGTTCCTTACATTTTTAATGATAGTTTCTTTATGCTGAATGTTCTCTTCATTCCTATGGTGTGTATCCTCAGGCACCAATGCTTTCGAGTCTTCTTTATCCTCAGTTTGTTTATCAGTCTCTTTGAATTGTATACTTAATTCTTCCATGGATTCATCATTTGATACTTCTCCTATCTCTGAGTTGTCATCGTCCTTTCCTTCTTCATTATTCTCCGGCTCTGGACTCATTTGTTCCATGTTTTTGTCTTCGGATACCTTCCGTTCTTCTCCCCACTTCCGGTTATTCATGTCATCCATTTTTTTGCTAATTTTCATTAAGGTGGTGTTCAGTTCTTTTCTAATGGCTTGACAGTTATCGTCGATTTTACTGTTCAGCGCGTCTATAGACTTATGAGTATTGTCAATCCTTTTATTTAGGTCCTCCTTTATCGACTCTATATTTCTATTTAACACCTCGACATTCCTTTGATTTTCTTCCCGGGATTTCTTACCATCTTCCCTTAAAGTTCGATTATCTTCCTTCAATGCTTCCATATTTTTGTTCATCGAGTCATTATTTTTTGTCATCTGTTCCATCATTCTCATCATCATACTCTCCATCCTCGTCCCTTCTGTTGTTTTGTTCGGTTGGTCGCGACTATTATTTCCATCTCTGGTTCTACATGAGGTATTTCGTCGGTACTAGTTTCGATATTATTGATTGTAATAACTTCCATCTCGTCTGTGGGTTGCTCTTCGTATGTATCTACATCCCGTTGCATTTCTCCTACCCTACTGTCCTTATATCTTGTATCGTATTGGTGGGTGCGCGGCATGTTAATTTTTTGTGTCTACCGGGCTGATATAAAATATAAAAAATATATTTATTTAGTATTTTTTAAGCCACACTAGTTGGTGCGCCAATTTATAAGTAAATGAAATTTGGGGTTCTTTTTAATGTTAAAGCCCCGCGTTGGAGTCGTCAATTTATAATAAAACGATATCGTTGGTATGTCCTCCTTTCGTAAAGCCACACTAGTTGTATGCGTCAATTTATAATGTAACGTTATTTGGGGTTACTTTAAAATTATTATGTTTATTTGTTTATAGTAATTATATTAAAATAATGTTTAAATTCCGTTTAAAAGCCACACTAGTTGGTCTAACCTATTAGTAATAAAATAAAAACGTGTGTGTTTACAATTAACTTGAAATAAAATAAAAGTGTTGTTATTTGAACTTATATTCGTGGTTAAAATATTAAAAGTCTCGTTAAAACAAAGTTCAACTATGTGTGAAATATTCTTTTGAGATAACTCAATGTTTAGAATAGTTGTTTCTAATTGAAGGTTACTAATGTAGTAAAGTAATTTAAAATGAAACATTCAAAGTTACTCACAGTGTGTTTACAATGGTTTAATTATACTTGTTTAAAAAGAATTCCCTTATATTAAATAAATAAAATAGTGATGTGGATTATAATTAAATGCTAAATTAGCTTAAGTTAAAACGTGAAGTAGAGCAGTTGGTTGCTTGATAATAGTTCTCGTCTGGTTGAAACTGGTAGTAAAACTTCTTCTCCAGATTGCAGGTAGTCCGAGTATGTCACGTCTCGTAATGTCTGGACAATATCATAAACAAAAATATACTTTTACGTACCTGATCGTGTTTACTAGAAGTTCACTAAACTGTCAACTCAGCTTACAAACACCAACTCACTTTGGTTGCAAGGTTAGATTACCTTGTTTATTAATTAGTGGGCGCCACACGGATTTATTCAGGGAAAATCCCGTGTAAAACCCACACATAGATTTACTGAATGATTAGAAAATTTAATATAATTGTGTGTCACCTTTTGGCAATGCTATTCCAATATGTTAAACACAACAGAAGGTTGTTTAAGTTTGTTAAAAGAAAATATTCAATTATCCTATAGAAATAAATCAAAATCAGGTGATGCTGTTAATAATGGGTTTATTTACACCCTCATAGAGAATTCAAAAACGAATATAATGCAAACATACAAAGTTGTACAATTAAAAGTCAGTTTTTATATGCCTTACACGGCTTGCTCAGAACATGAATTATAAATCTGGTTAAGTCCAGATGCTATTTATTTTTAACATTAAAATTATGATTATATGTCAGTTGTACCAAGTTGTACAATTAAAAGTCAGTTATTATATGCCTTATACGGCTTGCTCAGAACATGAATTATAAATCTGGTTAAGTCCAGATGCTATTTATTTTTAACATTAAGATTATGATTATCTCAGTTGTACAAAAGTTGTACAATTAAAAGTCAGTTATTATATGCCTTATACGGCTTGCTCAGAACATGAATTATAAATCTGGTTAAGTCCAGATGCTATTTATTTTTAACATTAAGATTATGATTATCTCAGTTGTACAAAGTTGTACAATTAAAAGTCAGTTATTATATGCCTTACACGGCTTGCTCAGAACATGAATTATAAATCTGGTTAAGTCCAGATGCTATTTATTTTTAACATTAAAATTATGATTATCTCAGTTGTGAATTCTTTGAGGCACGAAAGAAAACAATTATGCCTACACAATATCCAATAATCCTTTTGATATAAAATTGATCAACAAAGTTTTTAGGTTACTTTCGCAAAGTAAACAAAATTAAAAAAAAACGATCTGTTGAAAGATCGCGCGTTTCATCAACGCTTGCTTTTTTAGTGACAATATTTATCAAGTGAGAACCCTTACAACTAACATATAGCTTAATCAATAATAACAAATTTGTATAATAAATTGAGACATGGTGTAATCTTAAAATGTTTTTGTGTTTTGCGTCAGTACAGGTTATTGTTGAAAAAAGTACAGGTTATGGCGCTCAGATCAAGATTAGTAATGATTGCACTGTTACCTTCTGAGTTTTAATTATTTAATTAAAACTTATTAATCACTTCAGTAATCGGATTATAATGATTACTGGGTTTCGGCACTAAACTCGCACAAGAACAGAATAATGCGATCCTCTTCTGATTAAAATGGATCGTGAATAATAACAATAAATTATTTTCTGTTCATTATTCCCGCACAAAATTGAAATGATACTGCACTTAATCACTGTTGTTTGCTGTAGATGAACTTGAAGTAGTCGTTTCTTGTTGTTGAACTATTGGTTTCAATGTAATATGTAAATGACGCTAAGAGTTATTAAAAATGTAGAGATGGCGGGCACACGTCTGTGCTACACGCTAGTCAGTAAGAGTCTGCCTCAAAATTCGCTGTTTCGTCTTTATATACCCCCTTCTTTGATCGGCTTTAGGTAAAAATGTTAATTACTAACTAATTTTCTGATTGGCTTTGGTAGGTGTGTCGGTATGACGTGTCACTTTTTGGCAGTTGATAACGGCTTTTTCTAACCGTCAAATGTTGCGGTGACAGCTAGTTGTCGTTTTTGTTATTATTCATAAACAGTTTCCCGATATACATTTTTAGAATGAGGCTAACATCTCTCCCACACTAAATACAGTTGCGATTGGGTTGATATTACTATCAAATTAAAGATTGTTTTTTTTCCTTTAATTTGATATCACTCGATCTCGATTTCCTTTCACTTTGACCGACATTGTTATAAAACCAATGTTCGGGTACATCACTTTCACTGTCGTCTGCTATTTCTGAGTCGCCGGTTTTACACTTTTGGTTAATATAGTTTGTGTTCACATATCATTTTATTAATCAAATGTTTATGTGTGAACACCATTAATGCTGTACTGACATTTTTACTGAACATTACTTGTACACCTAAACTCTATACATTGTAATGAATGATCCTACTGACTATGACATTTCGTTTTATGCTAATTCGTTTTAAACTACTATTTAACAATTAAAATTATGATTAAACCTATTGTTTTAATAAGGTTTTTTGTTATGTCAAGGCATAACCATGGTTCTGTGTATTTTAATTTACACTTGTGTTAATTCTCAATAGCCAATTTACTGACTAATGTTTGATCTAAGCTTGCTAAGACATATCGCCTACATTGGAATTTGGCCTTAATAATGCTTATTGGTTCTCAATTCGGTAAATTGTGGAGATATCTTATTTGTATAAGATTCTCTCTTATAAATAGTTCTCTTTTCTAACAAGTATATTTGATGCTGAAATACATCTTTGTTCTCACTATGTAGCCATTGTTAACATTAGTTTTGGCATTCATAATTTACTGGTCATTGTCACATCTATTATCAGCAAAATGCTAATTCTGCTTTCACAGTATTTAACTGCTCATTAGTTCATTTATTGTTTACACATGACATTCGGTTTACATCAACTACTTACTGGATTGACAGCTGAATGTAAATTTACTCTGTCCATCAGTTCGTTTTAGTCTCAGTCTAGTTGTAGTGTCAAACAGCCCTTGGGTTACTGTTTCATGTGGCACTTCTGCTTCATTCTTCTTTCTTGGTTTCTTCTTTCTTGGTTATTTCTACTATTATATTCCTATTTACATGGTTGTTTTGTCCTTATAAAATCTGATAATATACACTTAGGTAACATCTTGTGATGTTACAATATAAATGTTTAATTTTGTTCTTTTTGCTCAACAGGTTATCTGGTATTATGAAAACAGGCCCGTTAAGGAATCAGGTGATTTCCAGCTTCTGTTTCATGGTGACAGATGTTCACTGATCATTAAAGAAGCTTATGTAGAAGATGCAGGTGAATACAAAGTCGTGGCAATTAATTCTGCTGGAGAGGCCTCTAGTTCCTGTAAACTTACTGTACAGAGTAAGTACACTGATACATATACACTATATAAGACATCATATATAACATGATGTGTGTGTGTGTGTGTGTGTGTGTGTGTGTGATAATGTAGAATATAATAGGTTGCATGTGGATAAGTCAGTATAGTTCCATGCTTCTCAGTTCAAGGTAGTTCTTACCAGTGTGAGTCTGGTGCCCCATTAGTCAGTAACGACAAACTAAGATATTTTTTCTAGCAATCTTTCCAGTTTATAAAGTTGAGCCGTATTACAAAATTAAAATTTGTAATGAAATTCTATTTATAATAATTCTTTTACATGGCAACACTCTTTTAAAGTAAAAAATGTTTAGCTTTTATTTTCATGTGTATTTACTTTCATCCTGAATGCATATCTTATCACTAATAAAATTCTTGATCCTCATGAGAGTAGAGTTATTACAGAGATTGGATTGTTCAATACTAATAAAATCATTGATAATTGCTTTAACTGATTTTACTACTAATTTTTCGTATCATGGATTAATCTAATTGTTATCATCAGTAATGTTGCACTGTTAATTCTGATAACAGAAGAATCTTTTATGAAATTGATTTATTTGATTATGGTGAACCTCTTATCATAAATATTATGTTTATAAAGAGAAAATCTATTTTAAGAATTTTATCCTTATGGGGAATGCAGGTCTTATACTGGTTTAGCTAATGTCTGCGGTTTAGCTAATGAAAATTTGTCCATTTGTAATAGCCACAGCGAGTAGGCCTATACACATTCCATAAATAAATATGTATATAAAATCATTAAATGCATGCATTTTCATAATTATTCATAGTTCTTGATAGACAATGTGGATATTAGACAGTATAGAGCTATACCCTACTATATTAGCAGTAGATTATTAGTAGAGAATGGATTTTTAGATGCTAAAAAACTGAATATACCGGTATTTATTTTTTATGTGCTAAAAAACAAAAAAATATTTGTTAAAAAGTTTGAAATATTTTCTTTTAGTTTAACATTCAAACTAACAGGAAAAGGAAAAGTGTTTATAAGTACTCACCAAACTTACTCGTCAACTCGTCAGTTCTTTCTTGAAAATGTAATTGGAGTTGCAGTGCACAATAAACGCCATCTCTAAATTGCCCGTTACAAATCTCTGCTGAGTATCATGGAACAAAGCTTGATATTGGGAAAGGACTGTTCTATGTTACATGAGGCCAGTCTGACATTTAATGGAGGAACACCACTTACACTTAGTTTTCAGTGTCTACTTGCTGACCTTCTAGAACATGGGTAACTATACTTACAATTTCAAATCCCGTGTTTTTTCCAAACACAACTTTGAATTTATATTTTGAGGTTTCCATTTCTGATCCTGTGAGAGACCTGATTTTGCTTTCAACAAAACGTATTTCATTAACAGTTTCTGTTAAGAAGTTTGTTGTTTTTTCAAGTTGTTTTATCGAATCACACAAGAAACTCAATTTAGCTGAAACATAACCCAATTCATTTCTTACACTCCTTTTTTTTAACAGATTCTGAAGGATCTCTTTTGATGAAGTATCATCATTGTCCAATTTGTCAACAAATGATTTAACTGTATCAAAATTATCTGCATAATGTAATACTGCAGAAAGCCAAGTCCCCCAGTGAGTAAAAATAGGTTCTGGTGGTAATAGAATGTTAGGATTTTTGTTTTTGAAAAGTTCAATTCTCGAGGGGATATAACCACTTTCTTTCCATTTGATACCAATCTGTCCACATTAGGATAAAAGGATCAGATAGTTTCACACACTCTGTGTAGAGCATCAAAATACAAGTAGCGTATCAGTATACCTTTTGTTGAACAAATATCAATACATGTATGATGCTGCATCAGTAATAAAAAGCAATACATTTTTGTACTTAATACACTTTGGCTACAAAATGCATACTTTTGTTGACTATAATTGATTTGATACTGACATATCTTTACAAGCAATCAAAAATAAATAATTATAAGTATAATATTACTGATCGGAACACTAAATTTTTATCAGTAAAAATGTAAAATTTTTACCTTGTAGCCTGAACCAGTTTTTGCTTATTGCAAGCTTCGTCAGAGGCAGCCATTAGGAGTTCTATCCGTCTTGTTCTTTGTGATGGCGTCGTTGTTCAAAGATCTATGTTGTGTGTGTACGGTGTGATATGTTTACTTGAAAAAGAATAACAAGATATACTAAACACAATAAAATATCTAGCAGAAACCAATGGATACAACACAGAACAATAGTCAACAAAATCCTACACAAAACAGACACAGACAGAAAAACAACAAGTTCATAACACTAACATCAATAACCACACTGTAAAAATAGTCCACAAAATTAAAAAAGCAGGATACAGAATTGCATACAGAACTACAAACAAATCAAAACACACAAAGAACAAAACTAATTTTATTTACCTGGTGTTTACAAACTAAACTGCTCAGGATGTAACAAGTTCTACATAGGCCAGACAGGACGTAGCTTCAAACAGAGATACACTCAAACAAAGGCACTACACTCCACCACCGAATACACCTTTGCAAACCACCTCATTGAAGTAAACCACACATAACAAACATAAACAGCAACATGGCTATTCTACACATACACACAAAAGGCTGAAAACTAGACACTTTTGAAGAACTAGAAATATACAAATACACAAAAACACATAAAAACAACATCTTAAATGAACAGACACAATTCAAGTCACACATACTATTCGAACATATCACACCGCACACACACGCACACACACACACACACACACACACAACACACACAACATCGATCTTTCAAACGACGGTGCCTTTACCAAGATAAAGACGGACAGTGCTCCTAGTGGCAGCCTCTGACAAAGCTTGTACAAGAGAAAACAGGTTCAAAATTTTTGTAAAATTTTTACCAATAAAAAATTAGTGTTCCAAGTCAGTAATATTATATTTATAATTAGTTAATCAATGTACATGTCATGGACAACAAAATCCAGGAGCAAAAATAAATGTTCAGAAAATATTTCGTCATTTTTAAGCACACCAATAACTAAGTATCCCACTTTTCTTCCTATTGACTCCATAGTTTCATCAATGCTTACCCATATTTTCTCATTTTCACACACAGCTCTGATATTTTCTAACGTTTCTTCATAGCAGTTTGGAAGATAGTGTTTTCTTAAAGCAGACTCTAAGTTTGTGCACTTCACAAGAAAATTTCTGAATGTTGGATTGTTTACTGTGTGTAGAGGAATGTCTGCTGAAATAAAAGCTTTGCACAAATCAGAATAAAATTCACAACACTTCATAGGTCCCAAATGTGAGGAGGGGAAGGCTCCTGTTTCACCTAAAAGCATTTATTTCAAACTAGACTGTGAAGCTGCAGTGATATGTTTGTTGCCAGATACATATTGTACAACTTGCAATCGTTGATCAGCTTTTATGGATTTTCCACAAGGCTGCCAATATAGTATCTTTCCACCTGAACTGGATATGCCTTTAAATTCTTTAACATATTGCTGTAACCCCAGGCACTTTCACTACATTTTACCTTTGGCATTCTGGCAAACACGTAAGTGACATGACACTATCGTGTAACATGAGAAATGATGTAAAATGACAGCAAATTGGCTAATTATCTAGTTTAGCTAATGTCTATGGCTTAGCTGATGAAACTATTTCAGTTGTAATAGCCACAGTGAGTAGACCAATACCTATCAAGTGTTTAGGCTGACACCATAGTTATGGGGGCACGAATATAAAATATTATGAAATGCGTGTTTCATAAATGAATGAGAGGCACTTGACCGAGTAAACTAAAACATAATGACTCATTCTCTTGTAAAACTGAAGCACATAGAAGTTACACTTTTATTTTGCAACACTGCTGTGGCACATGGAGGTTATTCCAAAAAACTTATTCAAATCTTTTTCAGTGAAGGGTTTGTGAGGATCGGTCAAAAATATAACACCAAATTTTAACTTTGTGTCGACGTTTTGACATTGTTTATTGTCATCATCAGGACCTGTGTATGAACACAAAAGAAATGTCAAACACAACAGAACAATTATTTGTAACGGTACGAGATTGTAGGGCCAAGATGACATTTTTTAAAAAAATACATTCTCTATACAGTCATTGTTCATCCTTGTAGAACCCCGAGTTAGTCACCCAGATAGGCTGTGTTTATTGCAGAAAAAACGTCTATGTTTTGTCTCCGCACTCATGCAACGCAGACCGATGGTGAAATAACATCAACCTGCGCCTCAGCCGTGAATTAAGAAAGAGAGTATGTAACTGCACATTGCGCCAGGCGGCAAAAAACATTGCTCACCTTCCCGCCTCTGCTAAGGCGCTCTTTCAATAGCACCAATGGGAGCACATATGCACGATCACGTGACCAAAAAACGCTGTATGCAATTTAGCAAACTAACGCCAGTGCCAGTTGTGACACCGGGCCGCCCGGCCAACCTAAGCGAGCTAAGTGTTCGAAAATATATGTCGGCCGACAAAACAACACTAAATGCTATTTTAAAGTGAACTAAAGTAATAGTGGCGCATCAACATCAACTTATTTGAAATAAGCAATAACAGTACCGCGGTTAAACAGTGAAAAACTAAATCATGGTGTGTTAAACAGTGCATTCACAGCAGAGGTGCAAAACAGCGGAGTTCTTCAGACGTTAAGTATTGACTGAGTTTTAACCAAGATTATTTTACCTTTTTCCCCAGAGTATAATTCAACATAAATAAATTATAAATCTAAAATGTAAATCAGAGATCTCGAAGTGGGGTTTAAATAGAACGATAAAATCAAAGAACGAATGTGTGTGAGTGTGTAGCTAAAGCACGTATTGGTTCATTGCAGATAATAAATAGTGGAGGTATATCGTAGTGTCATAAGCTAGTTAATTAAGAAATATTTGTGACTATATTTGATTTCACAAATTGTTGCTCCTTCTACAAGTATTTAATTTAAATGTCATGAAAGGGAGATGAAGTAGTTATTTGACATAATAAACCAGAGGCAATTTGTTTTAGCACAAACGGTGTATTTGATCTTTGCCTATATCAAATCCAAATAATCCCTTTTTGCAGCAGTTTCGTCTGAACGACCCTTGGAGTAAAAAACCCTAAGGTAAGAGATAAATATAATTATAATTTTGTAAGGTAATTCGTAGAGTTACATTTGGCCCCGAACTAGGGACCCGAGTCATATAATTTGTCCGTAATTAATAGTAGAGTTACATTTGGCCCCCGTACAGTGACGGGAGTATAGGTTACAACCCATATTCGCCAGACCTAATTAAGCTGCAGAAAGGGTTATTTGAGAGGGAGGACGCTTTGGTAAATTAAATATAAAAAGGGTTAAGTCAATAGTGGACAAGATTAATATTTTTGTGTAACATTATATAAACTTGTATAAAATGGCAGCGAATAATGACGATGCCAATGAAGTAACTAATGTTGACAATTTTGATGAATCGGCCATTATGCATAATATTGAGGTCCACTCGACTCCAGATGGGAGTCAGGACAATAAAATAAAACCAGATATTACAAATGAAATAAATAATACAGATGATTCGGGGATCCAAATAACCCCAAAATTGAATAGGGAAAATAAAATTAATAATGAAGTCAGCTTCACTGACAAAAATGTAGTAGCACAATCTACCCCAACGACAACACGAATTAAACAGTTGTCAATGGAAGATATGTGTAATTTCATGAAAACAATATCTGATAACTTGAGTAGTTTTAACGCGAAATTTGATGAACAGAAGAGTGACTTCCATGAGTTAAAGGGCGATATAAATAATATTGACCAAAAATTTGATAAGCGTTTATGTGAAATGAATACAAAATTTGATAAGCGCTTATATGATATGAAACAACAGACGAATGAATGTTTCAATACATTTAAAGAACAAGTGGTAGAACAAATTGAGAAACAAATACAAAAGGTAACTGAAAATTTTGAGTATAAAACAGATGATAATTATAATGATATGTGTAAAAACGTGGTAGTAGAGAGTAAGATAAATAGTAACAATAATATTGAAAATGGTAAGGTGATTGAAAGGGTGGTATCAGAAAGTGATACATTGAAAATAGATAGCAAAACAGTAAGTGAGAGTGAGAAAATGATAAGTTGTAATGAAGTAATAATTAGTGTTGTTGAATTAGAAAAAGAATGGAGAGAGAGAGTAGTTGAATGTGTAGGGCAGAGAGTAAATTTTCCCCTTATTTGTGATGAACCAGAGTGTTCAAAAGTGTTATTTTTGGGCAAGAGACCCTTATTAGTGAAAGATTTGAGTTGCTTAATTTTGTTGAATAATTTTGTACCCTCTGCATGGAATGAGAGAGAAAGTATGATATGGTGTTATGATGAGAGAAGTTTAAATATAGAACGGTGTAGTGAAAGAGAGACAGAGTTACACAAAGTAAAGAGAGACTATAATGAGTTGAGAGAGATGTTAGAGACGAAACACTTACCTGTTAAAATAGAGAGTGAAGATTATTTTGATAATACATGTTCAAACAATAATAATTTACCTTATGATGAAAAAATAACTGACTTGATAATGAATATTACTGATGGAGACTTAACCGATGTACTCGATGTGGACCTGGTATATGATTATTATGGTAAAATGAACAAACAGAAATTTTATGGTTACTATATACAAGATAACCGTATACAGAATGTAAATAAAATTGAAAATTGTTATTTGAAACCCCGATTAATTTTTGACGATGGAGGTTGAAATTCATAAATGAACATTTTAAATATGTTAATATATGGTAATGACCTAGCTGAATTTTGATATTGAAGTGTGACATAACTGAATAATTATTGCTGAAGAATTGTAAATACATGTGTAGTGAAATTAATTGTAGGTATTATAAAAGGTTAAATTGTTTGTATGAAATAACATTGTTGTTAAATGTTTCAGAGGTTACACGGAGGTATTGGTGTGTGTGTGTGTGTGTGTGGGGTGCGTATTTTGTATTCATGTCAATAGGTGGAATGTGCATTGTAAGTATAAAGTTCATAATACTAATCAGATAGAGTAAAATGTTTACAGGTGTGAAAAGTGTAATAATAATAATAATGGTATTGAGATAATAGCATTAAATAGAAATTGTAATTAAAAGAGAAATAATAATTGAAAGGTGAATTAAAAGTATATTTGGTTGAACTGTAAGAAATAGACATTGATAAATATGTTATCTAAAAAATTTATAAAGACTGAAAAGTACAGGTGTTAGTACATGATGTAACCAGAATGTTTATACTATGTGAGTCTTGCAGACTAGTGTTTATATAAACATGTGTGGTATGTTGAGACTAACGTCTGGAGTCACGCTTGGTGACAATAACAAAAAATGTAGTCTGCTGAATCAGTATCTTGAGTAAAATCTTATTGTGATAGAAGAGAATTGAAATTAAATTTTTTTTTACAGACCAAATAATAATGAGGCAATTACTGTAACTTTTGAGATTAATTGAATTAATTAAAGTAAATTAAATACAATTAAACTAATTTAGTAATAAAATTAATAGAAACGATTTTTAACAATGAACTTAACTTTATTTTCATTTAAATTCAAATTGGAATTATAAATTAAATGCTAATTGATGCCAATAATGATTAAAACATTCATTTAACACTGACAACTGATGGAAAATGTTCAGGATGAGATAGTGTCTGGAAAATAAGATGTGTATATTACTGTCCAAGTAACTTGTATAAATGCCAATCTATATTTTATGTTTTAACTGTAGATTCCCCACCTAAGTGCGGTCATGGCCTCACCGGACCATGACCGTGAAAGTAGTTAATTGTGGCAAATCATAAATTTTACTTGATATAACCGGCTTGTGGTTTGTTTTATTTTGTTAACCCGGTGGTTTGTTAAATTTAGTAGGGGGGTTATTTTTTGGGGAATCTACCAAATTTTGGAACAGGGCTATTTTCACCCAGATAGGGGTGGTAGTCTATTAGGGGCGTATCATTCATTTTTTATTAGTAGGTGCAAGACCGAATTTTATTGTAACGCCGAAGCAAGGATGGGGGTGGAATAAAAAAAAAAATGTCCACCCCTTCCGCATCAGTCCTTGTGAAAGCAACTAGACGCTACAGTCTAGGGGGGGTAATAGTGAGTGTGGATGGGCGGTGACCCAGTTACAGGTCACGAGGGAGATGTGGGTTACGGCGAGGATGAGGCTGAAAAAGGCCAAGAAGCCTCGTGCAGACCACATTCAAATGTAACGGGTATCAGGGGTTAAGGGATTGAAAGGGGGGTATAAAAAAAAAAAAAAAAAAAAAAAAAAAAAAAAAAAAAAAAATTATAGTAGCTAAGTACAAACGGAGTTAATGTCATTTTGTATAATTAAGGTGTTATTTTGGATGGACAACATTGTATGGGGAATACTATTCAATTTAACTGGAATTTATGTGTATCATTGTAAACCAATATTGTTTTATTAATATTATTCTTTAGGGTCTATAATATAAAATGAGCCAGTACGTTGTCAATGAACCAGTACGGCTAAGAGGAAACAAATCAGATGTGGGATATGGAGGGATGGAAAGCCGTTTGTCAAATTTTAATTCCATGCTAGAAAGTCGGGCGATACTGGGTCGGGTATCTGTTCGATTTTTCGGTGTTGGGATCTCGAACAGAGAAGTCCAGTAAGATCGGATGGGTGCTGTCGCAGTCGCCAGACTAGGGGGGTAAGAACCCATGATGTAGTAGAGTGTTTAGGGGGGTTGCGGCGCCATATCCTCACTGATCCTCTTAGATCTAGGCAATAAGAGTTTGAACGCTCCGGCCTTCAATCTCTTATTGGGGGGGTATTGTAACGGTACGAGATTGTAGGGCCAAGATGACATTTTTTAAAAAAATACATTCTCTATACAGTCATTGTTCACCCTTGTAGAACCCCGAGTTAGTCACCCAGATAGGCTGTGTTTATTGCAGAAAAAACGTCTATGTTTTGTCTCCGCACTCATGCAACGCAGACCGATGGTGAAATAACATCAACCTGCGCCTCAGCCGTGAATTACGAAAGAGAGTATGTAACTGCACATTGCGCCAGGCGGCAAAAAACATTGCTCACCTTCCCGCCTCTGCTAAGGCGCTCTTTCAATAGCACCAATGGGAGCACATATGCACGATCACGTGACTAAAACACACTGTATGCAATTTAGCAAACTAACGCCAGTGCCAGTTGTGACACCGGGCCGCCCGGCCAACCTAAGCGAGCTAAGTGTTCGAAAATATATGTCGGCCGACAAAACAACACTAAATGCTATTTTAAAGTGAACTAAAGTAATAGTGGCGCATCAACATCAACTTATTTGAAATAAGCAATAACAGTACCGCGGTTAAACAGTGAAAAACTAAATCATGGTGTGTTAAACAGTGCATTCACAGCAGAGGTGCAAAACAGCGGAGTTCTTCAGACGTTAAGTATTGACTGAGTTTTAACCAAGATTATTTTACCTTTTTCCCCAGAGTATAATTCAACATAAATAAATTATAAATCTAAAATGTAAATCAGAGATCTCGAAGTGGGGTTTAAATAGAACGATAAAATCAAAGAACGAATGTGTGTGAGTGTGTAGCTAAAGCACGTATTGGTTCATTGCAGATAATAAATAGTGGAGGTATATCGTAGTGTCATAAGCTAGTTAATTAAGAAATATTTGTGACTATATTTGATTTCACAAATTGTTGCTCCTTCTACAAGTATTTAATTTAAATGTCATGAAAGGGAGATGAAGTAGTTATTTGACATAATAAACCAGAGGCAATTTGTTTTAGCACAAACGGTGTATTTGATCTTTGCCTATATCAAATCCAAATAATCCCTTTTTGCAGCAGTTTCGTCTGAACGACCCTTGGAGTAAAAAACCCTAAGGTAAGAGATAAATATAATTATAATTTTGTAAGGTAATTCGTAGAGTTACATATTTGAGTGAACGTGTTTGTGTATGTGAGTGTGTGTGTGTGTGTGTGTGTGTGTGTGTGCATTGTATGTAATGTTATATGTGTGAAGGAGTTGAGATAGTTTGTTTACATCTTCAAATGTTTTCTTTAAGACAAGGAGAAAATTATAATATCATAGACTTAATTTATACACTATTACAATTTAAATTACTTATAATGTAATGGTATTTTTCAATTAAATATAAAAGAATAATCAACAGTTAGATATTAGAATTGGTACAGAAAACGTTTATATACATACCAGTCAACATATAGCATAGTAAAATATATTATAGCTAAATACAGACTAAGGGAATACAGACCAATCCTCACAAACCCTTCACCAAAAAATTCATTAATTGATGGTCACTACGAATTTAAGGAATTAACATTGAAATGCTAAAAATGTGTGTTAATAACATATTTATGAAATATATTTAATTATTAACATAAATATGAAAAATATTCAATTAAGTATACAAATCTTTATCTAAAAATTCGTTCCTTAATATTACTATAACACATCACTGTTCATTACAACATATTTATTTAATTAAAAAACCACTATTATATTAACGATTCGGAACACAAAGTTTTTTATAAGTAAAAACATAAAGTTTTACCTTACAGCCTGAACCGGTTTTCACCTTTAAAAGGCTTCTTCAGAGGCTGCCGCTGGTAGCGCTGTCCGTCCTGTTGTGGGCGACGGAATCGAATTTCGAAAGATCGATGCTGTGTGTGTGGGGTGAGATATGTTCGAATAATGCATGCGATTTGAATTGTGTCTGTTCGTTTAGGATGTCATTTTTATTTGTTTTCGTGTGTTTGTATATTTCCAATTGTTCTAGAGTGTCTAGTTTTCGGCCTTTTGTGTGTACGTGTAGAATGTTCATGTTATTGTCGATGTTTTTATATGTGTGGTTTGCTTCAATGAGGTGGTTTGCAAAGGTGGATTCTGTAGTGGAGTGGAGTGCCTTTATGTGTTCAATGTATCTCTGTTTGAAGCTACGTCCTGCCTGGCCTATGTAGAATTTTTTGCAATTTGAGCAATTTAGCTTGTAAACACCGGGTAGATCGAATTTGTTTTGTGCTTTGTGTGTGTGTTTTGATAGTGTGTGTTCTGTTTTGTTAGTAGTTTTGGAAACGATTCTGTATCCTGCTTTTTTGAATTTGTGGGCTATTTTTTCAAATAGCACCAGAACATCAAGACACACTAAGACATAATATAAACAATATAATAGGAGCACATAAGACACCAGACAACAAGAACCACAACTCAGAAATACACACAGCCATCAAACTGAGGGAAAAGGCACACAAACACAACATCACATTTGTAAAAGCAGACAAAGGCAACATGACTGTAATCATCCCCACAGACAACCTACACAAAAAAGTACAAACCTTCATGGAACAGAACAACATCACAGAACTAAAACACGACCCCACCGACAGATACCAAAACACAGTAAAACAACTAGTCAACAAAGCCAAATACATATGACACACAAACAAAAGCCCTACATGAAACAAATCCGACCATCAGCCCCTACCCTCCAAGCGCTTCCCAAAATCCATAAAGAAGATATTCCGATCTGCCCCATTATCAACTACCGTAATGCCCCTGAACACAAACTCGCAAAATATCTAGACAAAATTATCAGACAACACACACAACTAGACAACAACATTGCAGTAAAAAACAACACAGACGTACTAACAAAAATAAAAGACATACACATCCCCCATAATCCACATTAGCCTCCTTTGATATTAAAACCTGTACACAAACATCCCCATCTCTGAAACAGTCACCATCCTACAAAACAAACTCAAACAGAACAACACACCAGACGAACTTATCAACAAAATAACAGAAACTCTGAACATTATCACAAAACAAAACTACTTTACTTATAACAATAAATACTACACACAGAACGATGGCTTACCCATGGGCTCCCCCATATCCAGCATTCTAGCAGAAGTCTTCCTCCAACACTTAGAAAAAACAAAAATAAGAAAAAACAAAAATACTCACAAACAATGACAGACACTCACATAAAATACTATATTGGCACAGATACGTTGATGACATTCTAATACTATACAGGGGAAACAAAAGACAATGTGAACAGGTACTAACGCACGTAAACAAAATACATAAAAACATAACCTTTACTGCCAAATACGAACACAACAATACCATAAACTTCTTAGACCTCTCCATCACAAAACTAGAACACAGGCACAAATTCAGTATACACAGAAAACCAACTACAACTGACACACTAATACACAACTCCTCCAATCACCCAATACAACACAAACTAGCTACCTTCAGAACCATGATACATAGACTTAACAACATCCCCTTAGATGAAAAAGACTACAAAGACAAACTAAACACGATAAAATATCTAGCAGAATCTAACGGATATGACAGAACAATAGTCAGTAAACTCCTACACAAAACACAAAACAAACAACAAACAAAGACAGAAAACAACAAATTCATAACACTAACATACATCAACAAACAAACTGAAAAAATAGCCCACAAATTCAAAAAAGCAGGATACAGAATTGCTTACAAAACTACTAACAAAACAGAACACACACTATCAAAACACACACACAAAACAAATTCGATCTACCCGGTGTTTACAAGCTAAATTGCTCAAATTGCAACAAATTCTACATAGGCCAGACAGGACGTAGCTTCAAACAGAGATACCGTACATTGAACACACAAAGGCACTCCACTCCACTACAGAATCTACCTCATTGAAGCAAACCACACATATAAAAACATCGACAATACATGAACATTCTACACGTACACACAAAAGGCCGAAAACTAGACACTCTAGAACAATTGGAAATATACAAACACACGAAAACAAATAAAAACGACATCCTAAACGAACAGACACAATTCAAATCAAACGCATTATTCGAACATATCTCACCCCACACACACAGCATCGATCTTTCAAAATTCGATTCCGTCGCCCACAACAGGACGGACAGCGCTACCAGCGGCAGCCTCTGAAGAAGCCTTTTAAAGGCGAAAACCGGTTCAGGCTGTAAGGTAAAACTTTATGTTTTTACTTATAAAAAACTTTGTGTTCCGAGTCGTTAATATAATAGTGATATTTAATTAAGTAACGAACACATCATGGACAACGAAATCCAAGATATTTATTTACTATTTATTACTATTCTATTATTTAATCAATGACTAAAAGTTATTAACAGGTCAGGCTGTGGTCTAGGTTTTCCTTGATATCTTACATGGAGACCCTAAACCACTAAACCACAGCTTAATAGCCTTATAATTTTTAACCCATTTACCAAGCAAAATTCCATGATTACTAAAGATTGGTGGTGATTGTCTTCTAATCTTCATTAAAATGGTATCTTCTAAGTAAATAAAAAAAATTATAAGAGTCCTGAGAATGTATGTGCATTAACATTTTCATTCATATTTTTGTGTCCTTTGTGTGGTTAGGACTCTTAATAACAATACTTTTTTGGTTAATAACTACATTTTATTGACACCATTTTTAATACCAAATGTTTTGATTATTATCTGATGGGGCAACCTTAATGATAAAGCTGAGATTCTTTGTCACTGAGTTTGCTACATCATAAAATGTGTGAAATGTTTGGTTAACAATTATATCAATAAAACCGAAAAAGCTGTTTTATACCTGATGAAAATGCGACTACCTGAAGGTAGTCTGTAAGTTTTTGTAGTTAACAATATTATGACACTAAATTAATTTTTATGTTACTTGGCTTGCCCTAATTATTTATAACACAAGTTTGATAAAGCTGTAACAGTTTTTTTTTAACTTTGGTTTTTTTAACTTTCTAACTTTTCAATTATGAAAGTAAATCCAAAAATTTATGAGGACAGAAAAATCAAATTAAAAACAGAAATTCAGTAAAACAATGCATTTTTAAATTTAAAATATACCTTATACATGTGTATTATGTTTAGTAGAAAATCTTTACAGTTTATTTTTAAAAAGCTGTATGTTTTATGAATTTTGGATTTAATATAACAAATTGTAGGAAATTCTTCAAGTTTGTCAAGTGTTAACATCACTTACATTCTGCTCTCCTTCAGTACAATAATATAATTCAATACTTGTCATGTCATTCGGATCATACTAATATCTCTGGAAATCTGGAATGGTCCCCTTCTTCATCTGAAGATGTACCAACATTTTTTTATTTATAACATCACCTACAATTACTTTGGCATACATGGCCAAGTCTTCATCCATGTTTATAACATTTTTATAATAAACCCCTTTGTTCTATCCAAATCTTCTCAATTATGAATAGTGAGTCCAACTTCTCTGTACTTTTGTATAATACCGTATTAGCATGAAGATAAGACGATTTTTTCTTTAAAATGTGCTTCCAAAAACTGTACCCGTCATTATATGCTGAACTAAATATAAAAATTTCATATTAGTATCTGAAAAGGTATACCATATTTTGTATGAGTCACCAGCTTCACAGATTTGCCACATGTGTAGTGTGAATCAACAAGCACATGTTATAATGAGTTCAGTTCAAAACATGGCAATAGGGGATACGGCTGAATCCATTTCACCACATTCTATGAAAGATTGTCTGTGAAACACTATACTGGCTCTACCATCCACTGGGGAGTTAAACAAATTTGTTTGAATTTGTTCAAAGTGTTTGCACCAGACATTAGACATCTCCCCGCTCTGTCAACTGCGGAGCTTGACGGACCCATTTGAAAGTTTGACGGATTCTTTGAAAGATTTTCCACATGACTTAAAACCATTTCCCCACTGCCCCTTTAAGGGAAATTGAAGAACCGTTTGGCTGGATTCAGGCACAGCTTTTTTGTCCAACTGCAGGACCAGCTTTTTTGTCCAGCTCCTCATATGCACCCTTGTGTGTTTCCTTAATAAATCGGCTATCAGTTGCCATATGAACACGAGACCAGTACCATTCTCTTAGGTTTGATGCCCCCTACAGCCTCCAACCATCAAAACATGCAATTATCTGATTCCCTGAAAGCCAAAGACACGTGTGCAGCCACATGTACTTCCACAATAAATCAGCTAACGATCCCCATACGAACGTGAGACTGGTACCGTTGTCGTAGTTTGAAATCCTCTATAACCTCCAAAATGGCATCAAGTGTTACTATAGACAAGAAGGGTGCAAAATCGGTTATTGTTAGATCTGGAGGCAATGAAAAATCACACATTACTGTGATACTAGGAGTAACTGCCAATGGTAGAAGACTGCTACCACACCTTAATTAAAGAGAAAAAATCCTTCCAAAGCAACAGTTACCAGATGGGATTGTTTTTAGTGCACAGGAAAAGGAGTGGACTGCTCTAAAATGGAAGAATTTGTGCTTGTCTTAAAGTTGTTTGGGGACATTGACCAGGTGTTTTACTAGGGCGAGAGTCATGTTAATTCTGGATGCTTTTTGTGATAACCCAAGTGAGAAAATAAAGAAGCTGGTTGCAGAAATGAACACTGATCTGGTTATACCCCTTGGGGGAATGACATCTCAGCTTCAAGTTCTAGATGTCGTTGTTAATAAACTATTTGAGGATCACTTACGGAAGAACTACAGTGACTGGCAACAGAAACCATGCATCGAGTCCAACAGGCAAGTATACAGCTACTGGCCCAGTGGATAATCATCCTGGGGGAAAATCAAAAGTTAATCCATAGTAAAGGGGTTTAAAAAATGTAACATTTCTAATAGATTGGATGGGAGAGAGGATGACATATTGTGGAAAGACTCCAGTTATGAATTTGATTCCAGTAGCAGTACTGAAGATGAACTTTGAGAAGAAGAAAATGAGTATGATGACAGGGACTAAAAATAATAGGGCACTTTAATATTTATAATTCCACATTTAATGTAAAATAGCTGTATTTTTTTTTTTTTCCTCAAGCACTTAATTATCTTTACCATAGAACTCCTCAAAAAAATTCAGGGTTGTCTTATAGATAGGCAGAGATTTTTTTTTTTTTAAACACCTCCAAGAACTCGGGGTCGTTTTCTTATATGTGAGGCCATCTTATATTCCGGTCAAAATACAGAATTATAGTACTGTGCAGTCGCATTATGTTACAATGCAGAAAATTTTATTTGTAATATGATTGGCAAAAAAACACGTGTATTTATAATGTTGAACCCAATTTTTTCAGACACTTCTGACATATAGATCACGTGCTAAATATGTCCAACTTATGGTTTTGAATACATTCAAAACTACGTGAGTTGAATTATTGATAAATTGTATAATACTATATTAAATCTAAGTCCTTAACTTAATGTCAATATGTTTTATTCATTTGCATCTTTGTCATGAATTGTAATTTTGGCCTCTCCTTTTATTACACATGTAATGGATGCTTGTAACTCTGCAATATGTAAGTAATGTTCATCACATTGCAATTTAATCTCTCTCTCTCTCTCTCTCTCTCTCTCTCTCTCTCTCTCTCTCTCTCTCTCTCTCTCTCTCTCTCTCTCTCTTACACACACACACACACATACTTGGATGTGGAAATCAGTGGAAATGAGATTGCACAGTGTTCATCTGTCATCCTGTACTTTGGATTCGACTGCAGGTTAAGTTAATCTAATCCCATCTACCTACTTTTGGGGCAAACAACAAACAGTCTGGTTGAGAAAAGTGAACGTTAGTCACTAGCAATACAGACTTAACATATGAAAGCATACAACATCCGTCCCCAGCTGCAGCTGAACTCTGCACATAGTTAAGTACAGGCTGATTATTTTCAAACACTGATGTGGTGTGAATTGTATCACAGCTAAAGGACACAATAGGATATGGTCCTAATGCTTGAGGAAGATGATAATGATTACTTCACACTTTTTAATTGTATTTAGCATATTTATAACATATTCACAAGAAACTAAATTTTCACACATACACACGTACAAATTCTTGATTTTATTGTAAGATTATTACTATGCAAATATTCATTTTCTTTTTTATTTACTAATGTACTTTTCATTGAACACTTTTGTTTATCAACATTAGAGTAATGTAAAAAGTTACTTATACATTGGAATTTTTTAATTTATTTGTTATTGTGTTAACTTTGATCAGCGTTTTGTACATTTATATATAAAATCCAAAAATATAGTACCAAATATTTAATTAGAGATTTTGAACATTTGGTTTAAAATTTTAAAGAAATTGCCATATTTGTAACTAACCATGTTTTTTTTTTGTATTAATCGTATAATATATAGTAACAATGGATTTCTTCTACAATTGGAGGGCTGAGAAACATAGTGGTGCAAGTCGAAAAAGTTACTTTTTCAATAATTAAGGTTTTGCATTTGACATTATAGAAAAATCAGTGATCCATGAATGTTAACTTTAACTGACATTCTGAATAGTTAACATACTAAAATCACCTTTTACACCAAATTTAAAAACATTTTTAATTCTTGAAATTGTTTATGGTATTTTTTTTAGAATAGTACTGACTTACACCACTATGTCTGAAACTACATGACCTTACACCAGTATGAAGTCGGGTAATAAAATAAAGTACACGTTATTTAAAAATTGATACACATTATATTGTTTTCTAAAATTGTTACATAAGTAAGGAATTCATTACATTTATTTCATTTTCATCGTACTCTTCAACTTCTTCATCATACTCATCGTTGAGAAGTGGGCCGATGTCTTCTTCATCTTGAGAGCTCTTTATATTCCGTGGTGTACAGGTGGGATGTATTTCAAAAGATAAAGCATGTCTCTTTTTTTAAGATAGGACATCACTCGGGGACCGTTGTAATGTTTCTCTTGCTCAATAAGGGCGAGGCTCAGGGGTCGACCCTTTTTCCTTTTTGGCAGGTTTGAGATCAAGCTCTTGGAAGTGAGCATAATCTTCATCTAGTGTATACTTGTACAGGATAGAATACAAGTATATAACGTAGCCTTCTCCTTATCATAATGTAGCCACTGGATTTTTGGTTTTACGTTTAGTTATTGCCTTTGTCAAATTTTCAGTGCTCAGAAATTCGTCCTCCATTCTTAATAACAAGAATTTGTTTTTTTTTCCTAGCACCTAATATTTCCCTGTACCAGTCATCAGGGGTGTAGATAATTTTATTCCGTACTGCTTTTTCGATATGACCAAAGTCAGAGTCGTTAGGCAGGTAGGAATGCCCTGGAACCATAAACTTTTGATCAATGATATCTACAGCGGTTTCTTGAGTTAATAATTTCATTAGAGTTAAAGCAACATTAATGTTCCGGTTTTGGCCAGAGCAAGTGTCACTGTAAATTATTATGTGTTTATGAGGATTATGTTTAATATGCTTGGTAAGACAAGCAGAGATTTCTTGTGATCCCCTGTCTTATCCCATACGTACATGTAACCTACATTTTTTTTCATATCATGTACTCCCAGGTTGTAGCAATATATGTTTCTGCGGTAATAAGCTTCGGAAACTGTTATCTTTGGGAAAGGGAGGGCTTTCTGTAAGTCTATTGTTAATGCGCATACATCTTTAGTGTCTTTTGCCAATTTGCTATCAGATGCCAAACTAGCACGCGCTTTTTCAGCTTTTCTTAAGTGGAGATTATGTTCCCTTTCTAGCTCTGCCCTTTTCTCAGGATTTTCTTGCACTTTAATTATTTGCTGGTACTTATCACAGCTCTTGTATGTACCTTTTCTAGGTGCATGGAATTGTAAATTAAATTTACTATTGAAAATCATTCTGTAGTAATGTTCTTTAACAGGGGTTATATGATTTTCCCTGCACCACTCCTTATAAAGAGTGTGCATCTGTGTAATATTAAGTTCTGGGCTCAGGTATTTCCTATTAGGATTGTCAATCCTGGTATAGTGGCTGTGGTAGGCAGGGAAACGGTTAATATGATCTATTACTGATTGGGTTTGCAATGGAATTATTTTTTTGGCATCAACATGCTTGCCTCGTAAGTCTTCGCCTGGAACATGTCCATCTCTTGCTTTATTAATGGCTCTAGTGACTCTACCATCACTTACAGCAAAAGTTTTCAAAAAATACTTTTTATAAACTCGAACTGTGCAATCTCCTTTTTGAATATGGAACAAATTTGTACTTTTCTTGTTGCCTTTTTTTCCAGTCCGTGGACGTCTGCTCTGTACGGGAGCCTGATGGACAAGTCCACATAAGTATGCATTTTGTTTACCAAAATCACCATTTTTTGAAATTCTCAAACTGCCCCAGACGTTCGTCTTCGGTGATTGATGTAAAGCATCGCTTGGGGCATCCACAATCAACGTTTTCAAAAGTCTTAGGTGGTACTTTATTACCTTTGACATTGATGTACGACTCTCCTGAGTTACGAAGCCTCTTTGCTTTTGCTCTTCTTGACTCTTGCTTGTGGCGTTTCCTTGGCTTGAAAGGTTTGTTCTGGCAGCTGTGGACTTCAACATCTTCTTCGTCTATGTTTGCTTCCAAAGCTGCTGGCGCTTGTTGCTGAGCATTGTCTTTGGTACTTGTATCTGTAAAAAAAATGTATTTTGTAAAGCCTGAATTACAATGACTACTCTGAATTATTCAGAATAATGATTTATTTTTATTAGAGAAAATATTTTTCTGTTGGTTTTTTCAGAGAAGTAAACTTTGGAGGGGTTGTTTCTTTATAGTTCTGCTAAAATACAATATTTAAATAAAAATAACCAAACAACAACTTAAAAATTCTAACCAAACCATTACGAACTGTTAATACTGAAAACATCGATACATCAAAAATCGGCACTCAGTACGGTAAACTGAAGAGCCCAGCCTAAATTTTTAGTTCAGTACTAATGCTAGTTCACTATTAAAATAATTCATTTTGGCTTAAATTTTGTTTGTTTCATTACTCAGGTTGAAACAACATAACATAACCTTAAAAAAAAATGACAGTGTTTTGTACATTGATTTTGCTTATTATTACATGTTTTATTAAAAATATACTGACCTGAAGAATAATCTTCATCGTTCTCAGGATTATAATTTGTATCTTGATCGGTGTCATCACTGTCAAACAATAAAAAATCACGCACTTTATCGCTACTGATAATATCCATGGTGCAATATGCGGCTTGACTGAGTTGTGCTGTATACTTCGGTAGAGAGTGGTGTAAGTCAGACTAACTTCACTATGATTCACAAGGCATTGGGAGTTTTGTTCAGTGCCCCCATTAAGTGCTGCTACCTAGCGGCTAAAAACCTGACTACGACTTACACCGCTATGTTCCGTAATAGATTGAATAATTTAGAGACCATACAGCCGGATATCTCAAAATAGTAAACAAATTGACTTACACCACTATGTTTCTCAGCCCTCCAATTGTGTTCTTATTTTGTCTACTTATGCATATTTTACAGATAGTGTTAACTGATTAACTCTATTAATAATTATATTCAATACCATATTATCCCTTGTTTACTTTTACTCTTTCGGCTGGTGCAGCAGCAATATTGTCTAGTACCAACTCAAACTTTATACTCACCATTTTCCAGGATCTCGTTAGACGTGTTGAAAAAACAATATGGTTATTTGAAATGACCACTAATTCACATGTTAAGTATTCAAATCAATATTGTTTTATTAATTCTAAAAAGAAAAAACACCATCAAATTATAATTTTTACGTCAAAATACGAAATCTCCCTTCTCCCTCATACATTAACTTCTGTAATATTCAAGCATAAGTATTCACAAAATAGATTATTGTTAAGTAGACTTCCCCTTAACATATAACACAAATACAAATTATTCTCTAAACATAACGAAAACCAGCGCTTTCACACACACACACACACACACACACACACACACACACACATATATCTATCCCCAGATTTTAAGAGCTCATAGTTTTTGAAAATGTTAGATTTTTTAATATTTATATTTAAACCAAAATTTTGAAAGTTTTGTTTTATTTTATTCCTGTGGATTACTTATCTGTTCATTTTTAGTCCAGAAGACGTCACTTGGCCATACCCGCACACATTCTTTGTTTTAAACTGTTAACTTTCCTAAACACTGTTCATTTTTGTTATTTATATTTTTACTTCACATAAAATTATTCTGTTGTTATAATTTCGATTTTACTTCACATTTTGTTGTTTTGCGGGCCCGCAATTTACGTTCCGGAACTTTGTATGTGTCTCTCGCGCGAGTGTTGAAATTAGACTGGGACTAGGCCAACGGCACTATTTTATAACGTCGCTGTGGTTGTATGACCAATTCTCATTGTTCTGATGTTTGTATTACTACGCCAGCAGACTGTTTTTGTTACATAACTGCATTCCACCGTTAGGCTAGGCTCTGACGTAACATCGCCTGATGCTCAGTTATATAACTTGTTTACGCTGTTTTGTGTGTCATTGGTTGACCTTGGCACAATTCCAGCTTGTTAATTCTCTCGCTTCAGAAATTCATATACAATATTTTCAATCAGTCGTACCACCTTCGCTACCACTGTCGCTAACAATAAATTTACCTTTGTTTACGTTTTGTCCCTATCATAGTAAAAAATGTTATTTGTTTTATTACAAAAATACAAACTTCTTGATTACCACAGAAATAGGCCCAAAATGCCCCGTTACAATACCCCCTCAATGAGATATTTTATGCCGAAGCATAAAAAATCTCATTGACACATTCATACTTGCCAAAGGGATCAGCCAGGATATGTCGCCACAACCCCCTGTATGGTTTACAAAAAATATAATTAACTCACCCTTGGTCCGGTGACTGTGACCGCACCTGAATGACAATACTGGACTTCTCTCTCGAGATCCCAACACCGTAGAGTCAGACAGATACTTAACGCCCCTTCTCTGACGCACTGGCCAGCTCAGGTCTGCCGCCACAGCATCACCAAACACTGAAACAACAAATCAAATATCAACTAGTGGCCTTATACAACACCATATCCCCAACTGATCTGTTTCCCCCTAGCGGTGCTGGTTTGCGTTAAGAAGCACTGGTTTTGTTTTTTTCACTTACTTCTAACATAGATCAGAATACCTAACAACACAATATAACATAAGAAAACATAGTACATTCATAATTCACATTGTTATTATTATCTTAAAATAAACAATTTGTATTTAAAAATTTACACACTTTACATCATTAAATTTGCATATAAAATCATAAAATTTACCTGCATATAAAACATAAAATAGTAATAAAGTAATTTCAATTTAACTTTTATTAATTCGTTTCTCAAATTTTTTTTTTTTTTTTTAACTTCAATCTTTGTTTTCCACATCATTTCATTTATTATTCCATTTCATTAATTCGGGTGATTCTACGTTATTCATTATAATTCACTTTATCAACTTGGCATTTACTCATAATCTTACCCCTTTTATTACTCTAACGCTCTCTTACAAAATCTTTAACTAGTATGACACCCCACTATCAAAAAATCTACTAACCCTTCTCTACCTCTAACTACTTACTACTTTAACTCAATTCGCCACCTTCTCTCAATATATAAAAAAAATACTCTCTAACCCTTTGTACTTAGGATATGTGTTCCCCCCCCCCAAAAAGCTCAATTCCCTTATCTGGTTCCTGGATTCTACCTAAGGCAACCCCTTTTCACTAAAATCGATACCTATCCCGTCCCAACTTATCATTATGTTGCGGACTCCCACATTACACTACCCCCTACTACAAAATTGCCATCCCCAAAATCTCAATCTCATTACCTTACTACAATTACAACAAAATAACATCATTAATTATAAACATCAATACATCACTCAAAACTCCACATAAATTCCCCACAACCACTGGGTCAACATCAATACTTCTCAAAATTCCATAACATACATTAACTCAAAACAACATTACATTATTTTCATCTCTACTATTTCTTTAACTTTGACTTCAATTTGGACAGATCTATATGTCCCACAAATATTCATCACCCAACTTCTATCTTTTGCAACCCATTGAAAATTTTAACTATCACAACTTTATTTCATTTTATTTTAAAATCTATAAACACATTGAAAACATATTATTATATTTTTATAATCCTTATTCCTAGCATACAACATGCAATTAACACAATAAGACATAATAAACACAATATAGGAAGTATGTAGTGCATCTATTTTTCAAATCAAAACAAAATTATTTAGTAGCGAGTCATCATTATTAAAATATAACAAATTTCTAATTCATTACCCCCCTGGGTAACCTCCCCGCCACACACACTATGACCCCCCCTGGACTGTGGCGTCCAGTTGCGTCCACAAGGACTGAAGTTTTGGAGGAATTTGACATCTCCGTGTCCTTGCTTCTGCGTTACATTTTAAAGGTTTAGATATCAACATATCTTTGTTCTATAGTTATGCGCCCTTAATGCAGGTCTACCACCTGGCTTTGCTGTTCCTCCTCGAACAGAGTGGCAGCCGCTGTTCCATAGTTCCGGGGGATTTCCCCTAGTTTCACCCCCCATTAATTTCTAATATAGACCAATTTCAAACCAGCTATGGTCAAGGGACTTGGTATGACCATAGCTAACCACTAGCCAAAGCCACGATTAGTGCTGGTAAGGCAGTAATCGCCCGAAAAGTCGGGGAAATTCCTTCCTTCAGGCATGTATTCCTCATCATTATTTTGCACGGCACGGCAATTTATCAAGTTACAATTTAAAATTGTACAAAAGGTGTGCCGTGCATTTTCGCCATGTTGGCCTCCGATGGAGGTAACACTCTCTGCTACCCCCAACACTTTCCGCTATCTACTGGGGCACATGCCACCCCAGCAACAGCAACTTAATAACTAATTAATTAGAATGATAACTAAACTTTCTACCATTGCAGTTCCACACTCCACTGTTCTATCACTTCATTGAGCACCAATCTACCCCCCAAAATTATCCCCACATCTTGTATTGATAACAAGTTCTTATTTTATTACACATCTTTTAAACGTTCCCATGCTCACTGATACTAAAACTTGACAATTATATTTGGTCACTTAATTTTAAAATTTATTTAAATTTAAAATTATAAACATACAAAATTGTTTTGGTATTTTTTTTTCCAAAATTCTATTTACATTGAAGGCTGACTCTATCTTAACTTTCAACACGTCTAGGAAGGTCGCAGTCGCCTGAAATGCCGGGCCCTGCTGCAAAACGAATTGGAACGAGATAGATCCACTACGTGAATTCACGTCCCCCCTCTGAAACACCCTACTCCCCCTCTCCTACCATTTCTTCAAACCCGCTGTCTATCTCACTCCAACCCCTCTTGCCCCAAAACTCGTCCTTTCAGACTACACAGAATTATAACCAATGGCTAATTTTAATTTTGCCATTGGTTCTGAAACTTTTAAATTTGTACGCACTGCCTTATATTTAGGTGCAGCCTCCATTATATACAACACTCTAAGGCAGTGCAGGCACGTGACAGGTACACCGAGACCGCTGCACCTGGAGTGTATTAAAAAAAATTAATTCGTGTCACGTACCTGTTGGGGTCCCCCTCCCCGTTCAAATATGTAGTTAAATTTTCTACTTTATACCAATTTTGGTGGAGCCGGACCATCGTTGTTTTCACCGCCCGAAGGAAGATCTGCCAACCATGGCCCGCCTCCGAGTTCCGAATTCCAAGGCCAGGACTGGTAAGATCGTGACCGCCCGAAAATGGGGGAGGATCCCTTCTGTAAACATACAACAATATTTGAAAACTTATTTATAAACATAACATAATTAAAGTGACCGATATAATTTTAAATTCGTCACATTTTGAGTACCTACTATTTCCTGTGTTGTTGGGTTCCTCAGCACATACGCATTCTGCATTTTTATTTCTACAATTTTATAGGGTCCTTCATACAACAAGAAGAACTTCTTTATTTCTCTATCTTGAGCACTGGACAAATCATGCCTTTTCACTAACACTAACTGACCTACCTCATACTTGGTCCATTTACCCTTGGCATCATGTTTCTGTTTTCTTCGCTCTCCTCTCGTGAGTAAGTTCTCGTTTGCCAATCTAATTTTCATGTTCCTGTCCAAAACCTGACCTTCTGGTGGGTATTTGAAAAGTTGTTCCAATATCCTGGGCGGCCTTGTTCCCCTGATCAACTCATGCGGCGTAAATCCCGTGGACTCATGGGTGGTACAATTCAGCCACTCCTCTACTTTCTTCACTTAGGATGGCCATTCTGTGTATTTGGCGTGACAGTACGCCCGAAATATCCTACCAATCTCTCTCATCACCCGTTCTGCTTGGTTCGACTGAGGATGGTACACTGCCGTATGCTTGGGTATGATGCCTTCCCATCCAAGCGTCTGCCGCCACTTGCCGCTTATAAATTGTGGACCGTGGTCAGATAATATAATTTTCGGTTTTCCAACGTTAAGCATGTAGTCTTTTACTATTTTCTCACTGAGTACTTTACTGGTCGCTCTCTTAATGCTATATAACTTTACAAATTTTGAAAAGGTGTCTAGAACTACAAATACATATAACACACCCCCTCTACCTCTGGGTAATGGTCCATATAAATCAACCGCAACTAGATCAAACGGTCTCTCAACTTTTATGTAATTCATCTCCCCCTCTACTTTATAATTCACTACTTTTGATTTCTGACATAAATCACACACTCTCAACACTTTTCTAACTCTCTTCTCCATATTCTTAAATATACATGACTCTTTCAAAACATTTGCACATTTTCTCGCCCCAAAATGACCATACCTTATATGACAATCCCAAACAATTTTATCTATCAACCCCTCGGGTATAACTAACCTCCAATCACGCTCCCCACCTTCTACCTTTTTAAACAAAATACCTTGATAGACTTGAAATCGCTCATTAAATTCAGATCTCTCTACCTCTGTTTCTAAACTAACAATTACTTTACCCAGTTTACTATCAGATCTTTGCATGTTTTTAATATCACTTAATTCCTCACCAAAAATTCTATCTCCTCTAGTTAATCTAAAAATTTCTATTTCTTTAAGATCCCTACCAGTTTTATTGTCTATAACATCGACTCTAGAAAGTGTATCTGGTACCTTATTATCTGACCCCTTTATATACTCCCAGGAAAAGTTATATTCTTGTAAAGCTAATACCCACCTGGTTAATCTGCTATGTGTCAGCTTACATGAATTAAGAAATGACAATGCCTTGTGGTCCGTCCGGATTATCGTGGTATTGCCTAGGATGTAGGTCCGGAATTTACCCACGGTGAACACAATACTTAGAAGTTCTTTTTCTGTCGTCGTATAATTTTTCTCAGCCGACAACAGCGATCTACTGGCGAAGGCGATCGTCAGATGTTCCTTGTCGCAGCTCTCCTGGTAGAGCTCCGCCCCTAGCGCTACATTGCTGGCGTCGGTCTGCAAATAAAAAGTTTTATTAAAATCGGGATGATTCATCATGATCATGTGACTAAACTTTCTCTTAATTTCATTAAACGCAGTTCGTTCCGTATCGCCCCATCTCCACTGTTTATTCTTCTGCAGTACAGCACTCAGTTTGGATGTTGTGTGTGCGTAGTTCTCCTGAAATTTCCTGTAAAAATTGCATAGGCCTAAGAAACTTTGTAATTGCTTAATGTTTTTAGGTTCGGGGAATCGCATTATGGCTTCTACTTTGTCAGGGTTGGCTAATATCCCCTCCTGTGTAATAATAAATCCTAAGAAATGTATTTCTGTCTGCAGAAACTTAGACTTGTCCCAATTCACTGTTAAACCCCCTCTTTGCAGCTTATCTAATACATATTCTATGTGTTCTAAATGTTCATTGAATGTTCTAGAGGCTATCAAGATATCATCGACATATACGGTTAAAAAATCTAAATCCTTAGGTTGTAAAATATTATCTAAACATTTAATAAAACTGGCAACACTGGTGTTTAATCCAAAAGGTAAGCGTTTGAACTGGTAATTCTTACCGTTAAAAAGAAAAGCCGTGTATTTTCTGCTCTCTGTTGCTAATGGCACCTGCCAGTATCCCGCTGTCAGATCTAAGGACGTCATGTATTTGACTCCGCTGAACTTCTGTAAAATCTCATTTATGGGTTCCGGAGATTCTCTGTCAGGTATAATAATTTGATTAATTTTCCGAGCATCTAAACATAACCTTACCTTGCCATCCTTTTTGATCACTACTACCAAAGGGTTTGAGTAGGGTGATACTGAGCGTTCAATTATGCCTCCCTGCATCATCCGGTCTAGTTCCTCCTGTACAGCCCTCCTCTTCGAAAACGGCATCGGGTAGCTCCTCTGCATGTATGGTGCGTGGTCCCGAACTTTCAGCTCGCAGATATAGTCCTTCGCTTTCCCTGGTGATTCATCAAACACCTCTCTGTACCACTCCACAACTGCCCACAGCTCCTCTCGCTGAATATTTCCTACAACTGTATCTTCATTGAAAAATTTGTCGGCTCTATCTGCCCACACACTCTCATTACGCTCATGCATTTCTCCCTCCTCATTCTCTATACTATCATTCTCTAGACATATATTTATTTTAGTCTCTATCTCTCTATCGCTTATCTGATTATGTAACATTTTTATTCCCGTGACTCTACTTTCATTTACTACTTTTTAAAACTCTATTTTGACTGGTTTATTCCCCTTTTCAAATTTTACTATTTGTTTATTGAAATCTATCACTTCTCCGTTTCTTTCCAAAAAATCATTTCCCAATATTACATCTAGACTCAGCCCTTTAACTACTAGGAAAGTGTTTTCAAATTCAACTTCATTTATTAAAATATTTAATTGTACTTGTCTGGTTATTCTCTTACTTCTCACCCCAGTTACCCCCACTACTGTAACCCCGGCAACTGGTAATGACGGTATATTCTTGTTTAACTCTTTTAATTCACCCATGACATTTTCAGAAATTACTGAGATCTCGCTACCGGTATCAATTAAAGTTTTATAATTCTTACCTTCAATGTTAATTGTCACCTCAGTCAATCCTGTTCTGCGTTCCATCACCCTGTTCTCCTCTTCTTCTAACAATTCTTTTGCCATGTCCACCTTGATAACGTTGTTCGCATATTCGTTGGTTACTTGGACCCGGTTCTCCGTTGACAATGGTTGGGCCCGCTTCTCCATTGTCCTCCTTAGTTTTCCGTGGATGGCCCTGCTACAGCTGGATGATTTTCTCCCCTTCCTCTATTATAATGTCCTCCTCCTCTCGGTGCTCCTCTATAAAATTCTCCTCCCCTCGACTGTTGATTTGGTGGTGGGTTCGTTCTCTCGTTCCTGGCGCACTCCCTGGTTCGATGACATCTAAAACAATTTGTTCGATTAGCATAGTTATCAGTTTCACAGTCTCTACACCTCCAACTCTCGCCCCTATTATCGAAACTTCCTCCCCGCGCTCCCCGGTGAAAATTGTGTATTCCCCTTGGTTGATTATGATTCCCACTTATATGTGATACTGGTGTGTTTATCCGCCTACTCATATCCCGTTCTCTTATATTCTGAAATATGTCTAAGATTTTCTCTAATTCCGTGATTTCTACAATCTCTCGAGTCATTAATGTAATTTGTATTTCTCTCGGTAAGTGCTTACTTATGTGACGGACGAATGACCCAAATGGTAACGGTGGCTCTAAATATTTTGCCTCATTATATAGTCGCATTACATACATAGTTACGTTACCCCCTTGGTTCCCAAAATTACCTGGTCCCATAATTTTACTCCGTAATATCTCTTGTTCCTCCTCCGACCAATATTTCTCTCTAAAAGCCGTTTCAAAACACTGATAATTTACCCAGTCTACTTTTTGCACCTCCGCCCATACCGCGGAATTCCCTCTAAAACACTTCATGATTTTTAACAATTGTACCTCCCAACTACTTCTACAAAATTGATTAAATTCTCTGACTCTATTCAAAAACTGCATAGGGTGTACCCCCCTGTTTTCACAATTAAATAACTCCAAATCAATATCACTATTCATATCTTTAGCAATGACTATGTGTTCAGTAACTCTATTAAGTTTTTCGTTTATAGCTATGTTCAATTCATCTTTAACATTAACTATACTCTGCTCAATTGACACAAATTTATTATTATTTAAATACTCAAATTGTTTATTATTTTTATCTATAGTATTTACTGTATTTTGTATAGCTTGTATCTCTGTTTTGCAATTACTTTCTACCTCATTTCTAACATTTTTGACTATTGCTATTTGTGATTCTAATTCACTGCTATGGTTATCTATAACATGTATTGTGTTAGTTAAGCACTGCATCTCACTCTCAATATTCTCAACTTTATCATCTACTTTACTTACAAAATTTTCTAATTTGTCATTTACTGTAATTATTTGTTGTCCAATCTCTTTCTGATTGGATTCTAACATATTTGTTTTGCTGTCTACCACACACACATACTCTCTCAATTCATCTGTTTCTCTTTTTGTTTCACTACGTATTTCATTTATTCGGTCATCAATGCTACACAGTGAATTAGTTAATACATCAAACTTGGCATCATTCATGTCAAAACGACTATTCATATCACTACTCAACACATTAAATTTGCTATTCTGTGTATCTAACTTCTCATTTACACTACTTTTAAATTCTTGCATCTCGTTTTTCTGTTTGTCAAATTTGCTATCAAATTTATTCAACAATAACTGCATCATAGTCATCATATCACTATTACTTTCTCTCTTAATTAAGGTCGGCGTGGACTGACTCGTCACACCTTCTATTATTTTCGATTCGGTCAACTGACTCTCTAAATTACTGTCATTCGTTTGAACTCCCGAATCGCTACTTAACTGACTTTCTATCTGACTGTCAGATAAGCTGACTTCATTATTATCTGCCATTTTTTTTTTTTTAGATATATTTCTTTGTAAAATATTATTATATGTAACACATACTTATTAAAAAAAATATTCTACTCACCCATACTACACATAATCATAACATAACCTTACTACTTATGTTTACACATTTTTTAGTTACCTCAAACAACCATATCATTTCTGCAACAGGTCCACATTTGCATAATTAAATTAATGCAAACGGTCCAGCTGGTTGGGCGCCATTGTTAACTGATTAACTCTATTAATAATTATATTCAATACCATATTATCCCTTGTTTACTTTTACTCTTTCGGCTGGTGCAGCAGCCATATTGTCTAGTACCAACTCAAACTTTATACTCACCATTTTCCAGGATCTCGTTAGACGTGTTGAAAAAACAATATGGTTATTTGAAATGACCACTAATTCACATGTTTAGTATTCAAATCAATATTGTTTTATTAATTCTAAAAAGAAAAAACACCATCAAATTATAATTTTTACGTCAAAATACGAAATCTCCCTTCTCCCTCATACATTAACTTCTGTAATATTCAAGCATAAGTATTCACAAAATAGATTATTGTTAAGTAGACTTCCCCTTAAGATATAACACAAATACAAATTATTCTCTAAACATAACGAAACCCAGCGCTTTCACACACACACACACACACACACACATATATCTATCCCCAGATTTTAAGAGCTCATAGTTTTTGAAAATGTTAGATTTTTTAATATTTATATTTAAACCAAAATTTTGAAAGTTTCGTTTTATTTTATTCCTGTGGATTACTTATCTGTTCATTTTTAGTCCAGAAGACGTCACTTGGCCATACCCGCACACATTCTTTGTTTTAAACTGTTAACTTTCCTAAACACTGTTCATTTCTGTTATTTATATTTTTACTTCACATAAAATTATTCTGTTGTTATAATTTCGATTTTACTTCACATTTTGTTGTTTTGCGGGCCCGCAATTTACGTTCCGGAACTTTGTATGTGTCTCTCGCGCGAGTGTTGAAATTAGACTGGGACTAGGCCAACGGCACTATTTTATAACGTCGCTGTGGTTGTATGACCAATTCTCATTGTTCTGATGTTTGTATTACTACGCCAGCAGACTGTTTTTGTTACATAACTTCATTCCACCGTTAGGCTAGGCTCTGACGTAACATCGCCTGATGCTCAGTTATATAACTTGTTTACGCTGTTTTGTGTGTCATTGGTTGACCTTGGCACAATTCCAGCTTGTTAATTCTCTCGCTTCAGAAATTCATATACAATATTTTCAATCAGTCGTACCACCTTCGCTACCACTGTCGCTAACAATAAATTTACCTTTGTTTACGTTTTGTCCCTATCATAGTAAAAAATGTTATTTGTTTTATTACAAAAATACAAACTTCTTGATTACTCCAGAAATAGGCCCAAAATGCCCCGTTACAATAGATTATTGTGTCTGTGAAGAATGCAAAAAGTGCATAAACATACAAAATAAAATTCACTTGTAGAAGAAATATAATATAGTCACCACAAGACAGTACCTACTGTATCTACCAATTTGTTTATAATTGTTTGTGAATATTATAACAAAGTTGTTAATTATAATTTGTTTACTAGCTGTTGGTGAGTCTGGAGAGCCATCTACAAAACAGTCTGCTCAGGAAAGCCAGAAAACGGAATTAGAACTGACAAAACCACATTTCACCACCCTTTTAAGTGATGTCTTAATAACAGAAGGTGACAGTATTAATCTAAAATGCGTTGTAAAAGGTGAACCAGTGCCTTCAGTTAACTGGTATCTTAACAATACCGACATTGCTTGTTCTGATAGAATTCAGGTAAATACATTAATTTACCTTTAACATACACAAACATTAGGCTTAGTTGTAGGCATAGATAGATGTAACTTATATTTGTATTAATATAAACATGTTATATAAATACATAAACATTAATATTACTATTAAAAATTATATTTGTTAAACTTTATGTCCTTCTTGCAAAGGTGTTCTTTCATAATTCTGTAAACGTCAGATATACAATAAAGGAAAGGATACTCAAGAAAATTCTATGTTCTAAATTAAATCTTTATCCTATATATCCTGTACTTGATTTTATTTAGCACCATTGATGTAGGTGGTAGGGAACTGATTGCCATTTGCTGTAGACAAAAGTAATATCTTCTGATTATTTTTTCTATAATCATAAGAATCTGAGTGAAAGTTCTGGACACTTTGAATGTCAGTAAATGGAAATACTATACACACCTACAATTGATAAATTTTTGTTTAGTCATTAAAAGTTTTATTCTTACAGTTGTTCCATACCAAATAAAAATAGGCATGCATTTTACAAATTCATTAATGATTTCATTAACATGTCTTTAATAAAATAAGGTAAAGTTTGCATGGCTACCAATACTAGACATTTGAAAAAAATTGTGTTTGCAAAACATTTGTTTCTCACAAATATCTTGATAAATGTGCTAAACCTAATAAAAAGTTTTACAGCCTAATTTATAGAGGACATAAGTTACACTAAAACAATTCTCACAAAAAATTGTCAAAAGTATAATTTTCATTCATAAAGTATAATTTATCTACTTCATATAATGTCACCGCCCCTTTTGTATATAAGGACCTAAGTATATTGTGGTCATAATATTTTTAGAAGATTCTGTGTGTTTCATGTATAATTTGAATTCAGAAAATTTGCTACATACATCTAGGAATAAGATATATATAGACATACATAGACTCTGATTCTTGAATAAAAGTGAGCAAGACATTTCAGTCTGATCAATTGTATAAACTGTAGATGTCTTGAGCTTTACATTGCAGTTTATATTTTGCATGTGTGGCAATTTTTTATTACAGTATGTTATAAGATTTTTGGGTCTCAAAATTTAACGTACAAGTAAAATTGTGAAAAAATTAGTCATTTGAAATTATTCATTTCAATTCAATAACATTAATTTTACTTTTAATTATTTGACATGATACTATAAGGGCTTATATTTAAATGAATAATTACCTACTTTACTCAGTGGCATTCAGAATTAAAAGTAAATGAAAATAAACATTGTATATTCTCTTGACAAAAGCATTAATATTAAAAAAGCTTTTAACTCATGCTGAAATCTTCTTCTTTAAAGTGGTCCATATAAACTTATTTCTTAGCTGAAAAAGACAATACTTTAACATATGAAAAGATTTAAGCTAAGAAAAGATTTAATCTATTCAAATCTTTTAGAATAACTAATGCAAATCAAAATCTGAAATAAACAAAAGATTTTAATAATTTTTGTTCTTTGGTGTCTGGGCTACACCTTCAATTGGCTCTCATTTTTATGGCGGTGATGTAGCAAGTAAATAATTATTTACTATATAGAAATATTCTCCCATAATCAACATCATGGGGTGAGAAGAGGTTGCCTAAGAGATATAATGGCACCCTGTTCTCTTCTTATAGAATACCAACAACTTTTATTGAAAGAAGAGTACTTGAAGGTTTTGTTGGAAACAATGAGTACCTGCAGAGGAATTGCAATATAGTTCCTTTTTTTATAAGACACTAACAAAAAATAAAAGAGAACATAATGTAAAGAATAAACTATTTTATTATTTTAGAGTCTTTAATGATATGTAATATTTATGCTTTCATCTCCTGTTTACAGTGCAAGCAAGAAAATGATGGAACTTGCTCACTGACAATAAACTATGCATTACCTAGTGACAAAGGTGTGTACACTGCAAAAGCTGTAAATAGTGTAGGTGAAGCCAAATGTTTCTCTCATCTCATTGTTAAACCATCAATTAATACTGAAAACACTAATCCAACTGATGTACATGTTGCTGAAAGGAAACCTATTACACCAACATTTACTGAACTTTTTGCTGACAGAACAGTTGTTGAAGGAGAAACAACAAAATTTGAATGTGTTGTAACAGCTAAACCAACACCAAAGGTATGCACTTGTTCTTTGCATGGCAATTTAATTGTAATTTGCCCAATTTAATTAGATTTAATTGCATGATAATTGCATTGATATATGCTTCATTATTATATCAACTTGATTTCAGAGTAATATATATGAGAATTAGATACTAGAATTTTATCACTTTCTGTTATAAATATGGGAAGTATTTGACTCATTTAATTCTCTGAATATTTATTACTCTATAGTTTAATCACTTACCTATAGTTTAATCATTTACCTTAGATTGTATAGATGCAGAGTGTTATTTTTTCAAAATCTATGTGTTTAGATTTTTTACTGTATAACTATAACCTTTCTTAATAAATTTGTCAACCATTGTATAGAGATGGAAACACAAAGTCAACTTGTATAAAAACTAATAGATATTTTACCCATTTACAATTGTGAATTGTGTATACCAATAATATGTAATTATGAAGTCATGTGTATAGGTACTATTCTCTTATAGAGACACTTTTAGTATTAAAATAATGTTGTAAGATGTGTAAGAACACAATAAATAAAAGTGATTTTGAAAATTAATAAGGGTTATTTTGAAAAAATGTGTGCGCTATATACCACATCCGAAATACTCTTCACGTAAACTTAATATTTGTACTTATCTACAAACATTTTACAGATTTACTGGTTATTTAATGAACAACCAGTTTCTGGGAAAGACTTCTTAGTATCAACCAGTGGTCCAAGACAGGTGCTGACAATTCAAAGTGTGATAAAAAGTCTTGCAGGCAGAATTGCTTGTGTAGCAGAAAATGAGGCTGGAAAAGCAACATGTGTTGCTACTCTAAGTGTCATAGGTTTGTATTGTCATAATTTAGTTGCATTATATGTGAATGATTACTGAACTGTCTTAAAAACTATCTAAGTTTGTTATCAGCTGAAGAATAGCTGTGGAATATAAGACTTGATTTTTTGAAATTGGCTAGACTTTGGTTTTGCATATATAAGGAATAGTAATGAATGTTGCGCCACTGTCTTCTCTTTATTGTTTCACTACTTGTATCACTTTTTTTACATTATTTTTTTGAAAACTTTGCTGTGATGTCCGTATTGTTTATTGTTAATGGTTATATCAATTCGTCAAAACATGGTTATGGTTATGGTTATATCGATTCAAAATACGAGGGTCATTCAAATATGAACCCCATTTTTATGTGTGGACTCATGAAGAGGAGTAAGTGAGGTGGGGCACTTGAGGTAGTTATATGGGGATGTGTGGAGGTGAGGGAACACCCAGCCACACCTGCAGAACACGTTCCCGCATCAGTAGCACAATGTCTGAGCACGAGGTACCTTCGTCTGTTGCACAACATGTAATTATCCAATTTCTCGCCAATGAAGGTACCAAATTAACTGAGATTTTGACCAGACTCCAGGCACAGTTTGGAGACGCTACTCTGTAAAGAACACAAGTGTTTGATTGGGCCAAAAAATTTTGAAGCGGTCATGATGTAGTGAAGAATGCAAGTCATAAGCGTCGTCCACGGTCCAGCATCAATGCTGACAATACTCAGGCTGTTCGTGACCTTATGGAAGGTGACCACCGCATAACTGTTACCGAAATTGCATCAGAGACGAGCATAAGTGTTAGAAGTGTGCACACAATTCTTTCAGACGAGCTTAGATTCAGCAAAGTCTTGGCGAGGTGGGTCCCACATCTTCTCACTGAGGCGCAGAGAAATGTCCAAAAAGACATCTGTCAGCAGCTTCTGAATCGCTTTGAGGAAGAAGGAGATGTGTTTTTGAACCGAACTGTGACCTGCAAAGAATAATGGGTCCACCATTATACCCCGGAGAACAAGAGGACGAGTATGGACTGGCGGAAAAGTGGAGAGGGAATGCCGGTCAAGGCCAAAACTCGCCTGTCAGCAGGGAAAGTTCTGGCAACTGTGGTTTGGGACTCAAGAGGTATGTTGCTGATTAATTTCCTTCACGATAGAAAGACGGTGAATGCAGCATACTACTACTAGCTGCTGGATGACGTCAGGCCCGCTTATCGCAACAAACGAAAACAGCAACCAATTCTCGATGTTCTGTTTCTCCATTACAATGCACGGTTGCATACTGCAGCTCAAACTCACAATAAACTCATTGAAATTCACTGTACACCTCTTGAACACCTTAAGTCCAGACTTATCTCCATGACTTCCACATGTTTGGTGTACTGAAGGAAACGTTAGGAGGGGAAAAATTCAACAACAATGCAGAGGTTGAGCAGTATGTGCTCAATTGGCTGTTGGAGAGCCCTTCTTCTTTTTTTGATGAATGGATCAAGAAGCTACTTATCCGGTGGAGATAATGTATTTCTGTTGAAGGAAACTATGTAGAAAAATAAGATATATTTTTAATAATTTTATCTGTCACCAATAAATCTGTGTACAAAAAAACCGGTTTATATTTTAATGACCCTCACAATATGTTATAACAACATAAATTTTATTTTTGTTTGTTTACTGCTGTTCTTGGTTTTTATACTATCCATTGAAACTTCTGAGTGTAAATAGAGTAAAATGTATAGACCAATTAGAGAATTATAGTATCCAAAAATAAATCGAGTTTTATAAAATTTAATTTAAATGATTTATTTTAATCAACCAAATTATTACAGTTAAGAAAAGAAATTATTGAATTTTGAAAATGTTAGTATGCATTTAATTAGTATAGTTAGTATTGTATAGTATTTAATTAATATTTAGTTAGTATATATTCTATCTTCAAAACGTTTTATTGTGTTTCACCTGACTTTCTGCTTTATTACTGCATACTGAGTAGTACAAGAAATGTCAACTCATTATCACTGAGTTACAGTTATTGACAATCTGGTGAAAGCTATCTTAATGTATTTTACAGATCCACCTGTAGACTCACTGTTACCATCACTGGATAATATTGACTTATCAGAAACATCTTCATTTGAAATAAACAGATCTGTATTTATGAAATCTGTAACTCACAGTCAAGTTGTATCAGGTGATGGCAAGGAGCCCTCTATACAGTTTCATGGGCTTAGTTCTTGTACAGAACAAGCTAGTCAAAAAATTGGAGACAGCCCATCAGTACAGGTAAATATACTAATATTTTTCACAAACTTTTCAGTTTTGTTTAACATAATGTGTACACATTTCTGTAAAATTGCTTTATCCACATACAACTACTTAAAATAGGTTATTAATTATACATTATAGAAGGCATTATTAAAAAGAATTATTATATATACTAGTATAATCCCTGAGCTGTAGAACTCGCTCACTACTCTGGGTGAAGTACACTTATTATTACATCAATTTCTATATTAAATAATTTTTCATTTATTGGAAAAATTACACAATCATACAATAAACACTAAACATTTGAAAAATTTCGATTTGGGTTACAATTCCTTTCAGTCTCACACCTTGCCAAATTTTCATGATAAAAAAAAATTATCTTTTATTCTTTTTTGATCTCTGATGTCCAAAATTTAACACTACATTCAGAAGTTACCATAGTTAAAGTTAATTTGGTACCTTACATGAATTTTTGCGATTTTGTAACGGGCCGAATTTGCGGGTTATTTCATTGTATTAAATTTTTCGGGGTTTTATTAAAATATTTGTAAATTTACTTTTCAAATGGGACCAGAACAGGTATTGTAAGAACAGTGTTATAACAAAGGAGCGAAATACGTGACCACAGTTGTACAATCAGTACTCAAGGAATGTACCAAGTCGTCATTTCCAAGAACTTTGCAAGTGTGTGGCAGTGCGCCCGTATGCATCACACGAGCAGGCGCGCGGACCCACGCCGGAGTGAACCGCAAAGATGGCCAAGATGATTAAATTCTGTTCACTTGATTTACCTTGCTGGCGGATGGAAAGTATAAGTCCCGCCTATTTTGTGACGTCAGCCAGTGCCTAGCGAATATCCTATACGAACTGCACACAAAAACTTGCATGGTTTGAATAGGACTTATAAGCGTCGAAGAACTATGAGGCATTGGTTTCCACAACAAAAGACGCAATCAAGTTAGCGGCGAATGCTATGCCGTTCTCCCCAGTCTGATTGTAGACCGTACCTGCGCAGGTACAGAGCCAAGTGGGCTCTTTTCAAAAATGGTGTAATTTACCAGTAAAACGTGAATTTTGGCTGAACAGTGATGTGACAGTGGTGTGCGGGTCCAACCAAAGGACATAAACAAACAAAAAATCTATTTCGTTTTATATCCATGGAGTTATAAAGGAGTGGCCACACGATGAGGATGCCTCGTGTCGACAAGGGGTACAAGTATCAATTTTATTAATAATGGGCGCGTGTCTAATAAAAAGGGGTAAATTAGTGTGAGAGAGAAAGAGAGTAGCAGGCTGGGCGGCCTACATAGATGTAAGATGTTTAATAGTAATTGGTATGTATAGTTTAATATTACGTCTTAACAATCAACAAATAAATATTTCGTAACTTTGGTAAAACAGTAAAAGAAATAATTAATTCTGCTTATTTTGATGACAACATGTTGAAAAAGTTATTAATGGAAGATGTCTTATTTGATTGCACCACTACGCCACATGGCGAGAGGCATATAGATATGTAGTGTAATTGACAGTAATCGCAAAATAAAAATATTATCTCTTCAATGATATATTTTGTTATGCAAAGTCATTTAAAAAACCTTATTTCATTTGATGTGCTGTCAAGTTTGCCATACGAACGGGGTTCGTCCCCACTTAGAGATCCGGCCAGATCGAAAATTAAAGGTAAGTGGAAGTTTACAATATAATTCGTAAATAAAATAGTAACCGAGTGTTACAATTGGTGCCGTGCCTGCAGGATGTAATACAGCAAAAAAGTTGTATTACGCCGGCCTATTTTGACAGTGCATTGAATGAAGTACGGTTATGAAAGCAAAATTGTAGTCATGTAAACTTACGTAATTATGGTATAAGGTTGATTTTATGTATGTTGTAATATAAGGTTTTGAAAGGAGATTAATCATTTGTAGTTATCACGTAAATAAAAATAAGTGATCAATCAATTAAAAATGTCTGAGAACACAGAAAAAAGCAGTGTAATAGATTCAGTTATGAATGAGAGTGGCCTTGGTTCGATGAACCCGTCACCAAGTGTGAGCGAAGTAAGTCAGTCAATGCCAACAGCTGAGTTGAGCGTGCCATCAGTAACTAATGCTGACCTAACCGGGTCAATTATAATTGATCACGCAGAAGCACAATCTACTCCGGTATTGATCAAAACAAATAAAACAAAAGAAAAAGAAGTGTCATTAGATGACCTATTTGATTTTATGAAAGTCAATTTCAATGACTTTAATAAACGTTTTAATGCAATTGACGAAAAAGTTGAGAGTCGTTTTAATACTAATGACGAGAAATTTGAGATTTTAACTAGTGACTTTAAAGAACAGAAAATAAAATGCGAACAGCAGAATATTAAAAATGATATTATATTTAAAGAAATTAAAGAACGGAATATTCAGTTGCAGCAGAGTATAAGTGTGAAATTTGATGAATTAATAAATGATGTACAAGAAAAGAATAAAAGTTTAGAAAATACCAATGAAATAAAAAGAAATAATTTGAATAAATTAGAACTGAGTAATGAGATAATGGGAGTGAGTGTGATGAACACAGACAAAAATAATACAAATGAAAGTTGTAATGACATGTGTAGAAATGTTGTACTAGATGAAGAGTTAACAAATGAAAATAGTATTGAGAATAGTAATGTAATCGAAAATGTAGTATCTGAAAGTGATATGTTGAAAATAAATAATGAGAGTACTGATGAAGTTGTGGAATGTAATAATGAAATGTTAATGTGTGTTTACGAGTTAGAGAGAGAGTGGAAAGATAATATAGTGGTAGAATGGGGGCAGAGGGTAAATTTTCCCCTTATTATTTATGATGAACCAGAGGGTTCACAAGTGTTGTTTTTGAAGGGCAAGAGTCCCGTGCTAATGGAAGATTTAATTTGCTTCCCAGTTTTGTATAAGTTTATACCCTCTGTGTGGAATGATTTTATAAGTATGAGATGGTGTTATGATGAGAGAGAGTTAGATAGAGAGTTGTGTGTTGAGAGAGAAACAGAATTGTATGAATTAAATAGAGATTATGATGAGTGGAAAGAAATGTTAGAAGTGTATTTAAATAATAAGGATTTAATTTATAATAAAGAAGTAACTGACCCGGTATTGGAAAAATTTACTAGTGGAGAATTAACAGAAATACTTAATGTTGACTTGTTTCATGATTATGTTGATAAAGCGGATGAATTTGATTTTTGTGGTTATGACACACAAAATAACAATATGTGTGTCAATAAAATTGAAAAGTGCTATCTGAAACAAAGATTAATTTTTGACGATGGAGGCTAGACTATAAAACAATTAATGGACAATTATAAATATGTTTGTTTTGTGGTTTTGACCTCGCAACTTTGGACATTGAAGTGTGATATAACTGAATAAATAAAGAGGAAGGTTTGTAAATAAATAAGTGTAGTGAATTTATTTGTGTGTATTGTAGGATGTTGAATAAACAATGTGTATGTAGGTAATTGTTATAATAATGATATTTGGCAATCTAAACAAATAAACATATTAATCTTGGAGACAGTAATTAGCGAATTGTAATTGTTTTGGTAGCAATGAAATTTGTATTTTAATAATGATTTTAATTTAAATTAATCTGAGATGTTTAAATATTTTGATTGATTTGAATGTTATATAATTGAATTTTTTAGTGAATTTAAATTATTTTACGAGAGGTGAATTTGGTAATTGATCGTTAAATTGTTAGATTTGGAATAACATTTTTGTTAACTGTTTCAGAGGTTACGTGAAAGTATTGGGGTGTATGGTGTATATATATTTTGTGTATGTCAGTTTAAATGGACTGTAAGTATAAAATTTATTATACTAATTCAATGGAATAAAATGTAATAAGATGTTTGACTCAAATGAAATAATTTTAATTTTAACAATGAAAACAACTCGAGATAATAATTAAAAAAAAATAATAATAACTGAAATATAAAGAGAAACAAATGTTAACAATAATTTTAAAAAATTTTAAGAAATTTATTTGTAGAAAGTTATGAATGATTTAAATGATGATGGATAAAATGATTAATGAAAATTTTATATTATAATGTTGTATATTTAATTTTATTATTTAGTTATTAAGGCGCTATTGCTGGGGTGGCCTGTGCCCCAGTAGATAGTGAAATGGGTTGGGGGTAACAGTGAGTGTTACCTCCATCGGAGGCCATAAGGGCGAAAATGTACGGCACATTTTTTTTCGTACAAATTTAATTTGTGCCATGATAGACTCTCGTGCCGTACATTATAATAATGATGAATAGAACAGGCATTAAAGTGAAGTTTGATTTCCCCGACTTTTCGGGCGATTACTGCCTTACCAGCACTAATCGTGGTTTTGGCTAGCGGTCAGCTATGGCCATAATCAAGTCCCTTGACCATAGCTGACTTGAAATTGGTTGATAGTAGAAATTAATAGGGGGGTGAAACTAGGGGAAATCCCGGAACTATGGAACAGCGGCTACCACTCTGTCCGCGTGGGGACAGCATAGCCAGGTGGTAGACCCGTTTTAAGGGCTTATCAATATAAAACGAGGGTATGTCGATATCCAAAATCTTTAAAGTGTAAAGCCGAAGCAAAGACACGGAGATGTCCAATTCCTCCAACTATGCAGTCTTTGTGAACGCGAATGGGCGCTACAGTCCAACATAAAATGCAATAGCGTGTGTGGATGGGAGGTTGCTCAGACGAGCAACGAATTTAAATTTTGTAAATTAAAAAATGATAACTCAATTTTGCTCTAATAAAATGCTTGTGTTACGCTTTGATAAATAGGGGTTCAGACATTCAGTATACTGTGTTCATTCTATTTTAGCAATGTGTTATTTTATTGTAGTAGGTTAGATATAAGAATTGATAAAAAGTATGTGTTTTATATAATTTGTGATTTTGAAATGAGTATAACCAAGTAAATAACTAAACCGACTGGCAGGCGGTTTACACAATAGTACCAGAGTCAGAAAGAGGGGAAACAAGTATGGTAGATAACCATATGTATTTCATAGAATGTGTATAATTTTGAAATGTGTTTTCACTTGGTTGGGAATGTCAGCTGATCAGTAATAAAATGTCACTGTGAAATTGTTTATTAAGTTCCAACGTAATTAATGTTAACGATAATGTTTTATTGTGTTAAAGATGTTATTTTGAATAATGAGAAAATTAATTTAATGTAGTAAGATTTTTAAATGAATTGTCAGGGCTAATAAAAGGTAGATTTTGGGTGATGAATATTTTGTTGGGACATATAGATCAGTTCAAGTTAAAGTTAAAGTGGTAGTAGAGAGAATAATATTGTTTTGAATTAATGTAATGTTGTTGTGAGTTAATGAAGTAGGATTTGAGAAGTATTGATGTTGACACAGTAGATATGGGGAATATATGTGGAGTAATGATTGATATATTAATGTTTATAAATGATGTTATTTTGTAGTTGAAGTGAGGTAATAAGAGCGTTAATTTGGGGATGGTAATTTTGTAATAGGGGATAGTGTAATGTAGGAGTCCGCAACAAAAAGGTTGGGACGGGAAGGGACCGTTTGTCGCCGGAAAGGGTTACCTTAGGTAGAATCCAGGAACCAACATAAGGGAATGAGCTTTTGGGGGGGGGGAAACACACTTATCCTAAGTACAAAGGGTCAGAGATTAAGTTTTTTATATATCGAAAGAATGATGTAGATTCAGTTTAATGGTAAGTTGGGTTTAGAGATTGTTTGATAGATATTTTGATAGAGATGGGTGTCCTGATAGTTAAAGTTGTTAGTGGTGTTAGAGTCAGAGAGAGGTAAAGATGATATACGTATAAATGTCAAGTAGTAAATTAAATGAGTATAAATAATTAAATCACCCAAATTAATGGAGAATGAGATGATAGTAAAAAAATATAAAATTTTGATTAAAACCAGTGACAAATTTTGATAGAGTTTGAGCATAATATAAAGTGTTTATTTGAATAATTTAAATATCAATGTGATTGTTAATTATAATAATATTTTGTTAATTTTAAATGTTTTATTTTATGATGTTTTTATGTTTAAAGACAGTATTTTAAAGATGTTCAAGTATTTTCAGATGTAACTTGTATATAATTTATGTAGGTCAAGGTTTCTGACTTGACCCAGTGTTGATCAGCTGACAGGTGAGGTCATATACTAGACACGTTTAACAAGGAAGTAAAGCCAATTTTGCTTTTAATTAATTTGAATAATTTTAAATAATTTCAGTATTGAAAAAAGGAATATATTTTAATAAATTTAAATGTTTGGAATTTAAAATTTTTGAAAAAAAAAAATATATTTCTTGACTTTGCGCCTGGCATCTAATTGATGTTTGTGAACTTTGATTATTTTATTGTTTGTGTATTATTAGTGTTTTTATGAAATTGTATTGTTAGGGTATATGTATAATCACATGTTAGGTTAAGGATGTTCCTATTTTAAGAAATGTTCAATTTGCTTATTGAAGAGAATTATTCAATTTAAATATACGATTTTATGTTGATTTCGAGAAAATAACTGTGGAGTGTAACTTAAACAAAATTCTAAAACTAAGAATATGTCAATGTTTACAGTATATATTATAAGTGTGTGTGTGAGCCCAGTAACTGTTAAAGGCAGCCCAGTTTGCATACAAGGGGGAACATATCGGTTGAGGATCTGGCATGATATAAGGCCAGGGATTTGGATCTTTTGGGGAAACATGTTAGAAGGTGAGGTGTGCTGTGGTGCGTGTGTGTTCGATTTTTCGGTGTTGGTATCTCGCAAAGAGAAGTCCAGTGATCTCGTTCAGATGCGTCTCTAGTCGCCGAGCCAGGGGGGTCGTTTACCCATGAGGTATAAGAGCAAGAGGGGGTTGTTGGCACCAGTTCCTCACCGGTCCTCTTAGGGGTTTTAGCAATAAGATTTCTTCTGTTTTGACAGAAGACCTCTCATTGGGGGGTATTGTAACGGGCCGAATTTGCGGGTTATTTCATTGTATTAAATTTTTCGGGGTTTTATTAAAATATTTGTAAATTTACTTTTCAAATGGGACCAGAACAGGTATTGTAAGAACAGTGTTATAACAAAGGAGCGAAATACGTGACCACAGTTGTACAATCAGTACTCAAGGAATGTACCAAGTCGTCATTTCCAAGAACTTTGCAAGTGTGTGGCAGTGCGCCCGTATGCATCACACGAGCAGGCGCGCGAACCCACGCCGGAGTGAACCGCAAAGATGGCCAAGATGATTAAATTCTGTTCACTTGATTTACCTTGCTGGCGGATGGAAAGTATAAGTCCCGCCTATTTTGTGACGTCAGCCAGTGCCTAGCGAATATCCTATACGAACTGCACACAAAAACTTGCATGGTTTGAATAGGACTTATAAGCGTCGAAGAACTATGAGGCATTGGTTTCCACAACAAAAGACGCAATCAAGTTAGCGGCGAATGCTATGCCGTCCTCCCCAGTCTGATTGTAGACCGTACCTGCGCAGGTACAGAGCCAAGTGGGCTCTTTTCAAAAATGGTGTAATTTACCAGTAAAACGTGAATTTCGGCTGAACAGTGATGTGACAGTGGTGTGCGGGTCCAACCAAAGGACATAAACAAACAAAAAATCTATTTCGTTTTATATCCATGGAGTTATAAAGGAGTGGCCACACGATGAGGATGCCTCGTGTCGACAAGGGGTACAAGTATCAATTTTATTAATAATGGGCGCGTGTCTAATAAAAAGGGGTAAATTAGTGTGAGAGAGAAAGAGAGTAGCAGGCTGGGCGGCCTACATAGATGTAAGATGTTTAATAGTAATTGGTATGTATAGTTTAATATTACGTCTTAACAATCAACAAATAAATATTTCGTAACTTTGGTAAAACAGTAAAAGAAATAATTAATTCTGCTTATTTTGATGACAACATGTTGAAAAAGTTATTAATGGAAGATGTCTTATTTGATTGCACCACTACGCCACATGGCGAGATATGTAGTGTAATTGAGAGTAATCGCAAAATAAAAATATTATCTCTTCAATGATATATTTTGTTATGCAAAGTCATTTAAAAAACCTTATTTCATTTGATGTGCTGTCAAGTTTGCCGTACGAACGGGCTTCGTCCCCACTTAGAGATCCGGCCAGATCGAAAATTAAAGGTAAGTGGAAGTTTACAATATAATTCGTAAATAAAATAGTAACCGAGTGTTACAATTGGTGCCATGCCTGCAGGATGTAATACAGCAAAAAAGTTGTATTACGCCGGCCTATTTTGACAGTGCATTGAATGAAGTACGGTTATGAAAGCAAAATTGTAGTCATGTAAACTTACGTAATTATGGTATAAGGTTGATTTTATGTATGTTGTAATATAAGGTTTTGAAAGGAGATTAATCATTTGTAGTTATCACGTAAATAAAAATAAGTGATCAATCAATTAAAAATGTCTGAGAACACAGAAAAAAGCAGTGTAATAGATTCAGTTATGAATGAGAGTGGCCTTGGTTCGATGAACCCGTCACCAAGTGTGAGTGAAGTAAGTCAGTCAATGCCAACAGCTGAGTTGAGCGTGCCATCAGTAACTAATGCTGACCTAACCGGGTCAATTATAATTGATCACGCAGAAGCACAATCTACTCTGGTATTGATCAAAACAAATAAAACAAAAGAAAAAGAAGTGTCATTAGATGACCTATTTGATTTTATGAAAGTCAATTTCAATGACTTTAATAAACGTTTTAATGCAATTGACGAAAAAGTTGAGAGTCGTTTTAATACTAATGACAAGAAATTTGAGATTTTAACTAGTGACTTTAAAGAACAGAATATAAAATGCGAACAGCAGAATATTAAAAATGATATTATATGTAAAGAAATTAAAGAACGGAATATTCAGTTGCAGCAGAGTATAAGTGTGAAATTTGATGAATTAATAAATGATGTACAAGAAAAGAATAAAAGTTTAGAAAATACCAATGAAATAAAAAGAAATAATTTGAATAAATTAGAACTGAGTAGTGAGATAATGGGAGTGAGTGTGATGAATACAGACAAAAATAATACAAATGAAAGTTGTAATGACATGTGTAGAAATGTTGTACTAGATGAAGAGTTAACAAATGAAAATAGTATTGAGAATAGTAATGTAATCGAAAATGTAGTATCTGAAAGTGATATGTTGAAAATAAATAATGAGAGTACTGATGAAGTTGTGGAATGTAATAATGAAATGTTAATGTGTGTTTACGAGTTAGAGAGAGAGTGGAAAGATAATATAGTGGTAGAATGGGGGCAGAGGGTAAATTTTCCCCTTATTATTTATGATGAACCAGAGGGTTCACAAGTGTTGTTTTTGAAGGGCAAGAGTCCCATGCTAATGGAAGATTTAATTTGCTTCCCAGTTTTGTATAAGTTTATACCCTCTGTGTGGAATGATTTTATAAGTATGAGATGGTGTTATGATGAGAGAGAGTTAGATAGAGAGTTGTGTGTTGAGAGAGAAACAGAATTGTATGAATTAAATAGAGATTATGATGAGTGGAAAGAAATGTTAGAAGTGTATTTAAATAATAAGGATTTAATTTATAATAAAGAAGTAACTGACCCGGTATTGGAAAAATTTACTAGTGGAGACTTAACAGAAATACTTAATGTTGACTTGTTTCATGATTATGTTGATAAAGCGGATGAATTTGATTTTTGTGGTTATGACACACAAAATAACAATATGTGTGTCAATAAAATTGAAAAGTGCTATCTGAAACAAAGATTAATTTTTGACGATGGAGGCTAGACTATAAAACAATTAATGGACAATTATAAATATGTTTGTTTTGTGGTTTTGACCTCGCAACTTTGGACATTGAAGTGTGATATAACTGAATAAATAAAGAGGAAGGTTTGTAAATAAATAAGTGTAGTGAATTTATTTGTGTGTATTGTAGGATGTTGAATAAACAATGTGTATGTAGGTAATTGTTATAATAATGATATTTGGCAATCTAAACAAATAAACATATTAATCTTGGAGACAGTAATTAGCGAATTGTAATTGTTTTGGTAGCAATGAAATTTGTATTTTAATAATGATTTTAATTTAAATTAATCTGAGATGTTTAAATATTTTGATTGATTTGAATGTTATATAATTGAATTTTTTAGTGAATTTAAATTATTTTACGAGAGGTGAATTTGGTAATTGATCGTTAAATTGTTAGATTTGGAATAACATTTTTGTTAACTGTTTCAGAGGTTACGTGAAAGTATTGGGGTGTATGGTGTATATATATTTTGTGTATGTCAGTTTAAATGGACTGTAAGTATAAAATTTATTATACTAATTCAATGGAATAAAATGTAATAAGATGTTTGACTCAAATGAAATAATTTTAATTTTAACAATGAAAACAACTCGAGATAATAATTAAAAAAAAATAATAATAATAACTGAAATATAAAGAGAAACAAATGTTAACAATAATTTTAAAAAATTTTAAGAAATTTATTTGTAGAAAGTTATGAATGATTTAAATGATGATGGATAAAATGATTAATGAAAATTTTATATTATAATGTTGTATATTTAATTTTATTATTTAGTTATTAAGGCGCTATTGCTGGGGTGGCCTGTGCCCCAGTAGATAGTGAAATGGGTTGGGGGTAACAGTGAGTGTTACCTCCATCGGAGGCCATAAGGGCGAAAATGTACGGCACATTTTTTTTCGTACAAATTTAATTTGTGCCATGATAGACTCTCGTGCCGTACATTATAATAATGATGAATAGAACAGGCATTAAAGTGAAGTTTGATTTCCCCGACTTTTCGGGCGATTACTGCCTTACCAGCACTAATCGTGGTTTTGGCTAGCGGTCAGCTATGGCCATAATCAAGTCCCTTGACCATAGCTGACTTGAAATTGGTTGATAGTAGAAATTAATAGGGGGGTGAAACTAGGGGAAATCCCGGAACTATGGAACAGCGGCTACCACTCTGTCCGCGTGGGGACAGCATAGCCAGGTGGTAGACCCGTTTTAAGGGCTTATCAATATAAAACGAGGGTATGTCGATATCCAAAATCTTTAAAGTGTAAAGCCGAAGCAAAGACACGGAGATGTCCAATTCCTCCAACTATGCAGTCTTTGTGAACGCGAATGGGCGCTACAGTCCAACATAAAATGCAATAGCGTGTGTGGATGGGAGGTTGCTCAGACGAGCAACAAATTTAAATTTTGTAAATTAAAAAATGATAACTTAATTTTGCTCTAATAAAATGCTTGTGTTACGCTTTGATAAATAGGGGTTCAGACATTCAGTATACTGTGTTCATTCTATTTTAGCAATGTGTTATTTTATTGTAGTAGGTTAGATATAAGAATTGATAAAAAGTATGTGTTTTATATAATTTGTGATTTTGAAATGAGTATAACCAAGTAAATAACTAAACCGACTGGCAGGCGGTTTACACAATAGTACCAGAGTCAGAAAGAGGGGAAACAAGTATGGTAGATAACCATATGTATTTCATAGAATGTGTATAATTTTGAAATGTGTTTTCACTTGGTTGGGAATGTCAGCTGATCAGTAATAAAATGTCACTGTGAAATTGTTTATTAAGTTCCAACGTAATTAATGTTAACGATAATGTTTTATTGTGTTAAAGATGTTATTTTGAATAATGAGAAAATTAATTTAATGTAGTAAGATTTTTAAATGAATTGTCAGGGCTAATAAAAGGTAGATTTTGGGTGATGAATATTTTGTTGGGACATATAGATCAGTTCAAGTTAAAGTTAAAGTGGTAGTAGAGAGAATAATATTGTTTTGAATTAATGTAATGTTGTTGTGAGTTAATGAAGTAGGATTTGAGAAGTATTGATGTTGACACAGTAGATATGGGGAATATATGTGGAGTAATGATTGATATATTAATGTTTATAAATGATGTTATTTTGTAGTTGAAGTGAGGTAATAAGAGCGTTAATTTGGGGATGGTAATTTTGTAATAGGGGATAGTGTAATGTAGGAGTCCGCAACAAAAAGGTTGGGACGGGAAGGGACCGTTTGTCGCCGGAAAGGGTTACCTTAGGTAGAATCCAGGAACCAACATAAGGGAATGAGCTTTTGGGGGGGGGAAACACACTTATCCTAAGTACAAAGGGTCAGAGATTAAGTTTTTTATATATCGAAAGAATGATGTAGATTCAGTTTAATGGTAAGTTGGGTTTAGAGATTGTTTGATAGATATTTTGATAGAGATGGGTGTCCTGATAGTTAAATTTGTTAGTGGTGTTAGAGTCAGAGAGAGGTAAAGATGATATATGTATAAATGTCAAGTAGTAAATTAAATGAGTATAAATAATTAAATCACCCAAATTAATGGAGAATGAGATGATAGTAAAAAAATATAAAATTTTGATTAAAACCAGTGACAAATTTTGATAGAGTTTGAGCATAATATAAAGTGTTTATTTGAATAATTTAAATATCAATGTGATTGTTAATTATAATAATATTTTGTTAATTTTAAATGTTTTATTTTATGATGTTTTTATGTTTAAAGACAGTATTTTAAAGATGTTCAAGTATTTTCAGATGTAACTTGTATATAATTTATGTAGGTCAAGGTTTCTGACTTGACCCAGTGTTGATCAGCTGACAGGTGAGGTCATATACTAGACACGTTTAACAAGGAAGTAAAGCCAATTTTGCTTTTAATTAATTTGAATAATTTTAAATAATTTCAGTATTGAAAAAAGGAATATATTTTAATAAATTTAAATGTTTGGAATTTAAAATTTTTGAAAAAAAAAAATATATTTCTTGACTTTGCGCCTGGCATCTAATTGATGTTTGTGAACTTTGATTATTTTATTGTTTGTGTATTATTAGTGTTTTTATGAAATTGTATTGTTAGGGTATATGCATAATCACATGTTAGGTTAAGGATGTTCCTATTTTAAGAAATGTTCAATTTGCTTATTGAAGAGAATTATTCAATTTAAATAAACGATTTTATGTTGATTTCGAGAAAATAACTGTGGAGTTTAACTTAAACAAAATTCTAAAACTAAGAATATGTCAATGTTTACAGTATATATTATAAGTGTGTGTGTGAGCCCAGTAACTGTTAAAGGCAGCCCAGTTTGCATACAAGGGGGAACATATCGGTTGAGGATCTGGCATGATATAAGGCCAGGGATTTGGATCTTTTGGGGAAACATGTTAGAAGGTGAGGTGTGCTGTGGTGCGTGTGTGTTCGATTTTTCGGTGTTGGTATCTCGCAAAGAGAAGTCCAGTGATCTCGTTCAGATGCGTCCCTAGTCGCCGAGCCAGGGGGGTCGTTTACCCATGAGGTATAAGAGCAAGAGGGGGTTGTTGGCACCAGTTCCTCACCGGTCCTCTTAGGGGTTTTAGCAATGAGATTTCTTCTGTTTTGACAGAAGACCTCTCATTGGGGGGTATTGTAACGGGCCGAATTTGAGGGTTATTTCATTGTATTAAATTTTTCGGGGTTTTATTAAAATATTTGTAAATTTACTTTTCAAATGGGACCAGAACAGGTATTGTAAGAACAGTGTTATAACAAAGGAGCGAAATACGTGACCACAGTTGTACAATCAGTACTCAAGGAATGTACCAAGTCGTCATTTCCAAGAACTTTGCAAGTGTGTGGCAGTGCGCCCGTATGCATCACACGAGCAGGCGCGCGGACCCACGCCGGAGTGAACCGCAAAGATGGCCAAGATGATTAAATTCTGTTCACTTGATTTACCTTGCTGGCGGATGGAAAGTATAAGTCCCGCCTATTTTGTGACGTCAGCCAGTGCCTAGCGAATATCCTATACGAACTGCACACAAAAACTTGCATGGTTTGAATAGGACTTATAAGCGTCGAAGAACTATGAGGCATTGGTTTCCACAACAAAAGACGCAATCAAGTTAGCGGCGAATGCTATGCCGTCCTCCCCAGTCTGATTGTAGACCGTACCTGCGCAGGTACAGAGCCAAGTGGGCTCTTTTCAAAAATGGTGTAATTTACCAGTAAAACGTGAATTTCGGCTGAACAGTGATGTGACAGTGGTGTGCGGGTCCAACCAAAGGACATAAACAAACAAAAAATCTATTTCGTTTTATATCCATGGAGTTATAAAGGAGTGGCCACACGATGAGGATGCCTCGTGTCGACAAGGGGTACAAGTATCAATTTTATTAATAATGGGCGCGTGTCTAATAAAAAGGGGTAAATTAGTGTGAGAGAGAAAGAGAGTAGCAGGCTGGGCGGCCTACATAGATGTAAGATGTTTAATAGTAATTGGTATGTATAGTTTAATATTACGTCTTAACAATCAACAAATAAATATTTCGTAACTTTGGTAAAACAGTAAAAGAAATAATTAATTCTGCTTATTTTGATGACAACATGTTGAAAAAGTTATTAATGGAAGATGTCTTATTTGATTGCACCACTACGCCACATGGCGAGAGGCATATAGATATGTAGTGTAATTGAGAGTAATCGCAAAATAAAAATATTATCTCTTCAATGATATATTTTGTTATGCAAAGTCATTTAAAAAACCTTATTTCATTTGATGTGCTGTCAAGTTTGCCGTACGAACGGGCTTCGTCCCCACTTAGAGATCCGCCAGATCGAAAATTAAAGGTAAGTGGAAGTTTACAATATAATTCGTAAATAAAATAGTAACCGAGTGTTACAATTGGTGCCATGCCTGCAGGATGTAATACAGCAAAAAAGTTGTATTACGCCGGCC